>BLBF01000042.1:6683751-6752589 GCA_015471245.1 Laticauda colubrina | reverse complement strand
ATTCTATTCTATTCTATTCTATTCTATTCTATTCTATTCTATTCTATGAATGACCGATGTGGCATGGCATGGGACTAAGTTATTTGAAGAACCTGTCTCTCTGATTACATCTACCCAACCGAACAGATCCAGCAGAGAGGACATCTGTTGATCCCATTGTCTCGGGAATTATACTTGGTGAACTCTAGATGAATCTGCTTTGGTCTCTTCATGGAGCAGTAAGGCCAGCTTCATCACTTTTGACTTTCTAAAGATCCATCAGAACCTGGTTTTGCCATCAGGTCTTTTGACCCCATAGGTTTTATGGGGTAGCCCCACTATTATTAACATCTCTTCATCTTTCTTTTTTTAGTTCTGTTTTATAGCTTTTTAATATTTTAATAAATATAATTAGTATTAACTGTTTTAGCTTTGTTCTACTCTTAGTGTAATAAGATTGGGACTGGGTTAGGGACTTCTGTCCTCACTGAGTTGTGTTGGGGGGAGTGCACGAAGGGAGGCTCAGCCAATCTCATTGTAAACATGTTGTACTCTGACAGTAAAGGTAATAGTACCGTAATAATAAAAGGTCAGTTGTTTTAAGATGCGTGGTTATATAAACTTGATAAATATATACCATTTCTCTGAATAGCACAGTATCCCCTTTGAGAGAATAATCCTTCTCAATCAATATTTTATATAGTATTATTGAATGAAGACAATTATAAATCAGGAAGTAGAAGGATGCTAACTTTTGTCCCTGTGAGATGACATAGAAATGCAAATGATCCCATCTTTATTGATATCAGTTTCAGCACTGAAATCAATAGGGCTCACAATGTTCCGTGAAGGCTGAATCTGCCAAAAAGTTTATGTTCCACCAGAGGGATGACAAAGAAAGGACAGAGGAAGGATGAAGAAAGCCAAGATAGTGGCTGCAGTTGTGTGATCAAAGTCCCACAACAAAAGATTACATGGTCATGGCCACTACTGATTTTTTGCATAATATCCTCATTGGTGCCCCAATGACAACGTCCAGATTTACACAAACTGCAACCCTTAAACTATGGTTTACAAACCACATTGACATGTAAACTTATGACATTAAGCCACAAAGTGGCCTGTTCAATTTGGTTCGGCCATAGTTTACAGTGTCTTTTGTCTCCTGTCTTCATCAGAATATTAGCAGAGTACCAGCTATGTAAATAAATGGAGTTCCCCATCTCCCCTTCTTGCTGCTGTGGCAACATCACAGGAATAGAAAACAAGTGATGAATAATTCTTGTGCAGGTCTTCCTTAGCAATAAGCCCACCCTTTCACTTGTTTTTCATGAGACAAACATTTAATCTAATCACTATAGCTAGAAGCTTGGGTTTATAACTCTGAGCGCATGTCTCCCTGTGGCTGCCACACATTGCATATGGTTGATAAGGATTATGCTTACTTTTGGTTCATATTGCTACATGGGGAGGAAGTCTGGGAGGGTATTTCTGCAGCTGTGGCCTGGTTCACTAATGCAATAAATGGAACTTAATTCCTTTTGTTGTGTCAACAGCCAATTGCGGTTTATATTTAATATACCATGTTTCATTAAGTCATGTCTTATGCAATGTAGGAGCTTAATTTCATATATGAGAACTGTATTAACAGAATAACAAAATAACAGTTGGAAGGGACCTTGGAGGTCTTTTAGTCCACCCCCTGTTCAGGCAGGAAACCCTACATCATGGGTGTCACACTGAAGACATCACATGGGCATCATGTGACGTATCTGGACTTTTTCCTCCTTTGCTAAACGGAGCATAGGCGTGGCCAGCCCATGTGACACATCTGGCCTACAGGCTGGGAGTTTGATAGCCCTGCCCTACACCATTTCAGGCAAATGGTTGTTCAATCTCCTCTTTAAAACTTCGTTTTTCACAACTTCTGAAGGCAAGTTGCCCCAATGATTAAATTGTTCTGTCAGGAAATTCCTCCTGAGTTCTAGGTTGCTTTTCCCCTTGATTAGTTTTCACCCATTGCTTCTTGTCCTGACTTTGGAATGCTACTATAGGTTGGAACACTACTTTCATGTCACCTCTGGTTCTTCTTTTCATTAAACGAGGATATCCAATTCCAGCAATTCCAGAGTTTTCAAACAGTAGCAATTGGCAAGCATGTAAATTTCAAATCCCAGAAGTCCACAACCAGCATGGCTGTTGCAGAGAATTTTATGAGCTGAAGTTCACACTAGATGTTGCCAAGGTTGAAAGACATGGGATAGACTCTTTCAATCTTGGTGTAAGGAATCAATGAATACAACTATTCTATAGGCAAAGAAAATATTTTCTGGGTTTCCATTTCCCATGTTTCATGAAAAACTGGAACTGATAGTATGTAACATACACAGAGGAGGGAGAGAGATTAAAAAAAACCTGTGCTGAGTTTTGAAACTACTATAAGGCTAACAGCTCCTTGGTAATCACTTTCCAACCTGACTTTCATGACAATAGAGCTGTGATTGCCTAATCTCATGACTTTGTGTTTAAAAATACCAGTGTATTGTTCAATCTGAAAAAGTGATCTTTTATAAGCTGTGATTTAAAAAAAAATAAAACTGGGTGGTGTCTTGTGTAAACACAACTCCTCTAGGAATGATCAAGGAACCACTTTGGCCCTATTGAATAGGAAAATCCAGGTGAAACCACACTTGTTAGATTTCTGTTTTCCTAACAACTGTTGAAGAAAGTGGGGTGGTTTTTTTTTTTTTTTTTTGGTGTCTTTTTTGACAAAACCAACCTAATATTTGCTGTCTTTTCCAATTTGCTTCTTGGGTAAAGAGGGAAGCTTTTCCATAAGGTCCATTTGCAGGCCATTTTAGCAAATTGCTAATTTGCTAATGTTTTGGGGAGACAGCCAGCGGTCCAGTGTCATCATGAAAGTGTCTCCATGAAAGTGTCATCATGAAAGTTGCAACCTCCAGTTGCAGGACTGTAAATTGACTGCTCCATGATGTCATTTGGCCCAATCAGAAAGGAGGTCTGAACCTTTAGCTTCCCCTCTGAGTCTTATTCGATTTCCAGCTTTCCGGGTAGAGGGAGAACCTGCATTTATTAGGAATGGCATCGGTATCTCGATTTTCTCTTTCCCCGGGGGATCCAACAGAAATGGTTGTGTGGCTCTCCCTCACAAAAGCAAATCCCAAGCCCAGTTTATCTCCGCAACTCTACCAAGTGATACTGACAGAATCCTTGTAGCTTAGGGTTGAACTGTCCCTGGTGGTCTCTGAACTTGGAGGTTTCCACTCAGACCTTTTCTTTCATTCCCCGATGCACTGATGATGTTCCCCCCTGTGGTAATAAAAGGTCTGCAAGAAACCCACCAAGGTCAGAGAGCATCAAGGACCACGGCGAAGGGGGTCTGATGCGAAAGTCGGTGTCTCTCAAAGACGCCCGTCTTGAATGAGGAGAAGGAACAACCATTCGGGGAGTGTCCGCTGGCCAGTCAGGCCGAGCGGTGGGGTGGGGGGTGGGGAGTCGGCCGTGGCAAGTCAGGCTGCCGCTGGAGCGGAAAGGACGGGGCGGTCCGGGGACGGGCCCACACGTATTTGAGCGGCTCCGACGTCCCGCCCAGCCTGAGTCGTTCTCCGTCGCTCCGCCGAGTCAGCAGCCCAGGGTCTCCAGCGGGATCTGGCCTGGTAAGTCGCGGCAGGAAGGCGAGGACGGGGCAACTTTTGGCGGGCGGTGTGGGCGTGTGTGTGTGTGTGTGAGGGGACGCTGCCTTCTTCCTTCGCCTCACGCCACAGGAAGGAAGGAAGGAAGGAAGGAAGAAGTTGTGCTTCGCCCGCCATCATTTTCTTTGGGCGAAATAAAAGCGGAATCCGCACTTGTGGAGTAAAACGTGAAGGAAGGAAAACCTGCCTCTATCCGGACGGGAGGCATTCGTCCCGCCTTTCGGGAAGCCGAGTGGAAAAGTTGGCTAGGCTTTCCCGACCCGCCCAAAAGCAGCAATTTGGGCGAGGGGGTGGACTTCCCAACTGGAGCCTCCCCAGAGCTGTCAGCCAGGGACGGTCGGAAAGAAGAGGCGACTCGAAGGGGCGAGTGCGTGAGTCTTCAGACGCATACACACACACACACACGCACGCAGGAATGCAGGCAGTCCTCGACTTACAAGAGTTCGTTTAGTGACCGCGATGACAACGGTCCTGAAAAAAAAAAAAAGCGACCGTTACGACCGTTTTTCATCCTTATGACTGCTGCAGCAGCACCCACCCCCATGGTCCCATGATCAAAATCCAAAATTGACGTTTGGCAATTGACTCCTATTTGTGACGGTTACGGGGTCATCCCCAGGATCATGGGATCCCCTTTTGTGACCTTCTGACTAGCAAAGTCAACGGGGAAGCCAGATTTCTTTTACAACCATGTTCCTGATTTAACAACTGCGGTGACTCACTTCACCGCGGGGGCAGGCAAGGTCGTTAAAATGGGGCAAAGCTCACTTAACAAATGTCTTGTTTAACAACAGAAACTTGGGGGACAATTGTGGTTGTAAGTCGAGGACTCTACCTGTACATGTTAATGATCAGCAGTTCCACTGGAATAATAGTATTAATTCAAAATTATTTGCACCACCGACAGTACATAGCTGACCCCTAAAGTTGTGGCAAGCTTTAGGGAGGGAGGCAAACTGTGGCTGAACTCTGCCCAACCTACCATGGCTTGCCTATTGAGATCATGTCTGAAGGTCCTTCACCCCAGCCAAATGCAGAGGTCTTCACAGGACCTTCAAACATGATCTTAATAGATGGGCTTTATATGGGAGAAGTCAGACCTTTTAAACATCCTAGTCCTCACCCATTCAAGGCGTTCCTCCTTTTCTGTCTTGATGGTAAGGGTGGTTCAACAGTCATACAATCCTACAATTGGAAAGAACCTCAGAGGTCATCCAGTCCAACCCCCTTCGCGCTGCAGGGTTTACTTCACTATCCCTGATGGATGACTATCCGGGACGTTTGAAAAACTCCAGTGAAAGGGGAAAAACCTTCCATATTGTAACCTATACTACTCAGATAGGTAGAATTTCTGTCAAGGGTTTCTTCCTAATGTCTAATCTGTACCTTAACATCTTGACATCGCGTTCCATTTCAGTGTTACAGTATTTAAATAGCATCAGATAACTGCACAATTCCTGCAGTTACCAACTTCCTGAAAGCAGCAGCCCCCCCCCCGCCCCCCGCCCCCCATGTATAAGGTCAGGCCAGGAAAGGCTTAGATGCAAAATTTAAAAATTGCCATCATCAGACAGAAACAAAAGGGAATAGTTTCAGTCTCTATCTACTGTGCAGAAATTAAATGACAAATTGTGTCTTTGCCCCAAGCTGTTTCAACAAGTTGGGGGTAGCCCAAGAACAAAACAGTACTTTGATTGGCTTTCTATGTCACTTTTAGCCATGATTAATGCTTAATTATGGATTGGGCTCAAGCTACAGTGGATTGAATTCACACAATATGCTAAATTATTAACTATAATTATTAACTATTAAGAGCCACGGTGGCACAGTATTTAGAGTGCAGCTGGTTGCCTGCAATTTGGCAGTTCAAATCTCACCAGGCTCAAGGTTGACTCATCCTTCCATCCTTCCGAGATTCGTAAAATGAAGGTCCAGATTGTTGGGGGCCATATGCTGACTCTAAACCACATAGAAAGGGCTGTAAAGCACTGTAAAGCGGTATATAAGTCTAGTGCTATTGCTAGTGCTATTGTTATCATTTTCAAATCACATTGGCTGGATTCATGGAAGATGCTCAGCTGAAACTACATTTTGAGTTAGTATAATATGTAAACCCAGACAAAGCTTAACTTCCTTCTCCTTACCTCTTCCTTACTTTATTGCATTTAGTGCAAATCCAAATGTAACCTTTGTCTAAAGCATGACCTTTAGTAAGGAAGGAAGAGCTGGACACAAATTGGCATAATGTAGAGGCAGATAGAAGAGCCAATTTGGTGTGACAGTGAGAAAATCAGGCTAGTAACTGGGAGACTGTGAGTTCTAGTCCCATCTTAAGCAGAAGTCAGCTGGGTGACCTTAGACCTGTCACTCTGTCTCAGCCTTAAAGGTAGGAAAAAAAGAAAGAAAAAAGGAGTTGGATGCTTTAGATTCAATACACGGTCACTATACTTATAAGTAAAGTAAGTTACAATAATAATAAAACAGCATCTTTCATCAGCGGCTGGGTAACCATCCAGCAGGCATATTTTAATTTGGACACCTGGTCTGAGAGGTGGATTGAATTCGGCTTTGTGACTTCTTCCAAATCAAAACCCTTGTTGCCTCCACCCACCCACTTTCATTCTGGTACTTTGCCTTCCTGGGAGCGGGGAGATATTTCTTTTCAGATGAACCCTAATGTCAGAAATGAGAACAGTGCAGAACAGGAGAGATGACAGTAAGAATAGAAGATTTCTGGCCTACCTCTCCTTCCCACTGCCAAAACTTCAGTTCCTGGTATCCCTTGCAATTGGCTGCATGGCTGCAGCTACTTCAGCAATACAGAGTCACGGGTTCCATATCCCTGAGTTTCAGTATAGGAAAGAAAATTGCAGCTGTGAAAGGAACCTTACTCTACATTTTGAGGAAGGCAGGCAAATGTTATAGCAAATGGATCTGTTTTCCCTGAGCCTGGTCCTTTTCTTGCGGATGTTTCTTTCCCTAAGCTATGTCCCCTGACAAATACGGCTGTATGCTACTTGATCACCATTCTCCTATGACACACTTACCCAGGTCAGTAGGGTGAGGGTGATACAGCAACTCCATGAAAGAGTCAGTCAACTGAATCAGCTAACTCTGAGAATTAGATTTAGCCCAGAATAAATCCAGCCATGCGTACGATTAACTAATGCTACAGTCAGTTGTGTTGTATAAGCAGCTGGGGGCGGGGGGGCGGGTAGGAGAAAGCAAGATTTTCCATCATAGAACTCAATGGGAAGATCTAGCAGTGGAGAACATGCCTGAGGACATTGTATACAGTGTCCACATTGTGGCTACTACTGCCTGGTTGTCCAGTGAAGAAGGAGCTAGCGATGCAAGGAAGTATGCCAAGATTCATGAGATATCAGAACAAATGGTAATTTTAAAATGCTGGTTACTGTGGTTATGTGAGTCTAGAACCACCAGGAAGGGGATTTGATTGAGATAATGGCTGACTGGTCTAAGGATAGGGTGGGAACGGATGACTGTTTCGTTTCTTGGTTAAACCAGATTAAATGCGTTGCCACTGAATATGTAACATGGTAGATTTCAAGAATCCCCATCTCTCATAGATTAACATAGATATAATCATTTGATGAATTAAAGATGCTTTAAGCAGAGGTGATATTCAGAAGGTTCTGACCAGTTCTGGAGAACCGGTAGCGGAAATTTTGAGTAGTTCGTAATACCACCTCTGACTGGCCTCGCCCCCATCTATTCTCTGCCTTCTGAGTCCAAGCTGATTGGCTGGGCCTTCTTTTGTTGCCCTGCACAGGAGAACGGAGCTGGAAAGCAGGTTAGTGGGGTGGGGAGGGAATGGGGATTTTGAAGTATCCTTTCCCTGTCATGCCCGCCAAGCTACACACACAAAGAACCGGTGGTAAAAAAAATGTGAATCTCACCACTGGCTTTAAGGTACCGTTTTTCAATTGATGGCATGAGTAGCACAAAGGGGACTCAGAAGTAATTTAGCTAGGATATGGGTTGAGCCTGAACAAAGCATTTAAAAGTTACCATAAATGAATATTTGGATAATAAAATAGCAGTGCATCCTTTTCCTTGAAAGAAAATTTTTAAACATGACACAGTTGTGTTCCATGCTATCATGGCCGTGACAAAGGACAGTTTTATATCTATCCAGACTACTCAATGACAAACCACTAAAAATTGATGAAGGATGATGAGGAGATATTAATTCAGCACTACCTACCAAAAGAGAGTTGGAGGGAACAAAAGTCTGAAGTCCTGTTTTATATTCCATGAGACCTCATAGACCAGGGCTGTCAAACTCCCAGCCCGCAGGCCGGATGTGTCACACGCTGGCCATGCCCACGCCCGGTTTAGAGAAGGGGGGGGGAAAGTCCCAATGTGTCACATGACACTGCCATGATGATGTGAGTTTGACACCCCTGTCATAGACTAATCCAATGCCTATTGTCATTTGGCCAATGAAAAGGAGGATTTCATTGGTATGGAAGGACGAAATGAGTGAGTGAATTTTAAAATCTACTGGTAATCTCCCAGTATTGTTGGCTGGTATTCATAGATTTTGTTCTGGTTTTTAAATATATATATAAAAAATAATAATGATTCTGTAGTGAAGGATAACCTGCTTTTAGCACATCCTCACAGGAAAGCTTTCTCCGAGGCCATCCCTACCATGACCTATGTAACACAAGGTTTGCAAAATAATTTTAAATTGTGAGGCGGCAGCTACATATCAAGCATTCCAAGCAACTTAGCCAAATCAATTAGGATAGACATTACTTGTCCTCAAACATGTTCTAAACCTGTTTAATAAGTTTTGATGCCTCTACCCGAAGGTTCCAGTGTAGAATCAAACATGTCAAACATCTTGAAAAATAAACATTGTGGTTTCGGTTACACTGATCAGCATGCCTCAGTCAAGAGGATTTAATCCTGATAACTCAGTTAAAATGAAAAGCTTAGTACATGCTGAAAAGGATGATCTTCTGTTTTTCCATATCCTTTAAGAACATAAAGGAGACATCCTCCTGGCCCTTTAAATTTGGTTCAAAATGCCTCACAAATTGCTCCTTAAGGATAAGACTGCACAAAGTAGCCTTGGGGGTCATCAGCAGGGAGGACCAAAGTGGTAACTATGACTGCATACATGAAGTCCTTTTTATATTCATTGTGACATATATAAAAGGGGGAGGAGTTTTGAGTGTTTTGACCCCCCCCCCATTGTTTTCTCAGCCTTTGATTTCTCGAGATCGACTGCTCTATCAAAGAACCATCGCATGAAATAGCAAAAATAAGCCCTACTCCTCCAAATTTTGGCTTAATATTACTTGTAATGTCCTCCGTTTCAATTTATAGTACTTTTGCACAATCGTTATTTTTACATTTGAGATGCTTCTGTCACCAAATATAAATTCTCATCCCTTCACTGCCTGGCTATTTAGCTCATTATCTAAGTGTTAATATTCCGGCAAGCTAGCATGTGAAAAAGCAGCATCAAATGGGTAGAAGGACAACTAGTGGAGTTGTGGGATGTTTGCCTTTTGGCTCTGTTTAACTGGGAACATGTTTAAAAGTGTGCAGCGGCTTTTGCTAGAGGCAAACATGCAAACAACAAATTGCTTGGGTCTTTATGGTGGGAAGCACTACTTTCAAGCTGCAAAACTTTTTTTTTTTTTTTTTGAAAAAAATAAATGACAAGGACCATTTTTGGCTTGGCCATAAAGGACATTGTGAAACACATTTTCCATTCTTGTTCCAATTAGGATCATTTGGACTAGTGCCTCTTCTGGAGTTGTTTGTAAAAACTGAACCCAAGGCAACAATAGAGAGTATGCCGCACAACAAGGCATTTTTGAAACTAGTTAGCGCATGCTATTGGCAGTGGTCAAGTGTTAGGGTGTTTGTTGTGAAATAATTTCCTATAGCAGAAGGAGAACAATCATTGCAGCACCCCTATGGTCACATGATCAAAATTGAGATGCTTGGCAACTGACTCATATTTATGACGGTTGCAGTTTCCTGGAGTCGTCTGATCCCCTTTTCTGACCTTCTGACAAGCAAAATTAATGGGGAAACCAGTTTAACTTAAAAGCAGTTTTACTAACAACTGCAGGGATTCACTTAACAACCGTGGCAAGGAAGGTCGTAAAATGGAATAAAATCCACTTAACCAATTTCTCACTTAGGAACAGAAATTTTGGGCTGAATTGAGGTCATAAGGATTACCTGTGCTGGTATTAATGCATTGCTTTACAGAGACCCTTCCTTCCTTCCTTCCTCCCCCCCCCTCCCCTTTCCAAAATAAAGCAGTAACTGGAATCTGACGTGCATTAGAGGAAGTGTTTTCCGGCATACTGAATCCAGAGAAGTCATCGAGAACATTTAAAAAAAAAATGTTTCTTGTTAAAGTGCTGTTAGCTTCTTTGTTTTTATTTTTCCCAAGCTTGCTGAGAACATCAGCCCGTTTGTATGTCTTATTGAATTGATTCAGGACAAGATTTATAACAGAGATACAATTTATATTATGGGATTGATAAAACTGCTTCCTTGTAATAGAAGACAAAGAGAAGAATTTTTGAATCCAAACTCTTGGTGTGGGAGTTCATGACTCATATTTGCACAGGGCATTTACTTCATCCAACACAAACAATGACAGAGTATTTTCTAAAGAGGCTTCTATAACAATTTCCCTGAAAACACAAAGCTTGCTTATGTGTATGTGTGCTTTTGAAGCTTTCTGTGGTATCTGAGGTTTGTATACTACGCGAGCTTCAGACACCAGCCGATGGATTGATCTTTCCCAACAAACAGCTCTGTTTCTGGTACAGAAACCAAAATATGTTTTAGGACAATTTTCATTGTTAATTGCCAGATGAGTCAACACCATGCTGGTAAAAAGCAAAATTCATTTGGATTGCTCAATGCAAAGTTTTGACATTGGGCTGCTTTTAGAAGCAGATTTCTTCAGAAATCTATTTTATTATATTTTTTTAAAGTCCACTTCAAAACCTCCCCCATTCTTTTCCTTCATTTATCTGGGGCATTCTTCAGTTTGAGGCCATCCGTTTTAGGCTGAGGATTCTCAGTTCCACTCCTGAGGCATTTGGAAGGCAGCAAGCGGCTGAAGAAACTCAGAACTTGAATACCTTCCTTTTTCTGCAATAAAATGTAACTAAACATAGGTCAATCCTAGTCTATCTGTAAGTCTATTGTACAGTAGTTTCCTCCCCCACCCATCACACACACAGAGGAAGAAGGTAGAAAAAAAAATCCTCTTCCAAATAGTGCTTTTGTAATATGTGTCCTAGTGTATTTTGTTTATTGGACTCATCTAATTGAAATGGCCTCCACTGGAAATTCTGGTGGGCTACATAGGAGGCATTTTGGTCTATTGGTTAAGTAACTAGGCTGGAAACCTGGAGATGGCAGGCATGAAACTGGCTGGGTGACAATCTATTACAGCTTAACCCACCTGAGATGGAAAATTGGAGGAGGAAGGATTTTGCTTGTCAACTGGAATTATTTTCAAAAAAAGTAAAGTGAGATATAAATAAATCATTTTTTTTTTAAAAAATGTACAGCAGGACATATGAGCCTTTTCAGATAATTAAAACATTTTAACAATTCTACACAATCTTGCACGTGGTCCCTAAACCGTACGTTACATTATTTTGAATTAAAAATGTTAGGAAATGTATGAAATCTCACACAAGAAGATAAATTTGATTTACAGATTTGATTAACTCATGACATTTGTAGCATTTCACTGGCTTTTGAATGGTTTTCAGTTTTGAATTTATTTTTTTGAAGTCCTGGAGCACCCTCTACTGACTTCACTGTGTCCAGTTACTTATCCCTTTTCTTCCTTCTATATAATAAGATGGAAATAATATCATAACAATATTCTGTGATCTATGAAAATCAATAGTCAGGTAATACTTTTACTGAGATCAATCAAAACATACAAGATCTGTGTTTTTCATATCATCATCAGCCTGTGCTTAAATGGCCAAAACATAGAAAGAAATGTGTGTCTAGGTACAACACAAAACCACACATTCTTTTCTAGCAAGATAGTCATTGGTTACATCAGGGTTGTTGAACTCGTGGTGTCATGTTGTCGTCAGGTGACATATCATGACTTTTTTTCCCCTTTGCTAAAACGGGGGTGGGTATGGCACCCCCTGGCTTATATAGATTGCATTGCCTTCGTTTTTTCCATTCTGCAAAAGGCACACAAATATATTCCCAGTTTCACATTTTTTCTTACATTGAAATTCTACCAAGATCTGAGCTGAACATCAGAGTCTCTAAAATGTCCTGAGCTCTTCTAATTAGCCTGTTGTCTTTTTTGTTTCAGGAAGATGTCTGACGGATTTTTGGTAAGTCTAAAGAAAATGGTGCTTTTTAATGCCACATTTATTTTTCCTTTTATTTTTAATTATTATTAAATTTATGCTCCACTTTTCTTTTAGACCCTCTGTCTTTCTTCTAGACCCTCACTCTATTGTCATCTAAAGAAGGGGCATCAATAAATTGCCGTGGATCATGCAGCTTTCTGGGAAAGCCAAAAATTCAGCAAAAATATTGCTCCTGGCTGGGAAAAGGGTTCCATGTAACACATTCCTTATTTTTCTCACAGCTATCAGATGCCCTGTCAGGGTCCAACAATTCTAACCCAAATATGCAAGCGAATCCTTGGGGGAATCAGCCTGGTGCCTTCTCAGGTTATCCCGGAGCACCAGGCGCATTTCCTGGAGCACCAGGTGCATTTCCTGGAGCACCAGGTGCATTTCCCGGAGCACCAGGCGCATTTCCCGGAGCACCAGGTGCATTTCCCGGAGCACCAGGAGCATATCCCAGCATACTAGGAACATTTTCCGGAGCACCAGGCACATGCCCAGGAGGAATATCAGCACCTGGAGCATATTTTGGAGGTCCACCAGGGCCCGGCACATTTTCAAACACACCAGGAATGGTTCCACCAGGGGGCTCAGGAATGTATCCTGCTCCTGGACAGCCCCTAAGTGACAGAGGAGCACAGCCAACTGCACCACAAAGTGGACCTGGAGGATTTTCTGGCCCATTGGTGAGAAAACTATGTTCATGTTTCTGATCTGTGCATGGCAAGGGGGTATCTGCATTTTTTTCTGTTCTTGATTAAATATTTCTCTTTTTTTAAACAAAGGAACAGCAACTCTTATTGGTAAGACCAAAATTAAACTCTGAATGTTTGGTGGGTGTTCAAATATTTCACTTGAAGAACTTTTGGCTCCAAACTGAAGGTCCCAAAGTCTAGTCAATTAGATGCAGATTGAACATCAGTGATGATTTATTGTAAATACATTTAATGGCACTCAAGCCCAACACATAGAAGGGAACGTGACAGGACTGCCAGGCCCCCAAAACCAAGAAAGACATTTTGGGGGTCTTCTGAGCAGTTTCCTTTGTTCTTCATCCATAGACAGAAATTTTGCTCAACCAAAGTGAATTACTTGCACTGTGAGAACTTATAGGGATTACTTAATTCTTTTCTTCCCACGTAAATTGTCAGGAGCAAGAAACCAGAAGTCCAGATAGTGTTCAAAAGCCCAGTGAGTTTATTCCATGCAACTTATACTAATGGATCTACTAATGGTCTGATCTACTAATTGTCCAAGTGAATTGGTGCCAGATAAGAGTCAACAGACTTTAATGGGTGGACTGGACTTGGGTCTCTTTCGGGGGCATTAAGGACTCCAGACTGATGATAAATTTGACCCTGCCCTCAGGCTCCATCTGGTCATCTCCATAAACTTTGCTGCCTCTTGCTTTTCTGGAATGCACTCCCTCCCTCCTGGGAATCCTAACCACAGGACAGAGATACAAACTAGAGGCAAAATAATTTGGAGAAAACCTTTATCTGAGACCAAGAGGAGGCCATAAGGAAAAGGAGTTCAGAAATACCTTTACAAGAAAGGGGTTTGTGATGAGAGGAGATATATTTGTAATAAAAAGAAAGCCAAAAGTCAAAACAGGCTACAGTATTAGACCTGTTGGACTGTGTGCTCTTCAATTTTGTTAATTGGTTTGTTTTGACTTGATGTAATCTGTTTTTGTCTTCAGAAAGTCCCTTTTGACCTACCCCTTCCTTCAGGACTTGTGCCTCGCTTGTTAATAACTATGACTGGGACAGTGAATTCAAGGCCAGACAGGTAATAAGGCAGGGGTGATGGAGTGGTGGGTGATAGTGGTCCAGTTTCTTGCAGGACAGTTGCGTTTATTGCGGGAGGGACTGCCCTTTGGCATCCATTACTTGTGGGATTAGAAGGACCAAATTAAATCAAGGATTCATTAGGATTTGTGTGTTGTAAGATAATGGTTATAATCCAAACCCTCCCCTTTATTACATGTACATAATGGGTAAGGTGTTGGACAAGGATTAGGAACGATCTTTCACAGGCTTGCTATTGTGGGGAAAAAAGGAAGGGAGATCTCCTTGAGACTAAGATAAAAAACAGGATATAAATCTAACAATGAGAGTGGGGGCACATTTTGACTCGATCAATTTGGAGGGTTCTGGAGGCTACAGAAAGAATGCTGGAGGCTTACATGCAGTCTCCCCTCCTCTCCCCTGTTTGCAGCTCTGTATTAATTTAATTAAAATTGAAATTAAATGAAAGTTAGTCCTTGTCTTGCATCACCCACTTCTTTGTCTTAACTCTGAGCATATCACTGGCATGTCACTCCAAGGCCAAGTGAGGTCAGTGGCCCAAAAGACATTAGACCTATTTGCTATGGCTAGAGCTGGTGGAGCTTATGTAATGCCTGAAGATGTCTCCCTTGGGCCTTCCTGGTACCCCATCCCACCTCACCTTCTTTATTGTTGTTGCTGTTGTTATTTTAAATGCCATGCTGGTAGGGTGCAAAACATGGTGCCAGCCTGTAACCACTTTAATTGTAAGGATATCTGAGGAGTAGCTGCCCTCTTGTACTTAGTCTGTGATTTTGTCCGCCTGCCCAGAAAACTCTGACTTGCTTCAAACTCTCAGAACATAAATAGGAGACATTGTAATTGACTATTATTTCTTTAACTCCCACCTCCCCCTCTTTATCTTCTGGTATTATTAAGCCTCTGTGATTTTAACTTTCAAAGAATGTGTATGGAACCAAAATGGATATAAAGTTTATATGTGAAAGGAGTGCTCTGCTTTACAGGACACAAAGTTCTCATTTAGTTTTAATAGTAAAATAAAGTTGCCCGATGATGCAACCGGGGGTGCCGCACTGCAGAGCCAAGTTAATTTTCAAGTTAATAATTAATTGGATGAATGTAATAAATAGAACAGCTTTGTTTTATAAGCTTCCTGTAGTATATTGGTCTATGGAGATTCTCAGGAATCCAAGTCATGGTTGTCCCAAAGGTGCTTTTTCAAGAGGTGACTGGACTTTCTGGTTTTCTTTGAAGATGTTTCACTTCTCATCCAAGAAGCTTCTTCAGCTCTGACTGGATGGTGGAGAATGGAAGGATTTATATGCCTTGCAGATAGCTGGTCATTTGCATTGCATAGATCAGGGGATCAAACAATTTCTTTGAAGGCCACATCAGCATTGTAGTTCTCCTTTGTGGGATGTCAGTAGAGGGGTTGGGACAGATGCCTCCAGCATCTTGCTGGCCCAAACGGGGTGGGGGGGGTCCATGCAGGGGCCCCCTGCACCTTGTTTTCACCTTCCATGGCCTCCTGTAATACTTTGCCAGCTGAAAACGAGCCATGTGGCCCATTTTTGGCTTGATTTTGCCGCCAGACACATCACGGGCCGCTCCTTTAATATTTCCAGGCTGGCTCTGTGGGCCGGATTTAAGCACCCTGTGGGCCAGATCCAGCCCACAGCCTTGAGTTTGATACCTGACATAGAACATTGGAATAACAATTTGTGTGTCCTCATTTCTCACAGATTTCAAGTAGATTTGAAGAAAGGCAATGACATTGCTTTCCACTTTAATCCTCGCTTCAATGAGGACAACATGAAGGTGATTGTATGCAACAGCAAGATTCAAAATGTCTGGGGGACGGAAGACCGGACGGCACCCAGGTTTCCTTTTGAGGCTGGCAAATCTTTTAAGGTAAAGTTTTTGCATCGGTTATTCTTTTGATAGCTAAGAATTAACTTAATTGCCTGGAAATTATTTATGCAAATATCGAAGGGACAGTTTAATTTACCTGATTCCATTTCTATGATTCAGTTTCTGGGTCTGGTGTTCATGACATTTGGGACCACTCCTGTCAGAATCCCCAGCAATATCCAAACTGAGTGGGAATTTTAAGAGTTGGGAGTTGTAGTATTCCTGGAGGGATTTCCAGTTAAGAAAAATGAGTTGCTTATATTATGTTCATTCAATACAAGCCAGAGAAATACCTAGTAATTGCATTTGAACAATATGCTAAGCTTTATTGTTAATTTGGGTGTGTATCTATGCAGTAGGATATTGTACAAGTCTAAGTTATTTAATTAGTATATGGTTCAATTTATTACACGGAAAAAGGCTCAATCACTAACCTTTTTAAGTGAGCCCTGTGAATTCATCTAATCCTGCTGCCCTGTTTCTGCATAGCTCTTAAAGGATGGATAACTGATTCTGATAGAAGGGTTGCAAATCAGATGACATCAAACAATGAGAAGGAAGCTTCTCCCTGCCCCCAGAGGGATGCCCTCTGACAAACACCCTCATTTTTTTTTAAGTAGAGTATTGTCATTCCCAGTGTATTCCAACAGAGGCAAGCATGCAACAAAATTTCATTTTAATGTATGCTGATTAGTGTAAAGTGATAAAGTTATTCTAAACATAAAGATGCTTTGAAGATTACCAGAAAATGGTAAAAACTACTTAAAATGAGAGTAGAATGCAACAGAACGTTTATGTCAACTCAGCTGAATTGAGTTCCAAAAGCTTTAGTCAATATGGTCTGGTTGCATTAGTCTCTAACAAAGCAGAAAAACTTTTTGTGGCTGAGTGCGCTTAAAATATTTATGCTATCCAAAGAAGAATGTATTTTTTGAAAACAAACACTGCCCAAAAACCTGTGATGCTGAATTTAGCATTGCTCTTTTGATGCTGGAAGGGGGCACTTTCCCCAACACATTTCCTGATTTCATACAATATTTGTGGTGCTTTTTTATGTAAACATGACAGGCACAAGATGGTAGTTCCGCAAATCCATTATGCCTAGTACAAAAAAGCAAGATTCAGGTTGCATGAATTCATGGTATTTCTGTACTTCTTAGTTATGACTTTTTGGCAACGGTTACATCTGTCCTTTTACAGATTCAGATTCTCTGTGAAGCAGATCACCTGAAAGTAGCTGTTGATGACGCTCATCTCATGCAATACAAGCACCGTGTTAAAGAGCTGAATCAGATCACCAAGCTGTCTGTTTCTGGTGATGTCACCCTCACCAGTGTCATGCCTTTCATGATCTAAGCCAAGCCTTTGGCCCATTGCAGCCCTAGTGCTCAATATCCCTATAAAAGTGATTGTTGTTGGTGTTTTTTAATATATTAAATAGACTATATTGGGTAGTGATTAATAAAACTCTTAAAGATACAAGTCTTGGAAACAGTTTTAGTCAGAATTAGAGTTGTAAGCCATTGCAATCGTAAATTTAGGCATCATGTGACTGGACCTGATTTTTTTCAGCCTTCTTTACCATGGTTGTAAAGCGAATCAATTTTACCCAATGGGTATTTTTTACTGGAAACCAGGAGTAAATGTTGGACAGTGTCAAAAAAAATGACATTACCATGGAACACTGCAAATAGCTTTAAAGATGAGCCAGTTGTCTTAAGTGCCCAAAATGCAATCATGTGAGTGTAGGGTATGTGTATGTGGCCACTGTAATTTTGGGTTATAAGTAGCTTTTGGGGAACCTGTTGTAACTTTGAATGATTGTTAAGTGACCGGTCATGAGTCAAGGACTACCTGTATGAATACATAGTAATAAATTCTGATTTCTTTCTGCAGTGTGTCATTTAGCATTCCAAATTCTTAGCTTTATTTTTCAAGCCTTCCAAGATTTGGCTTGTTTCAGTGACATTCTTCCTATAGAACAATTATATATAAATATATATACATGTTTTTGCTGTGGCTTTTTATCTTTTTTAGCCATATAGAAGGACTGAAATAACTGGTAATGAAGTACTTAGAACAGTGCTTCCTGAAGTTGATAGCTTTAAGACATTCAGTATGTACTTCAACTCTTAGAAGCTTGCTGGCTGGAGAATTCTGGGAATTTAAGCTCACGTCTTAAAGTTGCTGAGATTGAAAAACATGACTTAAGAGTAACACCTGTTCTGATGCTAAAGGCTAGGTCCCACTGGCCGACGGACGCAAAACGTATGCATAAAGGACACAGCGGACGAGCAAAATTTCGGGGGTGGCTCCATCTGTTGTCATCCGCTTCAAAAAGTGGCGAAAATTTGCATAAACAGAATGGAAAAGAACGGACGTGGGTAGTATGTAGCGGGGATGTTAAACGGATGTTCATAGGAAGCCTAGCGGATGACAGCGGATGCATCATGTACGCCTAAAGGAAAGAAAGGGGATGCCGCGCGGATGTATATCGGATGCAAACGTATCCTTTCTATTTCTGTGCTACTAATGATGTATAGACGTTCCATGTACCCTTTCTTTCCTCCCTCTTTCCATTTTCAGCTGCGGCGGATGTGAGTTGCGAGGATGCCCAGAGGATACAGCGGACGTTTAACGGATGATAAACGGACATAGAATGTTTGCTGCTCGTATGTCATGGATTTACATCGTACACGGCGGAAAGTTCATCCGTTCACAAAGTTTTGTGCAGCTCAAAACTTCTTGCGCGGATGAAATCGCAGTGGACGGATGCTCGACGGATAGAGCGTATGAATCACATACGCAATGAGTACACAATGGATGCATAGCGTTTTCCAACGGATGGCAAGCTTTTTTTAACATTTTACATCCTCTTTGCATCCGTCAGTGCAGTGGGACAGGGGCTTTAAAGTATTAAGTACATTCATCAATCTACAAGAAAGTTATCAAGAGCATATGCCTCAATCTCTTGAATTGCTGCTACTCATATCGGAAAGATACATTGGCTTGATTCACAATTGCATTAAATTATGGATCGTTTCAGGCTTAGTGTGTGGTATGAAATTAGCCAGTTAATGGTTGATCAAGGTTTATAGATGATAGATATCTGGTTTACCAAATTTACCATTTGTTCAGTGACATTTGACAGTTATGATGATGATGAATAGTGGTTCAACCGGTCCTTGGAATGATGGCTGTCCCAGAATCCCTCTGGCCACGTGATCATGATCTGGGTACTAGGCAACCCATTCACCCTTCCCACTTGTTGCCAAGCACCCCACGATCATATGATTGCCATTTGCAACCTTCCCTCCTGGCTTTCTCAGAAAGACAGTAGGGAAGCTGGCAGAGAAGATCACAAGTTGCTTGGATAAACCTCCCCCACCTGCACCCATTCCCCAGCCTCTCCATACTTGTCCTACATTTGCTAGTTGCAGACCTTGGAACTCTCATGGCACCCTTCATGCACCCTCCCTGACAAACATTGCACCTCTTGTTCACTTTCACCAACTTGTGTGATGCCTCATATGCACTCCTGCAAGCTTCTCTCCACCCACGTAGTGCCTCTCGCACATACTCCTTTAACCACATCTCTCATGTACTCTCCCTTACATCCCCTTGCTCCCTCCCCTACCTGGCAGTAGCCACTTATCTGGGACCTGGAACTTCCCGTCAGCTTCCCCACCAACTTTGGTTGTGGGAATCCAGTAGGAAGTTGCCTTACCTAAAGACTGTGGGATTCAGTTAATAGCAACTGGAACTGTAGTGACTTAGCAATGGAAATTCCAATCTCAACTGTGGATGTAAATCAAGGACTTCCTGTAATCATGACTTAATTTAATATGTGAATTGGCCAATTAATTATGATTCAGTGATCAGATCTACATAACTGTCTTAGAAATAATGTTAGTGGAGAACTTGATTTAAAACAATTATTTAAATTAATTTTAATTAGTTTGATTTAAAAATAAATACATCTAGGTAGAAATGGTTTAAGAAATACTGTAAAATCAAAATAAAAGGCAGATACAGATCACCACATAAGAGATTAATCTAGTTTACAGAACTTTAATAATTTTGTTTATACACTGAAGTGCATATTTGATTAGGATTAAAGAAAATAGATATTTAAAATGCAACAGCCAAATACTGTAAAATACTTTTTTTCTACTCTCTCCCACTCATTGCACTTAATGACAAGCAACAATTTACTATTGATGTCTCAGTTCCAAAATATTTTAACTGCTCAAGCCAAGTTAAGCCAATTCAGAATAATTTTCCTCAAGTGCTGTTGCATTAAAGATTCAAGAGATACAGACCACAGAACATTCATATTCTCCGTAGGTGTCTCCTCCAGCAGAAGTGGTTTTCTTTTTAAATGGCAAGGTCAGCTTAATAACAGAACAAATTTATGAAGAAAAAGAAAATGTATGCTGTTTTTGCACTTATTAATTAAATGCACACATTAGACTTTTAAAATGTAACTTATTTTTCCTTGTCTGGAAAAGGAGAGAATACAATAAGGTTGTCACATGAATCAGCTGAAATACATATTTCAGCCTTTTTTCTCAGAGGAGTGAAGAAAAGGCTGACATCCAGATTTGGCTGTGGGAAGAAGAAATACATTTAAGTCTTTCCAAATCCAATCAAGCTGTTAGCTTGTGGTTGAGCTTTCAGATAGAAATATTTGATGCCATTTTTAAGGAAATTTAAGAGCACCCCTCTGTTCCAATTTTAAAAAGAATTGTATAAATGTTTCTTTATAGTGCTCATGCAAGGAACATTACTAAAAGCCCCCAAAACTAGCCTAACAAGCTGTGCCGTAAATAGACTGCCAGATGTAAAAAAATATTCCAATCTGAGTTCCATTGGACAGATATGTGAATCTATGCACACATGTCCAATCTTAAATTGACAAAGCAGCGAGGTTTTTTTTTTTACTCATGTACTGCTTCCTAACGAATATGCCATGGTGGAATCTATATCATGATTCTAATACGTTTTTGTCCCAAGTGAAGCTGTCATGTGTGCTCATAGCCATGTTATTTGAAGATATTGAGAGCTGTAATGTAAGATAGATGAAGGATATCAAATGAGGGAAAATTGTATTAGAATTGTTGCTCAATTTCATTCCAACTAAATTTTTGTGCTCCCTTTTCCCAGCCTTTTTTGGTAATGAAACTTATATTTCATGTGCACAGGCAATAAATTGATGCCACTGTAAGGAAGTTGATAAAGCTAGATAAGACTAGCTGGACAGTTCCCAATTAAAAAAAAAAATTATGCTCTGTTTAGGTGCACTATAAATCATCTTTAGTAAGCAATTAGTTTTGGAGCAGGTAAATTCTGGTTATGCATCATAATTATTACAATAAAAACAGATATATTTAACCTAAACTAATCTTAGGCATTTTTTATTGTGAAGTCAATAGGTAACCAGAATAAAGGCTACCCTTGAAATTTTGCCTTTGGTGTCATGCATGTGACACAGCCTACCCCACAAAAGTTGTACGTATCATATGAATCTATGTATATTGAAACTGTCACACAAAGAGTCTTCTATATGAGCTGGAATTTTGACAATGTAAAGTTTCTACCTGCATGGATACCTCCTCATATACAGTATATTGTATCTATGAGCCCTTATCCCTACAGAGGTTTGCATCACAAAATTACCATGGAAGTAATGCATCATTAAATAACAACACATGTTTATTTAATGATGCATTATTTACAAAACATAATTCTGAACAGTTTAAGTAATATTTAATGCTGCATCAACTGACTTCAAGCAAGCATACCTGGAGATCATATATTCCATCATCACAGGACAAACCTGGAAAATAAAATCTCATTTTCAGAGAAGTATTTTAAATGCATATGAAGTTGTACATAGATACTAATTATATTATCTGGAAGCTTCGAATTGAAATAAATATACTTATGCAAACAATATTCTGAATGGACTATTTAGTACTGCTTTCACTTTGTATATCTCTAACACATTGTTATTATTTATAATGTAAAAGGTTGCTATACTGATGACAGTGAGGACATACTTGTACAAAGGTATGCCCAAATTGCAGCCAGCAGCTTTTATCGGCAGCTTACAGCAAAATATCTTAGATATCTGTGAGAATTTTGCAGCTAGCTCTGAAAATTGGATTCCCAAATAATTCTTACAAGATCTCAGATTATAAGACCAGGCAAAGAATTGCTTTCCTTGTTAATTTATTGGCTGACTATCTCATTTCAAATGACTTTGTACCTGTTGTCATAAGAAAATCCACAACAATTTAACTTACGTTCTGGAGTATGCAGTACTTGATCACAAGTTTCTGCAACCTGAGAATTCTCTGTGGGGCTAAGAAAACCCTGTTGGACCTCATCTCTTGTGGTCTGTTTCATCTCATCTCCAATTTCTGAAGCTTCTTTAAATTGGTAAACATTCCTGTCACTTGAGGATGAGCTCCTGTCACAGCTGGCTGCTTCTGTATCCTGGATTCGGAAGCAAAGATAAAGTTCAAGGATCTTGAAGATATATTATTCTTTAGAACAGATTTCCCCAACCTTTCCAGCTCTGTGGACCAGCAAGGGGGAGGGGGGAAAGGTTCCTGTGCGAGTGGCAGGCAAGCACACATGCAGCTCTATTTGCACAAGTGGTTGGGCACATGCACCCGCTATTCGCCCAAGTGGGGCTGTGCACTGGCTCGCCTGCCACTTCTGCGGCCTGATTCCAAACTGCTTAAGGGCTGGTAGTGGGGCATGGCCCAGGGGTTAGTTGGGGACCTGTTTTAGAATACACAAAAATGACATGGAAGATCTTTTTAAACCAAGGACTGGCACTTTTGCAAGGGCATATACTGGCCCTTTTCATTCAGTTCAGTGTGATTCAACCAAGATTTATTTTTTATTTTTTGAAAAAGATAGCTCAGTTTCACTTTCCTTTCATAGTATTTCATCACACCCACCCATTTATGTGAAAAAAACAAGACGGCCACCACTTTCTAAGGTGTTGCTTCTCTACACAGTAAGCAAGATAACTTTGGCAGAAGTGTGCAAGAACTGTTAAGAAAGCAAAAAGAGCAAAAAAATTTCCTGAGAAACAAGTTAATATTTAGAAGTGGCTCAGATAGACATCTCCCTGATCCATTGGAATATAAAAAGCAGGAGGAAGGGCAGCAGCACAATCATTGACTTGTAAGATTTTTATAACCAATCTCAATGAAAATAATTTTGGTCTTCATGTGGAGTTGATTTTCTGGTCTGCCTAATGGAACTGACATGTTTCCACTGCCAACAAATTCTGCATTTCCAATTTCTGAACCAACAGAAAACAATTTTGTGACATCCTGATATGAAAGAAAGACATGCTAAAAAAGGCATACTTACAGTTGCTATTCCCACTATGTCTGTTCTAACACACAGTTCTTCTGTTGCTTGAATGCCACTGGAGAAAAGAAACAAAAACACAGAGGTACAGGTATGAAATTATATTATCTCCCAGTTACTAAAACCTTTTCAACTTGCAAATTCTCAACTTGCATACATTAATATGATGCATAGAAACATCATAGCATAAAAATAATTATGTTCTCTAATTAGTCCAAGCATTCTATTTCTCATTGTGCCTGCCAGAGATCAATGGGTAACCTACAGGTAGGATTATTTGTCAGTTTGGCAATTTGAGTCTCACTGGCTCACTGCAGGAGTTTGATTCTGAGCAGCTCAAGGTTGACTCAGCTTTCCATCCTCCCGGGATTGGTAAAATGAGGATCCAGATTGTTGGGGACAATATGCTGATACTGTAAACCGCTTAGAGAGGGTGTAAAACACTATAAAGTGGCATATAAGTCTAAGTGCTATTGCTATTATGATAATAGCAGTACATTCCTATTCATGTCCCCCAACTCCTGGCATTCAGAGGATTGTATATTATGTGATAATGAGCACGAATAGCCCCATATCCATTTGAGAGGAGTTTGAACTGATTTATAAACACATATCTAACCTCCTCGCTTCAAGCTTCAAGGCATTGGAAGAACAATGACAAACTGAAGTTTAGAGTGTGAATTAAAACAAAGATATTAACAGTTCTTCTAAAATGAATAGCAGCACATTTGTAAGAATGAATGCACTCTCACCACCTGATAAACCGTGGAAATACCAGCTATATGATTAATAAAAATTAGGTTTAACATAATTGCTGGAAGGATTACACATCTGAAACAAGAGGATTTAAAAACTTTATCAATTAGATATAGTCAGCAGAAAAATTATAGTCACTGTTTCAAGACAGTTTAAATCTACGCTATATTTTTTAATGGACAGTGGAATTAAGAATCTAGTTTGGAGTGCTAAGATGCAGACAGATATTTATAGCTTGAAAGAAACAACCATTTGTGCTCAAAAGCTCGAGCATGCTTGTGGTGTGAAATTGAAATGGAGCTCATCTAAAGGCAAAATACCTTGGGGAAGAATTGCTGTATGTTGAATGCTTAAGGAATTTTTTGCTGTGAAAAACCCAATGACTTTCATGCAACCCAAAAGTTATTATTACGCTATTAAGACTCTTCTGGATCTCCCCAAAAGGGTTGTTATTCCTGCACCGGCCAAAGCAAAGGGGCAGTTTAGTTGAATACCTTTGTTCAGATGCAGAGCCAAGGTAGTTGGTTCCAGCAGAATCTGAAAATGCTTTTGGATCTGGAATAGGAGGAACGGCTTTGGCCGTACTTGATGTGTCTTGCTTTAAAACACAGATCTCTGCACAATTCTGAAGCAAAGCCTTATTAGCAGACCTTGGGGTCCTCCACTGGGAAATCCTATCAGTTGATTTAGGAGTCCGACCTGTAGGCAATAGATGAGTGAGCAACTGAATATTGTATTATATTAATATGTTATATGTGATATTTTTTGGATTCTGGGCCCCACTTCTGCAGAAAATATGGGGGGAAAGGATGCTGAATGCCTGAAGTATGAATGTTGTACATGAATGTGGGTCTGTACGCGCACACACAGGATTAAGTCATCCTCAAACCTTTTCTCACATTGTATGTGCTATTAAGGCAGGGGTCTTCAAACTTGGCAGCTTTAAGATTTGTGGACTTCAATTTCCCAGAATTCCTCCTCCAGTCATGTTATCTCAGGAATTCTGGGGGTTGAAGTCCACAAATCTTAAACTTGCCAAGTTGAAGACCCTGGCATTAAGACAATCTGAAACGTTTTAACAGACTATTTGAACAATAGTAAGGCATTCTCCAGCTGTCCCCTCACAACTTTGTGATAGATTAAACTGACTTCCCCAAATAAGCTTTGTGGCTGAATGATGATTTAAACCTGCGTGTAGCCAGACATAGCCTGAATACAAGGGCCAAAATACCACATTGGGGTTTTGACTTGTGTGCTGGAGGTTTTCTCGCTTCCATTGCAGAAGAGGCTGCCAGTATTTATAGAGCGGGAGCTTCTCAATGAAAAGCTTCTGTTGTAGGCATCCCTCTTTCAGGAAAACTCAGCTTCAACAGTTTGGAACTGTTTCTCAAATGTTCTGTGGACTGAAGTTGGAAAAGTATTTACAATGTATGTGGACTTGGATGATGTTCCTTTAAACTAAGTACAAACAATGAAAAATCAAAAGGAGGAGTGGGCAGCTACAGGAGAAACTGTTTTGAAATCAAGCAATCTTGTTCCTGTTTCAAATTCCTTATTTTAACTTTGATAAGGTAGTCCTCAACTTATGAACAAAACTGAGCCCAAAATTTTCATTACTAAGTTTTGCCCCATTTTGCCAACCTTTCCTGCCACAGTTGTTAAGTGAAATACTGCAGCGGTTAAGCTAGTAACACAGTTATTAACTTCCCCATTGACTTTGCTTGTCAGAAGGTTGCAAAAGGTGATCACATGATCATGAGACACTGCAACAGTCATACATACATGCCAATTGCCAAGTAGCTGAATTTTGTTCACATGACCATGGAAGAGGGGTTTGCTGCAACAATTGTAACGGTGAAAAACGACCATAAATCACTTTTTTCAGTCCCATTCTAACTTTAGTCACTAAATGAATGGTTGTAAGTTGAGGACTACTGTAATTAGCTTCCAACTGCTCTCAGGCACACTACTTTCTGGATGTGGGTGTCTGAAGACCCATGCGTTCCCATCACCTAGGAGGAAGAATACTTCGTCCATGCCCAGGGTCTTGAAGTGGGTAACCAAAATAACATAAAACAAAACATCAAAAAATAATATAAATGTATGTATTAAGGAGGTTGTCTTTGAAGATTACTTGGAAGCTATAAATTATATAAAATGTAGCAGGCTACATATTGCTGGATGAGAACCACCATAATCATATAACAGTATTATTGTGCCAGCACTTGTCGATGGGATTTTGAATACAATCCGAATGTTGTTATCTGTCCCCTTCTGGCCACCTTGCTGCTTCCGCCAATTAAAACCAATTTATCCAATATATACTGTATGTACTAAATGGAAGTGCTAAAGATTCCCCACTCCATGTGAGCTTTAGGGAAGGTGAACCTTGGAAGTTATATTTATTATGAAGTATTTATTTCTTTATGGAATAATTTACCCTGGATGGTATCTTCCTTCATGTTTTTAAGGAAAACTGAAACAGAAAACTTTTAATCTTTAAGGTGGCAGAACAGTGAAGCAAACTGGATTGTTTTGAAGTTTGGTGGTGCTGTGGATATGTTGTAAACTACCAGAAACTCTTGCGGAGTCAGCAAGATGTAGCTACTGTAATAACTATCATCATAATACATATGTTCTTGCACAGAGGCAATGATCTGGACTCACCTGGAAAGGATTTGGCAGGAGATTCAATTCGGAAAAACCCTCCATCAAATATTCGTTCTGCTTCTTTTGGTATTACTTCGCCTGAAGCCTCTGCTGCCAACCTTTCTTTTGTCTTGTTCTTCATGGCTGCTTTTACAGCTGCAAAGCGTTTTCTGGCTGCTCTCCTTTCAGCAGACCCCCCTGCTGCTTTGGCTGTCCTTCGAAGGATGGGCTTTTTCTGGAAATCAAAAGATATCTTGGCAAAGCTGATTATCATCAGCCTTCAAAAATTCAGGGCACAAGGAATAGAATTCTTTTATTGGCCAAGTATGATTGAACACACAAGGAACTTGTCTTGGTGCAAATGCTCTCAGTATACATAAAAGAAAAGATACATTCGTCAAGAATCATAAGGTACAACACTTAATAATAGTCATCGGGTACAATAAGCAATCAAATTATACGAGGAAACAGTCAATATAAATCATAAGGACACAAGCGACAAAGTTACAGTCATACAGTCACAAGTGGGAGGGGATGGGTGATAAGGAATGATGAGAAGATTAACAGGAATAGTAGTGCAGACTTTGTAATAGTTGAACAGTGTTGAAGGAATTATTTGTTTAGCAGAGTGATGGCATTCGGAAAACATCAGACCTCTCTAGAGATCCTGCCTGTATCATGCAGACACAGCTCCTTCACTCCATCAGAGAGGGAGCGATGGATTCAATGACATCTTAGACATCAGAGTACAATTTTGAGTACTCTGACAGAATATAGGGCAGTTTCCCCAATCTTGGCAACTTGAAGATGTGTGGACTTCAACTCCCAGAATTCCTTACTCAACCAAAATCTTCAAGTTGCCAACATAGAGAAACATTGGTATAGGGCAGTGGTTCCCAAACTTTTCGGTCCACTGCCCCCTTGGTGCTACAAAGTCATCCTCGGTGCCCCCCACCCAGGGATGGGATTTAAATTTCTATGGGTGTGGTTTGCTGGTCACATGACGGGGTGGGCGTGGCTTGCTGGCCATGTGACTGGGTGGGCGTGACCAGGTGACTGGCAAACCAAATACAATACAACCAAACCTCACTTAATGACTGGTTGTTTAGCAAGTGTTCTAATTTATGACTGGCCTCCCCAGAGCTACTTGACCAGTTTTTGGAGTTTTTGACAGCTTTAGATCAGGGGTCTAAATCCCACCCCTGCCTGTGTGTGTGAGAGAGAGAGGGAAAGAGAGAGGTTGGATCAGATCTCTCTCTCTCTCTCTCCCTCCCTCCTTCTCAGACTGACTTTGCTCTACTTTCCCGATGTGCCTGCGGAGCTTCGAACATGGATGGATGGATGGATAGAGAGAGAGAGGGAGACAGACAGACAGGCAGGCAAACAGACAAACCTTTTGGATGGACGGACGGACAGACAGAGAGAATACGACAGCGGTGGCACTTTGGGAAAGTGGTGGCAGTGGCTTTTCTCAACGTGCTGCCGCATTCGAGGCACTGGTTCTGGAGCATTACTGCAATCAATGGGTGAACCTGCAGGGCCGGCTGGCGCTTCGAATGCCCCCCTGCCGGCCCCCATGGACAGGTGTCAGGTGCATTAAACGCTGCCACGGTGGCACATAACGTGCCACCGCTTCCGCATTGGAGGCACTGGCTCCAGAGCGGTGCCACAATGGGTGAACCTGCAGGATCGGCGCCTCGAATCCCCCCTGCCACTTCTTAGCGCCCCCAAGGGGGCCAGGAGAGGGGTGCTAAGAGGCGGCGGGGGGTGGCGCATCAAACACAGCCATGGCGGCACATAACGTGCCACTGCTTCCGCATTGGAGGCGCCAGCTCTGAAGCGGTGCTACAGTCAATGAATGAACCTGCAGGGCTGGAGCCTAGAACATCCCCCTGCTGCCTCTTAGCAACCCCCTGGCAACCCCCTTGCTCCTTAGCGCCCCCCTAAGGCATCCCACCGGCCCCCCAGGGGGCAGTACCGCCCACTTTGGGAACCACTGGTATAGCACATATGATCCAAGAAAGTAAGAACAAAACCCTACGCTCCTGATGCTTTTATAATTACAATTTGTACAACCACCCAACTCTGGGCAACTTCACAACAGGTTAAAAAAAACCCAATCCAATAAAAGCACATTAAAAACCAATATACAAACATACAAAAACCACTCGCAATCAATTTAGAACAGAAAATGTTTTCAGAGAGCTTTGCTAGGAAGCATGGCCTCCTGTCTATATAAATGATAAAGTAGTGGACAACAGCCTTACCAGTTTGCTTTCTGGGAAAACCAATTTTTGTGAATAGGCACTGTTAGGGATAACATTGTTCACCCTAACTGGTTTAGGTGAAATAATAACTATGAATCATAGTTAGTGTATGCAGCTTTAACTGTAAAATAGCAACTGTGGGTGTGGTTATGAAAACCATATAAAAGTAGCAAGGCTACAGCTTGCTCTCTCTCTCTCTGGCTTTGATGATCCCTGATTACTGCTTGGAAGCAAGACTGCATTGCTCGAACGGGAGAGACAACAACGGACTGATTTATGTGAACTGACAATAGGATATTCTACATGGACTTTGCTAACTGAATATCCCTGAATGGACTGACTACATGGTAAATGAATATAGGACTGTTTTTGACTATGCTATAAACTTATACTGGAATAAAACATATTCTTGATAGCACAAGCGTATCTGTTATTTTTACTGTATGTTAATAAACATACAAGCTTAGCTCACTCATTTATCTGTGTGCCTATCTGACTAACGCTGCACATTCTGTTTAGCTTGTCTACCTAACCCTGGTTGGGGAACCCAGGCTTAACAGGCACTTCCATCACTGCAGTCACTAAAGGAATGTGTGACTCTGTCCCAATCCATGATTGGATGCCCAAAATATATTTCCAAAATTTCGGATGTGCCTACCAGTCCAAATGATTTGTCTCTCCCAGGGGATATCTCACCAAAGACAGTATTTCAGGTAGGAAATAAAAGGATTACTTTTACTTAGGGTTGTCAGAGGCTGAGTTCTGACTCAGAATTGCAATATATGAAAGTTAACAGGACATATTTTTCTGCCAACCCCTCTCCTGACTATTCAGGCAACTACTGGAGAATGATTTTTTTATAGGAACAAAAGTAAATAATTAGAAAAAAGCAGGTCTTTTTTTCAAAATAAACACTTATTACAATTTCAAAGTTGGAACTGCTTGTCACAGTATATTTAGCCAAACTCTACTTTCTGACTTACAAAGATGTCCAGTACTAAACTCTTTAATGATAAACTATGATATGAGATGGCTTCATTTCTAGGAAACATTTAAAGGTCATCCGTCTCAAACTGACTGTAATGCTGATATATTCAGTACTGAATATTGAATTATTCAGCTCCCTATCAGATTTCACCAACTGTCAAGCTATTCTCAGCAGCTAGCAAAAGTCAGGAATGTCAAGGCAAGCAACTAAAAGATCAGCCATAGGTCTATTTTACCTTCAAAACACTTTAAAATTCACTGGAAATGTAAATTACATATCAGATCTTAGAAGCTTTGATCAAAATCCCAAACATCAATGTACCTATTTGTTTACAAGAAGCAAACTGTTGGAGCTTACAGCAAAATGAATGAAGGGGGCAAGATTGCATTAAAAAGAAAACCTGGAGAAGATCAAAAGCCAGGAAGTAAAAGTGGGCACAAAAACGAAAGTTGGAAAAGAAAGGGATGCTTTACTGCATCTAAGGGTCAACCTGAATATGGGTGGCAATGCAATTAATTAGATATGCAAAATTTTATAAAATACAGTAAGATACATTTCCACTCCAAAGAATTCAATACTGAAGAAATGTAAAATAAGAGGCAAAGGAGGCAGGAAAGCAATATTTGATTATTTCACTCACATATACTCAGTTAAGATGGGCATGGGTTTGTTTACTGCAGATGTCACCTCCTTAAATAAGTTGTGCCTTTCTGAGTTCAAACAGTGCTGGCAGTCTCAGGACAGTATGGATCTACATTAAGGAAGCACCACTACTTTAATGTCTGGGACTTTAATGTCACAGACACCATGCCAATTCAGGAAAAGGGAGGAGTCATAAAAAGAAAAAAAACCCTGACCGATGTTCACTACATCGGTCAGGTTTTTTTTTCTTTTTATGACTCCTCCCTTTTCCTGAATTGGCATGGTGTCTGTGACATTAAAATCACATTTTCCATTTTTTAAATGTGAATTGCTGTGCATCTCTGGTTCTCAGACTTCGTTATAGGAGTTACAGTTCCCAGAAGATGAACAGGTAGCTAAGTTTAGTAAAATTCTGGTCCATGAGAAAATTAATTGTACCTTTTTTGTGCAGTTGCCAGTATCACCCAATAAAGTTGCCTTTCAGAAATAGTCTCAGTAATTAAGTGCCAAGCAAAAATCACCCCCTAAAAGCTGAACCAGCAAAGACTCTCATACCTTGGCAGGTTTATTGGTCTCAGCATCATCCACCATTTGCCACCCATTCACCTCAAGTTTATTCAAGTTCTCAAATTTTTTATTTATGTCTTCTACCTATTTGAGGAAGAGAAAAGTTGAACAAAATTAAAGCAAACCAGGTTACAAAAAAAAAAAAAGAAACAAAAAAATCTTTACATCAAAAAACATTAAGTGTTAAGAAGCATAGTAAGCTTCCTTATTTTCTTAGGAAATAGCTTCACCAAGAAATCAAAAACAAGACACGGTTAGCCATTTCTTAAGAATGTCTTGCAACATTGCTTTGTATCCTGCTGCTTTGGGTGAACAAGAATTTAATATGGATTGCCCAATTTGGTACATGGAGAACCCTAAATTTTAGTCAAAGATGCGAGTTTCAAGTTGACATGATGGCCAAAAACAAGTTTGAGGTTTGTGTGTGGAAATTAGTATGCTCTCAGCAAACCAGGGACATGCATGTTCAAGCTGAAAAGTGGTATTTCCTTGTGGTGTATTTTCTACAAGTTTCATTTTCAGTTTGGGATATTTCTTGTAATTTCTTCTTTATAATCAATTGCAGAATCTGAATTATCAAGTTAGGATTGGTTTACTGTTGACTAAACAAAGGTCTGGCCATTAAGTAAAAGTAAGAAGACAAAGAGTCAGCTGAATGCAAACAGAGGTAAAAAAAAAATCTTACCTGAAAGTTTACCATATCCCAGAATCCATCCAGATCTGTGTAGGTTGTCTCTTTCTCTCCACGTCTGAATTCACAATTATCTATCAGCCCTTCAAACTGTTTGAATCTCTCTGCCATCAACAGTCTGGTTTGCCCAATGGTTGTACGGACAAGATCTTTTGCTGAAAAAAGTGGTATTTTGTTGGATAAACAGTATATAAATTAAAACTACTGTTATATAGAGGTAGACTACAATTCATGTAGGTTTGAATGTGATATTCAAGTTAATGAATGTTGCAAATTGATTCTAAGTCAAATTTACTATGGCCCGAAATTCAGTTAATGCAAAGTTAGCAGGCATGCAATTGAGATTAGTGCATACATACACAGCTGCATTTTAGATGCTAATCTTTGTGCAAAATGCAGAACAGGAAAAATCCCCCAGAGGAAAACAATTAATATGCAAGTGAAGAAATTCATTCTTAACAAATCTGAAGATTTGTTCACACTATAGAAATTGTGAAGCAAAAAATTATGAATGCAGGCCCTAACATTGATTAAACCATGAAAACTCACTCTACCAGCATATCTATGAAGATTTAAAGAAAAAGCAGTCCAGTCTACCCTGCTAAATATGTTTTAGTCAGTGTAAGTTAGCCTTTAGAAATATATATATATATTTATATGTATACTTTTAAAAGCACAACTAGAATGACGTTGGATAATACCCGAACAAAGCTTAACAACATACATGTAAGTACCCATGAAAACTTAAGAAAATATATATATATATATATATATATATATATATATATACACACACACACACACACACACACACACACACACACACACACACACATACATATATACACACACACACACACACACATACATACACACACACATACTATTTTGCTTTTTATGATTTGGCTAACCATAAATTTAAATTAGTAAATCATGTCTATCCCTTACTATGTGATTAATATACTTACAAAATTTATGTCTACATTTTTTCCGCATCGTACTGGAACCAATTAATATATTTTTCATAGAAATATCACTTTGAAGGCTCTGAATTTGAATAATGCAACTATTTTGTAGAATTCACAAACCACACTAATCAAAACTTACCAATAAAGAAATGGGCTTACCAGAGTCACAGTTAAAACTCAAGCAGTTTATTTCTGACAATAATTTCACATATATTTTTTTTGTGTTTTCTCTCTTACCCTCCTCTGGAATATCAATTTCAACAGTTTTATCCCATTCAAGACAAAATGATGTCAGTCTCTCTGTCTCAGATTGAAGAATGTTTCTTTTAAAATAAAAACAAAACAAAAGCACATTCAGACAATTTCTTTTTTTTCAATTAATGACCCATTTTTTCAATTAATGACCCATAAGATCAGAGGTGGTATTCAGCAGGTTCTGACTACTTCTGTAGAACCGGTAGTGGAAATTTTGAGTAGTTCGGAGAATTGGCGAATACCACCTCTGACTGGCCCCACCCCCTTCTATTCTCTGCCTCCCGAGTCCCAGCTGATTGGCTGGCTCTTCTTTTGTTGCCCTGCATAGGAGAATGGAGCTGGAAAGCAGGTGGAGAGGGAATAGGATGGGATTTTGCAGTATCCTTCCCCTGGAGTAGGGAGAAAAATGGAGATTTCCCCTGCCACACCCACCAAGCCACACCACGCCATGCCCATAGAACTGGTAATAAAAAAAAATGAATAGTACCACTGCATAAGATACCCAAAGGCAGTGATATATAAGGTTATAGTGCTTCAAAACCAATAACAGCAATTAAAAAATATTAATTTAAGTAAAAAAACAACACACACTACGTAGAATACTTCTCACTATTATGTTACAATTCTTTGATCTGAAAATTGTATTCAACTTTTGCTTCTTTTCCTACTGACACCCTGCTGTCAACAAGAATTGGCAGATTGTGCCGATTCACCTTCATACATGTAATATTTTTTAAAAAATAATTAGAGTTGAGCATCAGTGCCTATAGTAGCAACCTGTGAATTACAGTTTCAATAACAAGAATGGTTTCTAGGCTAGATAGGACTCAATAGCATTTTACTTCATTGCTTTTCATTCAAGGGAGAGAATAGATAGTAAGGAAAATGCCATTCCTACCATTCTGTCACCTTCTACTTAGAGCAGGGATGTCAAACTCCTGGCTCATGGGCTGGATGCATTATGCGCTGGCCATGCCCATGCCTGGTTTAGCAAAGGAGAACAGAGTCCCGATACACCACATGACACTTCCATGATGGCCTGACATAGATGCTATTGTGGGACTGGTGTATAATTTTCAGAAATAGGCTTGCTTGGAAAGGTATAGTCTGTGGCACACAATAGCGCAAGTAGATACAATCTAATTTTAAACTCCAATCAATTACAACAACAGGTAAATGTATCCCTAAAGCAGGTAAAATGGATTGGATACTTTCTATTCCATAGTATCCATGGATAGCAAATCTGTCGTTTATTTTAATACAAAGGTATTATCTTCTCTTTGAAGAAGATATTTTAACAAGCATTCTTATTACCCAGGAGTTTATTAACGTAGATCTCTTTGATCTTGTCTACAAACCTGAAATAGGATACATCATGCAGGAGCTTCGTTGTTGGCTCTGATATTTCAGTTGCTAGTAGGTCTGGTTGCTGCACACTGTTCTCACCTTCAAATGCAATATTATTCCTCATCTCACTAGGCACCCGTTCTAGAAAAAAATGATTTTAGACAGAAAAAATGTAGAATCTGTTTTAAATATAGGAAGAATATAATCTGCAGCTAAACAAACTGTAGTTGCTTTTTCAATAATTGTCAATTACATTTAAACCACCATATTAGCAGCAGTATTTTGCATGTTTAAAGTTGCAATGACCAAAAGCTGCATTTTTGCCTTCCTTTTTAGCCCCAGTAATGAAAGGAAAAAGGATGAAGGGTAGCTTGTTACCTCGAGTCTGATTATGGTCTTTGGTTTTGTTTTGCTTTGCTTGCTGATCCTGGAACCTGTCTATCTAATTGCCAAATTTTAATATTCTGATAGTTTAAAATAAATACAATAGTTAAGTCTAAATAGGCTTAACACAGAAAAGCTGCCCTCCACCAATGGCACTTTAAATAATATCACATGGCTGACGCACCCTTAGTCATACTGCATCCTCCTCCTCCTCTTCACCATCATCCCATCCAGAGATCCCTCAATATATCAATGGGCTTGAATAAAAGCAAAATCTCCATCCTTCATGCATTACTGCAGGGTCTAAGCTAAGAATGTGCCAAAAAGGTGCTTCAGACTGAGCGTGAGTATGCTTATCAGAACTAAAGGCCCTGTCACACTGGCCGACGGATGCAAAACATTTGTAAAAAGGACACAGCGGATGAGCAAAATGTTCAATCCGTTGTTATCCGCTCTCAAAGGTGCCCCGAATTTGCATAACCAGAGTGGACAACACGGAAAGGAACGGACGGGGGGAGGATGTAGGGCGGATGGAAAGCGGATGCTCCACGGAAGCCTAGCGGATGGAAGCGGATGGGAGCGGATGGCACATCCGCAAGGCTTCTGGGGGAGCACAGCAAAGCGGACGTGGAACGGAAAGAGCGGATGCCGAGTGGAAGCCTAGCGTTCACTGCGCATGCGGGGAGGATGCATTGCGTCAGCCCCACGGATATAAAGGGAAGCAGCTCCCAAGCAGGTCACCATTCAGAGGAAAGACCTGCTTTCAGACACAGCTTGCCAGCCAGCCAGCAACCCAACAACCATGGGGAAGAAACGGAAGCCTCTGCCATCTGCTGCCAGCCCTGGCAAGAGGGACAGGGCCACCCTCCCACCCCCTGGCCCTGACTCTGCTTCTGCTGGGGCTTCTGCTGCCCAGGCTCGCTCTTCTGGTGCTGGGGCTTCTGCTGATGCTGCTTCTGGTGGTGGGTGCTTCTGGTGGTGCTTCCTCTGCTGGCACTGCTCCTGGTGCTGGTGCTTCTGCTGGTGCTTACTCTGCTGGCACTGCTCCTGGTGCTGGTGCTTACTCTGCTGGCACTCCTGGTCCTGCTGGTGCTCCTGATCCTGCTGGTGCTGCTGGTCCTGCTTTTGCTGCTACTGTTGTTGCTGCTGCTGCTGCTGGTGGTGGTGTGGAGGAGCAGCCCCTACAAACTCGAAGCCCTTCTGATGAGGGCCCATATGGCCCTGCCAAAGGGAAGAAGAGGCAGACACGTGAATGGGAGAGGAGGCAATACACAATCGAAGAGGAACATGAGGAGGAGGTGCTGGAGTGGCTAAGGGAGAATGAATATCTTTGGCGGAAGGGACACAGGCTCTATCGAGACACCAAGAGGAAGCAGGCTGCTTGGAGAGAGAAGGCGGAGAGCCTGGGCTACACTTCGGAGGTGCTCCTCGGCTGGTGGAAGCACATGCACACCTGGTGCGGGAAGCTGCACCTCAAGAAATCTGGCCAGGCCGCGGTCAAGCTGACCGACCGGGAGACCTATGTGATGGGCAAGTGCAGCTTCTTGGAGGGTGAGATCCGCCACCGAGGAGCAGCCCTCTCACAACCCTCTCTCTCAGGCAGCCTGCTGAGAGCCAGTCCTCTTCTGGCAAAGAGTCAGCTCCTGTGTCCAGGCAAGTATCTGTGGAGCGTGCCATGACGAAGACCCCCCCCGACAGCTGTACTACCCCTGGCGGAGCGCATGGAGGACCCCTGACGCAGTGGGAGAAAGGAGACGGCACTTCCACCACAGCCCAACCCGCATCCACCCCCAGCTCCACCTCCACAGAAAGGCAGAGAGGCAGACCGGAGGGGCAGATCCACACTGTCCTGCTGGGGATAAGAGACACCATCAGGAGCAGCGTAGATCTCCTCTCTCAGCTGGTACACACCGACGCCCCATCCTCCAACCACAAGCCCTTCCTCACCTACGTCAACCAGACCCTCATGAACATGTCGGAACCCCAGTACCAGGTGGTGAAGGACAGGATCACCGATCTTCTTCACAACCCTCCAGACCAAGATGAACCTGCTCCCACCCAGTCCAGGCCTGCTCCTGCACCCCAGGTGATGTCACTACCCTTCCAAGGCTTTTCACAGGCCCTACCCTACCAAGGCTACGGCTACCAGGAGGTCCAGCAGCACAGGTAGCCCTTCCCAGTCCAGGCACAGGTACATCGGACGCCACCAGTACCACTGATGCCAGCCATGCCACCGATGCCACCCACGCCAGTCTTCACCTAGCTGCAGACCAGACAGCCCCACTACACTGCTCCTTCCTCCACCCCACAGCCAAGCCCGGCCTCAGTACATCTGTCATCGGTATTGGGGCTGACACCCCATGTCATGGAGGAAGGGGCTCTCAACATCACGGAAGCTGTCTGAGAGCTTCCTCAACACACCGTCCTCTGTTGTCCTCTCGGTGCCAGGCACCCCAGTGGCGCCTCAGACCAGCACTCCAGCAGCAGCGACCTCCACAGCACCTGGACCCTTCACCCCTGAGACTGGGCACGCCTCAGAGTGACCAAGAAGAGTGCCAGAGAATGGGTGGCTACCTGTTGACTTTATTTTTGCTTTGGACACTTGACTTGGGTCATTTTTCTTTTACAGCTTGTTATTAATAAAGATTATCTTTGCTTCACACACTTGCTTCATTTATTTTTGTCAATAAAGTCTTGGTGGAAACTTTTATAAATGGTTTAAGCCTTTGCATACTCGTGGGATGGGTAAGGATAGCAGTGGGATGGGCAGGGATACCAGTGGAATGGGTAATAGCTGTGGGATGGGCAGGGATACCTGTGGAATGGGCAGGGATACCTGTGGAATGGGCAGGGATACCTTTGGGATGGGTAATAGCTGTGGGATAGATAAACCTCCAGTGCAAGCATAGTGAGACTGTATGATCCACCCTCCCAGGTGCCACACCTATGGTCCTTTATTATCAAGAACAGTGTCAGCATTCATCCACACATTTGAACATAAACAGAACTCTTTATTAAATGCCCTGTTCATTGTAGGCCCACCCAACATACATGGCCCAATCTCATCAGTGTGATGAGACAGGCTGAAGGAAGCATCCATTAATCATCTATCATCCTGTCTTGCCACTCCACTGCTCCAGCTGGGGAGTTGCACCAGTGTCTCAGGAAGTTGTGCTGCTTCTTCCCTTCATGTGAGGCTCTGTTGGGACCTTGAATATCCTCACTGTCTATCAAGTTTCACCCTTGCCTTCATTTCCCAGGCTCCATGTCCCCATTGCCTTGTTGGAGGTCCACGAGCCTGTTCTGCAACACTGGGTAGCGGATGCGCATGAGATTGTGCAGGATGCAGCAAGCTTCCATGATGTTCCTCACGGTCTCTGGGCGATGCTACATGGTGGTGAGAAGTACCTGGAACCTGTTGGCCAGGATGCCAAAGACGTTCTCCACCACCCGCCTTGCCCTGGACAGCCTGTAGTTGAAGATCCTCTCTTCACGGGTGAGGAGTCTGGAAGTGTAGGGCTTCATGAGGTAGATTCTGAGGGAGAAGGCATCATCCCCCACGATGAAGTAGGGCACATCTTGCGTGTCGTTGGGCAGGGGGTCTGGATCTGGGAAGCCCATAATGAGGTTGCGTTCCAGCCCCTCCTTGAGGTCACTGGCGTTGTATACCTGGGCATCTGAAGCTGACCCGTTGCCTGAAGCATCGATGTACATGAACTTGTAGTCAGCATCGACCATGGCGAAGAGGATGATGCTGAAGAAGCCCTTGTAGTTGAAATAAGTGGACCCCGACTTGGCTGGAGCTTTGCAGGCCACGTGCTTCCCAACTATGGCTCCAACGGTGTGGGGGAAGTTCCACTTCTGATACCACTGCTCTGCAACTTTCTTCCATCCTTCTTCAGTGGAGGGGCACTGGAGGAGCTCCTCCAGGTATTCTTCGATGATGGCCTGCACCACTTCTCTGACCACAATGCTGATGGTGTTGTGTGGCACCCTCCAGCCGTACTGCATGCTCCTGTAGGTGATCTCTGAGGCCAGGTGGCGCAGAGTCAGTGCCACCTTGAGCCCAGGGTCCAGGCTGGGCCGGAAGTTGGTGTTTGCCTTGGTCAACCTGGGTCTCAGCCGCTCCACAACTTCGTCAAACATGGCTGGAGGCATCCTCATGAAGTTCTGGAATGCACGAGGGTCTTCATTCCTCAGCTTCACCATCAGCTTGTTGTACAGTCCATACTCTGCTCTTCTCCCGATCCATCTTCGTACCCAGGCACTTCTTGGCCGCCTCCTTTTCTTCCCGTAGAACAGTTGAAAGAGCCTGTAGATGGCTTCGCACTGTTGCAGAACGATGGTAGCTACCAAAAGGAGTGTGTTACGATCCACGGTGGAGATGACTGGATGCTGTGGAAGAGCAAGAGCCAGATGAAGGCTGCAGAGGTCTGCACAGCAGGGCTGCTGGACTGAAAGTGAGATCCAGGTGAGTTCCTCCCCCTTTTTATAGGCAATATAGGTTTTCCACTAGGTGTCCTTTTGCATCCTCTAGGCATCCTGCAGACATCCTAAATATCCGAGATAGGTCCCCTCTGCGAACGTTTTTTCCGTTTTAAATGCTTTGTATGCAAGCTGCATCCGCTTTCATCCTTTCTCCGTCCGTGCTACTAACGCTGCGCGTCCATTCCGCATCCATTTCGCTTCCTCCCTGTGTCCGTTTTCCACTGGAGCGGATTTGAGTTGCGTGGATGCGCAGTGGATGCCTAGCGGATATAGCGGATGCGTAATGGATGACGACGGATGGAGAAAGGATGTTCCCCGTATGCGTTGCGGATGCAAAACGGATGCGTTGGATACATTTTCCGCTCAAAAAGTTTTAAGCAGCTCAAAACTTTTTGAGCGGATGGAACCTCAGTCGACGGATGCTGGACGGATAGAGAGGATGAAAAACGGAGGCAGTGAGTACAGAACGGATGAATCGTGTTTACCAATGGGTGGCAAGTGTTTCTCTCCGTTTTACATCCTCTTTCCATCCGTTGGTGCAGTGTGACATGGGCTTTAAATCAAGAACATTTTCCTGGAAGAGTCCAGAGAATAAGGCAACTTGATTAAGGAGATCACTGTTCAGCTGCACCCTTTCCAAAGCACTTCCTTCAGCTTCACTGAAGTGTAGCACAGCCCTGCCCTGCTGTATGTCAGCACTACAAATAAAAGACTGAGGTTGAAGAAAAGGCATCTAGCCTAAAGACAAATGGGCACTCACAATGGGACTTCTCATCCCCTTTTAAAGTTTTTGTCTCTCAGTAAAAAGTGTAGATGTTTTCTTAGATATACCTCCTTTAATTTCTCCTAATAAATCCTGGGCATGTTGGTGTCTTTTAGTGGTTTCCTTTGTGACTTCTGGGTTAGGGGACAACTGTGGATCATAATCTTGTGTTTCTTCTTTGTCCGCTTCACTAATAATAATAATAATAATAATAACAACAACAACAACAACAACAACAATAACAACAACAACAATAACAACAACAATAACAACAACAGCAACAACAATAAAAACAACACTGGAAGTTGCAGATCAAAACTGAACATGTATGGAAAATAAATCTGTTATACCATATGTGATTGTAGTGCTCAGAGCACTAAAAAACTTCCACAAAATCTGGAAATATGGAGTTTATCAGACTAGGAATGCCCTAATTTTATGAAACAAAAAATACACACCCAAAACCCCTAACCTACTTGGAATTGCCTATATTCTTAGACACCATCTTAATTCTAGATTTCCACCATTTTTAGACTGTGAATTTAACTTTGAATTACCTACACATTGTCATAATGTCATTTGACATAATATGCACATGAAAGGCTCTAATGTTGGGAAAAGTATAAAGAAAGAGGAAACCCAGCAGAAGATGGATGGATTCAGATATTAGGGTGATATGGAGTGGAGGACTGTTGGAAAATTGAAAGAACAGGTTAGAAATAGAAAAAGCATATTTATGTGGTTGTTGGTATTGAAAACAACCTAATGACACATTATGAAATCAATGTTATGGTCCTATTTTTGTATGCCTACTCGAATTCAAAGTTTTCTCCTTGTAGCAGAGTGCATAGCTTAACTACTGATATACTCCCAAAATTATCTTAAATATCTTCCCCATCTGAGAGATCAATACTGTTTAGATTTGGTATTTCCATTTGAAAGACCTGGACCTCATATATCAGAGAGCTTTCAATAGAAAACCATTATAAATAGCCAGAAGCAATCAATCCATACACAATCTTGTAAATTTGAGGCATTTTAAGAGGAAACTAATTGCAACAGGAATAAGGTCTGGAAATTAGAATAATTATCTTAGTGTTTCCTGTTTGAGCTTGAGCCTGAAGCAGCATTAAGAGGAAAAATCAGTATCGTTTGAACAGATTCATAAAATACTTTATAAGAAAGTCTGAAGTAGATTATCCTTACTTGGTTGTTTCCGTGGGGCTCCAGGAAAGATTGGGTGATAAGAACATATTTGCCCTGGAAGGAGTCATTGGTTTCACTTTGTAAGTGGTCAAGCCTTTAGGAGGTTGAAAGACAAAATTCTGAGGGGCAAACGAGCGGTTTCGTTTTGGGGGTGCTGACATGTTATTTTTGTCAAGAAAGTCCTTCTGTTCACTGATTGGAGTTGGAGGTTGGAGTTTCACCTCTTTCTCTTGTTCCACTGGAATATCTTGATTTGTATTGTGCACTACCTGCTAAAACACACAGTGATTGCTTTATAATTTAAACACAAACATGTATATAGTTTTTCCCCCTGGAAAATATTAGTAGGTAACATTCCAATTTCATTTGCCTCTAGTTCATATTTGAGAATCTGATGCATTTTAAAACTACTAATTTAAAAAACACAAACAACTGGGGAATATTTCCATCATGATTTGCCTGAATATAAACTTGAACTTGGATGACTTGAATCAGCAAAACTTCACTATTTCAGTTTAGGCAAGTCACAGTTTTGATTTTTTAGCTGCCATTATGGATAATAGCATGCTACCTATGGTACTATGATATAAATGAAAAAATAAAATAAAATTATACTATGAAAAAAACAAACTTACTGTTGTCCTTTCCTTTATTATCTCTTTTTGCTGCTTTCCTTTAATTGTAACTCTTTTGGGGGGCAGATTACCTAAAACAGAACAGACTGAACATTATTCCATTTTTTTTTGCCACAAGGAACTCAAAACAACAGAAAGCAACAGAAGATAATTATTTTATAGAAATAGAGACAAAAAATGCAAGTGTAACAAAAATCAGAATTCAACTTAAGAAAGTCCACAGTAAAATTATCAAGGTGTCACCACCCAGATTTGCATTTAGTAGATCAGTGAGATCATGCCCAATTATAAATTGGATAGAGGACCATCAAAAATACACAAACTGAAAGCAAAACTGGGAAATTGAAATAACATCCCAGAAGTAGGCAATGACAAACTAAAGAAATTGTGTGCCTGTGCTCATAGGGGTCACTAGAATTCGAACCTGGTCAAGGAAATGTTCACCTTTAGTTGCCCATGTAAAAAGTACTTTAATACAATTCCACCCACCTGAAATTATAGTTGGATGTGATGCTTGCGGTATTTTGGACTTAGCTGCCACTGTTGCTCTTGTCATTCTTTCATGTGTAATTCTTGGGGTGGCAGACTGCATCTCTGAAAAATGAGAAAGCTGATCAATTACTAAAATCTTAAATGTTCTGTGTAAAAGGCAAGGATAAGTATCTTTTTTTTTTTTTTTTACAAAAATTACAAACAAAGTTGATTGTACCATGTTATGCAATTTTCCTGCATAAAATTGGGCTGGGATTTTCTAGTTATTTTGGTGCTAAAACTACTGCAGAACTTACACCATAGTATCATGTATTTCCTGCTCCACAGAAAACTGTAGTACCAACTTCTGGCTATTCCCTCACCAAAATTCACAAGAGCCACCAGAACCCTTTTAAAATAAGGACAAAGAACTTGTACCTTTATTTTCTTGTTTGGAAGGTTTGTCTATGTAGATCTGCTTCTGTTCTTGCTGAGCTATCTGCCGATTGCGGCCCTTATTGGTGTAGCTGGATGCAATCTAAAAAAAGAAATATAAATGTCTCTTTTTTGAATAAGAAAGCAATCACATTGTGTTATTCATTTAATTCCAGACAATAACCATGTGTTGACTAGCTGTTACTCCATCAGTGACCTGTTTTTGATCCAGCCTTTTAAACCTCTGTTTGGTCACCTGGTGTGTGTGTTAAATCTTTACCATCAAACAGCAAGCATATAAAAATATTGCTTCAGTAAGCACAAGAAGCATTTTAAAATACATCCCTCCCGGGCTCTATTTTTGGTGGCAAGGGCCTCTTGCAAAGACCAGAGCCTAGAGGGCATACTCATCCTGCTATCCCTCTGCTCTCACTGATCTGCTTTTGGTGCACCGGGAGCAGGCAAAAAAACTGTGGCAGAAAGGCTGGAGAGGAGACAGCTTGCTAGGTCTTCTCAAGGCCCAGTGCCTGTGGAGACGCAGCCGTGGAGTGGGGAAATAGGCAGAGAAAATATTGCAGTGCCTTTGTGGTTGTTCATAAGGGTGAATGACTGCCGTGATTCTGCAACATTTGGGACTGTGTCATAAATATTTGGGTATTTGGGGGTGGGTGGGTTATGTCGTAACATCAAATGGTCGATAAGTGAACTGTTGCAACTCGAGGATCACCTGTAACATGCAAATAGTATATGATCAAAACAAACAGGTAACACAAACCGATGATAGCTGTGGCTTCCTTGGTTCTGGCAATTGCTTTGCTTTCGACCTTGTAACTCGCGTGACAACTGGAGCTTCCTAGGAACAATCCAGAAATAAGAATGAGCAAATTCCAATCTACATATTATATGTGTACCTCTTAATAAAAAAAAAGTTTTTGGAATAATATAGAAGCATTTAAGAATTCTCATGCAACTTTTAAAATGTCTTATTTTGTTCCTGGTTATATATTTTCTTAATTACCATTACTTGACTACCTATTGATATTTTAATATGTGCCTTTTAGGAGTTCTCCAAAAACAATTTATAAAAATGTTCAAATAAAATATTTAAAGTAAATATAAAGGAAACTGAAAATCTCTATGTTCACATAAACTGCTCAATTATCTCATTTCAACAGAATTTTCCACACTTTTGTATAATAAATATTGCCTCCTTTCATGTATTGGTAATTAGTTTTATTTTATCTTTTCTTTCAAATATTTTGAGTAGCCTACATGTGCACCTTGGCATTTTTCTCATAAAAGTCCCTACAGTTTGCATATGTATGCACTACTGGCTCAATATCATGGAACTAAATTCATGGTCAAATGCAATTTCAATTATATTTGTCTTCTCCAATGGTTTATATCTGAAGTAACAGAACATAAAGTATAATCTAATGCTACAAAATACTGTGTAATGTAAAATTAAATAGGATGAGCTGTAAGAGTTTCACCAAATCATGTCAACAGCTGTGAAATACTGCACAGAATAAAATAACTGTACAACAACTCAATGAAACTTTGATTATTTGAACCAGAAAAGCCATCTAACACAGAAGATGTAGACTTTTCCCTTCTAGGTTCTTCAATAAAGACCCAATTGCTTAATCATATTGAAACTGTTTTTTCCTAGCCTGATCATGTAACTAGAGCAGATCAAGTTTCTATTGCTTTGATAAAACACATTCTACCTATTTGGAAGTGATTGGAAAATCTTATCATTCCTTGACTTGAAAATTGGAAACAAATTCATATTTCCTCTTGAATTTAAATCAGGCAATCTGACAAGGAATCAATTCAAAGACTTTGCCTTTCCTGGGAATATTCTGATGAGCATTATGGCATCCCACATAACAACAAGATCATAATCTGGTTATTGTAAATAGATTTTATATTCATGTAACCTTTTCTTCCTACTTTATACACAAATCTTCTTTCTGATCCATAGAAGCTATTATTATCCATTAAATTACAGTTAGCCTTGTACTTATTAAAATTGGGACTGGAATCTCAGTTGTTGAGCGAAGCTGTCATTAAGCAAGATGCCTATGGAACTGCTTACTCAACAACTGTGCAATCCCAGTTCTCCAAGTTGCAATCTTTAAATGATCTTGTGGATTGTGGAGTAAAAGAGATCCCTGCTGAAGAACAGGCAGGTCACTATCATGCAGAGAGAGGATCTCATATATCCGGCTGGAGAAATGAAATGGGGGTCACAGAAACCTCTTCATTCTTCCAATCCAGGGCATGATTCTATAAGACTGAAAAAAGTGCATCTTGAAATCAGTGGAGTATTTGGAGCATGGGGCATTTACATCCAGCCTCCAGATGCAAGAGGACTCCCTCTGGTTGCCAGGGGCTGGCCGCAAATGCCTTGTGCTGCAAATACTTCATGCTAACATCCTGCTATTTCAGGACAGATCCTTTTCAGCCAGCCCCGAGAAACCAGACTAAGTCTTCCTGGCAGGCAGCAGAAGTTTGTATTCTTCCTTGTTGGCTTCTCAATTGACTTTCTAGGGAAGCCAGTGGGGAAGATTGCGAACCGTGATCACGATTGCAGTGTGCTTGTCAACCTATTGTAAATGCAAATGGGTTGCCACGTTTCCAAATTGCAATTATATGAACTTCAGGCATGGGTTGTAAGTCCTTTTGCACAGTCCTGTCATAATTTTGAACAGCCACTGAACAAATTAATCATTAAGCATGGACTACCCAAAAAACCAGAAACATGCTCCTAATCTAGTTTCCAGTACTAAATATGGACACACAGAAAATGAAAAAACCTGAAGTATTTAAGAAGTTCAGAGAACTTAATAAAGTTCGACTCATGCTTCATTAACCCATTTTAAAGGAATGCAAAGATGCATTGGAACTAAGCTTAAATATTACGTTATTCTCACATTCTCTTTTGATTTCTTCAGCACTGGAATCTGTGATGCTTTTGAAAGAAAACCCGGGAGGTCTGGTTTGAATTGTCCACATTTAAAAGTAGGTTTGTCTTTCTGCTCCTTCAACCTGCGAAGTTCTTTTTCTGCCTTGTAACGCTGAAGCATGTCCATGCGCTCTTGTTCACGAGTCTTGGCTGCAGCATCTAAAATTTAACATATGCAAATTGAAATCCCATATCAATGTATGACATCAAAACTAAATAGTAGCTTGCTTGAGTAGCTACAACAGTAGATGTAAATCAAAAAGATGTAAAACAATGTCTCACAATTAGATACACAAAAAGATCTATATTGGCAACGATATGCATGAAAAGTATCTAGCTAATTTAGGTGATTGCAAGTTGAATAGCAAACAGTATCTAAAAAACACAAGAAAATTTTAGGCTACTTTAATAATGATATCTGGAACACAACAAATAATAGTCCCAGTCTATGTTGCTCAGGTCAAATGCCAAATCATGTTCTGGGCATTATGTTTTAACAACATTTACATGGAGAAGTTTCTCCAGAAAATTTCAAACAAAGTGAGTTTGGTGAGAAACAATTAAGAGCTTGGATATATAGCACAGAAGAATAAAAAATTAAAATTAAACATAACAGATCTCAATTGTCCCGGGGACAAAAATAGAATAAAATATGAAAAATCATTCTACATGTTAGACACATAATGTAATAATTATTTCAAGAGGAGATGGCTTTGTGATAAATATTTAAATAAGAAATTGTTAAAGATGCCACAACTTTGTAAATTCTGCACTGAATGGCACATAAATTCTTTCCAAATTTACAACCATGTTAACTGTTGATTTTAAAACATCACAAAAACTAATAAATTGAATTCAAGTGTAGGCTAAAATCAAAAGAGATTTTAAAAGTACAGAAAGTCCCCAGGCTACGAACTTCTGGCTTATGAACAATCCCTAGATATGAATTGGCTGCCTGCAAACATAGCAGACAGCTGCCTGGAAGTGAGATTTGACTCAAAGAGAAAGGCAGGTGCATGCTGGCAAGAACAGTCCCAGTACTACAGGTAGGGAAGCCAGGCATTTCTTTTGCACACAGTTGTAGGTGAGGAGGCTCTGGCATCTCTCTTTCTTGTGCATATGACTGGCAAGTAGTGTCTCAATTGCGCATGTAGGGAGACTATAGCTGAACAGTACAGCACCTCCTATTTCTCCAGTACAGCATTTTGAAGCAGAATGGAACAACTTGCTGTACCACAGCCAACTCACCATGGCCAAGTTACCACAGAACAATTTGCCATGCAGCAACTCATTGTGGGACAATTCAATTTAATTATTTGAAATAATTTTTAAAATATTTTTAATTTTTGTCATTCACATTTCATTTTGTCCTTCCTCTGCTATCCTTTCTTTAATAATTGTATTCCACTATTTCTTAGGTATTAGTGCACCTCTTGTCCCGCAGAATTGTCCATTGTGAGTTTGGCTGCGGCGAGGTTGAGTTCTCTGTGGAAAGTTGTCATACTCTTTCAAAGAGCCTTTTTGCATGTCTCCCCATTTGCAAACACCTGCAATCCCCACCCTACTCGGGTCTGTGCACATTCTCATCTGTTTTCAGCAGTTCATAGTAAGACAAACATTAACAGATTAACAGAGTTAGAAGGGAACTTGTAGGTTATCTAGTCCAACCTACTGCTCAAGCTGGAGACTCTACACCATTTCTGACAGATGGCAGTCCAGTCTCTTCTTGAAAGCTTCCAGTGACGAAGCTCCCATAACGTCCGAGGGCAAGCTGTTCTACTGGTTGATTGCTTTCACTGTCAGAAAATTTCTCCATATTTCCAGGTTGAATCTCTCCTTGTTCAGTTTCCATCTATTATTCTTTGTCTGGCTTTCAAGCACTTTGGAAAATAGCTTGGTCTTCTCATCTCTGTGGCAGCCCCTCAAGTATTGGAAGACTGCTATCATATCTCCTCTGGTCCTTCTGTTCACTAGATTTGCCATGCCCAGTTTCTGAAACCGTTCATCATATGTTTTAGCCTACTGTCCCCTAATCATCTTCTCTGCACTCTTTCTAGAGCCTCAACATCTTTTTTATAGTGCGGTGACCAAAACTGGATGCAGTACTCTAGGTGTGGTCTTACTAAGGCTTTAGAGTGGTGTAGTGGCTTGTAATCATTTCATATTATAACAGTTTAGGTACAAATTCAGCTTGAGGACACTTAGAAATGAGACTTGTTTTTAATTTGGGAACTTGTATTTTAAAAGATAATAAAATAACTTAGTAAATTTAGGAAAGACAACAAACTTAAAGACTGAAAACAAGTTAATACTTAAAAAGCTTTTTACTTACTTGGCTTTGGCATACATCCCCTCTGTTTTTCGCCCAGCTGAGAAGCAGCATTGTCTCTTGATGGCTGTGTATTCACATCAACTAGTCCAAATTGCCTGCCCTTATTAAATTCCTTGTATCTATTCTCTTTTTGAATTGCAGACTTTCGGCGAACAAGTTTTGTCTTGAGTATATCGATGCTCAGATCTTTTTTGTACCGAGTGGAAAAATTAGTAGCCATCTTAATCTAGATATAAAATAAGGGCAAGAAGCATTTTGCATTTTCAGATCTTTGCTATGCCATCTTAATTTTTTCCTGACAAGCAACTTATTTCTATGCATATTGGTAAAATTACGTGGGTAACAAATAGCAGAATGTACCACTGTCATACCCCAAGCAATGTAACTTTTTTCACAGGCTAATTACTACATTTTTTGATAATTTTAATTACTATTTTCTACCTCTAACAATCTTTCTGGAATAGGGCAACCAGAAAACCAGTATTTACATCATACATGAATGCCTTATACAGGTAATTTTTATACATGTCTGCGGGCTCTTTGGTGCTCTTTGAACTTGATGGTTTTCCTGCAGATGTTTCATTACCAAACTGAGTAATATCCTAAGAAAACCACTGATCTCAGAGAGCAAGTTCAACCATGAACTACAAATATTCTCTATCAGTACCACATAGGGCCGGGGTATCAAACTCAATTTCATTGAGGGCTGCATCAGGGTTGTGTTTGATCCTGGAGGGATGGGGTGCGCGTGGCCAGCATATGTGTGTGTGTGGGGGGGGGGCGCCTGTGGTGGCCTAGCGCTCTGCCAGCGAAAACGAGCTCCCGAGCTCCATTTTCAGCTGTGACTACCTCCTACAACCCTCTGCCAATGAAAATGGAGCTGGGGGCACATGCAGCCCTGACGAGCTCCATTTTTGGCTGGGACAGTCTCCTGCAACCCTCTGCTAGCGAAAATGGAGCTTGTGAGGGCTGCACGCAGCTCTCCCAAGGCCTGTTTTCACTGACTGAGGCAGTGCAGGCCGGTCCTTCGCTGTTTCCAGGGCAGCCCTGTGGGCAAGATTTAAACACTCCGTGGCCCAGATTCGGGCTGACATGGGGCATCAAACATTTCAGAAAGCACACAAATGGGAGAAATTTGCATGTAGGCATACTTCCACCAAGAAACTATTTTTTTCTGCATGATGGCCTATCACAGCATATCCAACTCACCAGTCTCAGATACAAATTTCCAATAAATTGCATAGCAGGGTGCAAAATAGCCCAAGAAAGTAGACAAAAATATGATATGGCTTCATGATCACAGATGTGCACCTCAGACTAAATAAATATCAGTGCACCACAGGGGTGGGATTCAACCAGCGATACTATCAGTTTGGTGATTACTTTTATGCGCATGGGCGCCTGATGCACACACGTGTACCACACCTTAGGCTGTGCTGCCCGGACAGCTAAGCGCTATGTATGGGTACGCAGTATTTGAAAAGCCACTTATTTACTGCTTTTTCAACCACAGCTGTGCCGCACAAAGCAGTTGAGATTGAAAAAGCAGGAAATAAAGGACAGGTAAGAACCCGGGCGGTGGGCTAAACAGCAGCAGTAGACACAGAACTGCTTCGGTGTCTGTTGCTCTTCAGAGCTACCTGTTCTATAGAACCAGGCAGAACTGGTAGCATCCCACTCCTGGTACACCATGTAAAACTTTAAGAGGCATATAGAAGAAACGATTATATCAGAGCACATTGAAAGGCTGATAACCACAATCATGACTATTTTCCAGAGACATGCTGAAAAAAGGAAAACTCAACTGCAAACCAAACTACTCAAACTAAATTCCAGAATCAAAAAAGCACAGTTGCATGAATGAGTGGTCAACGTGTTCAGCTGTCCACTATCTACTGCAGAATACAACATTTTACAGAGAGGCCTCAATTTCCACACAAATGATGCTGATCAACTTGTAGTCTTTACAGGAAGCTTTTAAAACCCAGGACTTCTCAGAGACTCAAGAAAGCAAAACTATCATACCAGAGATCAGAAGAAAACTGGAACAGAACCTACTCAAAGCAGAGGATAGTGCAGCCCCAAAAATCTAAAGAAGGGCCATTTGATCATCATCCTTCCAGCAGACAAAGGTCAAACCACAGTTAGCATGATCAGAACACAATATATATGAAAAGACAAAGAATTACTGAAAGACAAAGAAACCTATATCTTATAGAAACTGGACCATTGGATCAAAAGAAGTCTTAGTGACCTTACGAGGAAAGGTCAAATTGCTAAAGAACAGTGACAGATGAAAAGCAGTGGACCCATCCTCCATGCTTTTATGAATATCCCCAAAACACACCCTAAAGCATCTTCCAGAGCTTTCCTGGAACCAATGGTGACCTTTTTATCCACGACTTTTTGCATAAAAAATACTCCGTATTTTCAAATACTGTCACTATTCTTACATTTAAAAAAAGTAAAGGCTCAAGATCTAGCAATTTATAGGAATAGAACTGACTATAAACACAATCTTTGCTTTTTAACATTTTGTCCTACTGCAGAGTAAATGCAAAATGTATGACTCAAACATCAGAAGAATGTAATGGCTGCACTGGAACTACAGTTTATCTAGTTGAGCAATCTTGCCTCTCAGAGCAAAGCAGAAGAACCACAAAAGTGATCTACAGCCACTTATGTTCAGTGATAAACTGCTTTCAATCCTGGAGTGTCTTTATAGTCTGTAGATAGGGCAATTCTACCTCTATTAGTATAGCTGGGATGGGACTATGGATGTAGCATACACAATTCCCTAGCAAATTCCTACTTTTCAGCTTAAATGGTGAAAATGGTGTTAAGAAATACCTTACTTTTCCAGCAGAATGGCATTTACTCTACTTCTTGAAGCCCTTTTACTAGTTTTGGGAAATTTGATTTTCTTCCTCACGTATTTGTGAAAGGCTAAAACAAAGACAGCCTTACAGAATATATTGTAATTCAACCCCAGCATAGCTGCTAAGGTTTCTTAATTATTTATGCTTTATGGTAACAAAATAGCAACAAAGAGGTATCAATGCTTAACTAAACCTTTTATTTTATTAAATATGTTTGTGGCCCATCTTGTTGCAATCAATCAATGCCCATTTCAGCAAGGTTGAAATTATTTTTATCTTGCTATTGTTTTGTATAAATACTGCCAGGCAACAAATCAACATTCTTTTCTCTTCCTAGTTTCCCCACAACTCCTCTGTAAGATAGATTGGGTTGAGGGAGTGACTGGCTTGGAAGTAAACTCAGCTAACTTTCCGGTCTAAGGCAATACTTACTGGTCTTCTGATTTGTAGCTTGATGCCTTAAAAAGAACTCAGAGAAGAGCAGCAAGGATAATTAAAGGACTGGAAGCTTAAAAACCTGCCGGATTATTCTATTAATTTATCATTTGATTATTCTTTTATTAATTTTATTTCTTTTTACATGAGGTTTTTTAGATTCCTGTAAAGCCGCCTTGAGTCGCCATGTGCGATAAGGCAGCAAGATACATTTCCTAAAGTAAAATAAATAAAACCACATGGTTGCAGGAACTGGGAGCGTCTTGTCTACTGAAATGGACTAAGGATGCCTTCATGACAGTGTCCCAACATGTGAGCAGCTGCCATAAAGAAGAGGGGAATCAACCCATTTTCCAAAACATTAAAAAGCAAGACAAGAAACAAAGGATGGAAACTAAACAAGGATAAGGAAAAAACAAGAAACCGTCGGAAGGGCTGGCCTTTATTAGTCGTGGGTGCTCCATCGCTGGGGGCTTTTAAGGAGAGCTTTGGACGGTCAACTTGGCTCAAATAGGACAGGGTCTCCTACCTGAGTAGGGGGATCGAACTAGAAGACCTAGAAAGTCTCTTCCAACTCCGTCGTTCTGTTCTGTTCAAACCACCTGACCAAATGTCTGCTTCGAAATGCGCACAGGTAGATCCAGAAGACTTGGATCTTCTTACGTCCCCGACTCCAAAGCCCCGTCCCCACGTTCCCTCCCCAACCACCGACCCACATCCATTCCTGAAGGACATCGCCATACCTCAACGGCCAAACGCAAACGTCCGCTCTCCCTTAGGTCCACGCGCGAGCTCGAGCTGCTGACCGATCGAGCAGGCTGGGTCCGAGCTCCGATTCAAATTGCTGTTGCCGTTTCCGATTGGCCGTTGAGACAACAGCACTGCGTTTTCATTGGCTACATTCTTCTTCTCTGACGTCAGTCCTTCTAACCGTCGGGGAGATGTAATTGGATGAGGGTGCGGGGATTTTTAATTGGCGCCCGAACTAAAAAGTTCAGCCTACCCAAAGCCCGGATTGGTTCGACGATTTCATATCTCGATTGTTGGCTGCTTCTCCGGCAGTTTGGGCGTAAAGGAGGGAAACGCTGCGATATTTGTGTTCCGATGGGAAAATGAAAAGAAAATGAAAAGAGGCGGGGAAGCTTGGGTTGAAAGTCTCCGCTCGAGGAGACCTGATTTTGACTTGTACGGCTGGCTTGAGGCGCATGGCGCTCAACTGCAACACTCTTTTTGGTGCTGCTGCTTTAGCTGATTGCCTTGCAGAAGATCTCTGGCTAAAAGGGGTTGGCTGATCCATCATCTCTGGAGAAACTTGTCTTTAGTCCACTCACCAAGAGGTGATGGAGGTTTGGAAATAATTCGTCAGAGAGTGAAGAATTCCGCTTGCATCAAATCTGTTGACTTTTACAGGATGCAGTTTAACCTGGCGAGGAACAATCCTAAACCCCACAAGGCAGAGGGAAGGGGTAGGAAGTATTGTGGAAAAGTTGCAACCCATTAATTTCCCCCTTTCTTAATTTGGAAGTGCTATTTCAGCTCTGCGGGAGGGTGTTTTTTTTTTTTTTTTGGTTATGTATTTCTCGTACTCTTCTCTGGAGAATTAGCCTTTGAGATTGTTTTGATTGCTGAGAAAACACCCTTCAGCCCCTTGAGTAGTTCTGCTCGATTCCTCTTAGGGAATCGGATTCCTAAATTCCTTGTCAAAGGAATGTTTTGCTGTGTAACCCTAACCCTTGCTGTTTCGATCGTGCTTTCTGATTGTTCGTTCTGCCAATAAAGAATCTAGTTAACGATTGGAATGGCATTTGGTGATCTTCCCAAAATAATTACCCTACCTCCCAATGGCTTCCTCGAAACAGATTCTAAGCTGTAAATAATGATTTGAATAGAATAGAATTCTTTATTGGCCAAGTGTGATTGGACACACGAGGAATTTGTCTTTGGTGCATATGCTCTCGGTGTTCACAAAGAAAAAAATAAAATACATTCATTAAGAATCATAAGATACAACACTTTGTGATAGACATAGGTTACTAATAAGCAATCAAAGCATACGAGGAAACAAAACAATATAAATTGTAAAGGTAATAAGCAACAATGGTTATAGTCATAATTGGGAAGAGGTGGGTTCTCGGAAGGATGAGAAGAAAAATACTAATAGTCTTAGTAAATAATTTGACAGTGTTGTGGGAAATAGTTGTTTTAGCAGAGTTATGGCATTCTGAAAAACTTGTGTCTATTTGTTCCGGTATGAAATGCTCTATAGCAAGAGTCTTCAAACTTGGCAAGCTTAAGACTTGTGGACTTTAACTCCCAGAATTCCTGAGCTAACATGACTGGAGGAGGAATTCTGGGAGTTGAAGTCCACAAGTCTTAAAACCGTCACGTTTGAAGACACCCCACCCCCCCCACCACCCTATAGCGTCATTTTGAGGGTAGAAGTTGAAACAATTTATGTCCAGGATGTGAGAGGTCTGTAGATATTTTTACAGTCCTCTTAATAGATTGCACTAAAAGTTCTTTAAACCTTTCTTGCCCCGCTTTCCATTCGGTGGCTGTTGCATGCTTAAGGAGATACCAAGCTAACCCGGAAGTGACCGATGTGACTCCCATCTTCTTGTTTCATAAGTCCATGCTCGGAAAACCGTGGCGTGCCGGGACCGGAACGGGAAGCCGTTGCTGCTTTCTTCTCCCGCGTGGGAAAACTCGTATTACGTTCCGGCGACGCGCTGTTACTGCGAGTTCGGGATTTTTACGTGTCGGGATTTTTTGTTTCTCTTATTGAAGGCTTAAAGAGTGAGTCAGTCGAATTTGATGAGCAAATGCCTCTTTTTGGGTATCCATTGCCGGGGAGGGGAAGGTGGGGTTAATGCACCCTGTGCGTCTGAACTGGGAAGTTAAGGGAGCCCATTTCCAAAGAAGTTGTGTTAAGTATTGCGTGTTCAAACTGCTTCAAAATCTTCTCAAGTAAGACATGATAATAAACTCTTAAATTGTGATCTGTAGGCTTAAAAAAAAAAAAAATGGAGAAAAGAAAACCTTTTTCACGAGGTTCTGGTGCATCGTTACAAACTGTCAGCTGCATTGATAGAAACCTGATATCTTCTGGTGTCGGGTTTATTAATTGTGAGCAGCAGCTATCATTCATTCATTCATTCATTTATTTATAAATGTGTTTGTATTTCTGAACTTAGAACAGTTTGGTCTTTTAGAGGCATGTCGTGGTGTGTAAAAATAACTTAAAATGTGCTGCTTCTCCCCTTGAGGCAATCGAAGAGAAGAACATGGTGCGCAAACTGAAATTTCATGAGCAGAAGCTTCTCAAGAAGCTGGACCTGGTGAACTGGGAAGCTGCATCAGGCAACCTAGCTGAACTGCGTGTGCTTCGTCGTTTCCGTATCCAGCGGAGGGAAGATTATACTCGCTACAATCAGCTTAGTCGCGCTGTTCGAGAAATAGCACGCCGGATCAGAGACCTGGGTGATGTACCGGAATCAGCAGGTTTCCGTGCTAGGAGCACTGCTGCTCTTCTGGACAAACTTTATGCCATGGGTGTGGTACCCTCGAAGAGCTCTCTTGAGCAGTGTGATCGAGTCTCAGCCTCTTCCTTCTGCCGCCGCCGTTTGCCTTGTCTGCTCCTAAAGCTCCGTATGGCGCAAAACTTGAAATCTGCTGTGACCTTTGTGGAGCAGGGACATATTCGGGTGGGACCAGAAGTTGTAACAGACCCTGCATTCTTGGTGACCAGGGCCATGGAGGACTTTATTACCTGGACTGACTCCTCTCGCATCCGACAACATGTACTCAACTACAATCAGGAACGGGATGATTTTGATTTTATTTGTTAAGAACAAATTATCCATTTGGGTGATTACATCTTAAACATTTAACTCCGTTAAACTCAGCTTCAGGAAGTGTCCTACTGGTAGATTTCTGTCTTTTATTTGTTTCACTTGTTAAATTGTGCATACAGTATATAAACAGACTGTAAACCAAACACACCCATTTGTGGTTAGGTACCATTTTTATGGTTAGAGTTTGTCAGAAGTGGAGGACAACAATCTCATATGGGCATCTTGCAAAACATTCTGTGTGTTCCTTTTAATAGACTTCATTTTGAATCACAGCAAAGATTAATAATTGGCTTGCATGTGACCTCTTCCCAGAAGATAGTATCAAATCTTTTCCCTCTAGAATGCTTTACTTAAAACAGATTTTATTATCCCCTTTTGATCAAGATTTGGATGGCTGCCTGCAACAAATCTATTCAGTCATTTTTAAGATTTATTTTTTCTTGGCATCTCAACAACTTTGTTCTGTTTGTTTCTATAGTAACATGTTCTCTATTACTGTACAAGCTGTTATGCCAATGTTAAATTGTTAGCCAGAACTTTTGATCTGGTTATTGACTGTACGTCTGTATCTTATCCACAGCATTTACAATAATGGAAAGAAATTTACTTTGATTTTGGTTATAATATTGTGTAACATCTCAAAACATTGAGTTCAGTTTTGGAGCATACAGCTCACATTCCAACTCACATGGCCCAGTTCTGAATGGGCTGCAGCCCAGGGATTGGGGACCTATGTCCTAGAGAGTACAATATGTACTCTTCTATTAGATGAAAACAAATCCATTGCAAAATGCATTGAGAAAGGCATTTCTTCCTATAAGATAATTGAAGTGAATTGAGGATATTTTTGTACAATAAGCTAAGCCATTGTTTACTGAAAAATTACAGCTGGCTGTATTCACAGCCAGATGAAGATTATGATTACTTAGAGCGGGGGTCCCGCCTTTATGAACTTTGAGCTTGTTCATCAATCCTCAAATATGTCATCATATTATATGAAAATAATAAATGCTACTTCAATAATACTTCATGTAATAACTCTTGGGGGTCAATATTGATCATACTTATTTATCAAATTTAGGTACCACCCATCTTGCTAACTAGGTGACTGGACAGATTCCAGGTAAAGATCATGAATTTAAAAAGTATAATTAAAATACACAAAACAGGACAATGAACAAGAAAAAGCAAAAGTTAAAAGATAAGTTAAAAGGTGGAGGAAATATCCTCAAGACATCAACCATCCTCAAGACCCAATAACTCCAGGAAGGCCAGGAAAACTGGGCCAATCTCACTTCCAGGGGGATGACATTTCTTAAGGTGGGAGCAGAGAAGGTTATTTCCCTGAATCCCACCAATCAAAGTTACATATGCCTGTATCTGCTCAACTTGAACAATGCGAGACAACTTGCAAGAAACCTAATTAAAACAATAACCAAGAATAAATAGTAATACTAAGTGACCTGGCTTACATTCATATTCTCTCCTGATGGAAATTGCTCATCTCGACCCCAATGTTTGGGAAAATAATCATGCTTTTAAGGCATTTTTGGAAAGTGTTATTTAAGGAAAATGTACCCTACATAAGAAAGAAGGTGAAGTCTAAAGATAATCAGAAATAACAGTAAGTCAGTAGAACATTGGCAAGTAATTTATTTGGATTATTGTATGAAGAAATGTTAAGACTGCAAAGAAACATGAAATCTTGACAACTATTTTTATTGTAGGAGTGGTTGGGTCTAAATTGGTTGTTTAGATTTGTTTGAATGACTGAGGTGTCTTTGAATGAATGAATTTTTTTTAAAAAAGGAGATACTGAGGAATTGTGGCAAATATTGGTGCCAATAGATGAGATTCTTGAAGCTTCTAACAAATTGAAAAATTTTAAAAATCAGGTAATTTCCACTGAAAAATATACACAATGAAATTTATAGTTAATGACTCAATATATCCCAATTTAAAGCCACCAATTTTAAAACATGCAGGTATGGGTAAAAAATAGTGCATCTATCCATTTGTTGAGTGGAATGAATGTCAAAAGAAGTTAGAAGGGTTATAAGAGTACAAGACTATTGTGCTATGTTGGTCTGAAAGATATGTCAAAAAAAACCAAAATTGAATACACTGGGAATGTGTTCCTTAAGAACCATGTAGGGTAAAACAAGAAATAGCAAGTAATGAATGAATATAAGCTGAATGTAAATGAGAGTAACCAGTGCTGTGACAGTCCTGCAGTTGTCATGTCATCTTTTTGGCTTGTGTACCTGCAGAAATGCAAAAACAATACAAAACAGCTATTAGCCTAGTAAAATCTTAAATTACAGGAACTGTGGGAAATAGAAAGGGAAGAGAACTTAAGGGATATACACTACTAAAAAAAATAAAGGGAACACTTAAACAACACAATGTAACTCCAAGTCAATCACACTTCTGTGAAATCAAACTGTCCACTTAGGTAGCAACACTGATTGACAATCAATTTCACATGCTGTTGTGCAAATGGAATAGACAACAGGTGGAAAGCATAGGCAGGTAGCAAGACATCCCCAATAAAGGAGTGGTTCTGCAGGTGGTGACCACAGACCACTTCTCAGCTCCTATGCTTTCTGGCTGATGGTTTGGTCACTTTTGAATGCTGGCAGTGCTTTCACTCGAGTAGTAGCATAGAGTCTACAACCCACGCAAGTGGCTCAGGTAGTGCAGCTCATTCAGAATGGCACATCAATGCGATCTGTGGCAAGAAGGTTTGTTGTGTCTGTCATCGTATCCAGAGCATGGAGGTGCTACCAGAGACAGGCCACTACATCAGGAGATGTGGAGGAGGCTGTAGGAGGGCAACAGCCCAGCATCAGGACCACGACCTCCGCCTTTGTGCAAGGAGGGACAGGAGGAGCACTGCCAGAGCCCTGCAAAATGACCTCCAGTGGGCCACAAATGTGCATGTGGCTGCTCAAACGGTCAGAAACAGACTCCATAAGGGTGGTATGAGGGGCCAACGTCCACAGGTGGGGGTTGTGCTTACAGCCCAACACCATGCAGGATGTTTGGCATTTGCCAGAGAACACCAAGATTGGCAAATTTGCCACTGGGGCCCTGTGCTCTTCACAGATGAAAGCAGGTTCACACTGAGCACATGTGACAGGGTCTGGAGATGCCATGGAAAATGATCTGCCTGTAACATCTTCCAGCATGACTGGTTTGGCAGTGGGTCAGTAATGGTGTGGGGTGGCATTTCTTTAGGGGACCGCACAGCCCTCCATGTGCTCTCCAAGGTAGCCTGACTGCCATTAGGTACCGAGATGAGATCCTCAGACCCCTTGTGAGACCATATCTGGTGCGGTTGGCCCTGGGTTCCTCCTAATGCATGACAATGCTGGACTTTATGTGGCTGCAGTGAATCAGCAGTTCCTGCAAGACGAAGGCATTGATGCTATGGACTGTCCCGCCCGTTCCCAGACCTGAATCCAATTGAGCACATCTGGGACATCAGGTCTCGCTCCATCCACCAACGCCACGTTGCACCACAGACTGTCCAGGAGTTGGGGGATGTTTTAGTCCAGGTGTGGGAGGAGATCCCTCAGGAGACCATCCGCCACCTCATCAGGAGCATGTCCAGGCGTTGTAGGGAGATCACACAGGCACGTGGAGGCCATACACACTACTGAACCTCATTTTGACTTGTTTTAAGGACATTACATCAAAGTTGGAACAGTCTGTAATGTCTTTTTCCACTTTAATTTTGAGTGTAACTCCAAATCCATACCTCCATGGGTTGCTAAATTTGATTTCCATTGACAATTTTTGTGTGATTTTGTTGTCAGCACGTTCAACTATATAATGAACAAAGTATTTAATAAGAATATTTCATTCAGATGTCTTTTTTTGTGTGTTCCCTTTATTTTTTTGAGCAGTGTATATACTGACTGACCTAAGAGAACTGCGATAGCTCCAGCTGTTGAAGATTGATGGTTTTAGTAACTGGTAGAACTAGTTAATCTAAAATGGACATGACAGTATTATACTGCTAAAGCTTGGTTTTGTTCTTGGGATGGTAAATTTCATCTAAAGAAGAGGAAAACATGATTTGAGAAATGTTGTGGATGACAAGCAGGAGGTATAGCAAGATCTTGTCCACCCTTTGTAGATTATCCCACAGAGACTGTAACGATAGAAGATGAAGTTTATCAACCATAGGAAAGCAAACTGGCAACTTGATTAACACGGAAAATTGGCTCCTCAATTCTGGATAGGGGTAGCATTAGTACTGTATTGGTATTTACAAACACAGAGGGGTACAATTATTATATTAGCAGAATAACAATTGGAAGGGAACTTGGAAGTCTAAGTCCTGCTCAAGCAGGAGACCTCATATAATTTCTGACAAATGGCTATTCAATCTCGTTAAAAATCTACAATGGGTGTCAAATTCAAGTTCATTGAGGGCTGCATCAGGGTTGTATTTAACTTTGGAGGGCTGGAGTGGCGTGGCCAGGTGTCACATGGGACTCATGTCAGGGGCACCTATGGTGGCCAAGTGCTAAGACGGGACTTCCCTGAGACTCCCTCACTCATAATCTGTCTTGCCTTGCCTTCCTTTTCCTTCCCCCTTCTCCTTTCTTCTTCTTTGCTCTCTTCCCATCTTTTCTTCTTCTTTGTCTTTCCTCTTTCCTTTTCTCCTTTCCTGGCCTGTTTTGCATGCTCAAATGCAAAAGGGGAAATATTTCTAAAAACTATTTGTTTTTAGTTTGTTTTGATAGCTCTCTGCCAGTGGAAATGCCTCCCCCCCACAGCCCACTTTCACTGGCAAAGGCACTGTGGGCTGGTCCCACAGGCCCGATATAAGTACCCCTCAGGCTGGATTTGGCCCATGAGCCTTGAGTTTCACACCCTTGATTTACAACTTACAGAGGCCATTCCAGCAGTTACTTTTATTATTAATAGATATTAGTAATAAATAGTATTTATATACTGCCCAACTTGCAATGACTAGGTACATATATACTAAGCTATATATTGCAAATACAGACATGCTTAGGGAACATTTGCATTACACTGCTGTATTCAGGCAACACTCCAGTTACAATGCCTTTTTAGATCTCAGGCCAAAGCCTCATTCCATTTGCTGGTTCTTATAAGTAAAAGAGGCTAAAGAAGGTAAGTCTAGGTTTGGCTGATATAGCTATAATTAACTTTGTAGATGAATGTTATCTGTTTACTTAATAAAGGAGAGTCTAAAGTAGTGTTATGTAATATGGCGCAATTATTGGCACAGGAGCTGAAAAAGGTTTCCTTGCATTGATCTATTAGCTACATTCAGGCCAAAACCTTTAGATTTCTTCAGAAAAGTCTGATTCAAATGACTGAGTAGTAGCTTTCCATTTGAAGTACTGTAAAAGCAGATTGACTTCACAATGACATAATGTAAATATCAAATATTCCACCTTAAAAAAAGATTATGTACACATGTAGATTGAACTGATCAGAAGGAATGTTTATGCAGTAATTGAAAAATAAAGAAGGTATGATTAAGGAACATGAAATTCCACATTAAACCATAATCTGGTTTGCCGGGTTCATATAAAGTCTGAAAGCAAGAAATCCAGTTAAGTAGCTTTACAAGCCAGGTATTAACCATAATATGTCAATCCAGCCACTATATCTTCTGTCTTCTCCAATCATTTTTTTCTTATCTCAGGCAGCACAATATTCCTTTAGTTTTCTAAATTGTTCAGGGGGGGAGGGAGCTTTTCTCAGTTCTCTTCCTATCTCTTGATTGGCAAATCTGCCACCTTGAAAAATTGGTGCAGCATCTGCAGCCATTGTTTTTTTCATTAAAACAAACACCTTAGTGATAAAGGAGTATTATTCAGCAGTTAAAAATCTTGAGAAGTGCAATGATTAAATTTCCTGGCTACACAGAAACAACAGTGATATTTTCATTTATCTCAGGAAAGATCATAAGAGATTGATTGGAGAAAAATATACATTAAAAACAGAATATAGACATGCTGTTTTTAATTTTTAATAATGGTATATATATCCCTGGCAATGCAAAGGAGGCTGGTAACATGCTGGATCGAAGCTTATGTTTTTTTTTTTTAAAGATGTTATCAGTCTGCCATTAAAGTTAACATTACACTTCTAAAAAAATAAGCAACCCAGCTTTAAAAGGCTACACCAAGGTTTAAAACAAGATTTACCTACTGCCAGATACATCTCCCTTTGGTATGTAGACTCCAGGGAAGGCTGGAAGAAGCCTTTAGTTGTACATTTTAAAAATTAATCTACTTTTCCCAAAATTTAATTGTATTGTTTTCATTGTTCATTTGCGTTTTTGGTGTTTGGATTTATTTAGGGGAGGTGCATACATTAAGAATGCATTCAGGGGAGATGATTGCAAAAAGTATTGGAGCCCCTGGTTTTAAAAAAAAGTGCAGTATTATGTTGTCCCAAAATTAAATACTGAATCAGGTTCGTACCTGATTTTAAAAAGGTGTAAACCTGGATCTAAAATCTGCATGTAGTGCTAAACGAAGCCAAACTGGTTAGTAACAAAGGTCCAACACCTGGGCGGCTTCAACTTGGCGCACGGCCTGAAATTCACTCAGAAGTGGGCGGCTGATCCGCCGGTTCCTGGCACGGCAGAGGAAGGCGAGCGGGCAGAGGAAGCCGCCGGGGTCAAAAAGGGCCTCCTCGCCTGGCCCGGCGCCAATCGAGGACTCTCGGGCGGTTCCGGGCTCGGCATCGCGGCTCCGCCTCGGGCCTGGATTGGCGAGAGGCCTCGGCGGAGGCTCCTCCCACCGAGTTGGGGCCGAGCGAGGGAAGGGGGCAAGAGGAGACGTCGGCAAAGGGAACCGCGGCGGGAGACGGCGGAGGCCCCTGGAGCTTGACGCTCGGTTTGCCTCCTCGTTAGGTAAGACGCTCGCAGGCCTTTTGAGAAACGGCCGGCGCCGTAGTCGCCTGGACCCAGCTGCCTCTTTTCCCATTCCGGTGGGGTCCGGGGTCCCCTTTCTCCACGCCTGGTGCCCGCGAGGGGCTTCCCCGGCCATCGTTCAAGGAAGGACGCCTTTCGGAAGAAGCAGCCTCGGAGACCTGCTCCCAGCTTCCCTTCCCGGGTCAATTTGGGAGAATGGCCGTGCGGTTTTTTCCAATATCGAAGAGGCTGGAGGGAGAAATGATGAGTTTAGGAGCCAGGACCCCCCTGCACTCCGGTGTGGAGAAATTTAGGGTGGAGACACTTTAGGGATTTGAATTTTTCCTCCATATCCGAAGGTCGTGGAAGGGGGGAGAAGTGGAAAGGGAAGGAAGGAAGAGAATATTCCGACTATATAAAATCGAGATCGGTTTTTGAGTTCCTGCTTCTGAACGTGCTTCTCTGGATAAGAGATGAAGGCCCTCCATGTTTAGATTTGGGTTTAAGATGTTGGCTGCATTTGCTTTCACAGTTGAAAAGGGCGGCTCAACCTTCTGGGTTTTGTTTTGTTTTTTGTTTTTTTTAACTCAAAGGGGTCTTTTATCATGCAGGAGGAAGTGGGGACGCTGCTCTTGCTTGTAAGATTTGGAAGTATCACTTGATATTGGGAAATATTGATGTGAGGGATCTGTGACCAGGTGTTGGAATAACAATTCATTTCAACTGTAATTAAGATTTTCTCAAACCCTTACAATCAAAATTTAGCCAGAGCAGACTGTTATTTGCTCCATTGCAATAATTACAAGACATACCATTTACCCCATGCAGGGTTGGAATCCCAGTCAAATGAATTTGTAAAATCTGCCAAAATGACCAGCTAGCTGTATTTATAAGGGCTTCTGTCCCTGATTTTTGAACTTACAGTATTATTATTTTTCTGTGTCTGTCTGTGTTTCCATAATGTGGAAGAAACTGGTGCATGTTTGCATCTTAGGGAACAGCTTCAGTGTGTAGGAGAGATGCATTTACATACGCACCCTCTTAAGCCTACAGGTAAAATCAAATACATGAGGTGCCATCAATTTCATTCCAAATGGAAGACTTAAGGATTGATTTTTTTTTAATCTCAGCTCAATTTTCCTACTTGTTGGATTTCTTCACCCCCCCATCTTTTATCAACTATTAAAAAAAATCAGCTTTAAACCAGAATTACCATTGAATATGGTGGTTGAGGAGAAATGGGAATTCAGTCAGTCTAAAGGTCTGGTGGTTGTATTTTGGGTACATTAATGTGTGCTCTTGTCCATAATAGTGGCAACTCTTATGTTGGATTGGGTCTATACACATGAATAATACTATGATGCCAGAACCAGTTTCTTGATTCTTCTGAATGAATGACTTTCCTGTGTAGCTGCAATGCAACGTTTATAAGATTGCTTTTAGATTTTACTTATACATTTGTTTACACAGGAATGGATCACATGTGGCTTTAGGGTAGCATTCAAGTCTTGGTTTAATTCTAAAAATCCTCTAAAATAGAATTGATCAGACTTCTGATAAGAGTTATTAGTCCCTTCTCTGTAACCTGTTTGAGAGAGAAAGGGTATTAAAAAGGAAAGAAAAGAACAAAGAGGTGTCAGAGGGGTGTTTCTATTTTGGATTGTGGCTTCTATATTGCTTGCTTCATGGTACAGATTTTGTATAATGCAGCCCTTGATAGAAAAAAGTAGCTTACCCCTGCTTTAAAGCTATATAAATGCAAACCTTCAAGAAAGCTTAGTGTGCAATGAAAAATTTATCTGAAACATTTCTGCTTCTGTTGAGGAAATTTCAGCCATTCATCCTTTAAAATGCTCCAGTTATTACTGCTATTGCTGACTTTAAAATACAGTTCTTTCTTCAAGCAGTGATAGCTAGGATAGTTTTCTTACCTGTTCCTTTTCTATCATAAGACCATTTATATCACTGTTTTTTACTGGGAAGCAGTGAAGAAAATCTGGTGAAATTGACAAGTAGTATTAGATAATTATGGTCAATTACAGTTTAAGCTTCCTCTTCTTGAATCTGTATTGTAGCCTTCTTTAGTGCCCTTCAGAGATATTGGACTGCAGTTTCTGTAAGTGCACTACAGCATGGTAATAGATAATGGGAATGAGATATTTCATAGTAAAACAGTCTTTGGGAATCCTACAGTAGTAAAGAGTAAAGAATCTGCAACCATCACATTCTATATAAGCCACTCCATTAACATCAAGTTTCTTTCCATTTTGAAATAGGGAGAATAGAAAAAATTAACATAATAAAGATTTTACACTCTCAAAAAAATAAATCAGAGGTCTTTTTTCTCATTCCCCAGTTCACTTGTAGGAAATTATCCACTGTGCCTTCAGCTTCCCCTCCCAATTTTTAAGAGTGGACCCTGCCAATTCTGCCATGAGTTTAGAGTTATCTTGATAATGAAGTGGTTGCTGTTATGTACCTTCATGGAGATATATCTCAAGGTGAAACCAAAACAAAAATTCAAATGCCCTTAATAAAATACGTTAAAAAAAATTCTAAGCAGAGTCTTTCTAGTTGTTCTTCATGTAAACAACAACAGACATGCAATACCTGCAGTGTCATCATCCAGATTCAGCTTCAGTATTTCTTTTTGCTGAATGTCTAAACTTTGTTTTGCATATTTAGATATCTATAAACTATTTAGATCCACCTAACTTTGGAATGATGTTGTGTAGCGATTGGTGGTGGTATGGTGCCTCTATGACTTGGGAACCATAGTTTATGGATAAGCAATGTTTTTTAAAATGCAATATATTAATGCAACAGATATATAAAAGGGTTCATGGGTTTTCCCTGCTTTTGTGCATGTTTTGTTGCCTTCCTTTCCTCTGTCACTATTGTACAATGACAGTTACATAAAGCTATTGTGAAATTGGTTTGAACAAAATGTTGTAACATGCAGAGCAGCACTTCTCAATATATTAATATTGCATATTAATGAGCTCAAAAGAGTATGTAATGAATGAGATAGCATTACATTTAAAATATTGAGTAAGATAGTGTCTCTGAAACCAATAGTGATGTGTTCAATGGCCTGGTTAAAAATATTCATATTTTTCTCTTTTTAAAGCAAAATCAATAATGATAGTAACTGGTGGTGCTTTCCAGATTTGTATTTACCAAATATTTACATATACACTTTCAGCAACACTATTAGATTACCAACCAGCCTGAGCCTTTTATTAACTAATAGAAAGAATATCACCCTGGGTTATTAGATTAAAAATATAGATATAAAGAATCAAACTTCACTTTTTCTTACTTGGTTTTATTTTTCATCAAACCAATATGTCCCTGTAGGCAGAATAATCAGAAAGTATAATTATGGTTAAATTTAATCTGTGTTGCACCTTCTAAAAGACAACATATATAAGATTGCCTTTTTCTTTATCCCATCACATTCTTGTCTGCAGGATGCCTTAATCCATACCTAATGAACATAGATTACAAACTTGTATCAAATGCAGTTTGATACCTTTGATAAGGAAGTATAGAATTCTATCTTCCAAGCCTGGCCAGAATACGTAGATTCCATTTAGACTGGAAAGGGAGAAAGAATTTGATTTCTTCATCACTTGCTGTTCCACTGTGCAGCTAAAATATTGATTGGTTGAAAGTGTTAATATTGCTGTCCTAAGATCTCCTTATGTTTCCCCTTTATTTGTGTGCTAGAAGGTGTTGTTTGCTAGTATTTTGGGAGGCAGAGAATTTCATGAATTTAGAGGCTTTAAATTACATCAGCCTTGTTAATTTGCCATGTGTGAAATCACAATTGAATATATTCTTGTTTGGAAGACAGAGGTACTCTGATTATTTTTAAAGACAGACATACAACCTCTTCAATTTAAACTTAAGGAGCTGAAGTGCTGCTGGTTTGAGATATGAGTGGTTTGTTGGAGTACCGGATACTATTTAATAACAAATAATCTTCTGTTTTTTAAAGAGTTGTGAGGCTTATAAGAGTGAGTTTGTTGACTATTTTTTAAAAATGACATGGCTTACTTATATGTAGATGTGGGAATATGCTTTTATCTTGGCTTCATGTTGCAGTCATCATTTCATGAATAGTCATGCTTATAGCATATCATGTGAACTGCCAAGAGTTGTATGCTGTCGTGTTGCGGTTAAATAAATAAAAAATACTTAGTGTTAAGAATTCTGAAGCTTACCTGAAAAGAAATGGAGAAATCTGGTCAGGGATCCTGTTGGTAAATACTGATCATATTCAAAAAACTGTGGTTAGGGAACTGATATACAAATTGTATCACACTTAATCAAGAGAAGTACCCTTAAAGTAGAATATTTGTAGCTCAGGGTTGAAATGAGGTTCTTTAATGCTCTCTGAGCTTGGGTGTTTTCTTGCAGACATTTCATTACTAGGTAACATCATCAGTGCTATATCTATGGAGCTTCTCAGTCATCCAGCTCATGGTTGTCCCAAAAGTGCTTTTTCAGAAGGCAACAGGAGTTCCTTTGTTGTTCCTTGAAGACATCTTGTTTCTCATCTAAGAAGCTTCTGAAGAACTGAAGAAGCTTCTTGAATGAGAAGTGAAACATCTTCAAGGAAAAACAATGCCCAGTTGCCTTTTGAAAAAGTACTTTTGGGATCATCAGTGCTAGTGATAATGATATCTAGTTTGGGTAATGAAATGTCTGCAAGAAAATAACTAAGCTCAGAGAGCACCAAAGACCCCTCAGAGAAGTACCCTGATAGCACTTTCTCTCTCTGCTGCTAAGACCAAATATCATAAAAAGCATTTCACCAGGAAGCACTTCCTATTTTTAAAATATATCTATATGAACTGAGAGCCATTGTGCAGGTTGTGGGAAAAGGCTAATCTTTTTCATTATTTTTATGTTTCCCCAAAGGTATGCCACATATCTCTATATATGTCAAATGAATAACACCATAATACAGCAGTAGTACCTCAGGCCCTTTTTGTAGAGCTTCCCTAATTGTAAATTAGTGTAGTAGACTAGATTTAGATATATCAAATCATACTTACAGCAAGTTAACATTACAAACTCATGTTCTAGTTTTGGCTGCCACTGTAAGCCAATCTGTAACCTGGTTTAGCATAGAGGATCGTCATGGGAAAGCAATTTAACCATTTCTTCCTTCTCCAGCACTCTTAGAGACAATTTGGTGCTAAAAAAAATATACATGAAGTGTTGCTCAGAGATATGATCTCCCACATGTTCTGCTTTTCTTTGGGGGAGCTCCCAGTTTTGGAGCCTGGCTTCAGCATGGTTTCTTCTGTTAAATTCTGTAGAATAAAAAAAGCAAAATATTCTCAGTTGCTGCTTCTGCCTAAGGTCATGGATAAATATGGATACTCATGTGGCAGCTTTAAAAGTACATCATAATAGTTTACAAACTGTGTGTAGACTATAAAAGTCTCTTCAAATACCAAATGTCAGTGTTAGTCCCAGAGGGGCATTTTTGAGAATGGAACAATAACTTGCAGTATTTCCCAGATGTTATTTAACTTGTCCAAGCAGAGTTGTGGCATTTGACATATTTCCTTGTCTCTCCACTTCCCAGCAAACCCATAAATTACACTTGCTGTTTCTACTGTAAACTTACTTCTGGACTTTTACCAGCATCAAGTGTGGTCCTTGAAATCATAAGTGGAAAATACTTGCAGTGCATTTCCTCAATAATAGAATGCCTAATCTTTAGCTTCAGGGACTGGGTGGGATACTGAAAGCTGCAAAGTAAGGGAGTGGCAGTGACAGAATGAAATGTTCAAAGTAGTTTCAGTAGTTGTGCTTCTTTTGCAATATATATCTATATCTATATATATCTATATATCTATCTATATATCTGGTTGCATGACCCTGTTTTATCAATTGTTTTTACTGGGATTTCAATTAATACACAGCAGCAAAAATAAAACTTTGTTGTATTCAGTAATCATTACACAGTCAGCACCACTCCCTTACACATAGTCTGTACCCATTTCCTGGTCTTGTATGACTTGTTTCCTTTGAGAAAATATTTAAAAACAGGGCTGTATTGCATATACTTCTGTTGAGTTTGTTTGTTTTTTTCTCTGAAATGATTTCAAGGACCATCTTGTATTGCAAAAGGGGACCCTTTCTTGAACCACAAAAGGTTCTCTCAACAATACATGCATCTATAGAATATTCTTTTTCTGTGTTTTTTAATGTGATAAAATAGGTCATTTTATATAAATATTATATCCCACTTTGCTTTGCTTATATCCCACTTGGCTGGCTCAGAGATGGGGAGCCTGTGGTTTGAACCAACATCTCCTGGCTTTAGTCCATATTGGGCAAGCTAGGTCACTGAGCAGAGTGGTAACATTAAAGAATCATGGGATTGGCATTCCTGGGCTGGCTGATATGTTTTTTTTTTTTTTAAATTTTATTAATTTTCTACAAATAGACAAACGTACAAAACATTAAAAACATCTACTCTCATATATACTTCCGGTGTATCGGTTGGTTCATCAGTTTTGTGCATTCATTTTATAGTGTCAATTACAGTTATATTGCATAACCACTCATATTGTCAGTCCATATTCTAATATTACTAAAAAAAAATAAAAAAATCTTTTTCTGACTATACTTTTAATCATTCATGCTTTGTGAGATAACAATACTTCAAACAGTTTATTCTATAACTTATCATATAATCATAACAAATCAATCCTAAAAAC
>BLBF01000042.1:6634259-6683741 GCA_015471245.1 Laticauda colubrina | reverse complement strand
TATATCCCCAGATACTTAACCTTATTTGTAACTTGAATTTTCAAAAGATCTGTCAGTTCTTCTCTTTGTCTCAATAACATGTTTTTTGTCAAAATCTTTGTTTTATCTTTATTTATTTTCAAGCCAGTTGGGCTGGCTGATATGTTGTTGAACATACTAATTTTTTTTTTAACGATTTTACAATTTTAACACAGGTTATTGCGACTCTTTACTCAAATTTATCAAAAATAGTAAATATATCATTTCTAATAATCTAGTCAAACCACTCAAAAACATATTGTTCTAATCACAGAAAGTTCAACTGCAATTTGTGAAGCAAATTACATTGCAAATAATTATGAAACTGTATATGCTACCTGTACATTTTTAAGCTTGACTTCTATGAAATGTCTGAGACTATCTGAAAAAGATGTAGTTTTCTTGGCAGTGGTTTGCTTTGCCTTCTTTCTAGGTCTGAAAGAGTGAGTGACTGGTCTCTAAAGTCATCTAGCTGGCATCATTCCTAAAGCAGGAGTAGAACTCACGTCACCCAGTTTGTAGTCTAAGCCTTCAATTACTATACAATATAAAAATATATGCTTTTCACCATCTTAGGTGTTCTGTAATAATCTACAGTGGCATTCAATTATTTTTCTCGTCTTCAGAAAGTATTTTTATACACTCATGATCAAAATAGACAGGCGCACGGACCTGCTCTTGACATTTCATATTGGTCAGTGTTCCTGAACCTCAACAACTTTGATCAATGAACTTCAGCTCCCAGAATTTCTTAATGCTAGCATGTTGCTGAGGTTGAGAAGCATTGCCTTTTGCTAGGCTGATTAGACTACAGAACGGCAGTAGTCAATATCTGGTAGGTGCTTCATTGAAAATTTGTAATCCAAATGTAAAGAAATACTTCCACATTAATGCTGCGGATGCAAATACATTAATGGATTTTCGTTTGAATTAGCTATGTGAAGATCTGAATAGCTGAAGTTTTTCATGCGATCATGAAAGGTGGGATTCAAATTTTGTAACAATCAGTTAGGTGGGCATGACTGGGTGGGCATGGCTTTTTTTTGCAGCAAAACCCCCCCCCCCCATTTTTGGGGCCTTCTGGGACTCAGGGGAGCCTCCTGGGGAGGCATTTTTGCTCCCAGGAAGCCTCCCTGGGGTCCAGGAAGGCAAAAAGTGGAGGGTGTGTGTGGGGGTGTATATGCTGTGCCCCCTCCAGTTGAGCCTCAGGGAAGCCTCCTGGGCGAAGCAGTAATTAAGCGAGGGGAATCCCAGCACAGCTGATCATAGGAACAACTGATCCTTGGGAGGGGAAAAATACCTTGAGTGACTGGGAAGAACACAGTGATGTAGGACATGCGTGCAATGCTGCGCATGCATGATAAGGACAACTGGGAGGGGAGGGGCCAGCCAGGGGCATGATTTGCCAGTTCTCTGAACTGCTCAGAATAATAATAACTGGTTCTATAGAACTGGTCTGAACCAGTAGAATACACCCCCCCCCCCCATCATGAGTGTATAAAAATACTTTCGGAGGGCGAGAGAAATAATTCAGTGCCATTGTAGATTATTACAGGAGAACCCCTAGGATGGCAAAAAGAATATAATTTTATATTGTGTAGGCTTAGGCTAAAAAGTGGGTGACTAATAGTTCTACTCATGCCTTAGGCATGATGCCAGATGGGTGAATTTAGAGACCAGTTGCTCACCCTCTCAGCCATTTGATTTTGATTTAGATTTAAATGTTTTGGTGGAAGGAGAGTAAATAATTTAGCCTTCTCCCAACTGGTGCATTTACCAGCAGAGGGCACATCTTTGTGGTAATGTGTCTTTTTTTTTTTTTTTAAACAAATTTTATTCAGTTTTTCACATGAAAAAAAAAATCTCTTTTTAGTGGACAACATATTTCCGGTCATCACCTTTACATACAAATATGACAGCAATTATACATTCATATATGCATGCTTAATTCTATTATTCCCTTTTCCATTCCAAATTTTCAGTAAGGAGAGAAACAAACACATTAATTCTAGCCTCTTTCATTAATCTCAATCGAAACATTTTTGTTTCATTTCAATTATTTCAAATATAATTCTTTAATATTTATTTTAAAAATAAAGATAAGCAATATGTGTTTGCCTAATAATACTAATAATAAAAATTACCAATGTGTCTCCTTGCTTTTAATAGTCTATATTAACTTATTAATTTAGTTCTTTAGTCTGTCATATTCCCTTTCCATTACACATTCTTTTTATAAATTCTAGTTTAATACAAATTGTAACAAAAGCAAGTATAGGTTTTCCCCCTTTTACTGTTTTGAGTGTGAGACCTCAATGAATAAAATATACCTTTATTCCCTCATCTTGATTCCCAATAAACCATTATTTTTAAGAAGTTACAATAATAATCATTACATCTTTTCATTTGGATTCCGCAGCATATTTCCCCCCCCCTTTTTTTAATAGGAGTTATCAATATCTATATTACCCTATTTTCTAAATATTTTTAATTGCAGAAATATTCTTATGACCCCTTGTCACCATGCAGAATCACCTTTTTAATTCATCAACCATTATCTCTGAAAAAACAATTTCTTTTCAACATTTTACTATTTCCGTATTTCTTTTTTTTCATGCGCCTGTTTCTTACTGCTTCTCCTCCCCCTCTTTTCCCCATATCTTTTCTCATTCCAGTTTATATCCCTCTCTTTCTTAATATCTTCCTTTCCTCTTTTCTGCTGGGTCTTTCTGCGTCTCCTGACTTAAAAGCATTGTTGTCCCAAACAGTCCAAAAGAAGGCCAGAACAAAACATTCCTATAATAATGAGAAAGCAGTTGGCCCAGCAAAAAGCAGCTTCAATGGAACAACTTTTATTGGCTTACCAAAACTTGGCAAAGATATGACTTATCTGATCAGTTTCTGAGGGAATTCCTCAGAAAAAGCCCTATTGTAATCATTCTTGATGAGGGAACATCAGGGGATTCCTGAAGAAAATGATCAACTTTGGGCAAGCTTTATAAACGGGAACCGAAGGCGATTTTTCACTTGTCCAGATTTCAAACTCTTTTGAACTTCATTGGATTAAAAAAAATCAGGTATTGAATAAGGCCTGAGGATACTTTGGTAGAAGACAGTGAATATATTTGGGTTGAAGCTGATTCTATGTGTCAGTTTCATACGGAATACTTTACACTTTTTAGAGCTGTTTTTTATAAAGTGTATGCTAGAAATGAAATGTTTCCCAATTTTACTGTAGTGCCAGTTTTTGAACCCTCTTCAAGATAGGCCCAGTGTCCTCATTTAAATAAAAAAAAAAATACGGTAGAGAAAAGAATGATGTGGAACAGGAAGCATGCATGTCCCCTAGTCTCTCATTCAAGAAAATGCAAAAATATTTTTGGTTTAGAAGTGTTTACCATTGTTAACACTGAGATTCTTTTTCAAAATGCCCTACAGCAATGGCAATTCATTGCAGACAAAACCATCCTGTTTACAACTTTGGAAGTTAAGTGGTTTTTCCAGCAAATATTTTGAATCATTTGAAGCCAGCATGTGAAGCTTTGAAGCCAGTTCTTTGCAGTGCAAATCTAAAACATAGATGTGAAATCTCTAGGCACACCAGCTGCTGTTAAAAAAGCTCTGTTTTTCACTATTACTTGTTGATGTGTGTTTTCCAGAGAACACAGTTGTTTTGTGAGTTCAAAGGTTACAATAACTTAAATATGCTTGCTTTTCCATTGACATGACTTTCTGTGAGCTGAGCAGTGAATGGCATAAGAGCAGTCTGAATTTATTGAATATATTTTTCTTTTCTTTCAAGCAACTTTGCTGTGAGGAAAAGCTGTGGCCAGCATAAACCTTTCTTCATTTTCCCACTTCTGAGTAGTAAACTGAGTAGTTTACTGAGTAGTCTTTGTTTAATCTCTTTCTTTTTATCATACTCTGCCTACTGATTTCAAATGTGCCAAAATCCTTTATGCATAACTTAAAAGCAAATAAGGAAACCAGAAATAGTTGCCATTAAGGATGTTTCAGTGGACATAATAAACCTGAATCTTGAAGAATCCTCTTGTACAAGCCTCCTATTCATTGCTGATGATTGGTAAATTATGCTTCTTACTTGATACTGCCATTTTGAGGGCGGGAAGAACATTTTGGATTTGCAGCTATGGACTGCATACTTGCGGCATCTCACTCTTAACAGTGTGTGCTTTATTCAGATTTTTTTTTTTCTTTGCATGTTTAGAAACATAGAAAACTAGAATTGATGATTTGGGGGTAATTTATTTAGATTGTCCTCTGTGACTTGGGTGCTAAGCCATTTTGTGTAGCAGGGGGTTCATTGCAAAAATGGGAGATGTAGAGCTTTTTTCAAATGATTGCTCTGAGCCTCCTTCAGAGACCTAGGACTTCGCATATAATAATGTATCCAAAGTAGGATAATTTGAGCCTGTTTGCATCTGCTTCAATGGCAGTAATTGACTAAAATTTACATAGAAATTCTCTGATGTAGAATTAATCTCCCAGTAGCCTTACCTGGCATGTATTGAAGGATACTGGAAACTGCATTTTTGCAGCATTCTTGAGTGTGTCGGGCTTCTATCTTTGTAACTACTACATCTTCCATCCTTGCAAACATTTTGTTGAGCTCCAAGAATTAATTTGATTCTGAACTTTTTGATGATATGTCTTTTGCATCTGGATTCAGATATTGAGGATACAATATTAATTTAAAACCAAATGGCTTTAAAAATATTTGGTCTTCCTGTCGTCTTAATTAAACTGTTTTAAGCTCGTCCTTTTTTTCAGAATGGTTGTCTTGATTTACTGTATGTTTTGGAATATGTTCCAGTTGACCTACTTTTACTGATCTTATAAATTCTTAATAAGCTGGTAAGCAATTCCAAACTTTTCTAAATTTCTTGTTTGAAAGCTATCATGCTGTAACCCTTTTTTTTCCTGTAAGTGCTTGGTCCAGGTTACTGCCTGGACTACAGTTTTCTTGGCAAGATTTTCAGGTGACTGTGCCTCTTTTTGGGATGATCTTTTGGGTTCCCAGTGGGGTCTGTAGCTTTGGTGTTCCCAGGTGGACTCCCATCCAAGCATTAACAAGGACCAGGCTTGTTTAGCTTCCAAGCCCAGACAAAGGCTGCTAGGTGCTTTGATTTAAGTTTTTATTTGCCCCCCCTCTTTTTGTCCTCATTTAGCTAATGCACGGGGGCTCATTTTGTTTTGCTGGTTTTTCTTTTTTCTTGCTATCCTCTATTTACAGGAAAGGTTTAACTAACTTATAGGGGGAAAGTGCTGAGAATATAAGGGTTTACTGGATCCTTTTTACCAAGCTATGTGCTGCTTGATAGTGCTTTGATGGAAACCTGGGTGTAAAGCCAAAAAAGACATTAGGAATGTTGAATTCAGCTTAGACTGGCAGTGTCTTGTTTCTGTGTCATTCATGTGCAAATATCCAAACTTTTCTACTCGCTGCTTTTCCTCCTGAAGGGAACCTGCTGTATGATAATTTAAACTGCCATGATGATGAACCTGTATGTTCTGGAAACACAGTCACAGTTTATTGCTGGATTGTGTATTATATATACTCTTGCCTGTCAGGTCAAACAGTAAGACAATTGACTGTTTTGATGTCCCTTGGGGAAAATTTGCTAGAAGCCAGTTGCCAATTGGTGGAAGACGGTTCAGGCTCATCCACTATTTCTTTCTCTCTCTGATGCTCAAATTTCTGCCTTTCAACCATTCTCTCCTTAAAACAGCAATCTGCCAGATAGTTTTTGCTGGAGGGCTCAACTGATGACTTGCAGAATAATGAAATCAGAATAAGAACTGCAAATTATCAGGCTGTATTAAAAGATGACAGTTCCCTCTTTGTTGAATTTAATTGGGATCATAAGTGCCACCAGAAACTTGCAACTGGAAGAGAACAGCCAGCCACCCTTCTCTGGATGCTGTTCCTGGCCACGAAGAAATGAAGACACGTCTGCAATTGAGCCCATGCTAAGTAAGAGAATAGTTAAATGAATTTTACCCCCATTTTACAACCTTGCTTGCCACAGTTGTTAAGTGAATCACTGCAGTTAAGATAGTAACACAGCTGTTAGATGAATTTGGCTTCTCCATTGACTTTGCTTGTCAGAAGGTTGCAAAAGGTGATCACATGATCCTGGGACACTGCAATCATCATGTATCCATGTCAGTTGTTATGTATCTGATTTTTGATCTTGTGCCCTTGAGGATGCTATAATGGTTGTGTGAAAACAATGACAACTCACTTTTTTCAATGCCGTTGTAACTTGTAACAATCACTAAATGTATGGTTCTAAGTCAAGGACTACTTGTAAATATTTTTATAAATGAAAAGGTAATATTAAAAATGGATAGGGTTTCCGTTTCTTATGTACAAACAGTAATATTTAAAAGAAATCTAAAAGTATGTATCCATAGAATAAATGAAACAGTATCAGTCGAAGAGAATTTTTATAGCTCAGGATTAATCGGTGGAATTCTTGGTGATCTTTAAGCATAGTTGTTTTCTTGCAGACTTTTTGTTACACAACTAGATAACAATCAGTGCTAATAGGGAGTGTGATTTGCTCTCTATTTCTGTACAAGTATGGCATGCTCTGTCAGTGTTGGTGGGATTGTTCTTGGTGGTTCCTTAATTAGGTTGTTTATTGTTTGATTGTTTTCCTGAGTTCATATTTCCTTGATTGGGGTGTTGTTTATAGCTTGGTTTTTGGTCTAGTGTCAATCATGGTGTTAATCTGTACTTATCTGGGTGTTGATTGCATGTGTGGATATGTTTTGGTCTTTTTATTTCTCCTTATTTGATTATTTCTTTTGAATGGTACCTAAATGTTGTTTATGTGTCTGTTGATGATTGAATTGTCTGAATGGGCATTGGTATAATTACCTGAGAACACCCTTTCTATCTACGCTGCAAGAGAGTCCAGGACTCCTTCTGATGTCATCGGGCTGAGTCTGCCACTATATAAAAAGCCAAGCCCTAGCTGGCTCCCTAGCTTTTAGGCGAAGATTGCATGACAGACATAATGTGCATTTGGAAGAGAAAATATGATAATGAAATCACCTCCCCCCCCACCAGGACTGCACGCCAAAGGGTAGGGCTGGACTCTCTTGCAGCGTAGATAGAAAGGGCTTTCTCAGGTAATTATACCAACGCCTATTCTCATCCATGCTGCGACAGGAGTCCAGGATGGGATATACCAAAGCCTGCATGTCCACGGAAGGGCCCTCTTCTGGTCCCTCACTCCAACTGTGGGACAACCTTCTATAAGATCCATCGTCCAAATACTGCCTCAGCGGAGGCAAATGAGTCCAGTTGATAGTGACATATAAACAGTGAACGGGGATGCCCAGGTAGCCACTTTGCAGATTTCTTCAAGCAACTCTTGAGTGTTTCAGTAGCCACACTCCTAGTGTAGTGGGCTGTAACATTCCTGGGTACCGGCAGGGACGAAGACTGGTAGGCTTTAGAGATACAAGTTCTAATCCATCTACTAATGGTAGATGAGGAAGTCTTACTTCCCAAAGATGAGGGCTGGAAAGAGACAAAAATAGCTTTGGACTTCCTAAAGGCGAGCTCACCTTACATCTAACATATGCCATTTGCGCTCTAAGTCATGGCGAGGCTTGGGGCAAAAATCTGACAATACAATGTGTTGTGCTTGATGAAACCAAGAACAAATGTAGGGTCCAGTCTGAGACCCACCCTGTTCTCATGGAAAATACACAGGTCCTGTATAACCAAGAGTGCCGCTAGTTCTGACACCCTTCTGTTTGAAGTAATGGCCACTAGAAAAAACACCTTGAAGATCAAAAATTGAAGGGACACTGAATTAAGGGGTTCAAATGGCTGTTCTGCAAGGGCCTGTAATACTTTAGGAAGGTCCCAAGTGGGGTATCTATGAATCATTAGAGGGCGGAGATTAGAAGCCCCTTTCAGAAATCTGCGGGCTGATGGATGGTGGGATAAGGATGAATAGCTTTCCCAGGACAACACAGATGACAGAGCCTCAACCTGACAGCACAGAAGATTAGGTGCTAACCTCTGATCTCACCCATCTTGGAGAAATGTTAACACATCTGCTACAGATGCAGAAGTGGGGTCTTGGGCTGACCTGGAACACCAAGTACAGAAGACCTTCCAGGTAGCATCATATATGCAGGTGGTGGAAGGTTTACGGGAAGCTTGAATAGTTTCTATCACCATGTCAGGCAAGTTAGAGTTCTTCAGAGATTGCCACTCAAGCACCAGACAGCTAAGCAAAACCACTGAGGGTCCAGGTGGAGTAAGGCTCCTTGATGGAGAGAGATCTTGTTGTCCAGAATCCTCCACAACTGGGCTACAGATAGATTCACCAGGTCAGCGAACCAAGGTCTCCTGGGCCAATGGGGCACCAGTAATATTCGCTCTGCCTTTTCTTCCAAAAACTTCTGAATGACCGCTAGAATGATCGGAAGAGGGGGAAAGGTGTGGAGGAGACCTGTTGGCTATCTGCTCCAAAGTGCATTTGTCCCCTCTGCTCCCTGGGTTGGGTACCTTGTGAAGAATCTGCTTACCTGAGCATTTTGAGGAAGGCGAAGAGATCTACTGCCAGGGTTCCAAATCTGTGGGACAGCTCAGGAACAAGGATGGATGGAAACTTCACTCCGACTGGTTGACTCAGGACCAACTCAGTCAGTCAGCCTGGGTGTTGTCGACCCTTGAAATGTGATCCGTCGATGTTGTCGACCCTTGAAATGTGAAATGTGATGGAAAAAAAGGTGAGTCTCTGCCCATCGCCGCAGGCGTTCTGCTTCCCTCATAAGGCTCTGGACCTGGTCCCCCCCCCCCCGCCTGTTTACATGTGCCTTCGTGGCCACATTGTCGATCATCACTAGCACATGACAGCCTGTCACCCTGTTTCAAAAATGCTTCAGGCTAGGAAGATGGCCCTGAGCTCTAGCCAATTTATTGGGCAAGACCTGTTCACCTGAGACCAGGTCCCTTGGGCAATCTCGCCAGCTAGAAGAGTCCCCCAACCCTGGAGGCTGACATCTGTGGTGAGAAGGTTGTTGAGGTCCATGCTGCTGGATCTTTTAATCTTCCTATATTTGGTTAGGTCAGGTGTGTTGTGTGTACTATATTGCTGCCATGGATTCTTTCACTAGTTCTATATCTATGGACATAATGCTGTGATATCAAATGAAACTATGATTTCATCTATTTTTAAGTTTTTGATTTTCTGGAGGCACTGTAGTGGGGAATTCCTTGTGTGAGATATCCAAGGGTTTGGTGGTGGTGGTGTTTGCTTGTTTAAGTTCTTCGGCTATGTTGTGTACTGGGATCCCTTATACTGATACAATTGAATGAAGAGTTTGTGTACTTTTATGCATCCATGGAAGCATGGGAAGATGAGTCCATTACTTTTCATCTGCTGCTGTTCTTTTGAAATTTAACTGTTCTTGGTTAGGTCATTGTAGAGTCTTTTGATCAGGCTGTCTTAAGTATGTATTGGGTCAGTGTTTTCTGGGATATAGTTTGCCCTCCAGCAGTTCTTTGACTTTTTATATGTATTATGTACTGCCCATGGTAATTATGGTTTGGCCTTTGTTTGCTGGGAGGATGGTGATGGTTTTGTCCTGGTTTGGTGATGGTGATGGTTTTTGAGGGCTGTTCTGTGCTTTGGTATGATTTTCTCCTTTATGTTTTCTTGGGTCCCGAAGAGCCGTGGTGGCCAGTGCTGCTGTAAGATTAGCTTTGGAGACAGATAATAGTGAAAGTGGGCAGGATTCCCTAGAGTGTAGTCATAAAAGATTTCTTGACACGATTCCTTGAACTTTCTAAATTTTTCCTCCAAGCTTTTGAAGCAGTGTTCATGTACAGGAAGAATACTCCCCTGTTCTTAGAAACACAGATAACATTCAGGATTTGGCTTCCTGACAGCATCTGAAAGTTAAGATATAGTCTTTGTTTTAAATACAGTTTGTAACCCTGACCAGGAGGGATTTTAGTCATTCAAGGGCCACACCATTAAGCCTCTGGGATGCAAAGAGCCACTCCTTCCTCAATCCCAAGATAGAAACTGAACCCTGGCCTAGTTTTAGAGAATATTACACCAAATCATAGGTTCTATCAGTTGCCAAGCACAGAGATGTCCATCTAAGGCACCAAAAGTGGTGTTCCTTCATGAGTGAAGGTCTACTTATGAGTTAAGAATGACAAATTCTGCAACAGCTCTCTTTGAACATTAAAGGATTAAAGTATCTTTGTTATGCGTGTCAGTGGAACAATGGCTCTTCTCCAACTTCAGAGTTTCAATCAGGATAGCAATTCTATTGTCATGTTCTTGTAGACTTCAGCTTCAACTTGCCCTTGGATTAGCATTACTATTAATTCTTGTTATATTCTAGTTTCTCCCCTGAGCTGTTCAAGGTATCCAACAGTGGGAGGTGCTTCAGTTTCCTCTTGAATAGGCTGGGCTTAATTTGCAGGATGCTCCTCCTCCTCCATGGGACTCCTCCCCATCATCCCCCAGTTTTAGCTCAGTCTTTGTTGAGATAGGTAGCTTTCTAGATTGGCCAAAATAGCAGCTAAAATGAAAGAGATTCAAACATCAAGTTTACTTTTGCACTATTCAGGAACCCCTTTGCCATCTAGATAGTAGCCTCCAATGGCTTATTAACATCCTGGCCATCGAGGCTAATAGCACTTCTCTAGAGGGATAGTCTTTCAAGGATCAAATTACCAAATTGAAAGCCCTGCAGCCTCAGACGTTTTCCCTCAAAATTGGGCCTTCGGGGCGCGTTTTCTCTTTCAGAGAAGAGATCGCAAGAGCAGTTTACAATCCACTTATCTTCCGATCGTTAACAGCGCCGTTCCGAACAGCGAGCTTGCCTCACGTTCGGCTTTTCAACGGCTGAGTCTCTTCCCCTGTTCAATACCAAAGGGGATTGGAAGCATAAGCGCTTCCAATCCTTTTCCTGCATAGTCTCTTTACACTGTTCAGAACAGTGATTTAGGTGGGAATCAGCTGCTGGACTCTTAAGGCCGCACCAAACAGTGGCAGGTGCCATTTTGAGGACCGCGTGGCACCCATTCAGATTAAAACAGAAAGCAAATAAATACCTGTGAGAAGATTGTTTTTCCCTACTGGATTCCCCTCGTAGAGACCAGGGGAATGGCTTTCCTGCTCCCGAAGCATGGAGCAGAGGATCTGCTTTGTTGACTAACCCTCACAGAATATAAGTCCAACGGCTTCACAGCGAGCACCAAGGCCAAAGTCTGCCTGTGCAGAGCAGCTGTCGCAGGCCATTGTTAATACAGTTCTGGCCTGAAAAGTGTTGATAATTGGATTTAAATTGATTGGATTGGAGATTAATTCTACAAATACCAAATTTGAAGGGGGATTACAAGAAATTTATAAGGATACCTTGCTACTTTGGGAGCAGACCCCTAGGTGTGCCAACCACCTTATATTCAAGCCTCATTGACAGATTTATAGTGGAAATGGCAAGCGGCAAGGGCTCAAAGGCCTCTATCTCCAGAACAATAACCAGGGCTCTAGGCAAATCCAAAGCTCCCCAGAGACCTTCAAGGGCCAAGGAGAAGGATGCCCATAGACACCATCAATCTATAGAGAAACAATTGAACAAGCGTATGAGGGAGACAGACCAGATTTCTCCAGCACCATCTCCCACTCGCAACATCCAGGCCCATACACCCCCTCCTCCTCCCCTGGATCTTTCCCTTCCTTCCAGGCAGAGCTCTGCCAGGCAGCCTACACCCGGTACCTCATCGACAGCAGCCGCACTACGATGGCCCCCTGAGGCCACATTTACTTCAACGGTGGCCAGCCTCCACCAAGATGATTCCCTTCCTGAAGATGTACCTCCCAGGATGAGGGCATGGATGGAACTGGCAATAAGACAGGGGATTGCGGCTGGTGTTCAGCAGTCTGTATGGGCCAGAAGACAGTCTACTATCTCAGAATGCGAATCTCATTCAGGCTGGTCACTCACTGAGATGGAACCTAAATTCCTCAGGTACATCCTCAAGGGGAATTTTCTATATGCCTCCCCAGGAGTTTTAGCACAAGGAGGATCAAGCCCAACAGATGGACCACCTAGAGGCAGGGTCAGCTCATGACATCGATCCAGCTCTCAGAGATAGATCCACTGGAGAGGGGCATGTCAGATGACGAGGGCCTCACTCCAGACTTTTTCGCCCGCAGTTATTTAGATCACTTTTATTCAAGACCAAGACAACTGCACGTCTTAATAAAGCGACTACCCCTTCTCAGCAACCAAGCTCGCAGGGGGAGGCAGATGATTTGGTTTTTTCTCAGCCTATAAATGAGGCTGATGTAATACCAGACTCGCAGATGTTTTCCGACAGTGCAGAAACAGTGGGCTTCTGCAACAGTAATCCCAACTCCTATGGGATTTGACCGGAAATTTTATAACCTTGCCCCTGAATTTTCCAATTTCCTAAACACACTCTCAGTTAATGAGCCGATAGTGGCCTTGGCTTTCCCCTCCGCTATCCCCAATGAATTGGAGGATGTGCTTAAGCTGGAGGATAAGAGGGTAGAATTAGCTCTTCACAGGGCTCATCAGTATGATGTGTGGGTGTCCACAGCCGCATCCTTTTTCATGCACTCTTCCCTCAGATGGCTTTGCCACCTGTGGGAAACCATCCCATCCTCCAATATTCAGGCGCATCAGGACATTGCCAAACTGATTGCAGCGGCAGAATTTTTGGCGGACACAACTTTTAATGCGGTAAAGTTTTCTTCTAGAGCCATTGCATCACAAGTATCAGCAAGGTGGTTACTTTGGCTGAAGCATTGGCAAGCTGACATCAAAAATAAGTGGAAGCTTGCCTCAGCACCTATTTCGGGTGAAAAGTTGTTTGGCAATGCCCTTAATCCGCTCCTCATAGAAACAAGGAACAAAAAAATGATCCTTCCTTCCCTTTTTTGGAAATCACACTCCAGGGTTTCCCAGCCATTTCAAAAGGGGTTCCTTTCATTCTTCCTATCAGGGACCCTACTTCCTGAGGTTCCAAAGGTCCTCCAGTTTCTGACAGGAACAGCACTCTGAGAGGTCTGATTTCGGAGACAGAAATACATGGGGAGGACAATCCAAGAGGCAGTTCAGGGGAGCAGGAACCAGGGGATTCCGTCACCCAAAATAATTCCCTGGATGCCCCCATTGGTGGCAGGCTCAAGTTTTTGGGACTCCTCGACATTTGATGCTTGGGTCAGGAACACAGTTCGGTCTGGGTTGGCTTTGGAGTTCCAATCCACCCCTCTGAACTTTTTCACGAGATGCTCAAGGTCTAGGGACCCTGACAAAAAAATCTTTTATGCAATCTGCCTTTTGTGGTACCTAAAAGTTTGGGGGGGTGGAGGGGAATTTTAGACCTCAAGCACCTCAACTGCTTCTTGGTTTACAGAAGATTTAAAATAACCACTCTACAATCTATATGACTTAACATTAGATAGGGTGACGTCTTAACGTCAGTGGACCGTATATACTTACATATTCCAATTCGGCCTTCCCACAGCAAATTTATCAGATTCTGTTATGACAATTTGCACTTTGAGTACGTTGCCCTCCCTTTGGTCCAGCTCCGCCCCCAGGACCTTTACTAAGGTACCGACAACCCTGGCCACTCATCTTAGAAACACAGCTGTCAGGCTGCAGTGCTATCTTGATAATATTTTAATTTTGTCGTCTTCATATCAACAGGCCAAATCAGATACCCTTATTACCTTGCAGTCCCTACAACAACATGGATTCTCTATAAATTGGGCTAAGAGTCATCTAGCTCCCACAACCCGGCTAATTCACCTGGGAGCTATTATAGATACAGTGGAGGATAAGGTCTTCCTCTCACCAGATAGGCAGGAGAGCATTAGACAACTATCTCAGGAGATCAGAACCATCAAGCGAGTGCCCCTAGCCACCCTATCCAAATTATTAGGGCAAATGATCTCCTGCTTTTCTATTGTTCCCTGGGCCTGGCTCTATGCCATAACACTGCAATGGTACCTGTTGCCATACCAATGGTCAGGAAGACAACACCAATGTCCGAGTAACACCCCTGCCAAACATCCTGAGATCTCTTTGCTGGTGGACCGTCCCGTCTATCAACAAGGGCTGTCATTATCACGACGAGGTCACTTTCACGACGAATGCCAGTGTCTTTGGCTGGGGGGCTCACTACCAGTCTCACAAAGCACAAGGGCATTGGACCATACCAGAACAATCCTGCAGTGTAATTTGGTTGGAGCTCAGAGCAGTCCACCTGGCTCTTCACAGCTTCCTTCCGCAGCTCCGGTCCAAGCATATCCTCATCCTGATAGACTGTGTCACAACAAAGGCCCACATCAACAATCAAGGAGATACACATTCCAGACAGCTGATGAGAGAGGTGGAGAGACTGTGCCTTTGGGCCGAGATCAATTTACTTTCCATCAAAGCGGAACACATTTCAGGGCTGTCAAATACCCAGGCAGACTGGCTGAGCAGGGCCACAGTAGATCAGGCAGAATGGCGCCTACATCCAGACTTGTATCTGGAAGCGATCCAGAGGTTTGCCCAATTGGTCATCGACCTGTTTGCATCCCACAGCAACACACAACTTCCCAGGTTCATCTCAAGGTACCCATCTCAAGGGGTGGAGAACATCAATACGCTCCGCTGCATTGAACTGTCAGAGCCCCTTTGGAGGCCACCTTTCAAGAGGGGGGCCCACCTGGAATGGGAGAATATACCAGAACCCCTGACCAGATCTTCAACCTATAGTGAATGGATGGAGTACCAGGAAGATTGTTCCATGGGCCATTCTGAAAGCAGCCATTTTTCTGGTTAGGAGGAGGAGGAAGGGGAATTGAGAGACTCTAATCTATCCAGCTTAAAGGATGAAGGCTTAAAGCAGCCAGTGTTCATGGGTTTATTTAAACCCACATTGTTCAAATCCCTCTATAAGGCAAAGGACACGGCCCATCTGGCTCAGGATGAGGCCACTACAGAGCCTCTCAGATTGGAGTGCAAGGGCGACTCTTTCTTCCAGCAGCCTATGCTACAAACAGAAGTATTACCATCACCCAAGCTGTTCCTTGATGTGGTACTCAAGCAATGTACTTCTCCAGGTACTGGTCCTAGCCCTACCACAAACAACAACAAAACAACAAAAGGTTTTATAATGTGGGCCCAGATGTGGCTAGGGCCTTACAAATGCCCACTGTAGATCCCCCTGTGGCTATTTCATCATCCACTTCTGGAACTCCTGAAGAACCAGAGGAAAGGAGATGACAAGCGGTCTGATCAGACCCTGCAGAGGACCCATCAGGCAGCTGCTTGTATGGTCCAGGCCTCGACTTCAGCCTCATTTTTCACATGGGCATTGCTCTGCTGGCTAAGACAATTATAAGAGCGCATACCGGTAGGGGATATCAAAGTGCACCAAGATTGAAATAAAATCATTGCTGCCACTGAATTCACAGCGGATGAAACACTTAATTCTGCAAAGTTTGTGGCCATGGTGATGGCATCCTCAGTGGCAATGCAAAGGTTGCTTATGGCCCCACTCAATGGGGACAAACTCTTCAGAGATTCACTGGAGCCTTTCCTGGTGGAGACCAGGGACAAGAGGAAGATACTCCCTTCCCTCTTCAAAAGATCCAAGGCTCAGCCATCTCCATACTTCTGTTCCTCTGCCTTTCGGCAAGATTCTGGTTCCAGATTTTGGCACATTCAGGGGCCTTTTCAGCTTGGCAAGAGCAGCAGCCGGAGCATTCAGGTAGACAACCACCATTACAGGGCAAGCAGCCCTTTAGAAGTGGAGAGGATCATCCTTTCTGACATTCCAAGTGACTGCATGTTAACACCCCCATTGGAGGCCACCTGTCCATCTTTGCTTCTCAATGGGAGAATATAACATCAGATGCCTGGGTTTTGCAGACTGTAAGACCAGGCCTTCTTCTTGAATTCCTCTCCTCTCCTCCAAGGTTCTTTATCCGCTGTCCTGTTTCCCAGGGCAGTGCCAGGAGGGTCCTTGTGGAAACCACCATTCAACACTTAGTGAATATCCAAGCTATCCAGGAGGTACCAGAGGATCATCAAGGACAGGGATTCTATTCCCAGCTATTTGTCATCCCAAAGGCCTCGGGGTTGGAGAGCTATCCTGAACCTCAAGCATCTGAACCAACTATATCCTTTACTGGTGTTTCAAAATGCAGTCGCTCCAGACCATCCTAGAGAATGTTTGGGTGGGCAACTTCTTCACCTCAATAGATCTGACAGAGGTTTACCTCCCTGTGCCAGTTTGGCCTTACCATTGGAAATTTCTCCAGTTCCATTACAACGGATAGGATTACCAATATCGGGCCCTGCCATTTGGGCTCTCTTCAGCCCCCAGGGTATTTTCAAAAATTCTGGCTGCTCTGGTAGCTTATTTATGAGCCCTGCCAGTGAGAGTTCAATGTTACCTGGGCAATATATTAATACAATTGTCCTCAGGCCTCTCTGCCAGGAGACACCTTCAACTTACTTTATAGGTGCTGCAAGTGCATGGATTTTCGATAAATTTCAAGAAGAGCCATCTGCTTCCGACCACCTGTCTATTCCATCTGGGGGCATTCATAGACACGGTCTCCAGCAAGGTTTTCCTGTCTCCAGAACAAGAGTTTGCAGTCCTTAGCAAAGTAGATATGTCTCCGGCGCACAGTGCCCCTTTCTCTTCTGTCACAGCTCCTGGGCAAGATGGTATCTTGTATATCCATCATCCCATGGGCTTGACTTCACTCCTGGTCTCTACAATGGTTCCTCCTGCACTATCAGAGGTCAGGCAGGAGCCATTCATCGATCAAGGTCCTTTTGGTGTACTAAGACCAAACGTACAGCCACTTTGGTTTTTATAAGTGATGTTCTGGAGTTTCTCCAGGATGAACTGGACAGAGGGCTCTCACCCAACACTCTTTGCAGGCAGGGAGCAGCTTTGTCCTCGGTTTTATCTGTTGGTTCATTGGAGTCTCTTTCCCATCATCTCTTGGTTCATAGATTCCTCAAGTGAGCTAAGAACTTGCAGCCACCCGTAGTCCACAGGTATGCTACATGGGACCTGTTGAAAGTTCTGCAGACTCTTATGGGTGCTCCTTTTGAACCACTGAGATCTATTGGCCTGAGGTTCCTCACAATCTAGGCCTTCTTGGTTGCTATCACGTTGGCTAGAAGGGTTTCGGTGCTGCCAGCGCTCTCTGTTAGGGCAGACTTACGCATTTTCCACCATAACAGAGTGGTGCTGAGGTTAGATCCTACCTTTGTTCCATAGAGTGCAAGAGCTGGTATTGCTGGACTTTTGTCCGAACCCTAGCCACGTGCATGAAAAGAAGTGGCACACTCCCGTCATACGCAGAGCGCTATGCATATATGTAAAGAGGACCTCTTCTTTCTGGAAAATGGCATCACTTTTTGTGTCTTTCCAACCGACTACATTAGGAAACAGGGTCTCTCATCTACAATGGACAGGTGGATTCAGTCCTGCATATCTATGGCTTATGAGACTGGGGGTCTCTCTCTCTCCCTGTACCCACAACAGCAGCTTGGGCTACACAGGCCTCTATAGAGGAGAGATCTGCCGGGCTGACACTTGTGTATCATCTTACCCGTTCATCCATCACTACTATCTGGACATTTTCGCTTCTGCGGATGCAACCTTTGGCGGACAAATGCTCCAAAGGGTTCACTCGGAGAAGACAGATTTGAACCAGACCTAGCCCTCCTAGGGACACGCCAGATTTGGTAAGTCCCTGTCCTGGACTCTCTCAGCAGTCTTATGGAGAAGGGCTTTGGCTTACTAGAGATGCCCATTCTCGTTGGACTGCAAGAGAGTCCAGCCCCACCCTAGGGAGGTGTGGTAGCTCTAGTGGGGGAGAAGCAATCTTACATCTGTCAAGATCACTTCGCCGAAAGCTGGGTAACTATGGCAACAGAGGCAGGTCTAAACAGCTTGGCAAACTCAGTCCCAAGATGAAGGAGGCGTAGTTTTCACTGTCCTGGACTCTCTTGCAGTCCAACAAGAACGGGCATCTCAAGTAAGCCAACACCCCATCTGAGTTCTGGGGAGGAGGTTGTCTCCAACGAAATTTTAATCAGACCAGACTCTTTTTTTTTTTTTTTTTCCAAGGCTTCTGCTCCTCAGAAAAACATCATGCCCCCCCCCCCGCCCCCAATTTGAGATCCATACCCACAATTTTGGCCTTCTGAAAGACCTTGAAAACCTAGCTTTTCCAATTGGCCTGAGTCCCCAATGGGGCATGCCATCTTAGAATTGCTGAGATAAGACTCCACCTCCATTCCGTGTACATCTTGCTCTCTTCCCATCTTTGAAAATTTTTAGTCCATTTTTGCATAGATTTTTATTATTTTAATGTTTTATCTTGATATTTTACTTGTCATCAGTAGTTGCCCCTTGGCGAGATGGGCAGCACACAAAATGAATAAATAAACACACAAATACACACACTTACACACACACAAACAAATCAGCCCTTTTACAGTGTTTTATTTTTCTGGCCTCATTGATAATTTATTTAAAGACGCCCTTCAAACCCCAAGTGGTATGCCTCTCTGAAACAGCTTAGAGTAGAATAGATTGCTGCCTTTTTATAAATGAACTAGAATATACCGGATTCTCATTGCAGAGATTGTAAAACTCTTTCATTATTATTGTTATTTTTCTCTGAGGAGGGAATTTGTTCCTGCTTCTGTTCTGTGCTCTTCTATATATTCAATCACTCTTGCTGAAGTTTGTATGGTTTCTCTCTGTCCTAGCAATTGTTCCAACAGTCCTCAACTATTTTACCTTGGCTTGCCATTTAGCACATGGTGTTCCTGATAGCTATCATTTATTACAGTTGATCGGATTTAAAATTTCTCACAGTTTGTGTTGTATATGTACACCGTAAGTTTAACTAATTCAGATTTTGACCAGAAACGTCACTGTTTTATTTGGTAATGAACTTTCACAAGGATTTTAAAGCACTTTGGAAAATTTATTCATTTATATATTTAATTAATTAATTGATTTATCTTACTTCAAGGTAACTTTATAGTAGATAGATTGGACTTTGGATAAAGTTTGACTGTATTTTGCTTTGATTAATATATTTCAAAATTGAAAATATGAGGACCAAATGCAGATGATAAGATACCTATAGACTTCAACAGATGCTGTGCACATTTATAATAGGAGGTAGTTTTCACTGTCCCTCCTGAAAAAAATATTTTATAAAGGGTTCTAGATCCGCTTGAGCAATATGAAAGACAGCAGTAGAGAAAATTGGCCAAAATTGCCTACCCCACTCCTCAGGTTTTCCGCTTGATTTCAGTCTCTCTCATTTGTGGAAAAGACATGATTTATATAACCCATTGTTCTAAACAAATATTTCAATACATTCCCTAATATGACACAAATATTCAGTTGAGTTACCACTGGTGTATGTCATTTATGTATGCTCATAAAATTCTTTTTTGTTTTTGTTCTGTTTTAACAGAAATACTAAAGAATTTGGTTTCTTGTAGTACATACTGCTCTGATGTGAGACTAAGTGATTTTATAGCTTGTTTTCAATAGTTGAAAGTATTTGTAGGAGAAAAGATTTCATGTCTTTCACAATACCGGATACCACTTAGATCTTATTGCATGGCAGGGATAGAAGTGGAGAACAGTTCGGAACATAACCATAACCTCTTTTTTGAGCCAAAGGAATCCCTCCTAACAGGTGCCAGTGAGCCATGGCAAAATTGGCGCTGGCTGAATCACCTTAGAACTGGAGTTGGGAGGTGCAAAGCCCTGATGCAGAAATGGGGATACAACCATGATGGATCCATAGAATGTGACTGCGGGGAGGCTCCCCAGACAATGGAACACCTATTAAACTGCACCCTGCTACCACAACCCTGTACATCACATGATCTCCACGATTACACCCCATGTGCCAGAGCCTGTGTTCTACAGTGGCTGGGAAAAGTGTAGCGACACGAGAGAAGAAGAAGTTCGGAACATAGTGAAATGTGATAAAACAAGATCTTAATTCATGACACCAAATATATGAAATGATACTATGGTACTTGAACTAAAGGTCTATGCAATTAGTTTCAACATTCTCTTGTATCACAACACACTCCATTTTTTTCTATCAGATTCATACCATTTGTGATTATTACAATCACAAAATTGGCTGTGTCAGGCAACTTCCAGTGTCAAAAAACCTCTTTGGTTTACCTCAGTCAACTCATAATAGCCAGGGAGATTCCCAAGCACCTAATGGGCTGCAGTACATTGCTGAAATTTTCAGTTGGGCTTAGTGGAGTCAAATCATGTTATGTAGACCTGGTCTACATGCAAAAATTTTCTGAGCTTATATTCAGATAAAGCTTTTGTTCCCAATGAAAGTATTGTGGAACCACTTAAGCCAAGTACAGCTTGCATTGCATAGTTATCTTACAAATTAATAATTGTGTTTGGCTATTCATTGACAATGGGTTAGGTCAGGGGTCTCCAATCACCGAGGTGAGGCCCATTATTGGACCTTGAGCCATTCGGAACCAGTCTGTGGAGATATCAGGCAAGTGTGCGCACATGCATCCCCTATGTGGGTGAGCACGTGTTTGTTCCATTTGCAGGCATGGCATGTATGCATGCCTGCTGCTTGTGCAAATGGAGCTACGTCTGTGCTTGCTCACCGCTCATGTGGAACCAACCCATGCCAGTCCACATAGTCAGAAAAGCTGGGGAATTCTTGGTTCAGACGTGGTATTCAGCAGGTTCTGACCGGTTCTGGACAACCGGTAGCAGAAATTTTGAGTAGTTTGGAGAATCAGCAAATACCATCTCTGCTTTGGAGATTTTACAGTATCCTTCCCCTGCCACGCCCACCAAGCCATGCCCACAGAACCGGTAGTAAATTTTTTTGAATGCCACCACTGTCTGGGTTAGGTATCATCAGAATGGTAATGATATTCAGCTACACAGCACTGCCCTCAGCGATCCAATACCTGCAGAGTTCTTTTCCAGTGCGTGAGGGCTTTGGAAGCCAGGATTAGGAACTTAATCCTTGCGAAACTGAGTTGTTCTGGGTTTTAGGCCGCCTCCTAATTTTCTGACTGGAATAGTTGTATTCCTCCAAACAGACCTGGTAATATTACTGTTTTTTTCAAGGAGCCAGGTGGCAGCTGTGGCCAGGAGGCTATATATAAATCCACCTCATATGCTAATTATACCCAGTTCTGGATTGGGAGGTTCTGCTCATGGTCACTCCTGCTTCGTCACTTCCCGGCTGGACTATTTTACAGTAATTTGTTCTACATGGGGTTGCCCTTGAGTATTCAGAAGCTGCAGTTGGTCTAGAATACAAGGGTGCAAGCAGTTTTAAGGTGCACCTTATAACGTCATTTGAAGCTGCATTAACAAGCTGCAGTGGCTCCCACTAGATTCTGGATGCAATTTAAAGTGCTACTTGTCATCTATAAAACCCTGCAAGGTTCCCGTCTATCCCATCAGATCCAGTGGGATGGGCATGATCCCAGCTCCATTTGATGAAACAATGTCACTTAGTGGAATCGCCTCCATGCTGCCGCGAGAGTCCAGGATAGGGAAAATGCCTCTTTGTCATCGGGGCTGAGCCTGTCAAGCTGATAAGACCTGCCTCTGTTGCCATGGCACCCAGCCTTGAATTCTTGGATGTGTCTACAAGATGGGGCTGTATACAAATCCCAAGTAGTAAATTTCATATTATGATGTTTGCTTAAATTTAACATAGAATATTACACAGAACCACAAGACAGATATCTGTGTAGGGAAAGGATGGACAACTCTTGTTCCACGTATAGCTCCTAATTCCTGTTTTGCAGGTTTTCAAATTCCATTGATGACAAACACAGAATAAAATAGGCACAATTTTCTTCCAGTGGTTATCAGTGGAAAATAAAAGACAATTATCTCACAATGGGAAAAAAACCCTGGAATTTCACCTCACCCCACTTTTTATGAAATTAATGAAATCATTGCCCTGCATCTTGCAGCCCTTGACCACTAAAGATGACTAGGGGAAAAAACAATACATCTTACCATTACAAAAAATTGTCCAGATTCTAGGGCCTTTTTTTGACACATAATAGTCTTGTGGGTTGAAATCTAGGATCTAGACAATTCTACATATTTCTTTTTTTTTTTTGTAGACTTTGCCATTGACATATCTCTGATCCATGTAACACTTTTGAGCGAAACATTTACTAATATTAGAATAGTTTCCAGATAGAGAAATGCTTAAAATATCAACAAGGGCTTTCAAGGGCTTTCCTAAAGTCCAAGTCGTTCTTTTTAGTTGACATATTTATTAGTGTGGCATAAATAATACAAAAACTAGCATTTGGAAATCTGAGATGGACGGGAAGCTTCCTCCCCTGCATTTCCTTTTACAAAACCTGTATGAGAAATTGTAATGTATACTAGCAGGCAGGTGGCCATGTTACAAAGCTAAGTGAGGAGTCCAATTTTATAATAGATGCTGTAGGATAATCTGACAGCTTGTACCTGGCACAGAGCAGTATTTAATTGCGTTCTCATTCTTAAGAGCACTTCAAAGCTAAGTCCTTTTCTTTTTCTCCCTTTATCCTTCCACCACACCCTCCAGTACTGCAATAACCTGCACACAATTTACACTAAAGTTGGACTATTAACCTTGCTAGGTTTGTTGTTCCACCTCAGGGTTTAAATAAACAGGTCTCCAATGCTGCTTACACATTAGCCACCTATAATCCATTTGCTTCAGGAATCATGGTACTAAAGTTGGTGTACATTTTTTTTTAATGTCATGGGGAAATGCTTGCTGATTTTATGCGAGCAGTAACTTTCCTATTTTATTTGTTGTTTCTTTTCATTGTATTCAGCTGGGTATTTGAATAATATCTGAGGGGGAACTGAGGGATGCTTAAATTATAGTGGAGAGATAATAAATGATTTGGGGGATTCCTCACTAATTAACTTTCTGATTTCTGGGCGATTTGTTTTGCAGTATGCAATCTATTACATTGGCCATTCCTCTAAGAGAAATTGAATGAGATGGAGCGAGGAAGCAGACCAAGTATCTAGATACAACATGGATATTATCACATTCTATTGCATTTTTCTGAGGTGGACTTATCTGTTGTGCAGGATTGGCCATTTAATCATTGTTTGTGCAGTAAAGTGAACCCGAGAAAGAACTTGTGCCAAATTCCTGGTCTTTTTCATTCTGGGTGGGATTGCAGCTCATTAAGTATAGGGTGAATTTTTCTTTTTTTTTTTCATGAACTTTACTTCAACAAATTAACAAAGAACTTTTCTTCCTGAACAGCATAATGTAATGAATTGTTGAAATGACTTGAAGTCAATCAAGGTCCTGTTGAATGTTTAGTTTTTTTCTTGATTCCTATTTAACTATGATCCTACATGAACAGGCAATTATTCTTATGGCAATCCAGTTTAAATATGATTTTCAGACTGTATGTGGGGAAATGATTGGATGGTCTCCAAGAGAGAAGAACCTTTGCAAATAAAAATGTTAATGTTATCCAACTTAGTTTTGGGGTGGGGCAACATGAATGGCTGCATCCTGAGAACATTAACCTGTGATGAGCTGCATAAGGTTTTATGTGTGGTTTCAGAGGCTGCATTAAGATCCTGGCATTCTTCACTACTGACTTTTGCCAACTCTTAATATATGGTGGGTAAAACATTTAAATTGTTTCTGTTTCTGTTATTTGATTTTAATTTCCTATCATATTGGCTATGTTCAGAATACAGACATTATTCTTAAATGCAGTATATTCCTGTTCCACAGAGCAAGTTTAAGATGGATAAGAAAGAGTGATAGAATCTATTCAAAGTTTAATTTTTCTGTATCCTTGTTTCCTATTTTTTAATTTATGATTCTCCCCATCTTCCCTACTTCATTGCTCTCTTGAATATTATGTCCTTTGCTCTGCTCCTTTCAAAGCTAATTTTTCCACTGGTTCCCAATTTTGAAAAAAATTAAGCAACAATATGAACTTACTTGTGTTAAAGTATTTCTAATTTCTGATTTCCCTTGTGCCCCAAACAAAGCCCTCAAGGTGATGTATGCAAAAAAATTAAAACAAATTCAGAGACCAGATTACTAACAAAAGCAACCTGCCAAGCCTGTCTTTTTAATGGAGCATAATTAATAGGACTTCTAAAAGAGATAGTAAACTATTAGGAGATTCTTATGGAAAAAAAAATCAGTCATTGAATTGGGCTTGGAAGCAAATTGGAAATCAAAGAAATTGTTGGGAGATAGAGGAAAGGCAATTGGTAAAAAGCGTATCAAAACATCTAGTTTTGTGGTAGATGCACTAATTGTATTTTCCAAACATTCTTCCATGAGTGATTGCAGCACTTTATTTATTTAGTAAATGTATAAACTTGCAGTTATCTAAGTAGGAATGATTAAAACATGGGACATGACAGTTACATCCGTCAACTTCAGACAAACTGATGCTGAGCACTTATAGGCAGGCCAATCATCTGGCCCCAGGATTTCTATTGTATCAGCAATATGCCCAAGCTACAATCTGACCTGTGAAAGGTGAAAAATGATCTAAATTGCCAATTGTCCAACCTCGTCTTCAGGAAACATTCAACCAAATCAACTAGAACCAAGCAAATATGTCATCTTAGATTTCATATTAGCCAAATATTCCAGAAGAAATTCATAATTAGGCTGGAAAGTTCCTGAGAAAAAAGTGTACTCTTGTCAGCAGCACAGTAGAAGTGGTATTCAGCAGCTTCTGACCAGTTCTGGAGAACCGGTAGCAGAAATTTTGAGTAGTTCAGAGAACCAGCAAATACCACCTCTGACTGGAGATTCTCCTCCATGCTGCATTGAGAGCCCAGGATGGGGTTGACTCCTTCCTATGATGTCATTTAGCTGAGTGTACTAAGATATAAAAGCCAACCCCCGGAAGAGACCCCAGCTTTTGACTTAGCTCCTTTCAGTCAGTAGCTGTGTCTCTGAAAGCTTCTGTTAGATAACACTCACCAGCGATCTTCAATGCCATTTTTCCTCGTTTCAAGCAGTCCCCAGGATCTGGGCAGCTGCTCTTCCAGGAGAGCAGGGCTCTCTCTCTCTCCTGCAACATTGGGAGCAGCGTTGCCAGAGCGCTGTTCAGGCAAGTTGGGCAATGTCTGCAGACCTCCTCCCCTGCGGTTTGAGCGGTCGTAAAAAGCGATTGGCAAACCGATAACAGCTTCAGCCAGCTAAGGTTCTGTCGATAGCATTCACCAGCGATCTTCAGTACCTTTTTTCTTTGCTTCAGCAGCTCCCAGGATCTGAGCAGCTGCTCTTCCAGGAGAGCAAGGCTCTCTCTCTCCTGCAGTGTTGGGAGCAGCATTGCCAGAGTGCTATTCAGGCAAGTTGGGCAGTGTCTGTAGACCTCCCCCACGCCTGCGGTTTGAGCAGTCGTAAAAAGCGATCGGCAAACCGATACCAGCATCAGCCAGCTGATCGTGTGGCCAGAGGCTGCCCTTTCCTTTGCCTAAGGAGAAATTCTTCAATCTCGGAGCCTGTTTCCCATAGTCAGTGGCCATCTTGGATTGAAGCCTTCCACCACGAGGTGAGCGACCATTTTGTAAGCCCGGGGGCCAATTTATACCCTAAGGGGCTTAATACAAAAAACTTACCAACAGTTTCTTTCCATCGTAAGAGCCTTTATTCTTCAAATGGAGCAAGATAAGGGTCAGGCAGAGGTCCCCCCCCCCCCAGTGGAACAGTCTCTTAAGCCAAAAAGAGAAATAAAAATGCACCTAATCAGTCCAGAGGGAGGTGGCTGCTAAAATCAGAGCTAAGGCTCTAGCCCCTAAGAAGGCAACTCAGGCTGAGTTGAGGGCAGAAAAGCGCAGACATGCAGCCCTAGAGAGGCAGTTCAACAGAAATATTCAACAGAAGGAGTGCAACTACAGCATGTTTCAGGTGATACGGCTCTCATGTTCTAGTCCTTATGGACAACATGGCTACCATGGCTCATGTAAACCGGCGGGGGGAGACGAGGTCCAGAGCCCTCATGGGAGAGGCTCTACAGTTGGGGTTATGGGCAGAGCAACACCTGTTGTTGATCTTGGCGGACCTTCTCCGGGATCAACAGCTCCAGGCTGACTGGTTCAGCAGGAGCCTAGTCGACCAGGCAGAATGGTCTATTCCTCCTTCTCTATTCAGGGACCGTTCCCTCAGATTTGGAACGCCGGAGGTGGATCTTCTTCACTCCTCAAATTGCCCAGGTCACCAGATTCTTCCTTGCCAGGGAGCGGAGGGGACCAATGCCCTTCGGTGTAGATGGCCCAAAAGTCTCCTCTATGCCTTTCCCCCGCTCCCATCATTCCGGCAGTAATTTGGAAGATGTTGGAGGAACGAGCAGAGCTCCTCCTCCTGGCACCTTATTGGCAAAGACGCCCTGGTTTGTGGACCTGGTCAATCTGTCGGTGGCTCCTCCTTGGAGGATCCCAGCCCATCTAATCTCCCTTCATCAGGGGATTTTGCTCCATCCGGAGCCCCAGTGGCTCAAGCTGACCATGTGACTCTTCAGTGGCAGCGGCTAGAGGTGGCTGATCTTCCTGAAAGGGTCATCATCACTATCCTGGCATCTCACAAACGTCCCACAAGGCGCATCTATGATGCCACCTGGAAGGCCCTTCCCGATGGTGCCTTAGGGAGGGTCTCTCTCTCCCGCTTTAGCCCAGCTGGCGGAAGTTCTTAGATTCCTTCAGCATGATCTGGAGAAAGGTTTGGCCCCCAACACCTTACGCCGGCAGGTTGAGGCCCTCTCCTCGGTTCTTTCATTGGGTTCGCTTCTTTCCTTATCCCATCACCCTTCAGTCAGGAGATTTTCGAAAGGGGTTTCCAACCTGCACCCTCCGGTGGTTCACAGGTATCCTTCCTGGGATCTTCATGTGGTCCTTTATGCCCTTACAAAGCCCCCTTTTGAACCCCTTAGAACAGTGTCTCTCCGTTTCATGACTCTGAAGGTAGTGTTCCCCATTTCCATCACTTCAGCCAGGCAGGTATCCGAGCTCACTGCTCTTTCCATCAGACAGGACCTTTGTTCCTTTCACGATGATAGGGTTGTCCTCAATCTGGACCCCTCATTTATTCCAAGAGTTAACACCTGTTTCACAGGTCCCAGGAATATTTTGCCTGGCTTCTGCCCCCTCCCGCACCATAACTTAGAGCAGCAGTGGCACTTGCTAGACGTAGGTAGGGGTCTTAGAATATACATTAAGCCATTTTGTTTCCTTTTCCCTTCTCACTTGGGGCACAAGGCCTCTTTTCCTGCTATAAGCAGGTGGATCAGGTCTTGCTTTGAGCAGGCCTACAATGCTGCAGCCCTTCTGGTTCCTTGAAGTCTGACGGCACACTCTACCAGAAACGCAGCCACTTCGGCTGCCTGGATGACCCAAGCACCCTTGGAGGAGACCTGTCCTGTGTCCACGTGGATATCTCTGTCTCCTTTCATCAAACACTGCCGTCTGGATGTCTCTGCCTCAGCAAAGGCAGCCTTCGGTAGATGGGTGCTTCAATGAGTGGTTCAACAGTCGGTGTGATGAGCCAGACGAGGACCCTCCCATGGACATGCAAGCTTTGGTATGTCCCATCCTGGGCTCTCAATGCAGCATGGAGGAGAATGGACGTTGGTAGAAGTTACCCTGAATGCCCTTTTTATCTATGTTGCGAGAGAGCCCAGCCCCTCCCTTGATTCGTCCAGAGAGGATAAGTCATATTTCTGTATTCATTTGTGCTTTCAGAGACACCTTTCAGTCTGTCAAGTATCTTTGCCAAAGCTGGGGTCTCTTCCGGGGGCTGGCTTTTATATCTTAGTCACACTCAGCTAAATGACATCATAGGAAGGAGTCAACCCCATCCTGGGCTCTCTCGCAACATAGATAGAAAAGGTGTTCAGGGTAACTTCTACCAATGCCCATTTTACATTATCCTTCCCCTGCCACGCCCACCAAGCCACACCCACAGAACCGGTAGTAAAAAAATGTGAATCCCAACACAGGTATTTGCTAGCTGTTACTGAAGATATTTGCATCTTCAGTAACAGCTATCTTCTGTTTATCCTCCATCAATAATGGTTTTTCAGGACAGAGGATCCTTGGATCCTTCCAGAAATGGCTTGGGAGAAGTTTTTAAACATTTCTGTTTGTAAAGATTTTGCTAATAAATGATTTCCAGGAGATCTGGCAAAACTGTGTGATAGGCATGGTAAGATCTGTTTAGGCAGGATTTACACAACCATATACTGAGAGTTTTGTCCTTTGAAGAAAGTGGCCATTTCCATCAAAAAGATAACATACTTCAAAGACAGGTTAAATGAGCTCAGTATATTACAGCTGTTTCACTGTGGTTTAAAGAAGGACTAACTTTAGAAAGCTGACAATTAACAAGGCCCTATCTGCTGTGTGTGCATTGCTTTCAAACCTGCACATTTTTACCATCATATTTTTCAGTCTCTGAATACAGCCAGCTATGATTATTTGGTGAAAAGTAATAAGCCAGCATGCTGATTCTAGTTAGCAAACGTTACATCTTGCAAGTTCCTTCTGGGGGCATTATTTCACAGGCTGATACCCTGTGAATTTGGGTTTGAAATCCAAATTTATGGTCTCTGCAAAATTTCTCAGTAGCTCTAAGAAGGATCTGGGTATGCAATGTAGAAAGGACTTTGAGAACTGAAACATGAGAAAAATATATTTGCCTTTTTAGTACAGGGGAGATAGGGAAGATACTTATTTGGTTCATGAATGTATAAGATAAAGTACATGTGCACTATCATTTTCAGAATTTTTTTTATCAGTTTTCTCACTTTCCATATTTCTTAATACAATTTTTCAGACAAAGTATGCATACATAATATCTACACTAAAGAATTCAGTTTACTAATATATACGGCATATGTTAAAAGAAATATGTATTAACTAGGGTACATAAGAACGTTTCATGCAGACTGTCTAGGTGAATGTTTGCTAGTGAGATGGAAGCAGAATAGATTGAATTTGAAAAAAAATGCACACATGATAGAAAGCTGAGCAGGCTTAATCGTCCATTTCTGTTTAACATATTTATTTCTAGCATAAAGTACGGAATAGAGAAAAACAAGTACATAGTAAAAGTATGACATCAAATCAACTGAATTAATACTGTACAAGTGGAAATAGAAAATATGTTCTGGTGGCAGAAAGAAGTGGGAAGCTTTGGATTTTAAGTGATGCCAAAGGTTTAAATGCTGCAAACAGCTCATTCTTTTCTTGTTGCTTCTCATAGTTTTAGATCTCCATTTCTAAGAATTGAAACACAAAGCCAAAAGAACTTCTCCCTTCTTGTGCATCTTCTTTCCATTTTTAAAGTTCCGGTTTGATCTTCTTCGGCGACAGACCAAAACCTCGTGTCTCCGAGGCTTTGATCTGTGCTCGCCACTGGAGCGCCCTGAGCTAGCTGGTTTTGGGGCTAAGCCACCCCGTACAGGTGGTGAAGAGGGGGGAGATTGCCTGCAGGGTTGAGGAGAGCCGCATCTCTCCTCCCCAGCTGGCTATTACTCCCTTTCCTGAAGACGGTTGCAGCGGTGATCAGAAATGGCCACCACAAAGAAGAACTCAACCGGGAAAGAATGTGCAGGAGGAAGATAAGAGGAGAAAGTTTTGGTTGACCAGGTCAAACAGTAAAAGCAACAAATAAGGTATCCTGGAATTTAAGCTTAACAACATTATTCCCAAAGAAGATTTTGAAGCTGTGAAGGAGAGAGGGAAGGAAAAGGATTAGGTTTTTTTTCTTCCCTTCCTTATACTGACAGCTAAGAGACTTAAGCAAGAAATTGAAAAAAAAAATCCACTTTGACATTAATAGGCATTAATAATTTCTAAGCTGAAAATAAAAGTCAAAGGGATAATAAAGATTTCTGGACATTTAAAAGTTTTTAAAAGCTGGAAAGGAGAAAAAAAGAATAGAAGGAAGAGAAAGTGGAAAAAAGAAGCAAATAGAAACAGCCTTGGATTATTTGGATTACTTGGTGATTTTTGGTTTTTTCATCTGGATGACTAATATTAACTGGGTGGTTGTTTAAAAGTTTTTAAAATGGTATCACTCTTAGAAGAACTGAAAACGGAACTTTAAAAAAAGCTCCTTCTTTTCTAAGGCAGAACCGTGTTTCCTGTTCTTTTACTGAAAGTTCCAAGGCACCAAGCAGGTTGTTGTCAGATCAAATTAAAAATGAACTAATACCAAATCTCATCACCCCCCACGTAGTTCTCTAATCTTCCTTCCCTCATCGGTTTCAACCTTATTTTTGGCATTTACGAGTCAGAAAAACAGGTGTGAGCTTGTCTTGTTTCTAGGACAGTCTTCTACATTCTGCTGACCTCCATTTACATTCAGGCTACAGATTCCAGTATTCCCAGCCAGCTGGAGAATATCCAGCTAGGGGAACATTGATCTATAAGATAAGCAGGTGGTGAGAAAAATGGAGTGGCAAAAATGTGGAGCAGCTGTTGAGAACATGCTTTTTTCACTGTGCCTTTTTTGTATATCCATGGTTGTGCTTAGCATGATCGTTCTCAATCAGCTGCACTGATTGTGATGAAATATTCAAAGTGCTGTTTTTTGTGCTCTGCATGTCCAGGCTTTGAGCATTCTGTGCCATAAAAATTTTACTCTGCAAGCTCTTGATCGTGGAGATAAAGCATTTTCAACATTTTTTCCTTCTTTTTCTTTTCTGTGGAACAGTGATGAGCCTTGCATCCTGGATGCAGCAAATTTTAATCCTTGTTGTTTCAACAGTTCCATCATTTTTTCCCTTTGTACTGTGGTACTTCTAGTCATAAGAGCAAGAAAAATATGCCTCTAGTACAGAGATGGCAAACCATTTGGGCTCAGCATGTCAATTTAGAAAATGCCTAATTTGACTCTGCTAGTGTTTCTGTCTCTCTCTCTCTCTCTTTCTCTGTGTGTGTGTCTCTTGCACCCATACACACACACACACACACACACACACGAGAAACAATCAAAAGAATAATAACCAAATTATTAAATAAATAACTGTAGGAGATGTGGTGCAATGGATAGAACAGTGAGTTAGAACCATTTTTTACACTTATGGCATTGCAGCATCTAAGCTTCCTCCAACCCTTGAATTCTCGTCTTGTTTTTTTGAAAAAAAAACATGACTTATCTTATACATAATAATCTTAGATAGCTCCGAATAATATTCAACAAAAGCAGAATAAAATAAACCGACCAAAGCCAACAACAACATCCCAAACACAGTGCCACGATGTCTCACAAAGTCTACATTGATGCTTGGCATTTACAGATTTCACATCTAGTCCAATGCCTGGCAAACAGCCTGATCTTCTCACAACTTTACCAAAGACATGTAGAGCACGTCTTTTAGGAGATATTTGTAAATGCTAACTACAGAAAGTACAGGGCTTCTGGAATATGCAGTGAGATTGGGCAAAGGAAATACTTTTATTGGCACTTCTTGCTTTCCTTTCAAGCTCCTTTTTGCTTTGGCTGCAGGTCTAACTCACAAAGGGATTGTACACTTCCGGGTCTTCCGGCCTTTTGCCTTACAGGGTATATAAACAAGATCCCGCACACAATTTCACAATAACGAAGTGAAAACATTCCATGTTTTTTGTTGTCTACAGCTTCTGAAATACTAAAGCAGGTTGCCTGGTTTTTTTTCCTGTTTTAGTATTGTTCTTTTGGAACATTGCCCAGCTGATATTCAACATGTCCAGACAGAGTTAAGATTCCAGTTTTGCTTTCAAATCTGAAACAAGCACAATATTCCATTGTTAACTGGCCTGACTGCAAAAAGGATGGGTTGGGACTCCTGAAATAAAAATAAACAAAATTTGTTCAGATCTAATTTCTGATTTTGAATACCAGGCCCTGCCTGTTGTAATCCTTTCAGGTGCCAAGTGCACATAGAATTCCAGTGCAGTTTAAAGGCGAGGGAAGAATAAATCGAATCTTAATATTACATGCTTTTGTTATATTCAGCATTCTCCTTTCTTTTAGGAGTTCAGGACAGTGGATATTTATTTATCTGCAGTAATTTGAACGCTGCTTCCCCTCCAATGTGATGCCCAGTTGCCCTTAGGTTGAATTAAGAGATAGAGGCTGACCCACTCAGTAAGTTCTTGTGCCCTAAATATGGATTTCTTGATTTTCATGTCTGTGCTCCAGCACTTTTAACTGCTATACAAGGCTTTATAAAGCTTATGTTGATGGAGAATTATGAGATGTTCGTTATACTTAGAAGACTCCATATTTATTGAAGGAGGCTGAACAAGTTAATGTCCAAAAACCTGACTGGGGTGAACTTTGGCATGAATTTTTTTTTCCTCTGGGCCAATCACACTCTTTCAGCCTAACCTTATTTAACAGGGAACTCCTGCAAAAATGGAAGGAGGAAGTTCCCTGTATCCTGCTTTGAGGCCCCGAATAAAAGGAAATCAAATAAATAAAACTTCAAAAGTTGGACTTGATCTCCAAGTGTGCCTACTTAATTATTATTCTTATGAAAGTTTTATCAAGAGTTCATTATAGTCTTCACCAATTGAATGTCCTCCTAATGTTGTAGAACCTATCCCTGTAATTCTGGCTGGGAATTAAGACACCTGTTATCCAAAGTCATTCTTATCTTTTTTATTTATTTTAAACACTATTTATTTAAAATCATGTGAAGTGTTAGTACCACTTTATAATCTCTTGGTAAGATCACAACTGGAATATTGCATGCTGTTTGGGTTGCCACGATATAAGCCAAGATGTTGAAACTCTAGAAAGAGTGCAAAGAAGGGCAACGAAGATGATTAGGAGACTGGAGGCGAAAACATGAAGAATGTTGCAGGAATTGGGTGTGTCTAGTCTAATGAAAAGAAGGATTGGGGTGACATGATAGCAATGTTCCAATATCGAAGGGGTTGCTACAAAGAAAAGAGGAGCAACCTATTCTCCAAAGCATCTGAAGCAGTGGTGGCATTTGACTGGTTCTGCCCGGTTTTGGAAAGCCGGTTCTGCTGCTCTGCTAGCTCTTCTGTTGGGCCCACCCACCTGCCTGCGCTCTCATACTCACAGAAGAGCGCCGCACGGTAGCTGCTGAAGCGACTGGGATCATGTAGGCTTGCAGGAGGAGAATTAGAATGCGCCTGCACAAACGCCTGTGTGCCAGGGCAAAGTGTGTATTTGGCGCACATGTGCACTCAGTGTGTGCATGCGCACAAAGCATGCCCACCAAGCCATGCCCACTGAACCAGTGGCAACAATATTTGAATCCCACCACTGATCTGAAGGCAGAACAAGAAGCAATGAAAATAATCAAGGAGAGAAACAACCTAGAACTAAGGAGAAATTTCCTGACAATTAGAACAATTCATCGGTTGAATAACTTGCCTCCAGAAGTTATGGATGCTCCATCTAAGAAGAAATTGGACAACATTTGTCTGCTTGATCAGGGCATTGGACTAGAAGACCTCCAAGATCCCTTCCAACTCTGTTATTCTGTTTGCATTTATATAGCTGCTTATCTTCTAACCAACTCTGATTGGTTCCCAATCAACCACGAAGGGATGCTATCAGTTAATGCTAGCAGCATTTGAGTTTTATGAATAAATTGTCTTACTTTATACAAAGTGCTGCTGTATTTTGTACAAGAAAAATCCCTGTATTGCACTAAGGTGTTTTTTTTGACATTTATCTCTTTTGTTTAGATTTTGTCCAAGTGCTAAGTATTTTGATAGGCAGTTGGATTGTGGTGCTCAGGGATTCCTCTCCTTGGTAGTTTTGCATTGAGGCTGTGTAGGAGATGTCAGAAGTTAAGCATCTATGTCTATTATTGTGTCTTTAATCTTAGCTATGATCAATGTGGTACCTTGCCTATATGTTGTAAATTAAAGGTTAGGGTTGCTTGATATGCCCAAAAGGCACCAGGTTGGAGAAGCCACCTTGATTTACTTGACATTGTCCTTCTCTGTGTCCTCCAAAGAATTTAGTCACAATGTTCCCTCTGCAATGTTCACCTCCCTTACGGGGAATATTGCAACTAAATTCATGCATTTGTTCTTGTCCCCTGCAAACTTGAATGCTATGGGTTTTTTTAAATCAAGATAAAAAAAGTTCCGTGTCTGCTAATTGCCTCTTAACTTTATCCCTTCCCTATTTGCTTTTTAGAAATGCCCTTCAAAGGATTATATAAAACACTGCGGGTGCTGTGATGTCTGAAACTGTGCAGAGGGACTGCTTTCTGAAGGTAGTCCTTAAATTTGCCCCCCAAAATGTGTCTGTGAACAGTTCAAATTAATTTCTTATTGCCTTCTTGGGGTTGGAGAACAGAATTTTTTCCTAGCCTTTATAGTGATGCTTCCAAAACTGGAAATACTCTAATCATAATGTGATTAATTTCTTATGATGTAAATAGATCTAGTGAATACGCCATGGTTTGTTCTAGGCCAGTAAACCCCAATATTTGCTGCTAGTTTACTGATTGCACTTTTGTCTTGGTATGATGGATAAGTAAGGATGCAGGGTTTGTGTGTGAGGTTTCCAAGATTGTTTTTGTGTCGTGTGCAACCTTTAAAGCGTTGTACAGAGGTACAAGGCAAGTATAGTTTAGAAAGGAGAGAAATCAAGGCATGGTTAAACAGATGCTTATTGTCTTTAAGTCTTTGAGAGCAGGAGTTATACTGGAATCACTTTTATGTGTGAGAGGATACTGTTAAGAATATGAGCCGAGGGGAGGAAGAAGGCAGAGCCTCCTTGCTGACGGACCGTAGATCGCGACTCTGTGGCTATGGTCTGTGCTCTTTCGTTGGAGAGCCCCAATCATTACGATTAGGGGCTGAAGCTGCCTTGGTGGGGCGGTGGAGTAAGGGGAATCTGGAAGCCAGGTTGAGGGGAGCCACATCTCCCCCCTCCCGGGCTTGGTCTTTTCCCCCCGAAGACGACTGCAGCGGTGGTTTAAAATGGCCACCCCGAAGAGGAGGACTCAGCTGGATTAAGATTTGTGCAGGAGGGAAGAAAGAGGTGGATAACGTCTGAATCGGGACAACTGGGCAATACAACTAAACAAAAGTACCCCGGGATTAAGGTAACATGTGATTTTTAAGAAAAGAAAAGTAAGCGGTGAAATTACAAAGGGACAGGGAAAAATAAAGAAAATATTTTTGACAGCTAAGCGGGGCTTCGAACTGGGAAAGGAAGAAGCTGGAACTAAAGATTTAACTAAATTGGGCTAAATTTTTTTGGGAATAAACAGGCATAAAATAAAGCTGGACTTAAGATTGTCAAAAAATAATAATAATAAAGTTTACAAATTGGAGACTGGGCTGTGCTGGAATATTGAGGTTTGAAAAACCCTAAATAAAAAAATAAGGGGAAAAGGTGAAGACTTTGTATAATGGAGAGTGCCACCTTTTGATAAAAACTTGAGCTCAAACAAAAGGGAAAGCATCCTGTTTCTGAATGAACTTGTGTGGATATAACATTAAAGAAATATTGAAACAAAGTAAGAATCTTAGAAAGTGAAAGCAGAACCCGTATAAAGAAAAAAGCAAGGAAAGACAGACTGTGGGATTGATTGATGTTTTTGGTATAGACCCTTGGCTGGAATAACTGAGAACTGTAGAAAATTGAAAGAAGAAAGAAGGAAAGTAGAAGTGGTGTGTTTTTTTTTGTGGACTTTAACGATCATAAAATATCTGTAATGATGATATCTCTTCGGGAATTAAAAATGGAACTTAAAAATATGAGAGAATTACTACAGGAAAGAGGCGAATCACTTTGCTCTGAGTTAATAAAAATGGAAATGGTGATTGAAGAAGAAGAAGAAAGAGCTTCAGAGGAGGAGGAGTCGATTCAAGGAGAAGACATTTTAAATAGACAATTAATACAAAGAACACTACAAAGAAGTGGGGAAGGAAGGAAAGTTAAAAAGTTGAAATGTAAGAAGGCAATCAAAAGGGGGAATACCGTGAAGTCAGGAGAAGCAGAAAGACCCAGCAGAAAAGGGGAAAGGGAGAAAAAGACATTTTTGTTGTTAATGTGTAAAACTGGATACAATCTGTAAAAAAAAAAAAAGAATGTGAGTTGAGGGAGCACATCTCATAATTGCAGGAGAAATAGGCAGTGCTAGGAAGGCCATATATGTTTGGCAGTTACTAACATGGTACTTCCAGCAAAGCTGCATCAAGTTTTAAGAGATGGCTGAACACATCTCGAGTCAGCTGTCAAAATCAGCTACCAAATACAGCAGGTCTTTTCCATGGGTATATACATGCGTGTTCATACAGTGTTCCTGATGAGGGCCATCATAGGAATGTATTAATAAAGTCTTGATTTAGCAATAGCAATAGCACTTAGACTTATATACCACTTCACAGTGCTTTACAGCCCCCTCTAAGGAGTTTAGCATATTGAGTCAGCGTATTGCCCCCAACAATCTGGGTCCTCATTTTACCGATCTCGGAAGGATGGAAGGCTGAGTCAACCTTGAGCCTGGTGGGATTCAAAATGACTAATTGCAGTCAGCTGGCAGTCAGCAGAAGTAGCCTGCAGTACTGCATTCTAACTACTGCGCCACCACAGCTCCTATTTAGGATGATGTGTGAAGAGAACTGAGTAAGCATTGCATTTCCCCTGTTATCCATTTTTGGTATTAAAATAAAAAAAACATCTTTGTGGTTACTTTTGCATTTTCTTAAAAAATAATGAAAGAGCACCAGAAAATATTGGGAAGTGGTGGCTCAGAGGTGTTCTAAGCATTTTGCTAGAGTTTTATACTGCTGTGAGAAATAAAACAACTGAAGTCTCCTGAGAGACCAAAGGTGTGCACATACACAGCAAGTATTCATCAAATGTCTGCAGGATTTTCTTGCACTGACTTTCTCACCTTCTAATCAGTCTACTAGTTGCGAATGAATGAATGAATCTCTGCTCCTCCAAATGCTCTTAGTGCAAAGGTGCCTCTCAACACTTAGTTTCTCTGTTATTATGGCATTAGTGGAACTTAGAAGAAACTGACCTCAAAGAGATTCATTTACTGGTTAAACAAAGGCTCCCTTCTTCTATCATTTCTTGTTCTCTGCTGATGTTGCCAGGTGATCAGAAATATGTTCCACATATTTTGTGCAAGAAAGTTGCTGTGTAACTTGTTGGAATTAAGAGGTGTTGATGCAATATGTCTTGAATACCCCTGAAAGCTATTAGTAAGCAGTGGCATTGGTTATCCATACAAGTTGAACTTAATTGTTTGATTACTGGCTTTCTTGAATTTAGAACCTTATCTGGCATACTGAGGAGAGTATCTGTAAACCAGAAGAAAGTTTAATGTTTTTATGTCTTGGTGTATTACCAAATTGTTGTAGTTTATTTTTGGACCACTGATGCGCCTCACAGATTATGTGTAGGCAGCTGGGAAAGTAAATGGGCAAAGTTATTCTGAGTGTGAACAAAGAAGGAAGTAGTTTGGCACGTCTGTCCTGAATTCATGTATCATGTATTTCCTTACTCAAGAAAGATAAAATATGGAATGTATAAAAAAGGGGTATTGGATCTGTAGCTGTCCAGATACTGTTACACTGCAAATGCTACCATCCCTCACAGTTGTCCATACTCATTGGGGCTGCTGAGAGCTGTTGTTTAAAGGTATCTTTAAGGCCATAGATTTTCCACCTGTTATAACAACGCAAGTGTCTGCCTCCAAAGAACTCCCCTTTGGCTATGAATTATTTGAGCTTTTCTCTTTTTTGGTGAAGGAGGCAAACCTGAGGCTAAGGTGCCACAGTAATCCCATCCAGAGAAAAGATTATTCTTCTGCATCAAGAATGATGCTTTTTCATTCATTCCTATCACTAAAAAGAGCCACATGGTTGTGTGCTGAAAATGGAAGTTGATTGTAAGGGAATAAAGCCAATCTCTATTTCTTTGCTGCATGGGTGCCTCATTTTCACTTAGGGTCTTTTTATTTTGCTCAGTTTTCCAAGCTGCATAATATGTTTCAGTAAATTGTTCCTGAACCATTATGTCAAGCAGGTTCAGGCTTTCCATTGAGAAGTTTAAGATTCCCTGCAGTTTATCTGTCAAAAGGATTGAATGATTAGGTATAAATAATTGGGGAGAAAACTTTTTTCAGAATAATCAATATTAGCAAAATGTAGATTTAACTTAGTGTAATGGAAATGGGCAGCCCAGAAGGTCCTTGCAGCACCTGTCTCATATTTGTGGCTCCTAAGCACCTCCATCCCCACAGTTTACAAAGTCAGAATTTAGTTATAAAACATTATTTTTATAGGATAAAATAGTGGGTAACAGAGCTATACTTGTATACTTTATTTGTGTGTGTGTGTGTGTGTGTGTGTAGTTTTATTAATGTTATAAGCTGCCCTGACTCCCTTTGGGGGTGATGGGTGGGAAATATATTTAATAAACCAATAAAATCAATGAATAACAAAAAAATAATATAATAGACCACAGGAAAGGAGGGAATAAATAGTGAATCATCACGTTTGATTATAAAATTTGCATTTTTTTCATGGAAGTTTGGGGGTGTTTAGATATATGTGAGTGCTTAGCCATCTTTTTTTCTGCCCTCAAGAAAAAAAAGCCACCTTTTTATAGACAATATATTGAGCCATTAATGACCCCCACCCAAAGAACTGTGGGCCACATGTGACTCTCAGGCTACAGATTGTCGCTGTCTATAATACATGGTAGAACAAATGTCTGCGGAGATTCTCTATCATCCAGGTCATGTTTGTTCCAATGGTGCTTTTTGTTTTTTCCAAAAGAAGCTTCTTAGCTGAGGAATGAAACATTTTCAAAGAAAAACAAGGCAGTCAGTTGCTTTTTGGAAAAGCACCTTTGGGGTAGAAGAGATGTTTTAAACCCAAACCTTTCCCAAACAAACACAAAAGAAAATTGAACCTTTCAGAGCTATCCACCTCAGGGATGACAGTTACTAGACATCCTCTGTGGCTCTTGGACCTGAGAAAAGGCAGAGATCAATGGTCATCATTACTTTGAAGTGATACCTCTAAGTGTTAGACGAAGGCATTGGATCTAGGACTGGTTTTGGTCCTTTCCGGAATGATGTCATGTAGTACATTTCCATAATGGAAACATAGCTAATTCCCAGGTTAAGAACAAATTCCATTCCTAACTCAATCTTTAACTCAAATTTGTACATAAGTCAGAATTCATACTTGCAAATGGACAGCCTATTTTCAAAAAATGGGAGTTAGCAATGTCCTTGAGCTGATGAAGCACAGAAGCAGCACAATGCTTCCAAGAATTGCTGAAAAAAGGCTCTATATTACAAACATGTGGCTTCAGCAGTTCCTGAAAAGATTGTGTGGCTTCAGCGCTTTGTCAGCATGAGGAAGAATGCCATTTACCATTTTTAGTAATGGGCAACCTTCTTGTACTACAGATTATCCATAAGTTGGATGTTTTTAAGCTGGGACTCCCTATAAAGTAAACATAGTCTATGTTCACTATTCCTTACGGCAGTATTTAAAGGATGACTAATTCTGTACTGAAAATTGAATTGCAACTGCTTTTTCGATAGCGGGTGGCAGCTGTAAATGTTCTGTATCCCCCCCCCCCGTTCCCCACGAGAATTGTTCAAGAGCCAGTTTGGTATGATGGTTAAGGTGCTGACCCAGAAACCAGTAGACTGAGTTCTAGTCCTGCCTTAGGCATGAAAGTCAGTTGGGTGATATCGAGGCAGTCACTGTCTCTCAGCCCACCTCACGAGGTTGTTATGGGGAAAATAGGAAGAGGAAAAAGTATTATGTATGTTTGCATCTTGAGTTATCAAATCCTGTACCTGTCAATAGTGGTGTCCCCCAAGGCAGTGTTCTAGGACCAACTCTTTTCATACTCTACATAAATGACCTCTGTGATTATATCAAGAGCAACTGCGTTCTCTTCGCTGATGATGTACAGCTATTCAACACCACAGACAATACTGCTACCCTTCAGAAGACCTCGACTATGTACCAGAATGGTCAAACAAGTGGCAACTTCAAATCTCAACAAATAAATGCTCTGTCCTACATATTGGCAAAAAAAATCAGAAAATAAAATACAGGCTGAATAGTCAAGACCTTGTTGATGATCCAAACTCTGTCAAGGATCTTGGAGTACACGTCTCTAATGATCTAAGTGCTAGAGCCCACTGTAACTATATAGCCAAAAAGGCATTAAGAATTGTTAACCTAATCTTACGTAGCTTTTTCTCCAGTATTAACTAGAACATGCAAAACATTTGCTAGACCAATACTCGAATACAGCTCATCAGTCTGGAACCCACATTACATATCTGATATTAACACAGTTGAGAAAGTCCAGAAATATTTCACAAGAAGAGTTCTCCACTCCTCTACTCGTTGCAGAATACCTTATGCCACCAGACTCGAAATTCTAGATTAGAAAACCTAGAACTACGCCACATTCGGTCCAATCTAAGTATGGTATATAAAATCATACATTGCAGTGTCCTACCTGCTTCAGCTTCAACCATAACAATACAAGAGCAAACAATAGTTTGCAATAGTTTACAATAGTTCCATCTCAAAGTTAATCGCACCAAACTTGATTGCAGGAAATATGACTTCAGCAACAGAGTGGTCAATGTCTGGAATACTCTACCTGACTCTGTGGTTTCTTCCCCAAACCCCAAAAACTTTAACTTGAAACTGTCTACTATTGACCTCACCTCTTTCCTAAGAGATCTGTAGGGGTGCACCAACATGCCTACCATCCCTGTCCTATTGTTTCTTTTATTTTTTATTTTTCTTATATGTATCCATGTATTCATAACTATTTTTTTACTTATACCTATTATTTTGTAAGCAATTGACAAAAATAAATAAAATAAATAAAATGTTATATGGAGTCTGAATCATTTTGAACCAGGGCTCCATAAACAATTTTCTGTGATACACCTGCACTTGGATTTTGATACTCATTGCCACATTGAATCTGTATCTGGTGAAGTGAACTTATGATTCACAAAATATTGTGTAATAATAAATATATTGCTCTTTAAAATGCCCTCAAAACTTTTTATTGCTGTGTAGGCAATTTCCTATAATATGCCTGCTTTTCACTTGCAGTACACTGAGGTGGCTGGCAAATATTTTCGTGATAAATCTGGTAGGCCCAACATCTCAGACAAATACTGGATTTGGGAAGACCTTCAGACATGTTGGATTGGGTGAACCAATTGAAAGCAGAGAAAAATGAGTTTTTAGGAAGTATGGTAAAATTAAATGTCCTAGAGCTCATGTGACAGATTGACTATGGTCTAGAGGTTGTATATTGCATAACCATAAAGTTCCATGTATCAAAGCAATGTATCTTTGTGTCAAAGCAAGCCCTTATTTATTTACTTATTTCCCACCTTTATTATTTTTACAAATAACGCAAGGCAGCAAACATATACAATATACCTTCTTCCTCCTATTTTTCCCATAACCATAAACCGATGAGGTGGATTGAGCTGAGAGAGAATGACTAGCCCAAAGTCACCCAGATGGCTTTCATGGCTAAGGCTGAACTTGAACGCACAGTCTCATGGTTTCTTGCCTGGTGCCTTAACCCAAACCAAACAGTTTTTAAAAATGGTAGGGGGTTTGGACATTGTATTCATATTATCTCTCATTTAAGATGAGCAGCTAAGATGAAACTCTTTTGCCAAATTTTAAATTGTTATGTTGGTATATGTTTTGTATGTTTTGACATTTAATTTTGAACTACCTTGAATAGATAGATAGAAATAGAAACAAATAATTTTGTATATTTTCCCCTCCTATCCCCATTCCAATATATGGTTTACAAGATATTAATTTGAAATTAATTTTCAGGCTGTGAATGAAATCCTTCAGGGAAAGAATGGTACATTTATGAACATTTGCCTTCAAGCCCTGGCAACAAATGTCTGGCTACATTTTAAATTGGGATTCATTCTGGAATGGACTGACAAGGATATATAATTTTATTCCGCTGTCCTTCATTCCTTTATTTTCTATTCTCATGCCAAAAAACCTTTCTTATTAACATTTTATCACAAGCAAGCTCATGGCACCCAAATGTATTTGCTATAACTCGGCTCGTTTTGCAAATGCATACACAAAATCAGAGTTAAATTGAATCCCTGGGCAATGCAAAGCAAATCTTAAAAAATAAGTTATTTAAAACCACAATTTCTTAAACCGCAGCGCTCAACCTCCCTACCATAACTTCTCTTCCCCCACTAATATTAATTCCCAAACGATGAGGACTGTTTGACAGCAGCAAGTCACGAATGTGCATCCTCCAATGTATTTGGTTTGATGAAAAACAGGGATTGTGTGCAAACAGACCTTTTTTGTTCAATATGGCATCCTGAAAATATTAGCTTTCATTGGGGGGGGGGGGGGACAAGCAACCACCAAGTTTCTAATCTTCAGGGCTGTTAATATTCGTGTTACTTGTCAAGGAGGAGCTGAGTAACATTTCCAGAGCTTGGTGCATCAAGGCTTTCTACAGCTTAATTTTCTTTTCTAATTATAGTTCATAGCCTTTATTTAACTTGCCGCCTTGGGAATGATGGTGCTTCTCAATCCAGCTGAACAAGCACCCGAAGCATCTGTTGTGAACTGACTCAGATACCTTGACGAGCAATCTCAAGCCTATTATTCCCACCCACAAGGTCTGTAAGATGTCAGGGGAGAGTTTGCAATGCTGATTAGTCAACGCTGCTGGTTGAACCTGGGAACTTCTGTATGCCCAATATATTAAGTGCTTTGCTATTCAGCTTAGATCCTCGTTTGTACATTTAAATTGCCATCTCTTCCCACCCCCACCTGAATGTGGCTTTTCTTCAAGGATATATTTTTTGACAAGAAGACAGTCTTCTCTCGAGTGTAAGAGAGAAAATCTGGACCGGTTTTGTGCCGTGGAAAAACAGCCTCTGCTGATTGATCCTGCAGCAGTTCTGTAAGGCTGGGTTCTGAACATCCTCCTCATTCCCATGGTAACGGACTGATGTCACAGCCCGAAGGACGTGATTTCAGTGCCTGGATGATGCCTGGGTTTTGTTTCAGGTGAAGTGCAGGTGGACTTTTGACAGGACTGAAACTCCAGGGATGGGATGGGAGTGGAGTGGGGCAGTTCACCTCGTTGATGTCAGCCTGCTTGCATAAACAGAAGAGAAGTGTGATGCATGAATCAGCTGCTGCTTTTGCCTGCCTGCTGACCGACCTTGAAGAGGATATGACCTGCTGCAGGTATTTCTTGTTTTGATAAGTGTTTTGTTCTGGCATAGCAGAGTAAAGGAAGGGGGGAAGGGGGTTCAAACCTTTTCTTTAGCTCTCCTCAGTTTGGTACTCTCCAGGCAGTTGGGTCAATGCTCCCGTCATCCCAAACCAAGAGATGGGCGAAGGCTGTTCTAGCACAGTACATATTTTCCACTTGCTTTGGTATTGTTTTTCCAGTGTTGTGGCCTCATTTCAATGTATCCCATTTGAATCATTTCATGTTTACTGAGCCACGCTCTTCCCAGCTCCCCTCCTCCTTTCCCCCCTCCCCTTTTATTCATTCGAATAAAGGGAACTCTGGTCATATTTTCCTATATCCTATGAACAGATTCCAAGCTTGTGAAACGGCGTCTCCACCCATTTAATTTGGCTGCAACCTTTTGCTCCCATGAAGGCTGTGCTGATTGTTTGAAATATCACGGTATATATGCTTTGGCATGCCATGAAGGGGGGAACCTATAATCATGCTGCCTATTGTTGGCTTGCAGAAGTGGCTACAAATAAAAAGGGTGTGCAGCCCTAGGGCTGCTGAAATAATAGTGAGGTACTATTTCCTCCCCCCCCCCCAACTCTGAAATGCAATTTCCCAGAAGCAATCCCATTTGAGGGATTTATTTTTAACTGAGAAATGTTAAGGGCTTTAGTTTGACCACACCAGCTTGAAACACGTGTTTCCTTCCCTGTGAGGTTTTGCTATTTTGCTCCGTCCTTCATTTCTTTGCTCCTGTGTCCAGGAGAGTTCATGGGTGTTTCCCGTGCTTTTATTTGCATGCTTTCAAAGAGTACCCAAATCTTATTGTTTCATTGTTTTTTGCACTGATGGCTTCTTGTTGCAAACAAGCACATTATAAGATTAAAATAGCTTAGTGTTGGTAGAACCTTTTTTTTTTTTTTTTTAATTCTTGGAGTTCAGCCCAGAACATATATGAGAATTTTGCTGCCATGTATCTCCTTGCTTTCTCTTAGTGCTTGCTTGCATACCTGGCAGTTTTATCAAAACTGATATAAGAAAATGTTGTGCTCCTGCAATGGCCACAAAAACTGCTGCTGTGTGTTATTTTACTTGAACAAACAAGCCCTGTTTTTAGGTGGATTATTATTATTCATTTTATTATTCTAGATATGGGGCTCTCCAACCTTGCAACTTTAAGACTTGTGGACTTCAACTCCCCGAATTCCCAAGCCAGCTTTACTGGGAGTTGAAGTCCACAAGTCTTAAAGTTGCCAAGGTGGGTACCCCATTCTAGAAAACTAGAAAAACGGTAGCATTGACATTGGTTGAGAGTTATTGGCAGTTTCACTGATCAGCCAATGAATTAGTAATTCTATAGGCTAATGTGTTATGTTTTGGCAATTTTCTACACTCCAAGCTAAATATATGGATGGATTTTCTGAAGAAGGACCTCTAGGTTTTTAATGCTTCAAAGTATTGAATGATTTGAGGAAAAAAGAGCAAGAGATTATGGAAGAAAATTAATTATCAGGGAAAAGAGAGAAGTAATCTTGAACCAGATATATTTTCATTAGATATTTTTTAATAGGATATTCACTGGCAATCCCCAGTCCCCGCTCTCCCGAGTTTCCTCAAACAAGCAGCACAATCTTGATATTTTAAATTTAAGAAAACCAAAAAACTGAATGTGCCAAAACTAAAAAAAAAACCCGTTAACCATTTCAAGCCTATTCTCTCTGGCAGAAAATAATAAAATTATGCTTTTTTTAAACTGCCAAAAGACAAAGCAGTGGTTTTTTAAAGATTTCTTGTATGACAATCTTTGACAGAGCCTGGCTATTACGATCACAAAGTTGCCTTACTTAATGACTCCCACTTCTGCTGTCCCTGATGTGGTTTAGTAGTTCCTTGGGTGTGGGTGTGGGTGTTATGCCAGGCCACCCAAGGACTCCCTCACCCCCTGAAGCTCTCCTTGCTTGGTTTCTTACCCCTTGTGGTCCCCACAAGTTTTGGACCTCCTTTCACACACACCCAGGTCACTGAAGGTCTTGGTCCTGCTTCCCACCCCACCTTCACCCCCTTACCCCAATCATCATTTGCACACTTAACCTTTAAAAGATCTGGAACTTGCCCTGGGGAAAGAGGGCAGGCTGCTTCATCCCTCTGCAACTCTGCTGGTCACATTGCTTTGTCTCAGAAAGTGGCTAAAATTCATTGTGGCCGCTCCAAAAATGGCGCCTGCTTCCAAGACGGATTCATGCGACCTAGGAAGGACTACCTACTGTATATAGAAGAGCTTCCTGATCATGAATAAAAGTTTAGCTGAGGTCCTATGCATTTAGTTGTCTGCTGTGCTCACCTCATTCTGTCTTAAGTTTGGGTTAATAACAAATATGGGTTTTTTATTATTAATTATATCTATCTTATATCCAATTGACTGCAGTGGATCTATACAAAATAGCGATTAGATCAGATTCTAGAGCAGAATATTCACCTTTTAAATAACCATACTTACAGGTACACACACAGTTAATGCTGTTTTATTAAAAAACGTCAGACTTAAGTTAGTTGTTTCAAACATTACAGGTTCTTAGATATTACAAAACATTTAATGGTTGTATGTGTTTAATACAGAGATACACAACCTGATACTTTGGGTTTTAAATACTGTTAGGTGTGGGCAACATACCTAATGGCAAGTAACTATGGAAACTATTTTAGAAAATATGAGTGGGAATTACAGGGTTGCCTATCTCTGGTTTTCTGTACAGGTAGTCCTTGACTTACAATGGTTCATTTAATAACTATTCAAAGTTACAACGGGATTGAAAAAAGGGACTTATGAATATTTTTCACACTTATGACCATTGTAGCATCCCCATGGTCACGTGATCAAAATTCAGATACTTGGGAACCGATTCATATTTATGAGGATTGCAATGTCATGGGATCACTTGATCACCTTCTGTGTGACCTTCCAACAAGCAAAGTCAATGGGGAAGCCAGATTCACCTAACAACTATGTTACTAACAACAACTTCAGTGATTCACTTAACATCTGTGGCAAGAAAAGTCATAAAATGGATCAAAACTCACTTGACAAATGTTTCACTTAAGAATCAAAATGTTGGGCTTGTTCAGAGAATTTTCAGCTTAAATGCCTATTGATGTCAAAGTGGATTCTTACTTAAATCTCTTAGCTGTCAGTATAAGGAAGGGAAGAAAAAAAAGCTAAATCCTTTCTCTTTCCTCTCTGCTGCTTCAAAGTCTTCTTTGGGTCTTTTTTCCGCCCTCAAGAAAAAAATAAAGCCACATTTTTATGGACAACGTATTGAGTCATTGGGGTCACAAAAAGAAAAAGAGCTGAGGGACCACACGTTGCTCCTGCCCACAGTACAACTTTACAAACTTGAGATGCATCCTTTACAATCCCATACTATGTCCATGACTTTGTAAAGAGGAATTCATGTGTGTGTGTGTGTGAGGGCTCTGTGTTGCTTTCAAGAAGAAAATCTTGTATATTGTATCATTGATGGCAGTCTGGTGCATTGCTTTGCCTCTTTGTTGAACTTTTCTCAGTTCTTCAGGGTGTGATGTGAGTCCAGTGACTTTCCAGATTCCTGACAGTATGAACTGGGAGGATCTGTTTTGAGTAGCAGTAATAAAAACAGCAGTCCCCAGCTGGAAGTTAGTCAAATCTCCAGTATCAGCACTGTGAATGCCAAAATGGAAAAAAACAAGTTTCTTAGGCTTGTTTTCTTTCCACCTCTGGGAGGAAAGACAGAGAGGATCATTTGCTTGACATCATGAAGAATCTTAACGAGGCAGTGAAAATGTTTGACTTTGTACGTGTAGCCTCCATTGGCAGTAATAAAGCATGGTCTGAGATGTAGTTCAAATAGGAGTCCCCGTCGTGGAGATAAGACCTTGGAGAAATCTGACTTTTTTCATCCTCTTATTTAACAGGATGTGTAATAAATACATTCGTTCATTCATTCACAGACTTGCTTAGTTACCAGGGTTTATGTGCCACTAAACATTTGATAATTCTCTTCTTACAGTGAAAGGTTAAATACAATATAATAAAATAACAACACTAATCACTAATAATAATAAAAATTACTAAGAGAGAAACTAAGGCCCCCAAGAACAAAGGCATCTAGGATTCTAATTCTAGATCCCCTCCCAAGGCTTTCTTTATAGGCTATGGTTGGTGATTCATTATATGATGCAAAGAGCTAACTTAGTAATTGGCGTGAGCATTTTGTGCAAACTTGCACTATATATGTGTGAAGATGAATTCTCCCTCTGCTTGCCTGTAGTCCCATTCAGTTCAGTCTTCCTCAGAGTATGTGAAAAAAGAGCCACCTAGGACAGGGGTCTCCAATCTTCGCAACTCTGTGACTTGTGGACTTCAACTCCCAGAATTCCTCAGCCAATGCTGTCTGCGTGCCCTCCCTGTGCTCCACTTTTTCCATTCTGAGTCCCAGGGAAGGGGAGAAAAAATGCCCCCCCCCCTCCGGAGGCTTCCCTGATACTCAGAAGGCCCCAAAACGGAATACAGAGAGGTTCTGCGTGACCTCCCTATACTCCATTTTTTCTCTTCATGATCCCCATGGAAGCCTTCTGGGAGCAAAAACGCCTCCCCCTCGAGGCTTCTCTGAGGCCCAGAAGACCCAAAAAATTGGGGGGGGGGGGAGGTTTGCTGCCAAAAAATAAACCACGCCTACCCAGTCACATGGCCATGCCTACCTAGCCACGCCCACAGAATTGGCTGTTACAAAATTTGAATCCCACCCCTGTTTTTCCTCATTAATATCTCTATGAGGATTTGTAGCCAGACCATATTTTTTTGGAAACATTCTGTTCCAGCCTTTACCAACACGGTTCCCTCCAGTTCCCCAAATTTTGAAAGCTTGCTTTAATGTGGCAATAAAAATTGTAAATAGGGAGTGAATAGTCCTACATCTGGAAGGCCCAAGGCTAATCTGGCTGGTCATTAACAAAAATTTTGGATTATATGAAGTTGCTGGATCTGGCTTTTTCTCCTCTTTCTCGCACAGCAAAAGTCTGCGCTGTTTCCTCAAGCAGCCAGTGTCAGGGATAACACCAGAAAAGAAGGAGAGAGAAAAAGGCTAAGTGATTTTTAGATTTTTTAAACTGTATGGTCATTTCCTTCTTTGAAGAAAATTAAAAACATTGGTGTCAGCTTGCTGTTTCTGTTTCAGTCAAAGCCTGCGATCTTTTTGGGAGTTGTACAAATTGTAGTTTTACTATCTTTGTTACTTAGCATTCCATAAGCTTTGAACTTAGTTAAAATTCAATCACAAAGAATTCAAGGTCTGTTTGAATGGCCTTTCAGGTTAAGCGGCTTTAATTACCACAACAGATAGACTTCTGAGTTTCCTAGTTGGACATCTTTGATTTTCCACATCAATCTGCAGTTACTCCTGATGCAGTCTAATTTCCTGCATCAACAAAAATTGCACTATATCTTTGGGACTAAAAATGGGTCATTCTTCTGACATTAGACAAAGGCTGTTAAGATGGTTTCTCAAAAAAACCATTTCTTATATACTGAATTACTTTTTATACAGAATAGTTCAGCAGGAGTTAACATTTGAAAGAACAGATTTTTTAAAGATGTACTGTTTATTTTTTTCAATGGCAACAGTGCTTTGCCCCTGGGGCCAAACACTTTTTTTTTAAAAAAAAAGGTTGCATGAAGATTGGACACTTTGCTGTATGTTCAGCCAAACTATCCTTCTCATCCATTTTGCATTTTGATGCAATGTGGGTGGTCATGTCTTCTCCCAGCTCATCAGGGATCCTCCATTTTTATACATGACAATTCAGGCTCTGATTATCCCGTTGCTCAGAGTCCCCCCCCCTCCCAACTCAGCTCATCTTTCAAACTTGCAGTATCCTGTGGGCTGTTGAGGTAATTCCCCATTAGGAGAATGAGTGCATACAGGGAGACGTATAGAGAGTAGTGTTTGAATAATACACACACAGTACACAGATACACTGTACAGTAAATGTAGGTTTTTACTTCCAGAAAGGTTTAAGCAAAGTCCAAAATAAG
>BLBF01000042.1:6528834-6621305 GCA_015471245.1 Laticauda colubrina | reverse complement strand
TAATAATAATAATAATAATAATAATAATAATAATAATAATAATAATAGTATAAATCTATTGTGACATTGCTGTCCTCTATCAGGAGCTGCTTCTTAGAACACCTGCTAGTTTCTCAGCCTCTTTTTTCTTCCAAAGTCCACTTTTTGTGCGAAGTCTTTGATTCAGCCCAACACCTCATTTGCACTCTTCCAGCACTCAGTGTGTGTTGCCAACATTCAGTGGTAAAAGTAGCTGAATGTTAACAAGCAATTTCCATCCATTTTTCAGGATTTTGGACAGTTTTACACATGGGAAAAGGAGTGGTTTGCCAGCAGGAGGCCTCCCATCTTTGCCTTTAATAGCTCACATCCCATCCATGTTACCTTTGTTTTTCCTTTCATGTCTGTTTTTCAACATGTGTTAAGTTACACTCCCCTGTCATCTCCAGCCACATAGAATTACAATTCAACACATCAGGAGGACAGCACATTGGGGAAGACTGGTTCAGAGTTTCCAATAAAGGTTTGCCCTCCAGGCTTACAGCAGTATCAACAGCTTTTGTCAGAGTCATAAATCATCTATTCAGCTGTGGAATTAATTATATCACTCATTTTATTATTATTTTTAATGCAAACATTTTGTCTACTAATTGAAGTTCTCAGGGTGGATTTAATCTGAAGAAACTTGAGGTTTTGGCAGAGTTAAATGGCATTTGCATACTTATGTATTGTTTCACTGTGATCCTCTGGGACACCCCCCCTCCCCCTGGCAGCCAGATGAGCTATTTGAAATGGAACAGCTTTCTGATTACTAATTCTAATATTTTTATCCCATGTTAACAAAACAGCAGAGAATTTTGATAAATACAGCAAAAAGTCCTGCAAGCTTCAGCATCTGTGCTTGGAAGTAACTTCTGTTCAAATCAGTGGGATTCGCCTTTAGCTAAGAGGGCTTTGAGATGAGGTTGTGTGGATACATAAGAAAACGGGTTGGAAATTTGGCACATTTAGCCAAGAATCACCTGATCATAAATGATTATGGACATGCAGATAAGCAAAAAGTGAAGATTTTGGGACTCGGGTCAGTTTGCAAGGATTTCATCTATTTTTTGTTATGTCAATTATTCAAAGTTGCTTTATAATTGGAAATGATTACTAGTTAGAGATGTGGTGATTCGTGTGCTGAAAATTCATTTCCAATCATTTCCAGCTTGGATGGGGAAATAATTCTTGGCTGAAATCTTTTTCAGATGGCTTAAAATTCTACTTTCAAAAAGTTGGTTATTACAACAGTTCAAAAAGGTACAGGTTATTCTCCCAACATACTAAGTTGGGTGGGTACCAAGACTAAGTCAGGAAAGCTGATTGCATAGACCATTTTGAGAGTTTTGTGATTGCATCAGGTATACCTATGATAAACATTGGACCAGATCACAGTGGCTAATGAATTTTGGTTGGCAAACCATTCCCACCCTTACTTTCCTGTTGTTTTTTAGCTGAAAAGTTATGCCACTGAAATTCAGCCACCCTGCCACTGAGGTTTAGCAGATTGATCTACTGTTAAATGCTGATTGTGACATCTGACCACTAGTTTTTCCCTAGTGAGAGCTAAAGAATAATTTTAACTCACTAATCTGGTATGCACATCGCACTAAGTCACAGGAAAACAACAACCAACCAACACAAAGTGGCTCCTGAACACATCATTCACCAATAGCACGGATTACAAGTAGTCCTCAGCATATAACTATTCACTTAGTGACCAAAGTTACAACAGCACTGAAAAAAGTGACTTATGACTATCACACTTACAACCCTTGCAGCATCCTTTAGATCACATGATCAAAATTCGGCTGCTTGGAAACTGGCCTGTATTTATAACGGTTGCAATGTCCTGAGGTCATGTGATCCCCTTTTACAATTGCCTGATAAGCAAAGTAATGGGGAAGCCAGATTCACTTGACCGTATCACGAACTTAGCAACTACAATGACTGACTTAATAATTGTAGCAATGCAAATCGTAAAATGAAGAAAAATTCACTTAACAACTGTTTCACTCAGCAGTGGAAATTTTGGACCCAATTATCATAAGTCAAGGACTACCCTGTCCCCCAAGCCTGGGAAAATATCCAGGTCTGCAAGGTTTTCTGAAGGGTGAAGAGAGTCAGGGCCAACTGGACTTTGGTGACATAGTATTTCAGTGAGCAAGCTCAGCTCCAGAAAAGGCCTCCTTCCTGCAAGATGACAATCCCTCATAGATGGGACCTACAGCATGCCCCTCCTGTGCAACCTAATGAAATGGATAGAAATGATGAGGATAAAGTAGTCCTTCAAAAATCCTGGGCTAATGCTGTGCAGGCCCTGCCAGTCCACAGCATCTATTGACCAGGAGTGGAAATATGTAACTCCTGTAAGAGTTATGGTGGTGGTGTTTTGCAGCTTGAAGATAGCTTTTAGTCTTCTGTCCGAGAAATGTTTCTTGCTGAGTTCCAGTATCCTTCTGCTTTGGATTCCTGAGAGAAAGGGATAGAATTGACATTTCTCCAAAGCATATAAAGTGACACACTGATGCTGTTTCATGGGTATCCATAATACAATTATATTGATGTCTGTTTGTTTGTAAAGAGCTGCATTGCTAAGGTTTACATTAGTCTGTAGTTTTAACAAACATGGGGTTTGGTTTCCACCCTGTGTTCTGGCCACAGGTTCTGTGTTTGCTTCAGCTAGATTTCTAGGCTTCTTTCCAGGTGTAAGTGTAGAGATATCAGTACAAGTTAGCTTAAGTCTGTGTTTACAATACCCCACCCAAAACCAAATCAATTAAAAAATATCCCAATCAGGGCTAATAGAATAAGCTACCTTATGTAAGCAACCAGAAATCTCCATTCCCCATAACGATGCTTTGTAGTCTGGTAATGAAATGTCTCTAAGAAGCTAGCTTGAATATTTATTGTTGTTTCTCTCCAAAATTCAATATGCTGGGTAAAATGTTAAAAGCCAGCATTGCATTCTGAGAGCATTTAGAATTTTGATGTTTTCCTGTTTTTATTTCTACCCAAATAACTATAGAAGTAATTTTAAAGGACCATTATATTGTGAGATCAATTCTTTATTTTGTTATTATGCATATTATAGTATAGTTTTTATAGCATATGGCTGCATTTGTGCATGTGCATATTACTTAAACTTTGGACCCTTGCAAATCCGTCAACAGAAAGTCCAAAAGAAAAATGTGATTAACCTGGCATAAGAAATAAGGGAAAGGATTGCTTTTTGAAAGCTGCATAAGTCCTGATGCAGATGAATAACAGGTGATTGTACTCACACATAGCCTTGGTTATAGTATACAGCCCATAGTTGGCTGGATTCACACTCCATGGTTTGCAAATTGTAACACACATAAGAAACCATCTGATTGCTTAGTGTTTATGTTATTACTTCTGTAAATAAATCTGTGTCCCTCCTGATTTAGGTTCCCCCCCCCCCCGAATATTGGCTGAAATAGTGGTGGGTTGTAAATGCTTTACTAATTGAAGCCTGATCACATAATTTTATTTCTTCCCTATGGTTTTTAGGTGTCAAAGACCCAGTTGGCTATTGCAAGGGGCGAAACAAACTGATGCAAGAGCCCTGGCAATGGACTGAGATGGATTGGCTGTGACAACCGGCGACTGTTGGAGGGGGGGAGGGAGGGGGGAGAGTGATGATGAAGAGTTCCTGCCGAGCTGGCCTCCACCGGGAACTGCTGAGTTCTGCATCCTCCTCCTTCTACCCAGTCAAACGGTATGGATGCCAAGTGCCTTCTGTGGCCAACTGAAATGCTCCAGAGCCTTCCGGCTTCTGCTTTGGGAATCACTTTCCGATTTGCTGCACTCATTGGCTAAGAAAACTAGCGTGGGGATATCCCCAGGGATGCCTAGTTTTATAGGTTGCATCCCTAGCAAAATGGCAGGGTCTGATTTACCATACACTGCTTGTTTCAGAAATAGAAAAGGAAAGATCAGCCTGTTTCTGAATGGGATATAGGATCCCATCAAATTATTTGAATTGTTTAAATACTGGATATCCAAAAAGGGATCCAGCAGCAAATGAACTGTCATATAAACCGGCATCTCTCAGCTTAGCAACTTTAAAGCGCGCTGGCTGGGGAATTCTGGGAGTTGGTCCGCACATCTTAAAGTTGTTAAGGAACACTGATATAAACCACAGAGGAATTCTGGGAGAAGGTGAGGTTAGTAACTTTAAGCTGTATGGACCAACTTCCAGAATTGCCAGCCCATTGGAATCAGCACCATCAGTTGTAGATTTTGCCACAAAATCAGTTGAGATTTCAGGAAAGCTCCTTTCACTCCTTTGGACCTTCCCTCTGGAGTCCTGGTGCTGTATGAGCAGTGCTAGCATCCCACTTGCCTCTTCAGCCTGGGATCTCCACATCCAGGAAGGTGGAATGAATACTACTTACATATACATGAGTGCAAAGTAACATGGTTCCTGATAAGCAGCTTGCTCGCTGTGCATCTCAGTTACTCTGCACGGCTACCTGTTCACAGCCTCTGTGGCTGCCAAAGATGCATCCCCTGAGGCAGCATCGTTTCCTTTTTTAAAAAATAAGATATTAAATAGACATGCTGAATATTCATTACTCTAAATAAAACCAAACCTCCAGCCCTTCAAAAAAACAAATTTGCTGTTTCTTCTCATTATCTGTCTCTGTATTTCTTTTAAGTATAATCAGTACCTTAATTCTGCTGAAATCTTAACAGATCTATTATATTTGGTAATTTGAGAAAATGATGCTACCAATTTTCATGCTTGTAGCTTTCCATCACACGGTTGTCCTAAGAATAGGAAAAAAGAGAAAGAATTTGGGCTACATAAGGACCTTTCCATATGGTTTATCCATCCCTGATAGTGATTTGCACTTGCGGCCTAACCCACAATGTAAATTGTTCCAAATTTCATAAAGCAGTTTTAATCCTTAAATTCATCTTTACCCTTAAATCAGCAATTTTTAAAAAGTATCTTTTCTTTCTCACTCCCTTTCCCCTTTCCTCTTCAGAATATCTGGAATGCATTTAAAGCCCTATCTCAAGTTACAGAAGAAAGAGAGATCTTTTGAAATAAGCCTGGACTCTCCACGAAGCCCACCCATGAGCGAACAGAGATTGGCAAAAGATGAAAAACATAGGAATCCCAAGCCAAACCTTTTACCTAATCCACCTCTTTGGAAACCATTGGGGAACCTCTCGACCAATACACTCTGCAGTAGGAACAGCAACCAAAGCCATGTGGAAGCACCCAGGGTTAAAGAGAAGAGAGCTACCCCGCCTGCCTCCATCCATCAAGGGGAAGAGGAAGAGGGACTGCTGGATATCTGGGCAGTTGTAAAGCCTGGGAACACAAAAGAGAAAATAGCCTTTTTTGCCGCCCAGCTATGTAGTGACACCCGAGTATTTTCCATGAAGAACAAAAGCACCTGGGACATAGAAGGACGAGCAACCAAACGCCGGAAAAAGTCACTAGATATCAAAAAGGCCAAGATCCACTTGGAAAGGATGAGAGAGGCCAATGCAAGGTGCTACCAGCCCGAGCCATTTGCCTGCGGCATTGAGCACTGCTCTGTACATAATGTGAATGATGGTGGTGAAGGGGGGTTCCCTGGTCGGCCATTATCAGTTGTCGAGATGGTTGCTTTCCTGGAGCAAAGAGCAAGTGTTTTGCTGGCCAGTTGCACCGGAAACTGTCCCAGTGCCTCTGTTGTGCCCAGGTTTGCCGGGCAACCTAAAGTTGCCCCTTCTGCTCCTGGATTCTTTTCTGACTTCAGGGCTTGCGAGGTTCCATCTGAAAAGCCACCCTATAGCAGTTACAATTTGGAGCAGCAGACTGAGCCAGTACATGTCTTGGAGATGGTTGCAAAGCTTGAATCGGAGTGCCTGAGGCGCCAAAGTGAACGTGAAGCGGGAAGCTTGTCTAGAAATAGTAGCTTCCGGCGGAATGTAGGGCGAGTGCTCTTGGCAAGTGGAATATTACCAGAGAACGAGTCTGACAAGGTATCATCTCTGGTCCTCCACCAAGAAGAATGTAATGGTGAGAAGGTGGGGTGGGGATCAAAGCACAATGGTTCAGTGGAAGATAGTTTATGGGAAGGTCCATCTTCTGGCCAGTCTTCCTTTGATGATTCTCTTGAAGGCAACCACGATCTTCAGCATAGGCAAGGAACCATATCTGTCAACTGGTATGATTCTCAAAACGCCACTGAGTCGCATCCCTTGAAGTATTCAGAAGCTGTTCAGATAACTCCACATTTCTTATATAACAAATCTTCAACTGAATGTACACCAAAAGAATCACTAGATGTTCCTAGTTTGAATGCAAATGTGAGAGTGAGTGAATCCCTAAATATTAGCATATCTGCCAGCAAGTTAGATCAGAGTTGCAAAATCCCCCAATCTTCTGATTTGAGCTTTGGTGAAGATTCTCTTCCAGGAAGACTTTTCTTGCTTTTATCCAAATGTGAAATCTCCCAAGAGTGCCTGCAGTCAGTAGAGACTCCTACGGAGGAATGTCCAGCAGGGACCCAAGGAAAGGAAGCTTCCTCTGCTGACCAAGTTTGTATGAGAAGCCATGTTTTAGGTGACTGCCCTGATGTTTCCTCAGAGAATGCACTGCAGATCCTTGACTCATCTCATCTAAAGAGGCAAAGGTCTCATGACTTTTTGGAAACCAGGTTTAAGATCCAGCAACTATTGGAGCCCCAGCAATATCTGGTCTTCCTGCCCCACCACATTATGGTGAAGATATTTAGCTTATTGCCTACCAAGAGTCTGGTGGCACTCAAATGCACTTGTGGATATTTCAAATTTATCATTGAGTACTACAATGTCAGGCCAGCAGATTCACGCTGGGTTCGTGATCCACGCTACAGAGAAGACCCTTGCAAACAATGCAAAAAGAAGTACACCAAGGGTGATGTCTCGTTATGTCGGTGGCATCCCAAGCCCTATTGCCAAGCTTTACCTTATGGGCCCGGGTACTGGATGTGTTGTCACAGATCCCAAAAGAATGTCCCCGGATGCAAGTTAGGCCTTCATGACAATCATTGGGTCCCCGCCTGCCATAACCTTAATCGTGCGATTCACAAGAAATCCAGGGAAATAGATGAGGACTGCTAGCACATTCTGCACGTCTTTTGGGAGCCTCAAATCATGGGTAGGAGGAGAATTCCATGCCTTGTGATGTTTACACTGTGTATAGTTTGTGGGTGATTTTTCTTTCCCTCTTCCACAGGGCTACGAAACTGCACATACTTTCAGTCACAAAGGCCTTTTTTACCTTTTAGAGAAAAGATTGTGTTTAGCCCACCCGTGTACATAAGTGCTCTAGAGTAGCTTCATCTTGGGTGTCTGACAGCCAGTTGAATAACATTAAAGTGCGGCAATGCAGTGCCTCAAGTGTTTGCAGCTACAGTCCTGTGTTTTAAAAGTGTCTCGTTTTCAAATCTGTATATCGTGTATAAAATATACATTTATATATATAAATATATATAAATATATATTAACATGGTTTCTGAAAAGAAACTCTAAATATGTAAAAAAAATCAATCTTCAAAAAGGATGGTTTAACTGGACAAACTTAAAACTAGACTAGAACACATATGCGGTAGGTTATATTTGAGGGTGGTAGCAGGAAAAAGAAGACTCTTGTCACATAGCAGGAAAGCTCCAGTCTATTGCATCCACCTTACCTTGGGGTTTTTTTTTTACTTAATAAAATGTGCATTCTAAACCTGTCCTTTTATCATTTTTTTCTTCCCAGTACTTAAAAAAAGTACTTAAGTACCTAGTGCTTAAAAGAAATTATTTGGGCATTAAATGTGTATTTTGTAGCACATTATTATTTTTTCTTTTTTAAAGGCAGCAGGTTCTAATATCAAAGATATGAAAATGAATATTACTGATGTTAACCATGCTTGACAAATTTTGCAAATCCTAGAAAATTTTATCAGATGTCACAAATTAAACCTACATGATTGTTTTTCAGACATCGACAAAGTTTTCTTGAGATTGCTAGTTTGCATAGTAAACATTGACCTAGATCAAATAACATACTACTACCTATACTTATGTACATTTACCTACATATTACGTAATTTGTATGGTGCCAGTTTCAAAATAAACCTAGACTCTTCTCCAGATATAACTGGTTAACAGGAGAGTCTGGGATTTAATCAGTAACAATGGCAAACAACTCAATCTTGTACTAAAAGCAGCTGCTTACCTCACAAAGCAACTTTCCTCATAAATCATATTTTGATCACTGAAGAGCAAGATTTATGTGCTTGATTCCCTTTATAATCAAGATCTTTTTTCAGACTTCAGTCTGTGTTTATTGTAATCCCCTTGATTGGTTCTTCCTGAATAAATTGTTCCTCTTATGGAAAATTCATGAAAAAAATAGTTAATTTTAAGAAATCCTAAGAAAGTCATGAAAGTAAATAAGGACAGCAAGGAATAGATTTATCCTTAGCTTGAAGAATTCCCTTCTTTCTCTCTGGATTCGACATTCGTCAATATGTAGCAATAGCAATAGCACATATACTGGTTTACAGTGCTTTATGGGCCTCTCTAAGCGGTTTACAGAATTAGCGCATTGCCCACAACAATCTGGATCTTCATTTTATTCACCTCAGAAGGATGAAAGGCTGAGTCAACCTTGAGCCTGGTGAGATTTGAACTGCAAAATTGCAGTCAGTCAGAAGTAGCATGTATTACTCCATGCTAATGACTGTGCCACCATGGCTCATATATGTAGTCCTATTTACTGAATAATAGTTTAATTCCTTAATTGAATTGTTTAATTTTCTACTTAGCATAAAAAGGAGATACTCCAAATATTTTAGAGCAGTGTTTTTTGAACTTGGCACCTTTAAGAAGTTTTTTTTTTTAAAAAAAAAGCAAGATGAGAAATCCCATGTTTTTTGGAAAGATTGGTTAATTTCATGAATTGTTACATGTTCTGCAAATTATACTTTCAAGATACTGCACATTAAAAAAAACCCAAACCCAATATTAGCAAAAGATTGAAATGATTTTTACAGTTCATACATTTGAGGCAATTTTTTAAATATTATTTTAAAGAAAAATACACTCAGAGAAATAGAAATTATTATAATAGGAGTTAAGAGAGGAAAACATTGGAGGAATTGCTATGTTCTTAATTAAGGGAACCAGGCAACAATTTCTAATCTGAAAGGGTAATGGGAACCTTAATTTTGCCATTATTTCCTGTAAGGCAGGGGATTTGTCAACTAAAGTTTGTTTTAATTTCCCAGCCAGCCATGAGGAAGTCCCCAAGTCTTAGCAAGGTTGGACACCCCAGCTCTTAATGTTTTGTCAAGAAAACATAGGTTGGTATCCTGCTTTTTGGAGAAGGCATCCAGACTTTATTTTGAAGGGCTGGGTTCAATTTGGCAGCCAAGAGCCGAATCAGAGATTGCAACAGCTGGGAAATCTATTGTATCAGGGCAACACGTATCTCATTGCATTTAACAACAAAACCCTCTCTTGGTATTGGTGCACTTACAGATCTCAGTTTCAGATGAAAACACATTTCAAGTGTTGAAGGGTTAACATTTTACAAACTATCACTCATAAAGGTAACAGCATCTTCTCTGGTTTTGGGGAGTGTAGATTGGGAGCACACTTCTTATGAAAAATGAAATGGCATTTTAAGCCATAGTGGGGGAAATTATTTACTTTATTGTCATTGCATCTCGTACAGCGAAATCAAACACCATCTTCAGTGCACATCATGACCATGACCATGAAAATAAACACACCCCCTTCACACATTGAACTGGAAACCCCCGACACCACACCAACACTGCACTTTCCAGCAGAATTCAAAAGAGCTACTGCCCCAGGATAGAAGCTGTTTTTCAGCCTATTTGTCCTTGTTTTTATTATTCTGTACCGTCTGCCAGATGGTGATAGTTTAAAAAAAAAGGGGGGGGAGGCAGTTCCCAGGATGAGATGGATCTTTGAGAATGTTTTGAACTTTCTTAAGGCAGTAGGAGCTATAAAGGTCTTCCAAAGAGCTCTTCCAAATATTTCTTAAAAATGGACAACTAATGGACAAATAGCCACCAAACAGCATAATTGTTATGTGCTACCCAGGGTCACTTCTTTTGAGATGGGCAGTCATAAATTTGATACAATGGAGCTCAACTGGAATTCTTCAGACTGAAAGCACTTTACCAGCAATATGGTGGCTGTCTTATGACTGTTATTTTCCTCTTTGTCAATATTTTCTTTTTTCTTTGGTCAGTTGCTTTTATTAGATCCATGTAAAATAATCTCTTAAAACCAATCCCAAAAAAGGCACTTGATAGAGGGGCAACCAGACTTGCACTTTTGAAATTTCATGGTAATCACTTATTTGTAGTTAGTACAGTAATTAGACAACCAATTGAGAGAATTGGTATCATTCATTAAAGAACTGAAATCAGTTTCACCATTTTTGTCCTAAGTTCTTGAGGCAGCTACTCTCTTGCGTATTTCCCATGAATATTACCATACCTACCATCCCATTTTTTTTAAATTACTAACAGGATTTTGATGTTGCTGAACTACAGGACATAAAGCTAGAACAAAGATGACTATATATAGTAATCTGCATGTATGTATAGGCATGAGTAAGGTTTTGAACTAGGAACTCTCACATCTACAAATTTCAGGTCACCCTTAGGGAATAACAGAGTTGGAAGAGACCTTGGAGGTCTTCCAACCCCTTGTTCAGGCAGTGAATCTTGTATCATTTCAGACAAATGGTTGTCCAATCTCTTCTTAAAAACTTCCAGAGTTGGAGCACTCACAATTTCCAGAGGCAAGTTGCTCCACTGATTAATTCTTCTCACTGTCAGGAAATGTCTTAGTTCTAGGTTGCTTCTTTTCTTGATTAGTTTCCATCCATTGCTGCTTGTCCTGCCTTCAAGTGCTTTGGAGAATAAATTGATTCCCTTTATGGCAGCCCCTTAGATATTGGAACACTGCTATTATGTCACCTCTAGTCCTTTTCATTGGACATATCCTATTCCTGCAATGCTCTTTCTCGAGTCTCAACATCTTTATATTGGGGCAATCAAAACTGGATGCAGTATTCCAAGTGTGGTCTTATTATAAAATGATATTAATACTTCATGTGATCTTGATTCTATCTCTATTAATGTAGCCTAGGACGGCATTGGCTCCTTTGTAATATTTAGCTTGTAAAGTTATTTGAAGAAAGACCTGCATGGTTTTCAATTTGTCATGCAAAATAGCACATTCTAGGTAAGATTAAGGATTCACTAAATGGACTACTGCCTGCCTAGGACCACTGAACAAGTGTGGATCAAGCTGGCAGGAGTAGCAAACATTCCAGAAGATAGGGTCAGAAGGATCTTGACAAACTTGGAACACTAAAGATAGACTTGAACTCTTATCAAAATGAAATTCAGTGGTGAAAAAGTAAGGCTGTACATTTAGGCAAGGAAAACCAAATACCCAGGTACAAAAGCCAACGTAGCCCTAGGTTGCATTAACACAGATAGACTCAAGATCATGTGAAGTGTTAGTACCACTTTATAATGCCTTGATAAGATCACATTTTGAATTCGACATTCAATTTTGGTCACCACTATATTAAAAAGATGTTGAACTTTAGAAAGTGCAGAGAAGAGCAACAAAGGTGATTAGAGGATTGAAGGCTAAAATATGAAGAATGGTTGCATGAATTGGCTATGTCTATAGTCTAGTGAAAAAAAAACAGCTAGGGGTGACATGATTGCAGTGTTTCAGTATCTCAGGGGCTGCCACAAAGAAGAGGGGATGAAACCTATTCTCCAAAGAGAGAAGGCAGGACAACCAGCAATAGATAGAAGCTAATCGAAGGAGAGAAGCAACCTAGAATTACCTGGTGAGAATACTAAATCATTGGAATAGCTTACCGTCAGAAGTTGGGATCCTCCATCATTGGAGGTTTCAAAAAGAGATTGGACAGCTATTTGTCCAATGTATAGGGTCTCTTGCTTGAGCAAGGGGTTGGATTGGGTCCCTTCCAACTCTTATTCTGATAGACCATGAAGATGGCTGGCACAATAAGCCTCATAGGGACAAACTTGGAGGATTTAGTCAGTGAAATGCTTTAAAAATCAAAAGCATTGCATAACTATTAAGGGCTATTAGTAAAAAGGAATTTCACAAGACCCATCCTTGTGATTGGATTAAACTTAAACAATTCTCAGATTTAATTGAAATGGAATTTTTTCAAAGTAATCCGTACACACAATGGGATATTGTATACAGTCTGAAATATGACACTACTTCCACTTAGACATTGCCAAACATGCAGAAATAGACTGTCTTTTATCCATTCCCATTATGTTCAAAAGACACAAGGTACTTGAGCCAGGTGCAAACTAATGGTTCACAATATTTGTTCATTCTGGAATTTGTTTTTTGTGCCAGACAACTCTACATCTAATTTCAAGCTGTTTTGGCAGGAACATCTGAGTGAACAATACAGCACCTGGACAACTGGCTTGACACTAAGTAGGGTTAGGTCATTTTAGTACTTATGTAGGCAACCACTAAGGGAATCTTGGGGCTGTAACAAGGAAACTGAAAAACATCCCTAAAATGGTGATAAACCATTTATCTTTTATTGGTAAGGAAACTATATGGACACATTAATGTGATAATCAGAAATGGAGTTCAATCGAAAGATGACTTTTCCGAGTCAGATGCACTTGCTGTAAATCATCCAGATATCTAATTGTAGATCACAAAGTATTTGTTTTCCCGCCCATCTGAATTTGAAGATTTCTAAATGGAGTTTTTTTTTCAAAGTGAGTGCTGCAGCACTACAAGAAAGCCGGTTCTCCATAAAAAAGACAAGTCAGTGAGCATTTTCTGCTGTCTGCAAGTGGCTAGTACAGCTGGCGTTTGGAGCTTCAGCTATTTCATCTTCCTTTGTCACATTCACCATTGTTTCAGTAAGCATGCCAAAGTATCTTACCAGCCTCTTCCCATCCTGTGAATTCATCCCCCAACCTCTGGTGATGTTACAGCTAAATGTGTAATTTCCCTTCTATGTATTCAGAACATACTAGCTATGTAATAACAGCTCTTGACAGAAGCCAGGTTCTTTTGATCACAATAAGGTGATACTGGTGTTTGAACTGCTGGAAAATTACTAAAAAAAGTTTGAATCAAATCTAGGTTTGATCCAAACATTCAAATATAACAGACTTCTGCTAGTCAGTTATTAATTCCAACATTTACAAATAACATGGTGTCATTTATAGGCTTCCTTTCAATTTTCATCTCTTAATTATAAAATTAGCTACATCTGGATGGCTAAAATGCACCACAAATTAGGAAAAAAGGGCTCAGTTTGGAGTCGTAACCAGTGAAAAGATTCATGACAAATCTTTAGGTAAGTTCTTGATAATGTAAATACTAGATATTTTTAGCATTTTTTAGCATGTTCTCCAACTGAAATATGCACTTGGACAGTAAGTTTTAGATCCAATGATAACAGCAATATCAGAACAGTAAAAATCAAACCAAGCAATCTTTAAAAAACCCAAAAATTTATTGCAGTAGTACAATTTTAAAAACACATTTGCATTTAGTTAGAACTACTAGTTTTGAGAGTGGTACCACAAAGTCATGAGCTAAAAAAAAGTTCTGGATTTAGGGATATTTGATTAGCAATCCTTGTTTGGAAAATAAATTTTAAAGCAGCAATTCACTTACTGTATTTCTAGTATCCCATGTTGAGATTCTTGGGCCTAAACATACAGCTCTTTGTGACACCATAACATCTTGCGAAATGCGCAATTAGTGATGTAAACCTGTCCATGAAGCAGAATGTTCCTCTATTGCACGGTTTTAGAAACGTAGTTTTAGCTTCTGCAGATAGCTCTAGAAGTGTAAAAATGTTAAAAAAATACTTTTTTTTCTTGAAAGGGAGCAGCACCCTACCCTTATTACTATTTGGATGCCTTTTGGTGGCCTCCAAAGCTATGTTCCACTGTTGAAGGAGAGAGGCACCATTTTAAGAAGTTGAAACTGGCAAGCAAAAAGGATTCATGGCTTACTGGCTTTTAAATTCATTTCCCTCAGTTCATTAGAAATGATTTCCAAAATAAGCAGGCGAAAAAAGGAACATATAACAGAAAAGCAAATGGTATTTACAGGGTTGAAAGCCCCCCTGCCATTCCCCCCCCCAGTCACAATGTTAAGCAGCCCATATCACCTGCAACTAATAAAGTGCCTTTCTTCTTAATCTCCACTTGTTTCATTAACAGAATTGGGTAAGAAGACAAACCCATGTCACCAAAGATCTTTGAGACAAAGCCCAAAGCCACTCACAATTCTGTCCACTGCTGCTTTTTTTTGTAAATCAATATGGCTTCCATAGAAGCCAGTAAAAACATGCTTGTGGATCATTGTATTGCTATCTTTCTATACTAAGTCTTATGAATGGAAGAATCATACCATCTGGTTTTAAATCAAAACACCTAACTAAAGCAATCTTTGGTTTAGCAACAGAAATACAAAGGAATAGTTTCCCTATACTCCAGATAATTTCCTATTTGGGGGGAGGGGGTTTCTTTGCTATCTGCATAGCAAAGTTACCTAATATGTACTTCTTTATATGCACTCCAGCTTAAACAGAAGACCATCGCAAAAACATGGAATAAAACTTATTTGCCAATTCAGAAGTTCTTGCATGACTGCAAATCTTTGTAATACAGGAAAAAAGTGCTCAACATAGAATCTCCAAAGCATTAATGTTGGACGAACGTTCTGTGTTTATTCTTTCAAGAGAGGATATCATCATAGGTATACCTGCTCTATTTAAAGTCTGAACTGGCTCCAAGGCAGAAGAGCATCTAAAACTCACATTGCTAGGACTATTAACTACAAACCCAGAGTCCACAAATGTGGCAGCATATAAATCATGTAACAGAAGCTGTAGTTGCCTAGCCAATTTATTTTGGATCACTGGGCAATATGAAGGTAGAAACTGCTTTATGAAGTTGCTCCATTATAATATAAGCAGCCCAGACCTGTTGGTTACAGATTTTTTTTTTCCAATGGAGTTCCGCACATGATGGTTTGGAAAATGCACTCAAGAGTCAGTAATTCTTATGATCAATTAAAGATTATGATATGAAAGACATGATGAATCCTCAAACTAGCCTAACTTGCAAGACTGTCCCTTGCCCTTTTTAACAGGAAGAGTAATGCAAAAATGCCTAACCTCCAAGTTCTGATCTCAGCATGGACAACCAACACTCTGCAGACAAAGAAAAACACAGACAGACATGCAAACTGACTGATGGCCCAGGAAGCATCTGAAATAGATATAATATATAAATCCATGTTAAAGATGGGCAAGAATAATATAATGAAAATGGAAAGTGTTTTTGACTTCCAAAATCCCTCCAAAACTCAGAACAAAATCACTTATTCTTGTCCATTTAAATTCTATGTACAACATGCTGTATCTACTAACTGGACACAAAAAGGAGAAGTCCTCATGTTCTCATATCAGGAGTGCCAGCTTTCCAAGACAGAGAACAAGTGGTACACAAAACCAAACTGCAAGACAAGTGTGCTTCCACCCTATGAAAGAATGTATGGATACAAACTTTCTAACCACAGCAGAGTGGCTCTATGTTTGCAAATTATTATGGGCCAGCCTTTTTTTGGTGTCGGGTGCTAGAAAACGGAGCCTGGGAACTCTGGATGGCTCATTGTGAAAAATATTCAGAAAGATCTTCCAATGGATGAATGAACCAACACATACAAAAGATACAATTATCACCAGTAGTTTTTTTTTTTTTAAAGGATGTTTTTTTGTATTAAAATTATGGCAACAGAGTTTAGAAGATTAAAAAGGCATCATTTTCCAGGTTCCTGAAATGTACATTTGTGTGGTAAGTTTGTAAATGATGCACTCCATAAAACCAAGAAGTCCAAGGACATTGCTAGAACTGATTGACCAGGATGAGTTTAAGCATTTGCATGACTCTCATTGCTTCCTTCCATGATTCCCTTCCTGTCCCCATGCTTCAAATGATTGCCTTTCTTATTTTCTTTTAGAAAATACAGACTAGAAATAAAATGTGCAGGTAATTCTTTTCTCTTCAGCGCGCGTGTGCACACACACACACACACACACACAAACTGACTCAGAGCTGCTGAATTCCATTGCAGGTGTCAGAAAATGGGAGGAATTTACACCTTGCTTTGGGCAAACAAAGAGTTGCTGGAGTTTCTGCAAATGAAAGTCAGACCCCTGTTGTTCCAGGCACTACTGAACTGAATCACAAAGTCTTCTACAGTGATGGTGGGTCATAGAGGCCCAACTATTTCTTAGCGGTGTCCAGTGTATGCCTTAAACCAAGAGGTAACTGAGGCGGCTGCTGAGGAGATCATGCCACCAGCACTGCTGCTGGCTATGGGTTGAGAAGCCTGTGTACTCTGGCTCTGCAGCATCTCTACTGGCTGGGAGGGGATATCACAGAACCGTGGGCTGGGCAGGTTCTCCCAGTCTGTTCCAAGGTCAGTTTCTTCATCACTTATGTGCTCATCTCCACTCTCATCTGTTTCACCAGCACCGCTGGGGTCCACAAACTCCATGGAATCTTCCAAATCAGCACTGATCTCAAATGGTCCAGACCTTTTGGGACAGGAGAAGGGGAAGAGGGGAGGGAGGAAAGGGGGGGGGGGAGATATATGCTTTGATCACACAATTGGTAGCAAAAATGGAAAAAATACACACACATGTATGTTTAAAGGGCTGAAGTAAGAGAGTCAAAGCTGAATATGTAACACCTGGGGATGAGCAACTGATTCAAAATCTCATGAGAGCAAGCCTGCAAGATGGAGAAGAATTTATAAAAAGATCACAGAATAAGGGAATAAATACTTGGAAGTCCCCATAAAGCATCAATTTACAAGAAGTATTGTTTTTCTGTAGGATATGGCAATTCATGCAGAACTGAGATAAACTTCATCCCCTTCTCACAATGAGCAAAACTGAAAAATAGGCAAGCTGTTAACTGAAGTCAGAAACTAGCTCCTACTATTTTACCTAGAAATTCATAATTCCTTAACAAGTATGTAATTGAAAAGGCCCATCCCAAATTCTCTTTTCTCTCTTGAGACTTGGGAGAGTTGGTGATGGTCAGAATGGATCTAATTTGTGACATATATTGAATAAACAATAACTTATCAAACTTTACTATTGTTTACAGTGATATTTGACACAGAGAAGGGTTGCTAGGAAGCTCTTCCATAAAGCTAGTAATGGCAGGGAAGAAAGTGGGGCAATTATTACTGAACTGTTTCTTACCTTCCCAAATGTTCTGTCTCAGGACTGACCAAGTACATCAAGTTTCTGAGTGTATGTAGAGGGTGCAGAAGATCTAAGTTGACATGCTGGAAAAGCATATGAAGGAAAGCAGAATACTCATCAGGCAGGACTTGAAAGATGAGGAGGAAACAATGTAAAGCCTTCCAAGAAGGAAAAGAAACCAAATGAAAACTACCTGAGAAAAGCAAAGGTAAAGGATATTGGCATTTAGCTTTTTCACTGCCCAGGTGAATTTCCTCCTGCTAAGATTTTCTCCGCAGAACTCACTGCAAAATATATTAAGGTGCAAATATTAAGGCATAAAATATTAAACAAGGACTCAAGGCAAACAACATGTTTTGGATCATTCTAATTTGGCAAAATAGATTTGTTGGAATAGCTAACAGAAAAAGAACAAGGCTAATCCAGTTCTATTTTCCATTTCAGAAAGGAGCCACTATTACAGAATTGTGTACATAATTCCTCCCTTCCTCTGTAACATCCAATCACATTGGATTGCAAAATTGAATATAATATCAATAACACCATTTTACAAAACAACTCCCTATGTCTATATTAAGTATTCATCCCTGTAGTTTAACTTTTGCAGAAGCTTAGGAAACTTCCCGTTTGGGATTTGTGTGTGTGTGTGTGTGTGAGTGTGTAATGAAATGTAATGTCCACCTACTCCAATGATATAAATGCCAGGAATGTTGTAGCCCTGGGTGGTCAGTTTTTTAAAAAAAATGAAGCCAAAAAAGGATTTGAGGTCCACCACCTTGAATGTTTTATTACCATCTCGGAATCCATTCACATACTTGGCTGTCTGTCAACCTGCAATTATTATTACTTCTGCAAAATCTTAAAACTCAAAATTTGATGTATATTAAGTAATATGTTATAAAGGTTACAATTCCTAGAGTCTTTCACTCAACATAATGTTTTCAATAACTGTTTTGGCATGTATTCCAGCTCCTTCTATATTCCTTACCTGTTATATAGCTTTTTGGGAAGGTTTACATCCAGTATAAGTGACAAAATGTTAGTCAGCTGAGTTGCATAGCACAAAGCAGCACTGATGGTATAAGCAGGATTGTTATGCTCCATATCTAGAACAGAAGGAAACAAATAATTTTTATGGCTACCCCAGAAAAGGCAAAATCCAAGTATTCACATATGGTACTCATGGAGAACACATATGGTACTCATGGAAAACTATGAGTGTTATTTGTGGAATCTCAAATTTAAATAAAAAGTACTTTTTAAAAATTACATTTGTAAAATCTCAGATGATCACCAAGTGTCACTAAAGTTCTTATGTGAGATCTCTAAGGGTCTTTTTTTTTTTGGCACCCAGGACTGCCAAAGCATTGAGATCGGACAATCTATATGCTTCTAAGATTTCTAAGATGTAATGACAGGTAATGAGCAATCATCTTCTCAATTATGAGAGCTAAAAATATGCTTTTGGGAAACTCTCTAGCCAGAATCATGTTCTACAATTTTTTGGCTCACCATGAAAATCATGGCTCAGTCAGAAGATAGTTCATGGTCTCCCATTTCAATAATCTGGGCAAGATCATTGAATTTGCATTTCAATATTAATTTTAAAAAACTGATGAAGAAGCCAGCTCCTGAGACCAAAAAAAAAGTTTAAATGACATCTAAATGACCATTACCTGGTCCTTGTGTGGTTTTCTTCTCTTCTACCCAATTATAGTAAGCAGAATAATCCCCATTGTTGGGAAGGGTTATCCAAGGCCCTGTGATGCCAATGCTGGTGTCTCCATTATGGTCATCACACACCCATCGCCCAGAAAGGTAAGTGGTCCTCCTGGCTTCTGCAAGCTTGCTTACTGTGCTAGAGGTCATAGCATTGTCACTCTCTGAAGATACATCTGTGGAGTCCCTAGAGGAAAGGCAAGGAATGTTTACTAAAAGGATCGCAGAGTAGTTATTCCAAAAAGAGGTTTCAGAGTGTGAATGATAGCAGAAGGTGTGTTTGTTTTAAAAAGTTACAAAAAGAACCTATGTTTGCAGCTTTGTGCCATCTATGTTGGGAAGGCAAAACACCAATTTCTTGGAAGTAAGTCTCATTATTAAGGAATTAATACTTTAGACTCAGTGCTGGAGTCCAGGGGTGGGATGCTACCTGTTCTGCCCGGCTCTATAGAACCGGTAGCTCTGAAGAGCAGTAGACACTGAACCGGTTCTGTGTTTGCTGCTGTTCGGCCCACCTGCCTGCCCAGGCTCTTTCCTGTCCTTTATTTCCTGCTTTTTCAACCTCAGCTGCTTTGCGTAGCACAGTTGAAGTAAAAAAGCAGGAAAAAAGAGGCTTTTCAAATGCTGCGCAGCTGCGTGTAGCAGTTTGCAGCTGTCTGGACTGCACAGCTTAAGGTTTTTCTACACGCGTGCGCAGTAAAACATAGTCACTGAACCAATAGTAACACCAGTTAAATCCCACCCCTGCTAGAGTCTTAAAGATAAGGAGGGCTTCTGAGAAGGGAAGAAACTAAGGACAGAGCAAGCAAGCTGGTGATGGTGAAGAGCAAGCCAAAGGTGGAAGAAACAGCTGCTAACCTTCTCTATTCATGCCTGTAAAATCCCCCCAACTCTTCAAAGAGGCCTGGCCATGAAATAATTCACTTCCTTGAGTAAGAATTGAACTAATCAGTTTCTTCCAGCAAGAATGTCAGATGGGAAGCAAAGTAGCTGATTCTTATAAAGGAAAAGGAATGCCTAAACTTCTCTTGAATCTAAGATTCCAAACTGGGGAAAGAAAGACCAAAAGACATAAACTCTACTATCAATTTAGTTTATTTAATATAAAGAACACTATAATCTGATGACAAATGGAAGTTTCAGGGGAAAGTGTGTTTATTTTAAGGCTCTCTCTTTGAGAGATTAAAGGGCCAAATGTGAATAAATTGCTTTACTCTATTTTCTTATTTCCATTAGTCTCCTGACACTTGCAACTGCTTGCCTGTTCCCCACCACTATATAAAGGCTCACTGGTACACTTCACAGCACATGCTTGGAATTGTATTTAAAGCACTTCAAGCACTTAATTATTAAAAATTCCGAATCTATAAGACATAGGAAAGTGCCAGATAGGCACCTTACTAGAACAGAACTAGGAAAATACATGGTACTTGCTGAGTGCTAAGAGTCCTTTCTCTCAGCTATTATATTCAGGAGCAAAGTATGCCCTACTTTTGAGTTATGGACATCTCTACAAATAGTGCATATTGAGAAATCACCATTCCAGGCTGGAGAACAGTAATTATAATTCCCATTTTAGTAGGAAAGGAAAAAATACAGAGGACACATCAAATAAAAATCAAAGGAAGTGAGCAGAATTATCAAAGATTGTGAGATAAGATTATGAGTTGTGGAATCCTTGTCCTCTCTGAACTTGGATCTGTTTGCAGGTGTTTCATTACCGAACTAGATAACGTTAAACCACCTGTTCAGCTTTGAGGAAATGAAAGAGAAAATGCCAGAGGCTGCAAGAGAAGAATCTAGAATAGAGGTGTCAAACTCAGGTTGTCATGGTGTCGTCACAAGAAGTATCTCAACTTTTGTCCTTTGTTAAACTGGGCATGGGCGTGGCCAGCGCATGACATATCTGGTTGTGAATTTGACAACCCTGATCTAGAAGAACTGGAACTAGGTCTGAAAAGAGAGTCTAGTCCTTCAAAGTATTTGGTACTCCTGAAGAAGACCAGGTGGCAAAACTTAGAGAAGAGACTATAACTATCCATGAACCTTCAACAACAGGTTGAGGAGCTCCAGCCCAAGCAACCCATTTAAGGAAGGAGTTTAGAGGAAGTGTTTTCTATTGAAAAGGGGATAGAGTGGTATCTACCTATGTAATGGGCAATGTTGGCGTTTCCAAACTAATACTTCTGAAAATCCCTTAAGTATGTCCTTTCTATTCAAACTTGTTGATTACAATCTTGTATATAGGTGGTCCTCCGCTTATGTCCACAATTGAGCCCCAAAATTCTGTTGCTAAGGGAGACATTTGTTGAGTGAATTTTGCCCCATTTTACGACCTTTCTTGCCACAGTTAAGTGAATCACTGTAATTGTTAAGTGAATCTGGCTTCCCCATTGACTTTGCTTATCAGAAGGTTGCAAAAGGAGATCACATGACCTTGAGACACTGCAACCATAATAAATACGAGTCAGTCATCAAGCATCTGAAATTTGATCATGTAACCATGGAGATGCTTCGATGGTTGCATGTATGAAAAATGTTCATTATTTTTTTTTCAACACAGCTGTAACTTTGAATGGTCACTAAACAAACTATTGTAAGTTGAGGACTACCTGTGTTTGTGGTTGATATGTCCCAATATTCCAACTCTACCAGCTATCCAAGGGCTCAGTTGATTCATTCCAAACATTAAGGTATTTGCTAAACCATACAACTTGGTACTAAAGCTTCCAAATATCCTAAGCCAGTAATGAATTCTCAGCTTAACCATCTCAGTGTTTTGAGGAAAAACTACCATAAAAAAGGGAGAATACAAATTAAATTGACACTTCAATTTAAAGAAGTAAACTCAACTGATTTCAGTGAGGCTTATTTTCAAATAACCATGGAGAAGAACATCTCAGTTCAGAGCATCTTCTGTGTCATGGCCTTCTGGTTTTCCACTCCTTATTACAAAAATATATAGAAATCTCATTTCTCCTATATAGACTATGAAAGTGAACCACTTCCTGAATATATGGTGAACCACATCAGCCACACTCCTCCTGCTTACCTCATACCGATTTTCACTTCCTCAATAGGGAATATAACAGAGGTTAATTCTAGGACATGAGACCTCCGGAGATCTGCCAGATGCTCATGATGGCTTCTCAAGTCATGGTTCTTCTTCTCCACTAGCTCTCCAAGTCGGCGATTGTGCCTCTGGATTTTCTCCTTTTTGTCCTGATGGCGTTGAGCCCTTCGGTAAAGTTTCTGGTTCTCATCTTTAATCCTAAGAAGCCACTCGGAATCTAGAACAATACAGGCAAAATAAATCTTTGGAAGGCCCTCAAAATGGTGCAGCTGATTACTCAATGGCTAATGTATGAATAAATTATAATACTTAGATACACAAAATTATATATTGTTATCATTAGTAGAAATATGTAAGGACTGTGAAATAAAGTGGTGTCTGGGATCTCCAAGCAGGATTAAATCTGAAATCCACAGCATAGCATTTTAGGATGCCAATGTTACCTTGTCCCACCTAACTTATTACATTAGAAAAATTGTTAAAGAAAAACAGGAACTGACATGCTATAAGGGCAAAACAGTCATTTCCAGTATTATCTTGATCTTAAGTAAAATGTCTAGGCCCAACAGAGCCTCTGAGAAAAGAAAAATAAAGCCAGCTGCAGCCCAGTATTTGGTTTGCATGACCACTCACATTTCTCCTCCTAATCAAAAGATAATTTGGCAGAAGTAATTGGAAGTTATTAGGATTTCAGGACAGACAGCGCTCATATATCTTGCAAAATCTGGGTTATTAAAATAATCCTTTGTTGGAATTATCCCAACATTGTAGCTGCTGATCTGGAGAGAACTGGAGGGAAATTGATGTTCAGTCTGTTTTGGATTCTTGTTGAAATAGCTATCCAGTAGTGCTTTTGATCCTTAGTTGTTACTGCATTTCCAAGTGGCTATGGGTAAGGATCACCTTTACACAATTTCCACCATAACAACAGTTACAACCCTTCTTGAGTAGGTTAGACAGAGATGGTTATCAACATCTTGGTTACACCACAAGATCCTGACCTTTAAAGCCTTAAGCATCACAGAGCTTAATTATTTGAGGGACCACTGCCACATCATACAAATCAGTAGTAGAGGAAGTTTTGAAGATGTCTCACTTTCAAAGGTTAATCTACATGGTACCTAAGAAAAGGGGCTGTGTTTCTCACAAGATATGGAATGTCCTCTCTAGAGAGATGGATGCACTGAGCCATAAAGCACTATTATTTTAAAAACACAGTAAGGAAGCATTTCAATTCATTAACTTATTCTTAATTTTATTGATTTTAATGCTACAGTTTAATCTGGTATTTTTGTTTTAAATGTGTACTGCTCTCAAGAAAAGCAAGGAATACATTTAATAAATGAACTAAATACAATTAAGAGAATAAAAGAGATTATATATTCCACTACCTAATATTCTTCAACACAAGCAGATAAATGTTAGGCTGAGAATACATTTTCCATGGAATTCTTGCTCTGAAGTTTTAAGATTTCACTTTAAACTAAAGATACTTCCTAAAACATCATCTACATTTTTATACATTATTAATGTGAAAGAACATATATGTTATTTTCACATAAAAACAAGACACATTTTATATATGTACTACTGTCAAATAATTCTCTTTGGACGAGAACATTGGTTTTCAAATTATGTACCTGCTAGGACCCTGTTATGTATCAAAAATGCTGCATGATACCCCACTACTTGTGGGGTAGTGAGAATTGTGGAATTGTGGAAGAATTGTGGAAGCTCACTTGAAAGTACCCAAAATGCCAGGTAGGCCTATTTGGCCAATCAATTTTAAATATATTTAAACATACACCCAATACTACTTCATAGTAGTATTGGGGATGGGGAGTCACTGTTTTTTAATCTTTTATATTGAGCTTTTTATTGTTTGTGAGCTACCCACAGTCATTGAGATTGAACGGGTGGCCATATAAATCATCTAAATAAATAAAATATACAGCCCAGGAGTGCAAAGGAAAATTTGAAATATGAAGGCAATAATCTTTTACCATTACTTCTTTTATCAAAGAAACTAATGAAAGTTGCTAAATTAACTTTCTACAATTTTGGGAGAAGATATGTGTAAAGAAAAGAAATTTCATAACAGGAATCTGCAAAGACATCTACAACCATCATTTACTTTTTGCTATTTCTTCATTTTCTTTACATATTGTTTGCTTCAGCTGCTCAATTCTCATCTTGCAAGACATTATTTTCCATCTCTGAAAGCAAAATAACATCTATTAGGACCTCCATAAACAATTTTTTGCAGTCTTTAAAAAAGTCATTTTCTTCAAGCTAAACATGTTAACTCCATTTCCAAAATCCATTCAATTTAATCAGCAACCCAGAAGTTGCTGAGCTCACTGTAAAGGGCAATGGGCCGGGGACCACTGGTGGTCCATGAGAAAATTTTGGTGGTTTGCAGAGAATGACACTTCCAAACCAATTAATCCAAGCTGCGTGGGAACACAAGGCTGTGCCACCCACATGGACTGTGGGAACACAAGGTTTTCATCGCTTGCATTGCGACCAACACGAGGTAGTGAGGGGAGGGGGGAAAGGACAGAGTGGAGGAACTTGCCCCAAGCACCACGCCTGGCCACCGGGCTGCTTCTTTCCACTTCTTTCTTCTTCTGCTTTTGGCTGCACACAAGGAAAGCAGCAAAAGCCTTTCTTTCTCTACCCCAAACTCCATCAGAAATGAGTCTTTGGAACCTTGCAAGGCATCCTGCTCCAGGAGGCTGCACCAGTAAAGACTCATTTCTGGAGGAGTTTGGGGGAGAGAAAGAAAGACTCCTGCTGCTTTTCTTGCATGAAGCCAAACGTCTGTCTCTGTCTCTCTCCCTCCCTTCCTCTCTCTCTCTCTCTCCCCCTAAGAACGGAGGTGGAGACGGTATTCTGCAATCCCAAATAAAGAATGATTAATCAGTAGGAAAACAGGGTGGGGAATTTTCCTGCAGACTTTTTTTGGGATTTTCCCAGGGTCTCTGGTTGTGGGATTTAAAATTATGAGTTTGGTGGTCCCTGAGATCCAAAAGGTTGGCGACCCCTGCCCTAGATCAGGGTTCTCAAACTGGCAGCCCACGGGGCAGATGTGTAACATGCAGGCTGTGCCTACCCCAGCTCCGCAAATGGGAAAAACGTCACATGACGGCAACTTGACGTGGCAAGTTTGACATCCATGCCCTAGATTTACCTTTAAATTTGACATCACAATTAATCATCTATGCTTTGGTTTTCCCTGCATTTTAGTTTTACCTTCACTTCATAAGAGAATTATACAACAGAATGATTGATATTTCAACCAAACTGTCTAAAGCAAGCTACAGATTTTTATTATCTTCTAGTTCTTTATGCATCCTCTCAGAAGTAGAAAGTTTCTCTTGGCCAACCTGCAGCGATCCTCAAAGAACAAGGTTAAAAAAAAAAAAAGGTAAATCCCTGCAGATTATACTCTGATAGTTGTTGCAGACTATAAGGGGCGGTGCTCAACTCCATTTCAAGGCCATGAGCTAGGGCTTTCCAAATCCAAATGTCACATTTCCACATGATGGTCATGTGGCCATCATGATGTCACCTTCTGGTACCTATTTGTCTACTTGCATTTGCATGCTTTCAAACTGCTAGGTTGGCAGGAGCTGGGGTGAGGACAGGAGCTCAGCCTGTGCGTGGCACTTGGGTCTTGAACCTGGGCTGCTGGCTTTCCAGCTGACAAACCCAGCATCTTAACCACTGAGCCATTGTGCTGCCTCCTCAAATAACAATGGCAGTCAAATCCTTACACAAAGTTCTATATCAGACAGGGACAAAAAGTTCTATATTAGGGGAGCCAAGTGCTACTTTCAATAGGCACAAATCATATATCAAACTTAAGAGCAACTGATAATATCTTGACTATCGTACTATTTAATAATGATGTAAAAAGTTATTTGAGTTTGAAATGAATTGATTCAATCTTATTAGAAGTATTCTAACACTACTATAACCCTCTTGGAGCTGTTTTGCACTTGAAACCACCTTGTTTCGAATGCAGGCTTGAAGGAGAGCAATTTTGAGCTATGAACACTGTTGGAATGCCTAGAGCAGCATTAGGTAAAGTCATAACAGTATTCTGATATTCCAAAAGAGATATATTTGAATATAACCTACCTTAAGCACCAGCTTTTATAAATGTAACAAGCATTTGTCTATTTGGGCTGAAATTCAGTTATTTACAATAATATGGGCACCATCACCTACTGTATTTTTTGGAGTATAAGACGCTTCGAAGTAGAAGATGCACCTAGCTTTTGGGGGAAAACAAGGGGGAAAAAAATCTGCCTCTGCCTCCCAGCAATTTGCGTCCTTACAGCAAACAGCCTGATTAGCACAAGCAGCTGATTGTCGATTGGATCAGCCTCCCAAATGGGCCGAAAATAGAGAGTGTGTAGGTAAGGGTGGGATTCTACTGGTTCGCATCTATTTGCTAGAACCAGTTGTTAACATTCTAAGCAGTTCGGAAAACCGGTTGTTAGAAGAAATTACTGGCCTAATCCTGTAAGGAAGGCAGGAAGGAAACATTCTGATGTTGCTTACAGAAACTGCCTCTCCATTAACACTTATTACATTCTTGGCAGGACTAGACTTCCTGTCTCTGGAATGTTGTTTGAGGTTAGAATGAGGTTTTTTTTCCTCCTTTGCTGTACTTGGCTTGTGTGGAGTGACCATTCAGTTACTGAAAAAAGTGACTTATGACCGTTTTTCACACTTACGACTGTTGCAGCATCCCCACAGTCATAAGAGTCCAGCCGTGGAGATGCATGCCTTGCTGTGAATGATGTTGAGTTGGCCATGCCCAGCCAGTCACATGACCACCAAGCCATGCCCACCAACTAAGTCATGTCCACCGAACCGGTTGTTAAAAAATTTGAATCCCACCCCTGTGTGTAGGCCAAAAACAGGGCACAGAGGCTGAAAACAGGATGCAGAGCCTGAAAATGGGGTGCATGGAGGGGGCAATAGGCAATGGCGATCCCTGCAGCCTGAAACAGCTGATCGTCAGGAAGCCGATCCAACCGACAATCAGCTGCTTGTGCTAATCAGGCTGTGCTGAAGCTGACCAAGCTGTTTGCTGCAAGAAGGTAAATGGCTGGGAGGCAGAGGCCAAAGGGCGAGGGCCAGCAGATGGGCAGGGCTTCAGCAATATTCACTGTATAACATGCACAGACATTTCCACTCACTTTTGGGGGGAGAGAGTGCATCTTATACTCTGAAAAATATGGTACATACCATATAAGACAGAGTATTATGAATAACAGCACTAAGGAAAACTAATTGAAATGAAATATGAAGTGAAAGAATTCTGCAATGCTCACCAGTTGATCTGCTATCTGCTTCCCCTCTATAGCTTTTAACAACCTATAAAAAGTAGAGGAGTGGAAAAAGAAATAGAACATTAATTGGCAACTAGAAATATACTTTTATGTTGATTAAGGTGAATTATGTTGATTGTATATTAATGTCAACTTAAATAAATAAAGTAAAATAGAACGAATTGGGACTTACTGAGACTGGAATTCATGCTGTTTCTTTCTAAGGTGCTTTAATCTTTCTTTTTTTTCAGAAAACCTAGAAAAGAGTAACATTGAAATGTGTTTCTCAATAAAAAATATATATATCTATATTAGAAAGGCATTGCTTAAAGTATTATCGCTTTATCTTTTTACATATTATGTTGAACATGTCATTCATTCATTCATTCATAAATAACAAATTACTGATAAGCAACAAGATGAATATTAATCACGCTTGGATGATTTCCTGGATATGCATTGGATTTGTTCGACAGAAGCGGCAGAATGCAGATTATTATCTATTGGTGGCCAACTGGCTGATCACCAAACTAATTAGAAATTAAAATTCTGAAGCAAGAGTAGTGAACTTGTTTAGCTTGGATCTCATCAAAATCAGTATAACTATATTAGTCTTTAGAAAAGCTATGCCAGAGAATAAATAATTCAAAATTATGAAACATCACAGTCTCTATTTATGCAGTAAAACAGGAGTGTCCTGTCTGAATTTAGGAAGGCAAATTTTATATAACTATATTAAAACTTTAAAGAAACTCTTTCAGGTTGGTACCTTTCTTGCAATGTATTATACTGTATCAAAGTCCTCTGAATCCAAACAAACTTATTAATATCCTACCTTTCTTGTTTTTATATAACTAAAGGCTAGGGTTAAATGTTAGAATACACAGAGGAGCGATCTAAAGGAGATACACCAGACTGTTTTACAACATATTCCTGGGCAAGTACACTCAGAAGTATATTCCACTGATTCAATCCCATGCAAGTAGGTATAGAATCCAAACTTTAAGATAACTTCCTACAATTGGAATAACAAAACATATATCAATAGCACTATGGAAAAGCAGTATCATCAAAAGAAATAAACCATGAAACAGCAGTAAACTCAAAAATAATGAGTATGGAAGAAAAATTATGCAATATATAAACTGAAAGCTGCTTGCCAAAGAATCCTGCTCAGCCAGTGATAGGATGCTGTATGCTCTGCTGGAAACCCACTTTCCTTGAGCAAGGTATTACACATACTGGGTTCCACGAAAGAAAATAGAATAGAGTAGAATTACAGAGTTGGAAGGGACCTTGGAGGTCTTCAGGTCCAACCCCCTGCTTTGGCAGGAAACCCCATCTATTTCAGACAAATGGTTGTCCAATCTCTTCTTAAAAACTTTCAGTGTTGGAACATTCACAACTTCTGAAGGCAAATTCTTCCACAGATAATTGTTCTGTCAGGAAATTTCTCCTTAGTTCTAGGTTGCTTCTCTCCTTGATTAAACCCACAAGGATTATTTTGTTTGTGTGTATAAAATCAGATATATCTGATTATATTTCAATACAGTTCCTCTAGTTTATTGGCTGAAACTTTAGAATTGTGCTTAGCTGAAGCTAGGATGATTGTTTTACTCTCATGAAAAGATTCTAGCACATCTGATTTTAAGCTGATAGAAAATGTGCATTTATTTTTTAAAAATGCATAATATAAAACAATAATGATTTTCTTTGTTCAGGTAAGGCTTTGCATGTTTACTCAAAAATAAGTTCCACTATGCTCTATGGGATGAATTTACTCTTAATGAGTACAGGACTTCACAATCCTAATGGAACTTCCTGGAAGTAATCCTTTGGCTGTTTCCACATAACATACTGACACATTAGCCAATTATACCCTAGCACACAAACACAATACATGTGATTGGTTTATAATCCCTGTGACTCTAGGAAATTGGATAAATTAAATAAAACATGGGCAAATTAATCACTGGTATTATAATGCAATCTAATCATTCAGCAAGGAAGGGGAGAGATTTCTACATAAGCACATAGAAGGTATTGTTCATCATTTCTAATTTCTAGCAGGTCCTACAAGTTCTAGTTATAATCAATAAAGACACAAAACATAAAAACCCCACCTTTATATAACCATGCTATCTCTGTGGAATGCTCTCACAGTTGAGAAATATTGTCCCACTGCTAACAATATTTTTCAGCAGTGAAGCAATGCTCTTTCAAAAATCAAGGTGAAGAAAAATGTGTAATGACTTTTTGCCAGTTTATGTTTTGGATGCTGGCTGTTTAGCTTGTCATTTAATATTTGCATTTCATTACTGTGAGTGACAGATGCTAAAAGTTTTATAGACAAAAAGATAAAGTGACAGTATTTATAATGAGTAATTAAAATCCAGCATGCATCCTATTGATCCAGCTGGTATGTAAGAGGGCAATGATATTTGACTTCCATCAAAAATTCTCAATCAATAAAAGAAGGCATATACCAATCAATCCATCTCTCAGAAATGTCTGCTTATGTATTTATTTTAAGGATCACCCAACTCCTAAACAATTCTGGGAGGCACACAATTAAAAAAACATGTTTGTAAAATGTTTGAAAGCAGTCTTTCCACACTTAACGTGATGGGGAAACTATGAACACACTCCTGAACTCACAGAACTGAAGGAAACTTACTAAACCTGTACTGTATTGCTATACAGAGTTAGACGTACTTAGTCCTCATTTAGTTACTACAACTGGGACTGCCAACCTGGTCCTTAAGCAACCGATCACTAAGTGAAATTGCAACTGCTTATTATGTTACTTCAGCTTTGCTTAGCTTAACAGACTGTGAAGGTTTTACATGCAAGGATTGTCACAAAGTTACTTGTTCATTACCAGCATAACTGTGAATGGTTGCTATATAAAGCAGTCACTGAACAAGGACCCGTAGTTAGCAATAGGCTCTTTTGAGGATACTTTTCCATGATTGTTCTGAGGTGAGAAAGAATCAAAGAAAAAGCAGTATTTGAGAATGAAATTTACCAACAGATCAATCTGGATCAGAAGAATGATCTCTTACAGGCTTCTCAATGTAACTCTTCAGAAAATTAGGTGTTTAGCAGGAGCATAGCTTTCTCAGCTTTTGTGTGACAAAAATACTGTTATAAGCAACAGATTGTAGCCTAATACTGTATAAATGTATAAAATAGCATTAGCATGTTTAACAACATAAAATTCTGGAAATACGAGTGCTTCGATTGTGCCTTAGACGAACACAATTCAATCACACCATGAATGACAACATTTGCCCAGAGGCAAATAGAGTAGGGAATAGAGAATAATATATGGCAGGGCAGGGGGTTGGTTTTAATCATCATGGTATAACTTCAGGTGCAAACTTTTATCTATATTTAGTGACATTCTTTGTCTGATGCCACAGATGTTTTAAGTATATTTTCTGTTGCATTATATCCTGGAACCCTTTCATACACATGGAACTTCCTCATGGATCAGTTACTACAAAGAGGTCACTCAAGAACAATCCTGTTAAGTGGTGTCTCTGCCCTCTTATTCTAGAGGTCAACCAGGCCCTTGACTCAATTGCCCTCCAAGGCTTGTGAAACTCCCCATGTGTTGTTTGGAAATCAACATAATCTATTCTGGTGTCATGAGTGAAACATGACAAGGGAATGATGGAAATGTTTCCCTTCCTTGTATCACATTTCAGCTGTTCTAAGATACAAAACAGTTCTAATGGCTATCTGCTTATCTAGGCTAGGTCTATGATCATCTGGGACAAGATAATGATTGTCACCGTGCCTAAGAATTCATAAGTTGCTTTTCCTCCCACCATAGGAAGGCATGTTAAAGTCCCCCATAACAAAATATCAATGAAAATCCAACATCAATCATATCATGAGATAGAACTAGCAAGGAAGTTGAAACTACAGTACGACCCCTACTTTGTCCTCAATGCAACCTCGCAAGTAGTGCCTTACATCCAGATATGTATGGAACAATGCCTCTGGTGACCTGGAAAATCTCCCAGATAATCTTCACTCTATCTCCTCTGCCTTGGGTCTTGGTTGATGCAAAATCTGAAAGTGAAATGGGTAGATTTCCAAGAGAAACTCCCCCTTTCCCACTGAGTCTCAGCAATACATGGCAAGCTTACTCCCTCATCCTTAATGAAATCATGGAAGAGAATACATCTAGAGTGGCAGATCTGGCATTTAACAGCATCAATCAGAACCCCAATTGTAATCTGTAGATCCACTAGCTGGCTGGCTCCAAAGATGAGGTTCAGGGACTATAAAAAGGCCTAAGATTTCCATTCTCTAAGGGTGGCCTATTTCATATCCTGCCATAATAAATCACTTGATATACCATGGCAACTAATTTCACAATTTAAAGAAGGCAAGGAAGCACATATTTGACAGCCAAGAGCAGACTGTCAAAACACTGAAGATCTCAGCAGTGTTTACTGAAGCCATTGATCATTGTTTATTCAATTAACCCCACTCTCTTTATACAACTTATTGTAATAAAACTGAGACCAAGTACCCATTCACAGTTTAGCACATTGTGTGAATGTATTCACCTATAGTCATATAAAGAGTCTTATATATTGGTCTCAGTATCCCCCTCCTCAAAATAAATGAAACAAAGAGCAAAATACTTGTACCTTGAACCAAAACATAAACATATTTTAATGAGTGTGAAGGTTCAGTCTCTGAGCTTGTGGATTAGTTTCCGAACATTTCATTACCAGGCTAGGTAACATCATGGTCAGAAAAAAGCTATTCTGTAATCTTCAACTCTTACACTGCAAAAACATATGGACTACACAACTAGATCAGGGCAAAGCAATAGACACAATCTACACAGACTTCTGTAAAGCCTTTGATTCAGTGGTACACGACAAACTACTCCTAAAACTAAAATCTTATGGTATCTCTGGACACCTGCATAACTGGATAGAGGCATTTCTGTCAAACAGACAACAAATGGTCAAAATTGGGAGTGTCCTATCAAATTCTGTACTTGTCAATAGTGGTGTCCCCCAAGGCAGTTTTCTAGGACCAACTCTTTTCATACTCTACATAAATTACCTCTGTGATCATATTAAGATCAAATGCGTTCTCTTCGCTGATGATGTAAAGCTGTTCAATACCACAGACAATATTGCTACCCTTCAAAAAGACCTCGACGATGTATCAGAATGGTCAAACAAATGGCAACTTCAAATCTCAACAAATAAATGCTCTGTCTTACATATTGGCAAAAAAAATCAGAAAATAAAATACAAGCTGAATAGTCAAGACCTTGTTGATGATCCAAGCTCTGTAAAGGACTTCAGAATACTCATCTCTAATGATCTAAGTGCTAGAGCCCACTGTAACTACATAGCCAAAAAGGCATTAAGAGTTGTTAATCTAATCCTACCCAGCTTTTTCTCTGGTAATATCATACTAACTAGAGTATACAAAACATTTGCTAGACCAATACTCGAACACAGCTCATCAATCTGGAACCCACATTATGTATCTGAAATTAAGCACAGTGGAGAAAGTCCAGAAATATTTCACAAGAGTTCTCCATTCCTCTACTTGTTGCAGAATACCTTATGCCACCAGACTTGAAATTCTAGACCTAGAAAACCTTGAATTACGCTATCTTCGGTCTGATCTAAGTATGGTATATAAAATCATACATTGCAATGACTTACCTGTCAATGAATACTTCAGCTTCAACCAAAACAACACAAGAGCACATGATAGATACAAACTCAAGGTTAACCGCACCAAACTTGATTGTAGGAAATCCGACTTCAGCAACAGAGTAGTCAATGTCTGGAATACTCTACCTGACGCTGTGGTTTCCTCCCCAAACCCCAAAAACTTTAACCTTATATTGTCTACTATTGAGCTCGCCCCTTTCCTAAGAGGTCTGTTGGGGGTGTGCATAAGTGCACCAACATGCCTACCGTCCCTGCCCTATTGTTTATTTTTCTTATATGTACCCATTTCATGTATTCATAACTATGTATATACTTATACCTATTATCTTGTAAGCGATTGACAAATCAAGTAAGTAAGTAAATAAATAAGCAAGTAAATCAATCAATCAATCAATCTTCAGCTGAGTTCAGTGGAATTTTATAAGTTTGGAGTGTCCAAACTAGCAAGCCAGCCAATCATCTTTAAGAACATTAAGGTACCCTCAGAGATGGAGAAGCAAGGCTCCTGCTTCCATCATATTTGACCACTCATTGTATTGACGACTGAAGATTGGAAGTGAACATGCAGCAAACAGCTTCTCTAGTCCCATAACCTACCATCACTAACCACCACTTTCATTCACTCTCCAGTCTCTCTGGGGACTTGAGAAATGAACCCTTTGGCCACTGGCTTTCACAAATCCCTTTTAAAAACGCTTGGCAAAACTCGGCGTTCCACGATAGATAGACTCAGTGGCTGGAACTGCTGCGCATTCACACTTGTCCACAGTCACTTTAACCACAGATAATTTAATTCATCCAATTTGTCAGTTCCCACGATCCACTACAGCATGAGCTGGCCACAGAGGTCAAGTCCACATCAAACGCTAAAGAGTGGTTGGCTCGTCTGTGGTGCGGCGTACAAGGAGCTAAAGATCTCGCACCAAGCATCTATCGGCCAGAAAAGAGGGAGCAACCTTTATTCAAACCCCTTTAAAAATGACCAGTACGGAATATTCTGGAACCTTTGCGTTTCAGACCTTGAACCCCCGCCCCCGGGAGACATGGGGAAACAAATAAGACCAGCAATCCAGGCCCCAGCCCAGCCCCATCGGGCACCCACCGCTCAGAATCGCGGCCATCGAAGAAAACGAAATCGCCGCTGCGGACGCACTTGGCGCAGGTCAGGCGGCGGCGGGTGCTGTTGCAAAGGGGGCAACGCTCCACAGCGACATAGAGGCCCTCGGCCCCGGCTTCCGCTTCCGAAGGGTAAACTCCTTCGGCGGCGGCCACAATGCCGGGTCGACGCCAGCTCGGGCCGGCCCAACCGTCGCCCCTGGAAGACGCCATATTGCTGACGGGCGAGCGGCAGGCCGGCGGTCACGTGGGACTTTGTTTTCAAACAGAGGCATGATGGGGGGAAAAAACGGAGGCGGGGAGGAGCAGCACGTGCAGAAGGTCGGGGGCGGAGCGAAGCAAAAGCACAGAGGCGGCGGCGGCGGAGGCGGGCGGGGGGGGGGGGGGGGAGGGGGGGGCTGGAAGGAAAATCGGCGCCGCGGTTTTTCCTCAGTTGGAGCCTTAAAAGTTATTCGGCGAAGTCGAACGAAAACAGCGCGAGCAGTTGGGCAGAAAGTTCGATTAAAAAGGGAAGGACAAAAAAAAAAAAAGATTGCGTTTCCTTGACGTGTAAATCCACCGACCGATCAAGTTAATTTTCGTTTCATCGTGTTCTGCGAGCTCAACTTGCGTGGTCGGTTTTGAATTCAGTGCACTGTGAACATCCTCAAAATTGTTTTTCAAACCACGAATGAACAAGTTTTGCTTTTTTAAAAAAGAAAAAGGCTCAAGGGACATGCAGGGTTTTGTTTACACTTCTGTGAGAGTTTTTGCTCATGTTACAAGCGTGAGGGAAGCATTTAGTTTTTACATACAGGACTTACATGGGTGGCCTGTGCTTTGCTACCGGTATTTCTTCCTTTGCCTCCAAGGTACACTTTCTACAATATGGCTAGAAATCTTTGCAAAAACATTCCGGGCAACCCAGATTTACAGATTAACGAAGTTGAAAGGGACCTTGCTGGTCATCTAGTCCAACCCCCCCCCCCCCCCAAGCAGGAGAGCCTACTTTAGATTATAACTCTTTAGATTAGGTACAGCTGTCTTCAAAGACTTGTGGACTTCAACTCCCAGAATTCCTCCTCCATGTTAGCTCAGGAATTCTGGGAGTTGAAGTCCACAAGTCTTAAATTTGCCAAGCTTGAAGACCCTTGGATTAGAATATAATTTCGATTCTATCTGTAATTTAGATACAACCTACTTTAAATATAACTCTTTAGATTAGAAGATGGCAAAGTTACCTTTATCTGTCTGATCAGTTGTATGGTTCCAGGTCTCCCCCTCCCCCTCAAATCTATTAGCTCAAATTCAAATGTTGAAACATTAAATCAAAAGTCAATAGAACGCAGTGAAATTGCAACCAAGATGACATGGCCAGTACATAATTATAACTATTAATAAATGGCCCAAGTTACACATGGTAAGCAATGATCTCTAATATTTATTGAAATCAAAATCAAATAAAACACTAGGCAGTTTACAATCAATTGCTTAGGTAAATTACATATTTATTTAGCATTAAATAAATCATTGTATATTTTATAGTTTTATGCAAATTACTTACATGGAGGTCACGCAACACTATTTTAAATGATCTTCAATATGCTACTAAAATCTAAAACTTACATAACTTTGTTTATTAATTTTATGTACTTGAATAGTAATATTCAAATGTTTTCTGGACTATATTTACAAATATCTGATAAATTAAATGAGAAAACTAAGGAAAGAAGGTATGTCATTCCATTACTATGTGTAGGTTTGACATATGAGAACATATAGAATATATACATGTTTTTAATTTATAATTTTTCAAAAAATAACTTAAGTGGCTTTCTTGAAACCTTTTAAAATTGGATATATGTTTTCAAATGCTTCATATATTTCAGAACGGTCTTTGGCACCTAAAAATAATTTTAGAATTAGTTTTAACTACATGTAATTTCATCCTACTACAAAAATATGTTCATAACCTGCAGTTCTATACCATTAACTTGGGGTATCATGGAATTCATTTGGACTTCTGTATAAAATATATAGCTCTGCATGATGAGATAAATGAAAATGCTTTTAATTTAATAGAATTAAAAGTGTTCCTAATAATAGAAGGGTGCTTTCCTGAATTTAAGATTATTATTCTGTCTCCTGCATTCTGGGACTTCCATGACTGATTTATTATTATTTTATTTATTTTATTAAATTTAGAGGCTGCCTGATTCCAGATCACTCTGAATGGCATACATGATAAATTAAAAGACAAAAACAGAAAGAAAATCATGAAAAATCCTGAACTTCCAGATGGACAAATACAATATCCCTAAAAATGTGGGAGAGGCTCAGAAGCCATCCTATCCTTCCAGCCTGGGAGCAATTCCAGAGAGCAGCCAGGCGCAATATAAAAACCTGCATCCCAGTAGGTAACATTGTTTTTGAACTGATAGGACCTAGAGTGTACCCACTCGGCTCAATCTTACTGGAAGGTAGACTTTATTGGAGATAAGTAGATCCTCAGATGCTTAAATTGAATTGCTCTTTGACATGATGGAAATTGAAACTCTCTCTTCTGATGCCTTCTCTCAAACTAAACATGGAGTTTCTACAATCTCCCCTTGTAAGGCAAGAGTTGCTCTTCTGTGCACTTATCCCAGAACAATGTCCAGAACTGTTGAGGTACTCAGTGTGTATTGACTAATGGTGAATGGAGTAGATATATTACATCCCTTAATCTAGAAATTATATTTTTACTTATGCAACATATAATTACACATTTTAAAGTCAGCAGACACATCATACAGTACTACTGACTCATATTCAGCTTGTGATCAAGTACAAGTAGAAGTTCCTGTTTTATACATGCTGTAATTTAATAACTTTGTTATCTACCATTGTTTTTTTTCCTGTGTGAAGAATTTTATGTTCATCTCTATTTCATTGTGAATTTGTTATGAAGTAGGAAACACATCTATCATAGTTTTTTTAGAACTCTCATTGGCCTTTGAAACCAACTATGGTATGCTTTCTCCATGGTTGGGGATTGGGGGCATTGTGTTACAATGTTTCTTGGTGAACAGTTCCAATTGGGGGGACAGGAAAGATCAGCCCAATGGCTATTCCTCTATGTGGGCTTGGGAGGTGCCCCAAGGGTCAGTCCTCTAGCCTTCCTATTTAACATTCATATGAAGCCGTTGGAAGAGATGATCCAAACTTTGCAAGTTTATATTAATATAGTGATAATGGCCAACTTTACATTGTTACCCCATGTTAGCCTGGTAAAGTCTGCATGGAAGAAGATGGGCTTAACTGAAGCCTAGTAAGATGGAGTTACTATTTTCCATCAGGATTTATTGTCTGCTCCAGAGATGTCTCTTCATGAGATGCCACTACCCTGAACGAGTTAATGTGACTTGGGGTTCGAGATTCAGTTCTGCTAGAACAGCAGGTGGAGGCTGTGGCCAGGATGGACTTTTTCAATTTTGATTGGTGAACTAGTTGCCAACATAATGGAGTGGGAGGATCTTTTTTCAATAACATTCCCTCATCGCCACCTTCTTAGATTACTGCAATGTGCTCAACATGGGCTACCTTTGAAAGTCACTTTTGAGCAGCAGTTGATTGAGAGCACAGCTATTTGTGTGCATGTTTGTCAATAGCAGGACTTACATACCATTTCATAGTGCTTTATACTCTCTCTAAGCAGTTTACAGAGTCAGCATATTGCCCCCAACACTCTGGATCCTTGGAAGGATGGAAGACTGAGTCAACCTTGAACCATCAGGATCAAACTTCTGGCATTATATGCAGTTAGTCTGCAATACTGCATTCTAACCACTGCATCACCACGACTCCTCAATAGGAACACATCGTACCAACAACCTGTACTTGTTGCCAACAAGTCTTAAAGGGGTTATTTAAAGTGCTGCAACTAAATGCCCTGTCCCACTGGCCGACGGACGCAAAACGTATGCATAAAGGACAGAGCGGATGAGCAAAATATCGGGGGTGGCTCCATCCATTGTCATCCGCTCCAAAAAGTGGTGAAAATTTGCATAAACAGAACGGAAAAGAAAGGAAAAGAACGGACGTGGGTAGTATGTAGCAGGGATGTTAAAGGGATGTTCATAGGAAGCCTAGAGGATGTATATAGGATGCAAACCGTTCACTGCTCATCCTTTCTATTTCCGTGCTACTAACGCTGTGTAGACGTTCCATGTACCTTTTGTTTCCTCCCTCTTTCCGTTTTCAGCTGCAGCGGATGTGAGTTGCGAGGATGCCCAGAGGATGCAGAGAGGATACAGCGTACGTTTAACGGATGATAAACGGACATAGAACGTTTGTTGCTCCGATGTCATGGATTTACATCGTACACGGCGGAAAGTTCATCCGTTCACAAAGTTTTGTGCAGCTCAAAACTTCTTGCACGGATGAAATTGCAGTGGACGGATGCTCAACGGATAGAGCGTATGAAACACGTATGCAATGAGTACACAACGGATGCATAGCGTTTTCCAACAGATGGCAAGCTTTTTTTAACGTTTTACATCCTCTTTGCATCCGTTAGTGCAGTGGGACAGGGGCTTTACTTATAAAATCCTACATGACTTGGTGCCTTTCCTGTGTAGAACTGCATTCTCCCATTGAATTGGCCTCGCCAGTTCAACTATCTAACAACTGAAAGTGAACATAGTTTAAAGTTGTTGAGGTTGAGAAACACCAGTCTAAAAGAATAGCTTCATCTAGCTCCAACAGTCTCCTTGAACCGTGAATTTGGCGGCACATAATTTTTGATTATAATAACAGTAATGTAAGATAGATATGCCTACAATGTTTGCGTATGTGTCAGTGATGCAGAAATAGACTGCTTTTATACAACTTAATTACTTACCAGTTAAAACAACTTTTCCAGACACAAAAATAAGCAGTACAATTCTTGGTTTGACCATTCTATAGATAAGCCCAGGAAACAGCTCTGGTTCATAACTACAATTTTCAGAAAAAAATTAAAATAGACAAAATTTACTATCTATGAACCAACAAGGTATTTTTTCAGAGAGTTCTTTTTAAAAAAATAGCTTTGGAATTTCCAGTGCCTGAAAAATACAGTCTGTTCTTCCCTGCTACTAGCTCCTTTTTATTAACCTTTATTCTGTCCCACTCCCTTTATCAATGACATTTTAATTCCTTAGTTTGCTCTTTAACAAGCAAAAATTACATGTAAGAATGTTTGTACTTCAATTTTTATAATTCTAATCAGGTATCAGTTTGCATAATTACAAAAGGAGAGTTGTATTTTTAATTAAATCAATTGGATATCTCTTCAAAAACATGTTTGAAAAAACACCAATACTGACAAGTTCTAGCTTGTGTATTGAGTACCAAACAAATGATGAGTACCAGGACAAACTTTATGTTAAAATGCATTGAATACCAGTTTCAAAAGAGCTGAACACTAATGTATCACTGCATTTTCCCCTGAATACAGTCTTTCTATATGGAAAATTTCTTGTACACCCTTGGGTTCATGTTTTGTATACAGCTTGCTTTGATCATGCTGGCTCACGTTTCTTAGTGCCATCCATATTTTCAGCTCTATCAAATTTTTAATATGCTTTGAAAACTGGTAACTGTGCACTATAAAGCAAAGTAGCAACCCTCAGATATAATTTATATTTCAAGTAATATATCTGAACCCCATACATACTTCCAAACTAAGAAAATAAAATGGAAGATGAGATATTGTAGTGCATGAAGAATGTAAATGCAGCTCCTGTGTGTGACTCATTAAAGCAATCACATCTGTTTCCAGTACTGCAGATACCACCTTAGAAAAAGGATATGGCTGCTTTAATCAATTGCAGAGGTTGCATTTGCACTTCCTAATGTTTTGAAGCACCCTTTCCATTACAGTCTGAAGCATTACACAACCCTAGTAACAATATAAAGTCTTTTTTCTAAGGTGGTATCTGCAGTCCTGGAAACAGATGCAATTGCTTTGATGAGTCACATACAGGAGCTGCATACATTCTTATGTCCACCTTCCCATTAAAAAGTTAAAACATATTACAATATGTTCTAATAATAATAATGATGATGATGATGATGTTAAAACTACAATATTAAAATGTTACAATATGTTCACCTTCCCATTAAAAAGAAAAAGATAAAAGGTCTTGAAAAGATAGAAGGATGGTCAGGAATATCCAAACTAGTTGCCATCTGGTAATAGCTGTTTTAAAATTGCAAATTAGGAATGGCCAGCCTTTTTCTAGAGTGTTCATAGCTCACACCCCAATTACCACATATGCCTCTTGCTCAAAATGAGCAACACCTATCCAATATTTTACCCTGAGAACTCAAACTGAATAGAAAAGTGGGATATAAATCAAAACAAGTGTCCTAAGTAAGTAATACTAGTTGGTGAAATCCTATCAGATTTTATATGATTCTCTTGGAACAAACCTAAATGAGATGCAGAGAAAAACAAAATATAATGATGATTTCAAATATTTCATAAAAACCCCATCAGACTCAGCCAATATAAGCATTTACACTTATACTGGTAAGAAAACCCAGAGTTTTTCTGGCATCAAGTTCTGATTGTTGTAATCATCAGCAAAAAGCACAAACCTGAGAGATCTTTCAGATCCTGAAAAAAATAATTGAATCATGAGTTTCCAAGCTGATCTTTAATGGGGCAATGGAGCAACAGTTTTGCATGGCTAAATGTATCTGCTTTCTCTTAGAAGACAGTTAGTTGATGCCATGAGCTCTTTCATGATATGTACCACAGAACAGCAAAAAATTCAAATGCCAGTATTTAGATCTGAAGCAAAAGGGCACAGGTTCCAGAATTCAACAGCCTCCCAAAACCATTCAGCCAACCTATCTGACCAATCAGTAGAAATACTATTTTGATATTCATTTGCCTTTCCCAACTTTAGATCCCGAGCTACAGTTCCCACCATCTCAACTGCCAGTGAGTTCCATTTATAAACTTCAATTTATGATAGAAGCCAAAGTCTTCTGGGTGCCTTTTCCCTTGCACACACATGGGGAGAGACATACCTGCTGAATTGTTGATGAGTTAGAACTAATCCTTCTAAGCGTATGGGAAATTTCACATCACAACTTCCCACCATGTTCTGTATTTTGAAATCCAGGAATTTTGCAGGAAATCCCAGCTTCTGTACCACGCGAGCATACTTTCTAGCTGCCAGTCGCGACTGCTCTTCGCTGCAAATTTACAACAAGCATTAGAAAACAAAGCAAGCCAGCAAAGCTTTAAGACAAGAGTAATTTCAATTCTCTTAGTCACCTGTATTCTCCCAACCTGTTATTTGGGCTTCTGAAGGTTTCTCCTACCTCACAATTGCTAGTAATATCTATCAGAGTTTCCTGTTACTGAACAACAACAACAACACACAAAAAAATGGAGTGCTATCAGGCACCAGCAACCAGAACTACTCAAATAACCTCAGTCAGTGACTTTATTAATCGCCTATGTTACAAAAATCTCAGCAGATTGCTTATCTTCTCATGGGAATGATCAGATAAGGCCTCATGGACTTTGGGGGAGATCAAGTTTATGCCATTTTCCACTGCACATGACTCCAAGCTATTTTCTTGAAACCAACTGCAGTTGTTAAATGGGCACCACCAGTATAGATCCTTTCATACTCAGCCAACCATGTCACTGTCCATGCTAGCTAGTGATCTATGGGAACTGTAGTTCAACACACCTGGTAAGTACCAGCTTTGGGAAGATTAATTAACTTTGGTAGTATATCATAGTATGCTGGAATATTACAAAAACAATTCTATTTTTTTAAAATGTGGAATTTCCAAGGGCTGTATAGTTGATAATACATTAATTGGTCTTGTTGCACTAAATAAATGAAACAATTCCCAATGCAATAAATCTACTTACTGCTTTAAAAAACATTTCAAAGACATTGGCTGTTTCTTAGGATGATTAGAGTGTTCTCCAATGAGTGTTCTCCATTGAGCTGCTCCGAGCATCCAGAGAGTGGGAAGTGCTTAATCTCTACTTGGATAGGCTAAATTGAATAGGACGCTGTTAATCCTCCCTGGCTCCTCCCTAACATTCCCCAGTTTTAGCTTAGCCTTTAGTGTGATAGGAAGCTTATCCTTGGCCGGAGCAGGAACATTTCAAGTTTGATTAGCTAGTCAGTATTCTAAATTCTTTGACCATCTTTCTCAATTCCGACAGCAATTTGGTAAAAAAAAGAGAGTGAGAAAGCAGTTGGAACGAAGCAGATCGTTTTGGCGATCGGGCCACATTGGTGCCCATAGCAATCGTAATTTGCTTCATCTTTCGCAGCCATGTTTCCCCCAGAGATCGCGGTTGCCACTCTTTGAATATTTTCTGTCTTGCCATTTGGATTTGAAATTTGAGTTGCTTTTAAGATAGTGCGCTCATTTGGTTCCTACTTGCCTTCTCCAGTGGTGTTTCCTCCTCTAGGATACACAGGGGTGGGGGTGGCGGAGCCCTTCTGGTCTCCTCTTCATTGCTCAGTCACACAGCATCCGTTTTTTTGTGCCCTTTTGAACGACTGTGCGACAAAGGTTATAGTGGTGTGGGCGCCAAAACAAAAATCCAGCCGGCGCCATTTTAAAGTTGGGCAATGGTCTTTTTTGATGTGCAATTTACAGGACTTCACCATTAGGTCCACGTTGCATCATGTGGCCATATTCCTGAGTTTCACATTTCCTGTGAGAGGCTTTACTTTCCTCAAAGCTTAATGCAGCTTACAAAGGAGAATGACAATTTGCAGCTCCCTTTAGTCTGGTTTCAGGGAAGTATAAGTAAAGTTTGTTGGCTACCCTCACAGTGAACATACATACATACATACATACATACATACATACATACATATTTATATTACTTTGCAGTACCCGGCCAAGATCAGCCTGATCAGTCAGCTGTTGAAGGCCTGTGGTTGTTGTTTTCTTTCTTTGAATTGACCTGGCATTGAGCATTATCAAATTTGACTATTTGTAAATAATACTTTTATTGCCTTTTTTTCTAAAAAAACATTAAACTTCATTAACATAAAATCAGATAAATTAAAAAAAGGGAGTGAAAGTAGATATAGGGTCTCTTGCCCCTGTGGTTGGTGCAGGACCCTGGACATGCCAACCATCCATATCTAGATATACTCACAGCCATATATATTTCAATATATTGTTTTTCATACTTATGACAGATTAACGTATAGTCAGAGTAACTACAGAATTGCAATGGCAAACAGAGGTGGCGCTAAGACACAGGTCCTACATAAGTCCAAGAAATCTAAGGGTCCTTCGAAGGCCACAGAGAAAGATGCTACCCGCTACCAGAAGGCATTGGAAAAGAAATTGAGAAGCGCACTAAGAAGGCTGAAAACTTCCCAGCCTCTTCCCCCAGTTCCACTATCTCAGACTCAACAACCACCAGTAGCCTTAGACCTGTCCATGCCACCCAGGCTGGCCAGTACCTTACAGGCTTCACCAAGCATAAATGTCCCAAGGCGAGCCCCTGAGGCGACCTTCATTCCAACAGCAGCTGGCCTACGACAGGAGGAGTTCCTGCCAGATGAGGTACCAGAAACAATGAAGGCATGGATGGAGCTTGCAATCCACAGAGGAGTCGCAGCCAGCGTCCAACAATCCTTGATGACCAGATAGATACCAGTATCGGAATGTGACTCTCAAGTCAGTAAGATCTCTATGCAGAACTGACCTACATTATCCTCAGATACCTCCTCAATGGGAGTTTTCTTTCATTTCACATATGCCTCTTCCCCAATTTTGGGGGATAAATTGTTTGACACTGCCCTGGATCCGCTTCTAATCAAAACCAAAAGCAAGAAGAAGATTCTCCCCTCCCTTCTTAGTCGTTTGACAGCAGGCGTTTTCAGCCCTTTTGGAGAGGGTCCTTTTGTCCCTATTATCAAGGCCCATTCGCTCCCAGATTCCAGAGACCACTGACATATAGGGGAGCCCAGCAGTCAGATAGATCAGAATTCTTCGACAGAATTCGAAGTGGACAAGGGGTGGACAAGCAAAGCGATTTTTCAGGGGAACTGGAAACAGAAGTTTTCGCCATCCAAGATAAATACAGGGATCTTGCTCCCATTGAAGGATGATTAAGGTTCTTTGCAGACCAATGGGACTTTTCCACATTGGATTCCTGGGTTCGCGACACCATCAGATTTGGCCTGCTTCTGGAGTTCTCCACACCCCCAAACTTTTTCATGAATTGTCCTATCTCCTGAGATCCAGTTAAAGGGAAACTGATGGAGACAGCGATCAATCACTTACTGGAAATTAAGGCCATCCAACCAGTAACCCGGGATCTACATGGACAAGGATTCTATTCCCCACTTTTTGTAGTTCCCAAGAGTTCAGGGGGTGGTGGAGGGCAACCCTAGATTTAAAACGTCTCAACCGTACTCTAGTCTACTGCAAATTCAAGATGAGTATGTTACAATTCATGCTCCTTAGCATAAGAAAGGGTGATTTTTTGACTTCCATTGTTTTAACAGAGGCCTATTTTCACATACCAGTTAGACTTTCACATTCCAAATTTCTCAGATTCTACTACAACAACCAACATTTTGAATACATCGCCCTGCCCTTTGGGTTGCCATTGGCCGCCAGAACTTTTACAAAGATTCTGGCAGCTCTGGCCGCACACCTTAAGCCCCTGTCACACTGCACCAACAGATGCAAAGAGGATGTAAAACGGACAAAAAAGCTTGCCATCTATTGGTTAACGCGATCTACTCACTGCCTCCATTTTGTTTCCTCTCTATCCATCCAGCATCCATTTATTGACGTTTTATCTGCTCAGAAAGTTTTGAGCTGCTCAAAACTTTTGCGCGGAAAATGTATCCAATTCATCCATTCTGCATCCGCTACGCATCCGTTCTGCATCCGTTCCGCATCCGTGCAACTCGCATCCGCTCGGACGCAGGGAGGAAGCGGAACGGACGTGGAACAGATGCAGAACGGAAGCCCAGCGGATGCAGCATGGAAACAAAGCATTTAAAACAGAAAAAACGTTCGCAGAGGGGACCTATCTCGGATATTAAGGATGCCTAGAGGATGCCTAGAGGATGCAAAGGGACACCTATACTGCCTATAAAAAGGGGGAGAAACTCACCTGCATCTCACTTTCAGACGAGCAGCCTAGCTGTGCAGACCTCTGCAACCTTCATCTGACTCTTGCTCTTCCACAGCATCCAGTCATGTCCACCGTGGATCGTAACACAGTCCTTTTGGCAGCCACCATCCTTCTGCAACAGTGTGAAGCCATCTACAGGCTCTGTGAACTCTACTACAGGAAGAAAAAGAGGCGGCCAAGAAGCGTCTGGGTACGAAGATGGTTCGCCAGAAGAGCAGAGGACGGACTGTACAACAAGCTGATGGTGGAGATCAGGAACAAAGACACTTGGGCATTCCAGAACTTCATGAGGATGCCTCCAGCCATGTTTGACGAAGTTGTGCAGCGCCTGACACCCAGGTTGACCAAGGCAAACACCAACTTCCGGCCCAGCCTGGAACCTGGGCTCAAGGTGGCACTCACTCTGCGCCACCTGGCCTCAGGGACCACCTACAGGAACATGCAGTACGGCTGGAGGGTGCCACACAACACCACCAGCATAGTGGTCAGAGAAGTGGTGCAGGCCATCATCGAAGAATACCTGCAGGAGCTCCTCCAGTGCCCCTCCACTGATGAAGGATGGAAGAAAGTTGCAGAGCAATGGTATCAGAGGTGGAACTTCCCCCACACCGTTGGAGCCATCGATGGCAAGCACGTGGCCTGCAAAGCACCACCCAAGTCGGGCTCCACTTATTTCAACTACAAGGGCTTCTTCAGCATCATCCTCTTTGCCATGGTCGATGCTGACTACAAGTTCATGTACATCGATGCTTCAGGCAGCGGCTCATGTTCAGATGCGCAGGTATACAACACCAGTGACCTCAAGGAGGGGCTGGAAGGCAACCTCATCATGGGCTTTCCAGATCCAGACCCCCTGCCCAACGACACGCAAGATGTGCCCTACTTCATCATGGGGGATGACGCCTTCTCCTTCAGAACCTACCTCATGAAGCCCTACACTTCCAGATGCCTCACCCGTGAAGAGAGGATCTTCAACTACAGGCTGTCCAGGGCAAGGCAGGTGGTGGAGAACGCCTTTGGCATCCTGGCCAACAGGTTCCAGGTACTTTTCACCACCATGCAGCATCGCCCAGAGACCGTGCATCGCCCAGGATTGTGGAAGCTTGCTGCATCCTGCACAATCTCATGCGCACCCGCTACCCGGTCTTGCAGAACAGGCTCGTGGACCTCCAACAAGGCAATGGGGACATGAAGCCTGGGCGAAACCTGATAGACACTGAGGATGTGCAAGGCCCCAACAGAGCCTCACATGAAGGGAAGAAGCAGCGCAACCTCCTGAGACACTGGTGCAACTCCCCAGCTGGAGCAGTGGAGTGGCAAGACAGGATGATAGATGATTAATGGGTGCTTCCTTCAGCCTGTCTCATCACACGGATGAGATTGGGCCATGTATGTTGGGTGGGCCTACAATGAACAGGGCATTTAATAAAGAGTTCTGTTTATGTTCAAATGTGTGGATCAATGCTTACTAATGAAGGGCCAAAGGTGTGGCACCTGGGAGGGTGGACCATACAGTCCCACTATGCTTGCACTGGAGGTTTATCTATCTCACAGCTATCTTAACCCATCCCAAAGGTATCCCTGCCCACCCCACTGCTATCTTAACCCATCCCACAAGCATGCAAAGGCTTAAACCAATTCTAAAAGTTTCCACCAAGACTTTATTACAAAAAAAGAAATGAAGCAAGTGTGTGAATCAAAGATAAACTTTATTGAATGACAAGCTGTAAAACAAAAATGACCCAAGTCAAGTGTCCAAATAAAGTCCACAGGTAGCCAGCTACCCAGTCTCTGGCACTCCTCTTGGTCACTCGGAGGTGTGCCCAGTCTCAGGGGTGAAGGGTCCAGGTGCTGTGGAGGTGGGTGGTGCTGGAGTGCTGGTCTGTATCATCATTGGGGTGCCTGGCCCCAAGAGGACAACAGGGGACGGTGTGTTGAGGAAGCTCTCAGACAGCTGGCTCAGACCCTTGATGCTGAGAGGTCCTTCCTCCATGCCATGGGGTGTCAGCCCCAGTACTGATGAGAGATGTACTGAGGCCGGGCTTGGCTGTGGGGTGGAGAAAGGAGTAGTGTAGTGGGGCTGTCTGGTCTGCAGCTGGGTGAGGACTGGTGTAGGTGGCATCGCTGTCGTCAGTGGCATCATTGTCGTGGGTGGCATCGGTGGCATCAGTGGAACCGGTGGCAACGGTGTCGTCCGATGACTCTGTGCCTGGACTGGGAAGGGCTGCTGCCTGTGCTGCTGGACCTCCTGGTAGCCATAGCCCTGGTAGGTGAGGGGCTGTGGGAAGCCTTGGAATGGGAGGGACATCACCTGGGGTGGAGGAGCAGACCTGGACTGGGTGGAAGCAGGTTGCTCTGGATCTGGAGGGCTGTGAAGCAGCTCGGTGATCCGGTCCTTCACCACCTGGTACTGGGGTTCCTCCATGTTCCTGAGGGTCTGGTTGACATAGGTGAGGAAGGGCTTGCGGTTGGAGGATGAGGAGTCGGTGCTGACCAGCTGAGAGAGGAGATCTATACTGGTGCAGATGGTGCCCCTGATCTCCAGCAGGACAGTGTGGCTCTGCCCCTCCTGCTGTCTGGCTCTCTGCCTTTCTGTGGAGGCGGAGCTGGGTGGTGGTGGATGCGGCTACGACTGTGGTGGACTCAATGTCTCCTTTCTCCCACCGCACCAGGGAGTCCTTCACGTGCTCAACCACGGTTACAACACCTGTCCGCGGGTTCTCCGCCGTGGCACGCTCCACAGAAACCTGCCTGGAGACAGGGACTGACTCTCGGCCGGAAGAGGACTGGGTCTCAGCAGGCTGCCAGAGAGAGAGGGTAGGCAGAGGGGCTCCTGGTGCTCCTCAGTGGCAGATCTCACCCTCCAGGAAGCTGCAGCTGGCCATGACGTAGGTCTCTCTGTCCGTCAGCTTAACCGTGGCCTGGCCAGATTTCTTCAGGTGCAGCTTCCCATACCAGGTGTGCATGTGCTTCCACCAGTCGAGGAGTACCTCTGAAGTGTAACCCATACTCTCCGCCCTCTCTCTCCAAGCAGCCTGCTTCCTTTTGGTGTCCCTGTACAGCCAGTGTCCCTTCCATCACAGATAGTCATTCTCTCTCAGCCACTCCAGCACCTCATCCTCGTGTTCCTCCTCGATGAAGTATTGCCTCCTCTCCCATCCCCGCATACGCCTCTTCCTCCCTTTGGCAGGACCAGATGGGCCCTCATCAGAGGGGCTCCCAGGTGGTAGGGGCTGCTCCTCCACACCACCAGCAGCACCAGCAGGATCATCATCATCATCACCAGCAGGATCATAATCATCATCATCATCATCATCAGCAGCAGCAGCAGCAGGATCAGCAGGACCAGGATCATCAGCAGCAGAGTAAGCACCAGGAGCCCCAGCAGCAACAGCACCAGCAGCACCAGCAGCACCAGCATGACCAGGAGCATGAGCAGGACCAGGAGCATGAGCAGGACGAGCAGAACAAGCAAGACCAGGAGCATGAGCAGGACGAGCAGGACGAGCAGGACCAGCAGGACCAGCAGGACCAGCAGGACCAGGAGCAGCTTCAGCAGAATACGCAGCAGCAGAAGCACCACCGCCAGGAGCAGCTTCAGCAGAAGCTCCAGCACCAGAAGAGCAAGCCCGAGCAGCAGAAGCCCCAGCAGAAGCAGAGTCAGGGACAGGGGGCGGGAGGGTGGCCCTGTCCCTCTTGGCAGGGATGGCGGCAGGTTGCTGAGACTTTTGCTTCTTCCCCATGGTTGTGGGGTTGCTGGCTGGCAGGGAGGCTGGCAGGCACCAAGGCTGGCACCAAGGCTGGCAGGAAGGCTGGCATCAAGGCTGGCAGGAAGCCTGGCAGGAAGCCTGGCAGGAAGGCAGGCAGGAAGCCTGGCAGGAAGCCTGGCAGGAAGCCTGGCAGGAAGGCAGGCAGGCACCAAGGCTGGCAGGCAGACTGGCTGGCAGGGAGGCTGGAAGGCAGGCTGGCAGCAAGGCTGGCAGGCAGGCAGAGAGCAAGGCTGGCAGTCAGGCAGAGAGCAAGGCTGGCAGGGAGGCTGGCCAGGAGGCTTGGAGGCAGGCTGGCAGGAAGGCTGGCAGCAAGGCTTGCAGGCAGGCATGCAGGCAGGGCAGGCAAGGACTCGATGTATCCTGCAGCAGGTCTTTCCTCCGAATGCTGGCCACATGCGAGCTGCTTCCCTTTATATCCGTGTGGCTTATGCAATGCATCCCCCCCGCATGTGCAATTAACGCCAGGCATCCATTAGGCTTCCGCTGTGCATCCGCTACGCTTCCGCTCTGCATCAGCTTCATCTGCTGTGCATCCGCTGTGCATCCACTGTGCATCCGCTCTTTCCGTTCCGCGTCTGCTTTGCTGAGGCCCCCCGGAAGCCTTGAGGATGTGCCATCCGCTCCCATCTGCTTCCGTCCGCTTGGCTTCCATTCCGCATCCACTTTCCATCCGCTCTGCGTCCTCCCTGCGTCCGTGTTATCCACTCCGGTTATGCAAATTTTTGCCCCTTTTGAGAGCGGATAACAACGGATGGAACATTTTGCTCGTCCGTTGTGTCCGTTTTGCATCTGTTGGGCAGTGTGACAGGGCCTTTAGGAGCACTCCAGTTTAGCTCTAGTGCTACCTGGATGACATTTTGATCTTCTCTTCCTTTCTCCAGGCAGGCAGAATTGGGTACCCAAGTTACACTGATCACCCTTCAACAACATGGTTTTTCCATTAATTGGGCAAAGAGCCATTTGTTTCCCTCAACCCGTTTATCTCACTTGGGCTCGAGAATAGACACAGTAGAAGGAAGAGTGTTTCTATCCCTTGAGAGACAGGAGAGCATTAAAACCTTCGCTCAGACTATCAGAACCCTCAAACGTGTTCCTCTAGCCGATTTGTCTAAACTACTGGGAAAAATGATCTCCTGTATTTCTATTGTTCCTTGGGCTCAGTTTCATACTAGATCACTCCAATGGTATGTGTTTCTGTTCCAAAGATCAGGACTAAGTAATTCCAGGACCAGAGTGTTAGTTCCTACAAAAGTCTGGCTATCTCTACACTGGTGGACAGCTCCAGCCATCAACAAGGGTTGCCCACTGAAAGAGCCCCAAAGACTCACACCATAACCATGGATGCTAGCCTGTTCAGATGAGGAGCTCATTTCCAGTCCCTCTCGGCTCAAGGGCGTTGATTAACTGCAGAGCAATTGAACAGCATAAATTGGTTGGAGCTCAGAGCAGTCCACTTGACCCTTCACAGTTTCCTCCCACATATTCAAAGGGGACACATACTAATACTGACAGACAATGTCACAACAAAAGCACATGTTAAAAGATGGGGGAACCCACTCAAAACTTCTCATGTGGGAAGCAGAGAGACTGTGCCTTTGGGCAGAAAGGAACTTAGCCTCTATCAGAGCAGAGCATATTTCCAGCCTGACAAACACACACGCAGACTGGCTAAGCAGGGCCACAATCGACCAATCAGAGTGGCGTCTGCATCCGAATCTGTTTCAAGAGGCAGTACAGAGATTTGGTCTGCCAGTTATAGATCTGTTCGCTTCTCCCCTGAACTAGTAACTCCCAGAGATTCTTTTCAAGATAGCCATCCCAGGGAGTGGAGAACATCAATGCCTGCCTTTGCCGGTGGCCCTGGGTTCTCCTATATGCCTCCCCTCTCTCCCATGGATACCCAAGGTGGTACAAAAACTACTAGAAGAGAAAGCGGACCTGATCTTGGTGGCACCCTACTGGCCCAGGAGGCCGTGGTTTGTGGATCTCAGGGGCCTGTCCACAGAAGAACCATCGAAAATTTCACCTCATAAAATTCAGCTCACCCAAGGACTGATCCAGCACCTGGACCCTCAATGACTCCACCTAGCCATTTGGAGGTTGAGTGGCAACATCTAAGAAATAAGAATTTTTTGGCCAGGGTGATTAATACCATTCAAGCAGCTTGGCGCCCTTCTATGAGCCATATATATAATACCACATGGACGATCTTCTTCAAATGTTGCACCAAATCCAAGGTGGTCCGTCAGTTGCACAAGTTTTAGAGTTTCTCCAAGATGGTCTCGACAGGGGTCTCTCTCCAAACACTTTAAGACAACAAGTGGCAGCTATTGCCTCAGTGGTGACTTGGGAAGGTCTACCATCCATCTCCTACCACCCAAGGATAAAGAGGCACCACACCTCCTACCATCCAAGGATAGGGGCACCACAAATTTATGTCCGCCAGTGGTGCATCATTACCTGACCTGAGACCTTAACAAGGTCCTCACAGCACTCACGAAGAGTCCATTTGAACCCCTGAAAACTGCTAGCCTCCATTTTGCCACATACAAGGTAGTTTTCCTCGTGGCTATAACATCAGCATGACATATATCAGAAATCACAGTTCTATCGGCCCAAAAGCACCTCTGTATATTCCATACTGACAGAGTGGTGCTTCGAGCAGACCCCACGTTCACTCCTAAAGTCAATTCTGCCTTCCATAGGTCACAAGAACTAGTTCTCCCTAACTTTTGCCCCAGACCTTCTCAGGGCCTAGAGCAATGGCACCGACTGGATGTCTGCAGAACTCTCCGTACTTACTTACATAGAACAGCTCCTTTCAGAATGACTGAAGCTCTTTTCGTATCTTTTCAGCCAACCTCTCAGGGGCAGAAGGTCTTCTCTTCGATGAGAGGCAGGTGGCTGAAGGCCATGATAGCCAAGGCATACAAGACTCAACCATTGCCTTTGCCTAGGGGCATCATGGCCCACTCAAAAAGGAGCGTGGCAACTTCAGCAGCCTGGACCACGCAAGCTCCTATAGCAGAAATATGTAGAGCGGCAACATGACTCTCCCCATCGCATTTCATTAGGCATTACAAAATTGATGTATTTGCTTCTGCTGAAGCCTCTTTTGGTAGGAGGGTATTACAATGAGTCCACTTGGACAGCGGGGGGGGGGGTTCCAACCCAGACGGACACCCTCCCAAAGGACAAGCCAAGCTTAGGTATGTCCCACTCTCTGGATGCTCGGAGCAGCTCAATGGAGAAAGGGTGTTGGTATTTACCTGGTACACCTGTTCTTAGTGAGCTGCAATAAGCATCCAGCCCCACCCAATATCTGTCTGGTAGGATCCTGTTTTGGTCAACAACTAATCTGGATATAAGTTTAAAAAGAAAAACACAAACAGAACAATTAAGAGGATGGGGGTTGCATCACCTCGTCTTCGCCAAAACTGGGGGACACGAGGGAGGAGCCAGGGAGGAGTAACAGTGTCCTATTCAATTAAGCCCAGCCTATCCGAGCAGAGACTAAGCACCTCCTACACTCTGGATGCTCATCGCAGCTCACTGATAACGGGCGTATCAGGTAAATACCAATGCCCCTTTTCTGATGCCCAGTCTGAACTAGATGGAATGTTAATGGTCTGAACCAGTCACATTAGCCTTATATCACAACAATTCTATCTTTAAATGAGGAATCTTGTAAAGCTTAGCAGTCCTACCTTTTGGCTCCAGTGCACACCATTTTACCAGAACTAAATATAAGGGCAGTTGTTCTTGGTTCTCTAATTCTCATAATTACAGCAGCAAATCTCTAAAATTCAGAAAAATCCAAATTTAAAATCCTTTTAAACTACATTACTCATTGTATGAATATCTATTTATTTGTACCATGCTATTGTTATTTTTTTACAAATAACTCATGGTGGCGAACATATCCAATACTCCTTCCTCTTTCTATTGTCCCAGCAACAGCCATGTGAGGTGAGTTGCAGTGAGACTGAGTTACTGACCTCAGGTCACCCAGCTGGCTTTCATGGCTAAGGAATGACTAGAACTCATAAACTCCTGCTTTCTAGCCTTGATTCCTCGACCAAACTAGTTTATTTATTGAGAACCATAAACATTTTTCTTCCCATTCTATCCTTATTTTGAGATTGCTTCAATAGCTGCAAGTGACCTTACTGGCTTGGGAAAGATCTTACATAAATAGGTCTGTCCTTATAAAATATAACTTATAAACATTGTCAATATAGTCTATAAAATGTGAATGTAGCCTTTTATCAATTTAAATTATTTATATGTCCTGATATATTTGAACTTAGCAGGCCTGTGAGGACTATCCAGCTAATTGAGACCAAGGCATTGCCTGTTTTCAAGAGAAATCTAGTTCTAAATAGGCATCAAATGTAGCCAAATTTACATTAGGTCTGATTTCTTTCTTTGTTCTGACATTTAATTAGACAAACATCTAACATTATTGTTCTCTGTTCAAAGTTAGGAAATACATAACCTCAATTTTGCTGACTATTCTTTAGATAGGAAATTATCACTTTTATTTATAATCTTCTGATAGTCTGTTAACTTAATCTGCAACATCTCATTTGTAGCACTCCATCCCCATCTTGTCATCTGCTTGGAATACTGTATTTTCTTTTGGAATTTTTAGGGCTTTTATATTTTATTTATTTCAAAAAATAAAGTTTGATTTTCTTAATCACTGGTGGGCTTGAAATATCTAGTCAGATACCTCTATGCTACTTACCCAAAGGATATCATTTAATTACCAGGAAACATTAAAATTTCTCTGAGAGTCCTAAGTTAATGAGATGATGCCAAATGTGGTGTTTCCTAGTTGTTACAGCAAGAACTATAAAGCTATTAACTACACCAAAGCAAGAAACAAGAACAGTGTTGAATTGGTTTGCTGGGGAGGAGTTTGAGACCCAGTGGTCAGTCACATTCATTAACAATGTAGAAACTGTATGGGCTGCATATGCCTGGCTTGAAGGGCAGGGCAGGATGTTGCAAAGTGGTTTTTCCAAAAGACAACTCAACTTTTTTTTTTCTTTGAAAATGTTTCACTTCTTATCCAAGAAGCATCTTCAGCTCTTTGAGTTCTCAGTTCTCAGAACTTCAGTTCTCAGAACTGAAGAAGCTTCTTGGATGAGAAGCAAAATGTTTTCAAAGAAAAAATATCAGATAGTTTATAAAATATAACTGGATTTTCTAGACTCTCAAAAATACTGCTTTGGGCAAGCATATATTTTGAGCTCAGTGAGGTATGCTAGCCAAGACTTGGAGATTATGGGATGGGATTGTCAGGTGTGTGTCCTGCATTCCACAGGCAGCCTTCTATAACAGAAGAATAGCAGAGTAAATATTGATAAGAAATGAGCAAACATAGCATGGCAATTCTAAGGAGACTTTCACTGGTCAGGATACTATTATGAAACGACCTTGGAAAAGGCAAACTAAAGAGAGTGTATTTGGGCCAAGGAATTGCTTGGAACATCTTTATAGAGGTCAGATTTTGAAGAGAAACAGCTTCAGAGGTGGAAATAAAAATTCTTAGACAAGAGAGAAACTAGTACTTACCTTTGGATTATATTCTGCATTTCTGGCATGAAGAGCTATATTCTTTAGGTCCAGTTTGCAAGCCAAATTTACAGTGGCTACTATGTTCCTGGCAGAGGAACAGGAACAAAAAAAGCCTTTAGGAACTTTACTTAAAAGGAGTGCAATAACATAAGTAAAAACAGCTTCTTTTTCATTTTCTTCTTATTCCAGGCCCTGGAATTCTTTTTTAAAAATATTATTTTATTGTTTCATTAAAAACACAAGTAGTACATTGTATTATTTGGGTATAATCGTATTTATACTGTATTATCTAGAGCAGCGGCCCCCAAACTTTTGGGCACCAGGGACCAGTTCCGTGGAGAGATATTTTTCCGTGGGCCAGAAGAGGCATGGTCTGTGTGCTGTCTGCATCCCATGGATGGGGCTTTGCTTGTTGCGTAGACAGGTATCTGGCATGCCATGGACAGGTGCTGCTCCATGGACCAGGAGTTGGGGACCCCTGATCTAGAGATAATAAACTCTGACAATTTAGGGCTATCTGATTCTTACAGCATTTCCTTACTTTTGTGTAACTGTGGCATAAGCATGTCTGTCCTGGGGAAGTCCTTTTTTCTGATGACAAAACTGGGACCAGCAACAAGGAAAGCAAACTTTTTGCTTATTTATTTTTCTGCCAACACAAAAACTGGTACATAGCAATGGGGCTAGACTTGAGGGTGTTCTAGTATCTACAGCATACACTTTCCCATGTTGGGGTTTTCTTAGTAGTTTTTATTGTAGTCAAGGTTAAAAAAAACACATATACTGCTTAATATTTTCACAAAGTGTGCTGAATCTAAAGATATGATTAACAGTGTCTGGTCCCCAACAGAATTGTTGGTAACCATAACCCAAAATTTGACTCTACTGATCTGTCTTTTTGCTTTCTGATAGCTCTCTTTTAAAAAAAAAACATTTTTAATTATAATGTTTAATTACAAGAAAAAAGAAATGTTAAATAAAGAAAACATGAAAAGAATTATGACTGGTTTTATTGAGTGGTTCCCATCTTAATCTTTCCCTCTTTGTAATTATACAGGATTCTGGATGGCTCGACTGGGAGGTCATCTGACTGACTGAGTCATCTTGATCAGAAAGGAAGGAGTGTGGACATCTTCATTAGGTCATTATTTAGGCCAGCTGGTGAGCAAGATCTACCTTCTCCCCACCCTGCAATTACCAAGGGTATGTCAAAACAACTAAAAACATGGAAAAACAGCCTTGAAGATGAAGGATGTGCAGCTGAACCATGCTGTGAAAAAATCAAGAGGCCAAAAGATTTGATACTTGCTGTCTGCTTGAAGAGGAGGGTAAGAAATAGACAATGGTGGAACAGCTCAGGATTGTTTGGATTAAAAAAAGTAGGTGCTAGAAAAATGGGTAGTTTGAAAAACTCAAAAGATAGTTTACTCTAAAAAACACTTTTGTTTTATGTAGGTCTGTTACTTTGTATTATAAGAATTGGCCACCCAATTCTGGAAAACTTTTTTTAATCACATGATGGACATGATGCTGCTGCATTATTATAAATATCTCAAAAATATTGTATGCTTTTACAGTTGGCAATTTTTGCATGCAAAGCTGCTTAATGAATTTCCATATTTATTAAAAATTCCCGTTATCTTTTGAAGATGATTGGGTTCCATCAGATTCAGAGAATTTAGCAGCAACATATAATTTGATGCCCTCAGCCTGTGAGAGTAATCAAATAGAAAAAAAACTTTTACCCAGTATGTCCATTACAGAAATCTGAATCTTGTTCTCATTTTTCAAAATGGGTTTTCTCAAAGCAAGAAATGAGAACAATTGTTCTCAATTCCAAGTGCCTAGTTTTTTCTGTTGCTTCTGTAATTTAGATGTAGATTGTCATATTTGCTTTGTAGATGTGTCCCTTTGTGGTTTCCCAATTTGGCAATCCCCAGCCCACTCCTACCCAATTAGGTAACATCTTCAGTGTGAGTTAGTGTAGGGTTTGCTGTTTGTTTATATATTATAGCTTGCCTTGCTAGTTTTTGTGGAATGCCTTTTGTCTATCTAATATTGATGTCTGTTTATCTGAGTATTGGCTGATAGAGAAAATATTGTCCCTTAGAAAACAAAAATACTAGAACACATCCCCTTCAGCAATCAATATTACTTAGTTGAGTAATGAAACCCTGCAAGTAAACAAATCAAGCTCAAATAGCACCAAAAACTCCATAATCAACTCCTTCTGTTCTGTCAACTCTTCTTTGCAAATTTATTTGCCATGGCTTCTGGCCCATTTTACTATCTTAGTAAGAGGGAGAGGCTATGTTTCCTGCCTGCTATGAAATGGCTTAAGGTTTACTTTGATTGCTAAAACATTTTACAATTTCTTTAACTCTCAGAACATAATAAAAAGGCACATCAAATGCTTAACTAAAGTTGGCAGGCCACCAAAACATCCTTACTCAGCCAATAAAAAGCCCAACTGAGCCCTCATGATAGTGGCACAACTATGGCATGGATACACCTTGCTGCCTTTGAAGAGTCTTGTGGATTCTAATGCTAATATTTCCTTCCTTTTAGTCAAACCTGGCTCTTTGAGACAATGTCCTCTTCCAGAATTATTTTTCCCCAGTTTCCCAATCTAGTTTACAGCACAAGGTTCAGCAGATGCTGCCACTGAGCTAATAAATAGCAGGCCATATTCTACAACTTTCAGTTGAAAGTGAACTAGAAAAAACTAGAAAAGTGTTCTAAGCATGTATCAGTGAATCTGGCATCACACATTGCTCTAAGTCACAATCTAATTTTGATGAGACAGCATGTGAAACCAGTCAAGAGTGGCTCATTCTATACAGTATGTATATAAAAAAAGAATAGAAATAGAAAAGCATTGTTCAGTCACAATATGTGAATAACCATCAAAAGTGACTCTTACTAAAAATGAATTGCAAACTGATGGGAGGGGGATAATGGAAATGATCTCTCTATGAGAGATCATAGGATTAAGGTTTAAAATCCATTCCCATCTACTCATCCAATTAATATGGCTCTAATCCTGCTTTATACTTGGATTTTCTTATCACTTCGAATTTAGTCTTGATTACATGCTGAAAAGTTATCGCTCTCAAGTTATGTTTCCAATAATATGACAGAAAATGCAATATTTATATTTGGACAGGAGATTACCTGGGAATATCAGAGCTGTATACTAAAATGGGAAGCATAGTCATCCTGGAAAAAGTTAATGGCAAGTCACATTGGTACAGTTGCCTAGGAAACTTGAATGCATACTTGCCTTTTTCTTCATGCCATAAGCTTGACTTAATCATAGCTTACTCAATTATTCAATATTCTAGGACTGAATATTCCACCAAATCATTAGCTACTCCCACTAATTGGGTTTTCATTTACATGCTTGACTAAAATGTGACAACTACCAATGTGCCAAATTAGCTAGCTTTTTAGTAAAACTTACTGCAACTGTGGGACAATGCCAGAAGCTTCTGAAGCAGGGGACACAAGAGTTTTGGGAGTTATGGGGGGCATGGAGGGACACATCCCAGAAAAATCAGAGGATGGATGAATTGTGTTTTCATCCTTCTGTTGGGACCCTCCACTGTCCTCTGAGAAGATTCCCCTGTCTTGAGGACCTTGATAGTCTTCCAGCATGTTGCTGTTGTTGTTGTTCTTGTTGCAATGTTCATTATCTTGTCCAAAATCATCTGGCAGGAAGCTGAGATCTACTGAAGAGAAGTCTTTGCCTTGGTCAGGCTGAGGAGTAAACAATGTGCCCGGAATGACAGAAATAGGCAAATCTGATTCAAAGAGACTCAGGGGAGAATACATTTGAGGGCTATTTGATGGAAGATCATCCTTCAAAGACAGAGGAGCAGAAAATATTTCAGGCACTTTGACTTTATGGATACACAAAGTCCTACAGAGAACCACTCTCTTAAAAACACCATCATTTCCTTATGGGACTACATTAAAAGGGATAAGATTTTGTGAGTTGCTGCTTATTTCATCAGTTGTATGGTCTGGTTATTCATAGAATGAAATAAAGATAGAAGTAGCCATTCTCTACATCTAATCAAGCAAACAGCAGCTCTTTAAATTGCATGTCTTTTAATAAAAAGTGTTAGAAAAATCACTACCAAACTTTCTCATTTTTCGTCACCCTAGACCAACACAACTCCGTCTACAGTGAGATGGAAACCATGATATATGGCTTAGCAAATTATGTGCTTTAAATCAATTCTGAGCTTTTAAACAGTCTTGGGAAAAGCAATTTATGGCTTAGCGCACTGTGTAAATCTGACAATTGGCTGTAAATAAATAAAACTTGTTTACCTTTGAGAAAGAAAATTTCCTTAAAATCCATTATTCAAGAAAGGGGTCAGTTCCCTTAGTGGTTTGGGTCAACACTTTGTTTTTGTTTGGCTAAAACTCATGAACTGTCTCAGAAACTATGGTGCCAAGTGGAACAATGGGAAATGATAATGATTCAGCAAAACCCCAATTTAAATCTTCCGTCTTGATGTTAATTTAATAGACAATCCACCACCCCTCAATACAGAGTTTGCCATTTAGTAACACTTATCCAGAATTATCTTACTACAACACATATATACAAATCGAATAAATAAGTTAAAACAGGCATATTGTCCTTACAGGCTGCCTGCCAATACAGGCAATCCTCGACTTACAACCACAATTGAGTTCAAAATATCTGTTGTGAGTTTTGCCCCATTTTATGACTTTTCTTGCCACAGTGATGGCAATCACTGCACTTAATCTGGTTAAGTAAATCTGGTTTCCCTATTGACTGCTTGTGAGAACATCGCAAAAGGTTATCCCATGACCCTGGGACACAGCATAAGTCATAAATATGAAACCATTTCCAAACATTTGAATTTTGATCACATGACCATGGGAAACGCTACAAATATAACTATGAAAAATGACCATAAGCCACATATTTCAGTGCCATTGTAACTTTGAACGGTCACTAAATGAACTAAGTCCAGGATTACCTGAATAATAGGCTGAGAATGTCACACAGATATTTGCTAAATTTATTCAAGCAGAATATTTGCACCTTCAGAACAAGAAACAAGTATTACCAATCAAATTTAATGATTTCTTTTAGGCAAACTGAGCCCTTTTCTCTTAGTTTTATATAGCATTTTATTGGTTTTATATTCCATTTTGGTATTATTGGCAAAATAACTAACTGCAAGGAGATATATATGTACAGTTAATGTGTAACTCTGGAATTTCCTGGCTATAGAAAAATATGCAATTCTCTCCAAACAGTAACTGACTACATTGATTGTTATGGCTTCACAATATACTAAATTAGTAATATGCATTTAGGATTAGCACAACAAAATACATTAAAATGTAATCAACCAGTTCCCCATTCACAAGCACCAAAATATACACCAGTCACCCTTACACTAACCTAAACTAACAACCTTGACTTTACCTGGCTTAAACACTCATCTAGGTAGCTTTCCAATGAGAATTCCCCATCCATGGGTGGCTTCTAATAGTACTGAGTAAATTAACAAGAAATTCAATCCTGCTGTTTCTTGTTCAGTCACCGAGTTAAAACCCTTTTAGAGTAGAGAGAAGTTAAAAATTGCTAGTCTAAAAGAAAATCAACTGCAGCCATTATCTTTCTACCTTTAAGCCTGAATTACTCCAACCAGCTGAATTAAGTATGGACCTCTTTATCTGAGAAGAGAATCAAGTGTTCTTTCATTAAAATTGGGGCATTAGAATCACCTGTGCTACTTCAGAAAGTCTTGTGGATCCCTTAAGCAAGTAGGCAGTATTTTATAGGTCAAGAGTTGCATTTAATGTTTTAAATTTAAGTTATACAATAGGAGTACTAAGAGTTTATTGACTGTTTCGTTGTTTTACTGATAATTAAGATGATACTGTAGAATAGATAGCAATTTTTGTCTTTTTTCTACCTCAAAAATCTTAACTCCAGTTTCTGGCAACTCTAGTCAATAGTGGTTTGTGGGCTACAAGAAAGGAGTTATTTATAGGCCTCCATGCAGCCCTAAAGGCTCAAGTTGCTGAGTCCTGCTTTGAATGAAGACATTTATTCTGTAGGATTTTCCCAGGAAAAAAATTGATATATTTGTCCAACAGGTTGACTATAATTAACTGAATCAGGATTTTGAGTATGTATGATACAATATTGCTTAGAGTAACTGCATAACACACTAAGCTAAATTTTAATTGGAAACTTTTGGGTCAGTACCTGTGAAAACACAAACCCTGAACACTGACCCATTTTCAAAGCGTGATTTGGATCATGTAGAAACTGTCAAGAAAACCTTAAACCAGAGTTTCCAGGAACACACTGTAAGGGAGGTACAGACTGACTCTAGGGAGGTGTAAATAATCTTTTAGCGACAATATAATAAATCTACCTTTCCCCAAGTTTCACTGTATTTTCATTATTAATTTGTATTCATTTGGTGTTTGGTTATGGATAACACTGAACTGAATTGGTACTATGGTAGATGTGCAGATGCCCTCTGTAAGTGGGGCAAAATATCATCAGCAAGTTGTGTGTGGTACTGAAAAAACAATAGAATAGAATCTGTCATGGAGACTTTGATTTCCTAGTTATGACAAATGAAGCAAAAATTATATCTGTAATCTAGACATATATGTTTATAACTCACATTTTATAATTCATATTGTATTTTTATCTTTAGTGTTTTAGTGAATGTGATGTGAATGTGATATACTGTATGATACATATATACATGCGTATTTGGATTTTTGGGGAAATTTTATACATTAAGATGACACTAAAGGGAGGTGTGACTGCAAAAAGTTTAGGAGTCTTAAACCAAATGCATCTTTTGCTGGGATTATGCGGTTTAGCATTATGAACCCAACCAATTGTCCTTTATTTAACAAACATTAGCCTCGTGCTATCGGACTACTCTGCCTTCAGTCACTCTGTGACACCGAATGGCTTTTGAAATGAGAGGATTCTATGGTTACTGGGTCTTGCCAAAACATGACCTTCTAGAGCAGGGGTCCCCAAACTTGGCAACTTTTAAGACTTGTGGACTTCAACTCCCAGAATTCTCTAGCTAGCCAGAATTCTGGGAGTTGAAGTTCACAAGTCTTAAAGTTGCCAAGTTTGGAGACCTGTTCCAGAAACAGGGCAAGAAATGTTGGTAAATCAAGCGAGGAGTGGGGTTGTACTTTCTTCTGCGTTGGGATTACTAGGAGAGGAAACAACATTGTCAATGTGCATGGCTGGGTGTGCCTTGTACCTGCAGATTACCACATATATGAGAATCCTCTAAAAATGTATTGCTTTAAAAATTAACTGTTAGTAAGTTTAAATATTAGAATTCTCTAAAAATGTACCAGTTATCCCATTTTCAGCTTCTTTTAACATAGAAAATAGGATCAAGTCAATTGGAAATACTTGAAATAGATGTCCAGGCCAACAAGACTTTTCACAGAAAAAGTCAAGGCAAGAAAGAATTTACATCTACACACCACATTAAGCTATAAAGTGATTTAATTTTGCATTAATAAGTTGTATAATGGTAGCCACTATTTGTCAATCATAATTTGTCAAATCAATCCTCTGCGTTACAGGGCTAGATGTGTAATTCTTTCAAATTGTGGCTTATCGCAAGACATGAATCCAATGCTTGCATGCTATATTATTTCCCATAATCATGGTTTGACACAGGTATAGATCAGGATAACAAAGGTTGTTTCCTTGTGGTAAGGAACTTGTTTCCTTGTGGTAAGAATGTGGTCTTTTTCTTTTTCCATAGTTTTACTTCCTTCTCCTATTATGGAAAAAAATGTGACAAGGAAACTGTCTTTATTTGTGAAGGTGATTAATGTGAATTCTTCCCAGTTTTGTTGAATACAGGTAGTCCTCAACTTACAACAGTTTGTTTACTGACCATTCAAAGTTACAACAGCACTGCAAAAAATGACTTATGACAGTATTTCATATTTACAAGCATTGTAGCATCCCCATGGTCACATAATCAAAATTCAGATGTTTGGCAACTGACTCATATTTATGACAGCTGCAGTATCCTGGGGTCGTAAGATCCCCTTCTGTGACCTTCTGACAAGCAAAGACAATGGGGAAACCAGATTCACTTAACAACCATGTTACTAACTTAACTGCAATGATTCACTTAACAACTATGGCAAGGTCATAAAATGGGGCAAAACTCACCTATCAACAGTTGGAATCAACTTTAGTCATAAGTTGAGGGCTACCTGTAATTTTCTTGGCAAAGAAAATTAGAAAAAAGATACGTAGTTTGACATTGCCTTTATTTATTTTACTGTACCTATAGTACAGTATTTCCATCTCAAGAAGGAATTATGGTATATGCCATCTTTCAAGTTTTCCTCCCAAAACAAAAGGTAGAATCTGTTACATTTAAAGTTGATTAAGAAACAACAATAAATTCTTCAAAATGTTGCTTGAAACAAATTTTATTCAACTTGACCCCACTAAAAAAAAAGGATAGCAGAACCAGAGGGAAGTAATAAGAAAAACGATTCCGTTGGCCTAGAACTCTACAGTGAAAGCAGAGATACAACCATATTTTGCAGACACATTGATTTGGGACACTTTAATTTTTTTTTAATTTGACAGGCCACATCATTTCTACATGAGAATATCATAATGAAATGTGTTGGGGGATTTGCCCTTTCATAGGAAAATCAACATAACCCAAGCCATCGATGGTTCTAGTTCCAAGTAGGTTAAAAAGAAGATGGAGATTTTTGAAAATGAGGGATTTTCCTAAATGTTTTGGAGGCAAGATGGTGTGAAAAATTGCTGGGCTGAAGAAAAGGAAAGAATGTTTTAACTAAAATAAATTAAAGCAGCTGAAATTAAAAGCGTTAGACAATTTGCATTGATTGGTTACATGTGAACAACTTCAAGCACTCTGACTCCATTGTAAGTAAAATATTATATTATGATTGGCTTTTTTTTCATAAGAGGTAGTTCCTTCCTCTTTTTTCAGGTACAGGGAACAAACCAACACCCAGATGTTAGTGAACATTTATTCCTAGAAGCCCCAGACAACACTGAGGGATACTAGGAATTGTGGTTCTCCTTATGTTGTGTACTTCAAATTCTAATTTATATTTGGTGTTGATAATCATCAAGAAGCCCCTTACTTGCCATTCCTTACCTTAACAAAAGCAAAGGCCAGGATTGTTCACTAAATTCCCAAAAAAACTCTCAAACTGTTACAGACATTTTAAACATATTTAAATAGGCAACAAATTTCAAATTAAATACAGCATTACACTTGGTGGAAGAACTCGTATGTGCAGCATCAGATGCCAAGCAAGTAAGCTTTAAAAAAGGTATCTACAGTATATACTTTAAATAACAGTAAAGGCTTGAGCATTTATGTTGATGTTACTTGGATATATATAAACAAACATCACTGGGACATCATCCTAAGCCAATGTAACTGACAGAAAGGAACATAATCAGCCAAAATTGTGACCAGTGCTCCAGAATTTAACTTGCAGATTTATCCAATGTTCCACTGAGCTCCATAACAGTCCAACTTCAGGCAGATAAGGAAAGAAGGCAGCGCCACACTGTGAACACAACTGTTATTTCTCTGTAGAGAAAGCCCTTTTCATTAATGGTGGAGGTGTTTTTCCTACATCAAACATCATTTCCAAAGGAGGGTTATTGAGGCAGCACCAATCAGGGATGCATCCTGTCTGGTTGTAATATTCCTTTGATACTGAACGACTGCCAAGAATGTCCTGAAGGGCTCCAAAAATGGCTCCTGTAATACAGAATAAGAGTTTAAAACACAGAGAAGCAAATAAAATGATAGCAAGAGGGAAAAGTGCAATCAAAGCTTTATTTTTGTGTATTTCTATTAGCCCAAGTAAAATCTTAATGTTGTTCCCAAGTCAATCTTGACTGAGAATTTTTCATCGCATTCAAGTGATAACCAAATCCTACAACCGAGATTCCGAGAAGCTAATTACAAACCAGAAATTAAACAGGGCTATAAAAAAATATATCAAGACCAAATATTTTGACAATCTCAGGAACTTGTTCCTTCCCCCAGTCATACAATGGCTGCTGGCCCTAGTTCTATATTTCCTCAAGCCCTTTGGGGAAAAGGAGTGAGGAAAATATACAAAGACGTATAAAATATATTGTACATCAAACCCCTGCACTCAAGCTTTCCAGTGTCTCCTAGGAGTGGCATTCCAAAGTTGTATTCTGTGTGCAGGCCTACATAACTTCCACTCTGGTTCCCAGCCTTTTCAGACTAACCTCCTAACCATGCCACACAATTTGGCTTGGCTGGTGGCACATGTACTCGGAAGGTCTTTGAGGCCAGAATCTCCTTGTACTTTGGCTTCTCCACCAGGTACCGTATTTCGGCCATTAATCGGTGCAGGAATCCTGGTAACATAGCTGTACCCCCAATTATTATCAAGTTCTCAGCCAGCTGCTTCCTAGTATCTATTGGGCACTGATAGAGAAGAAGAAGAAAAAATAAATAAATTAGGCTACTAATTAACAAATTAACTAATTATTTTGTTAAATAACAGTATAACAGAATAACAGAGTTAGAAGGTATCTTGGAGGTCTTCTAGACCAATTCCCCTAATAAAGCAGGAATCCCTATACCATTTCAGGCAAATGGTGGCCCAATCTCTTTTTAAAAATCTCAAATCTCATTCACAACTTTTGGAAACAAGTTGTTCCACTGACTAATTGTTCTAACTGTCAGGAAAATTATGCATGATCAAATATACAGTGAACTGGGAAGGCAGATGGTTTGGAAAAAACAAAACATTATACTTGGCTTCCTGCTTTAACTGCCTAATTTTCCATGAGATGGCCTTTGTCTACCAAGGCTTCTGACATTTTCTGTATTAAATCAGACTGTGGTGTATAGCTGGGTATAGCTGCTGTTTTGCAGGTGTGAGTTAGCAAGAGAGACAAAAAGGGGAGAGGAAGCTGATTCTAGCCTTGAAATGCCAGGGTACTGTGATGAGGACTAATGTATTGGCCTGCTGTTGTGGGGCAGAGGGAGAAAGCATTCCCATTGGTCCAGCCTTGTACATACGATCATGTGGAAAAGAAAGTGCAACCTTTTTGACTTCTATGGGTGTACATATCAAGACATATCAGGAGATAGAAAAAATAACCTGGTCCTTAGCAGCTTAAAAATAGGTAAATACAACCTCAGATGAACAACAACACATGACATATTGCACTATGTATTTTATAAAAAGAAAGCCACAATGGAAAAGCCATGTGTGAAAAACTAAGTACACCTGATGATTCAATAGTGTAAAGGGGCATAAAAGTTGGGCTGTTGGTCCGAGCCCTGAGCTTGGCAATATGGCTGCAAATGTTTCATCACCATTCAAGGAGACATTATCAGTGTCTCCGTATGCACTTGACAATGTCTCCTCGAACGGTGATGAAATGTTTGCAACCAAATTGCTAAGCTCGGAGCTCAGACCAACAGCCCAACTACCAACCCAGGCTACTTATATTCAAATACAATTCAGGCATAAAAGCCTTCACAGCCTTGTTTTCTGTGTCATCATGACTCTTGTGTCATGATGTTACTCATGTCAGGGTGTCTGGGTTCAAAAAAAATGTTATTAACACAGAAACACACACACACACAATCTTATCCAAATTGTGCTACCTCCATAAGAGAGTCCAATATTAAAGTAGCCACAGATTTCTCTTCATTGTCCTGTACAAAGAGTACTTCGGCAACAGAATCTCTGTGAGAGGAAAAAAAGGAAGCTTTGAGTAATTTATTTATTATATGTATTTATTAAATGTGTTCACCACCTATCTCCCTGTGAGACGACTCTAGGCGACTTACAATGTTAATATGCAGAGAATGAAGCTTGAATCTGTTCAGGAATCCAAAGGATATTACCCGTTCTGTCCTAGCTACCCAAGTGATTTGAAAAGGATTGTACTAACTATACACAAAAGTGCACAATCCTATGTCAGGCTATATGCAGGCAACCAATGGGTTCAAACACAGCCTACATCAAGCCCCACTTTTCCATTCTGCTACTAAATTTGGTGGCCCAAATCTATCTTACTCATCTTTTCTGACTTCCATATCCCCCCCTCTGACTTGTACCTGTTGCCTTATTTGTAAATCTTCCTTCCTACTCAAGTCCCTTGATCGCTCTACTTGCCTTCCATCCCAAGCAGCAACATTCTTCAGTTAATAACATTTGCTTAAGTTTTATACTATCGCTACTTTTTAAACTTTTTGATGTGGCCCCATTCGTTCACAGTGTGATTCCCAAATCCCATTCAAAGGTTGGTACGGCTTGATGAAATATATCTTGACAATAGTGTAGGTTTAGAACCAGATATTTAATCCTTTCACCAAATTTCCACTCCTGTGCAACCCTTTACACATTCTAAATAAGAGGAGCTGGGACATCTATACATTTTGCTCTTGCGTAGCAAACAAAATCCAGTTGAGTGGGACTAAAAAAATGTAATTGTCATTGCAAAAGTAATGCAGAAAAGGGACTGCTAAAAGTGATTCCAAACCTGATCAATCCATTGATATGCAAAATCTTCTCTCCATCCAGTGGATAGTCTACATCTGGCGGTGGAGTTGGATGCTACAAAGGATACACATACACACTCAGAATGTGAAACATTACACTGAAGTAATTACATTTGCTCTACTGAATTGAAACTTCTGTTTATTTCCAACGTACCTCAGAGCTATCATCCATATCAAACTTTGCTGCCTGAATTTTCAGTCCCCGCTGGAGGTCACTCACAAAACAAGTGCGAACTTCAAAGAGATACAAAAACTTTAGATTATTTGCCTTCAATATTTGAAAGCCTCTTGTGAGATTTTTCCAAAAGAAATACTTTTGTACTGATATGATCTATCTTTCTGAATTATTCCCCTTTGCAAAAGCTGATAATAAGCCTGCTAGTGAGATGCATATCATGCTAGCAAGATTTGGAGCAAAACTTTAGGGAAATGGATATACTGGTAGCTGGCAGATTGCACTATGAACCAGAATGTAACATGAAGCAGCTGGTTTGGATGGTAAGGAAAATTACACCTCAAACTGTTTGAGGCTGCAACATCAGCTATATTTATGGCAGATATATTCAGATATATTTATGGCAGAAGCGGATTTAAAGTTAGCCCACTATTTTGTGAAAGTCTGCCTCCATGCACTTAAAGATTTCTAAATAAAAACTAGTTTATACAAAGAAATGTGTTTTACCCTTTATGTCTTCTACAATGTCTTCTGGAATAGAACCTAAAATAGCAGAAATACATCTGGAATTAACACCTAGAATATAAAATTCAAATACAGGCCATGCTGACAATTTAAGTGCAAATTAGCTCGAAAACTCTGTTTCAACACAAATTAAACACACATATTGATAAGTCTAATAGTTCAGTGATAAGGTGATGGATTGCAGCCAAGATATTTAAGGGTGTAAAATACACTAAGATCAAGCATAGCAAAATTTTCCTGAATTAACATATTAGAAATAAGGAGAGTCAGCATTGAAATTACTGCTTCTTAAGACAAGATTTGTCCATCTGTCTGTCCGTTCCACTCTCCTTCCCCTATCCTCCCCTAGAAACACTAAGATGAAAAGAAGTCTCCTGCTCCTAGCAGAGATCTTACCCATCACTGAGGTAAGGCTTTGTCCTTTGGTAGCTCCTGTATCTACTGTACTTTGCTCCAGCAACTGGTACTCTAGTTCTCTAGAGAGTATTAAGGAGAATAGGAAATATTTAGGAAATCTGTCATTGATTCTCTGGCATCCATTCATCCCACATGGTACATGGTCCAACAGACGATTTTCAGCCTTGTGGCTTCATCAAATATGTAATGGTTAACATACATTATAGGAAACATTTTGTAGAAGAGACAGTTGGGACGCAATATTTTCAGCCCTCTTAACACTGCCAGTAGTAGAGAAAGTGCTATGCCTGCCGATTTATATGGAAGAATAAAGAACTATGGTAATCAGTAGTCATTAATGGCCTCCTCATTAGCTTGATCTTCTTCTACATGCTGTCTACATTTATGACATCCTTTAAAAGTTAATCCCATAGTTAATCCCAACGATCTGCTGTATGAAAAAGCATAAAGCCCAGATTCTAGTATTATTATACAGGAGAGATTTTCCTGACATAATATCTAACTTTTATTTATGTAAAAAAGGTAGGCTACCAAGTATCCACCCAACGTCATATATTACAATTATCATAATTCCCTTCCCTCTACCTATGTAACCAAAGTTGATTAAAGCTGAGATCCAAAAGGTTTGGAAGCACGTTTGTCTGCTTCTCTTCCAAACACTTGTAGGACTGACAAAATCCAGTCTATCCTGGTTCCCACCTGGAAAAATCATATTACTCTAAACCTGTTTTTCTCAACTTCAGCAGCTTTAAGATAGATTCTTAATTCTGAAGTCACAGAATTTTGGGGGTTGAAGTCCACACATCTTAAATTTGTTGAAGTTGAGAAACACTGCCAAAGGAGTTGATCTTTTCTTAATAAATAAAGAATAAATAATAATATTTGCTATCAGCTTACTTGTGAATGGCTTTTCCTCCCAAAGGAAGAGCGCCCCAGCAACTGAGTACAGGAATTCCTTCATAAATCTTCAAACAGTTAAGGATGTTTTATAGTATTTCTTAATTAATCAAAAAATGAGAATTTATGTGGCCCACTATCTTGTAAGAGCAACCCTGGGCAGCAAAGATAGGAATTACAAAGGATCATGATACACTACAATTTTGGAACAATGGTTAAGTTTTTGTTCTGAATGTTTTCTTTCTAAAAAAAAATTAACTAGTTTAAATTTTATAACTTTAAATGAAGATATGTATGCTTTTTCTCCAAGAATTACTTTAATACTTATAGGGTGAAAATTTTATTTATAAATAAGTAGCATTTGCTTCAAATGCATCAAATCCACAAATCCCCTCGTAAATTTCACTGAACTGAAGCTGATTTTTATCTCATGCTTCATGAATGAAATCTGGGGCATGACCTAAAGATACATCAAACAACCAATTTGTGGAAGCTGAAAAAAAACCTGGATATTTCCACTGCTTGGACAGGAGATGAAAGAATGATGGGATCTCTGAATGTGGCAATAAAAGATGCTTCGGCTTTCTCTGCTCTGAACAACTCAAAACAGGCAGCTTTATGGAACACTCCTCAAGGCAGGTGGAGTAACCCTACATCTTTTTCAGTCCCAACTGAAGAGTCTTTGTTTTTCTAACATTCAATCTCCCCCTCCCCATAATTTCTGCTTCGTTAACAAGTAATTTTTAACTTACGACCACAATTGAGCCCAAAATTTCTGTTAAGTGAGACAGTTGCTCAGTGAATTTTACCTCATCTTACAGCCTTTCTTGCCACAGTTGTTAAAGTGAAATCAGTGCACTTGTTCAATTAGTAACACAGTTCAACATATTTGGCCTCCGCGTTGACTTTGCTTGTCAAAATGTTGCAAAAGATGACCACGTGACTCTGGAACCTAGCAACTATCCTGAACACGAGTCAATTGCCAAGCAACCAAATTTTAATCATGTGATCACGGGGATGCTGCAATGGTTGTGTGTGTGAGACAAATGGTTGTAGATCACTTTTTTCAGTGCTGTGGTAACTTTGTACGATCACTAAACAAACTCCTGTAAGTCAAGGACTATCTTTATTTTGTTGCCTTTACTGTTATTTTATTGCCATTGGACTTACAACCGTTCATTTGATGACAATTTAAAGTTACAGGGGTGCTGAAAAAAAAGACTTATGACCGATTCTCACTCATGATTTTGCAGCATCCCTACAATTACATGATCAAACTTTGGGTTTGTATTTATGATGTATGTATTTTTGATGGTTACTTTGTTCCGGGGTCTTATGACCTTCCTAGGCAGCTTCTGACAAACAAAGCCAATGGTGGAAGCCAGACTTCCTTGATGACTGCATGACTGACTTAACTGTAATGCTGGCTTAACATTCAAGACAAAAAATGTAAAGGGGGACACAACTCGCTTAACAATTGCCTTGCTTAGCAATGGAAATTTGGGGGATGGGGTTGTCAATTGTGGTTATAAATTGAGGGATACCTTTACATTTTATTTTCCTTGTATACTGCAGAATGTCCTGGGAATATTTTCAGTTTAAAGCAGGGGTATCAAGCCCGATCTCATCGCACGCCATATTGTGACGTATCGCAATGATTTTTGGCTTTGTGGAACTGGGGTAGGCGTGGCCTGCACGGGCTGTATTTGAACCATGGGCCACCAGTTTGACACTCCTGATTTAAAGTATAAATTGGCTTAAATAAAGTAGGATATTTGACAAGGAAAGTCTTTTGCCCAGAAGTCAATTGAGTTAGTTCTGGAGAATCCATTTTGTCCTGCTTAAGGTACTTGCTTCCTAACTGGTAGGGTTAAAAGAGATTTTGAAAAGATACAGGTAACACCAGGCTTTCTGTATAACCACAATCCAAAACCATTGCAGAATTAATTCCAAGTGTTAGAAGAGCCATCAGATGACTTGGTGCAAACAACACTGAAGGAACCTAGAAGGGATACAGAAGTACAATTTTTAATATTCTGCAGGGTGTCTGTGATCATTTGGACACTCTGCCATTATCATCTCTATTCAGGAAATCTCACATTCAATATATCCTGAACTCCTGTCTATGGAAAGTCTGTTCCTTGAACTTGGACCAGCTTTTGCACCAAGTTCAAGGGTCCAATTTGGACCACCCACCATGCTGGAACCTTTGTGCTGGGTTCCAACAATGCTTCTGCTTGTTACTTTGGATTTTGATTACTTGAAACTCCTTCCAGGCCAAGCTTCCAAGGGATTTGGGACAACTCAAAACTGTACTTGTAACTACATACATATCTTGCTTGCTCTTGCTTGTAACTGCAGAAAACAGAGGAATGGCTTTTACAACTTAAGTCCTGTGTGTGTGTGTGTGTGTGTGAGAGAGAGAGAGATAGAGAGAGAGAGAAACTGACTGGCCTGTGACAAGACAAGAGTCTAAATTAAAGCATCCCTGATACAAGGTGATGCATTTTGTAAAAGAATGTTTCCACGAAAGGAAAATATGCCATCAATAGTCCTCAACTTATAACACAAATTGGAACCTGAACTTTGGTCATGAAGCAATGTGGTCATAAACTGTGACTGCATCGATTAGCAACAGCAATCCCTGCAATCCTGTTCCCATTAAATAAATCCCATGGTTTTTTGACAAGGCAACTTCTTACTTTGTGAAAAATTGGGTCATGGTTGCTTTAATCACAGGCAAGTAAAGAAAATCTGATAACTGTTAAAACTGTCAGCAACAGCAAGCAAGTTGGAATGCATTACTATACCTCAAAATACTTGAATAGAACTTTTGTGAGCGTCTCTCTGAAATGAGAAGGGCACAATACAGATTCCACAATCACAACCCGACGGTCTCGGGGATTTACCAGCAAATGCCTGAAAAATGAATGTGAGGTCAGAAAGCTGAATAAAATTACTTGCTCTTCTATGCTTTTGTGTACAAATTTATTACCTGCGCAGTTTTTAAGCAGACTGCAATTCTAGGTAGAATTGCTTAGTTTAGGATGGATTATTGTCTATTGCTTTTTATTAATAATTATTGTAAATTGCTTCAATGCCTTGTATGAGATGTCTACAGTATAAATCACTGAATGAATAAAATATATTACAATGGAATAAATCTACCTAAGGAGAATGAAGTTTAACTTTTGAATAGATATACAGAAAGATGGGAACCAAAACAATGAGCAATGCCAGGTATTGGAATATTGACTCATAGGTCAGAAATTCATTTGGAAGGATATACTGTCCTACCATTTTGATTGGCTTTTAGACAAATATTCTATAAGGTATTCTATAAGGTGAAGATTAACACATGCCTGGCCTTCAGAGAAGCAGGTATATTGAGACTGATGCTTAATTTCAATTATGTTTTCCAATATTTATTTTTCTTAGTGTTGATGAGAAATCCAGATTTGAAGAGAAAAAATGATTCAGCGTAAGCATATGTCAACAACTCCTTAAAAAGCTTTACCTTAGTAAGAAAATCAGTTACAAAATTCTGGGTAGATCTGTGCTTGATGCTAATATACAGGTGAAATTCAAAAAATTAGAATATCGTGCAAAAGTTCATTTATTTCAGTAATGCAACTTAAAAGGTGAAACTAATATATGAGATAGACTCATTACATGCAAAGCAAGATAGTTCAAGCCATGATTTGTCATAATTGTGATGCTTATGGCTTACACCTCATGAAAACCCCAAATCCACAATCTCAGAAAATTAGAATATTACACGCAATCAATAAAGCAAAGATTGTACATAGAACAATATCGGACTTCTGAAAAGTACAAGCAGGCATATGTACTCAGTACCTGGTTTGGGCCCCTTTTGCAGCAATTAATGCCTCAATGCAGCATGGCATGGAAGCTCTCAGCCTGTGGCACTGCTGAGGTGTTCTGGAAGACCAGGATGCTTCAATAGGGTCCTTCAGCTCTTCTGCATTGTTCGGTCTCATGTCTCTCATCTTTCTCTTGGCAATGCCCCATTGATTCTCTATGGGGTTCAAGTCAGGTGAGTTTGCTGGCCAATCAAGCACAGTAATCCCACGGTCATTGAACCAGGTTTTGGTGTTTTTGCAGTGTGGGCAGGTGCCAAATCCTTCTGGAAAATGAAGTCAGCATCCCCATAAAGCTTGTCTGTGGAAGGAAGCATGAAGTGCTCCAAAATCTCCTGACCCTGGACTTAATGAAGCACAGTGGACCAACAGCAACAGATGACATGGTTCCCCAAATCAACACAGACTGTGGAAACTTCACATTGGACTTCAAGCATCTTGCAGTGTGTGCCTCTCCATTCTTCCTCCAGACTCTGGGTCCTTGGTTGTCAAATGAGATGCAAAAGTTGCTCTCATCAGAAAAGAAGACTTTGGACCACTGAGCAACAGACCAGTTCTGTTTTTCTTTCATCCAGGTAAGAGGCTTCTGATGTTGTTTGTTGTTCAGGAGTGGCTTGACAAGAGGAATACGACATTTGAAGCCCGTGTCCTGGATCTTTCTGTGTGTGGTGGCTCTTGATGCACTGACTCCAGCCTCAGTCCCCCCCTTGTGAAAGTCCCCAACACTTTTAAATGGCCTTTTCCTGACAATCTTCTCCAGGCTGCGGTCATCCCTGCTGCTTGTGCACCTTTGTCTTCCACACTTTTCCCTTCCATATAACTTTCTATTCATGTGCTTTGATACAGCACTTAGGGAACATCCAACTTCTTTTGCAATTACCTTTTGAGGCTTTCCCTCCTTATGGAGGGTGTCAATGATGGTTTTCTGCACAACTGTCAGGTCAGCAGTCTTTCCCATGATTGTGATTCCAACTGAACCAGACTGAGAGACCATTTAAAGGCCCAGGAACCCTTTGCAGGTGTTATGGTTTAATTAGCTGATTTGAGTGGGACACTTTGAGCCTAGAATATTGAACCTTTTCACAATATTCTAATTTTCTGAGATTGTGGATTTGGGGTTTTAATGAGTTGTAAGTCATAATCATCTCAATTATGACAAATCATGGTTTGAGCTATCTTGCTTTGCATGTAATGAGTCTATCTCATATATTAGTTTCACCTTTTAAATTGCATTACTGAAATAAATGAACTTTTGCACAATATTCTAATTTTTTGAGTTTCACCTGTAAATGTATGAATTTATATTGTGAAATGACATTCACATATTTAATTATACTGCAAACCACATCTTGTCTCTTTTTATTTTTATGAACATTTTAAAAGAGAAGGGCATTTTTCTTTCAACCAGATTGATCAATTGAGAGATGATAATTTTTAAAAAAGTCTTGAAAAAAATAATACTATAACTTGGACCTAATAACAGTGAAGTGAGCAGTTGGAGCCAGGCTTAACCAATTTGTTAAGTAAGTTACAAGAGCTGGACTCATAATCAAGCTCGCTTGTATGCAAATTAAAATATATGACAGTTTGACCCTAGTAGTGATGCCTAGGTTTCAGATTGTTGCATTAAAATATTGCAAGCCAAGATGATTGAAATATTTATATTGGTTGGTCTTTAAGAAGATGAACAAGCATAGGCTTATTTGATATCAAAAAGTCTGATACAACTCTAACAGCAAACACTATAGATTTTGGACAGTAGCTATGCAGCAGTATCAAATCCTAGGAAAGGAAATAGAAGCTTTGTAATGCATAACATAGCCATAATGGTATCTTAATTAATCCAATATCTAAGCAATCATTTTACAAAACTTGGGACTACACATCCCAACAATCCATCAAAGAAATATTTAGTACAATATTTCCTACCTGAAATAAAGCATGTGAATGAATTCCTTCAAGTATGAATACAATTCTTCTGTATTAATGTTATATTGAACAACTCTGATCGGCTGTGAATTAAAAAACACAATAGTTTTAAGTATTTTAAAATTTATTTAGCATTTCTTAATTATTGTATGCACACACAATCCATTTAAGTAATGATAGATTTATGAATTTTATGAGCTTCTCTTTGAACAAGTCTTTGTTGGCAAATGTCCAGCCCTGGGGAGGGGGAATAGCTACAAAAGATGCAGAACTGACCCTTCCAAAACTCCATGGAACCTGATCTATCTGTTCCCAAAGCAAGCAATCTGGAAAGATTCCTGTATTACAGGCAGAACAAAATAAAGTAGTTAGCTTAAAGTCCATACATGTGGATCTGGTTATTTTTGCCTAACAGTATCACATATTAGTAACCCAGTGCTACCATACAACCAACAAGAGTTCTTTATCATAGTCCGGCACATTGTTGCATAGCTGTAATTTTACTTCTATGCCAATCAAATTTTAGATGGGAGATTGTGTAATATTATGATTGTCATTCCATGATCAAGAAAATTGCTTGCAAGGCTTACATATGGAGCCATGTTTTGCCATGTTCTGTCTGGACTGCAGCTTGCTGACCTGAATATAGTTTTCAATAAGGACATTGAGATATTTTGAGTTTCCTATTTTCCTAGGCATGTTCCATAGCTTTATGTGGTCAAAACAATGAAATGAAACACATATTGACATTTCAATTTGTTTTTTCCAATGTGAAAGAAATTTCTAACTTTTAAAAAAGTTCCACTTGCAATAAAATGTAACGTAATGAAAACCTTTGAATGTAAATGAAAATTTGCTTTCTTAGAACTTTTTAGTTTTAAAGCAGCCATAAATAGAGTACTATAAATAGTGATAAACAGGGTAAGAGTGACTCTTCTGACCTAGGAGGAAAGAGCAAGTTTACCAAAGGCACCTAATATTTCAAGGACAAGACTCCTAGCAAACTATTATATATTGGCTCCTATCATAACAAAGAGATCAAGTGATTATATTTTTTGTAATGTCATTAAAGGTACATAGATTCCTCTTAACATACTTTTTGCTGAACAATAACTATATTTTTTTCCTGAACTTTATTGCTCATAAATAAACACTTAAGTATTTGTAACGTATATACTCTTGAAACCTTTACTGTTAGGCCTTGATTCTTAAGGCTTCAGTGATTTATTGTATCAATAAATATTACACTTACACAATTGTTTGGATCCTTTTCAATTCTTTTGATAAGTTCACTTGTTGCTGTTTCTACCCCATTGTTTACTTAGGGTGTATCATATACCTTATTCCTCAGCCATTTCTAAAGCCATTCTGAAAATCTGGGAAATCCCTTTCCATATTGGGCTCTAATCTACATTGGATGATCCTAAGCATTATTTTGCTAGCATGGGAAATTAAGTATGTATGTATGTATGATAATCTGCAATAAGTGTTAATTCTGTGTTAATTACTGTTGTATTGGTAGGTAGATGCAACTCTTCTAATTTATTAGTTACATTATCTAGATTTGCTAGCATAGTTAAGTTAGAATATTTACTGATTTGCCATTGGAATTTCCACCATTTAATTTTCACATAATTATATTTCTTAAAAATTACCTTTGAAGCACCAGGTTTCTTTACTTCACTAGGTATGACACATCTAGGTCCTGTTTCTCCTGCAAAGCCACATCTGGAAAATTAAAAATACTAGAATACATATATATTCAAAACAACAAAACAGTAGCACTGATCTGGTAATCCTACTAAGAACCAATTAAATACTTCATGCCAGAAGCAAACTAAAACTAAACTTTTATGAATCCAAAGTAATATTAAAACAACCTAAGATCTTCTATATAGCCAAGAGCATTGGAACATTTCCCCGTTATTTTGCAGTATAGCACATATTCTACAACCACACTTAAGGTAAGATCATGATATTTTAAATTTAAAATATCATTATAGGCATAGTTTACAAAAAAATATCTAGGCCAGATATTTAAAAATTTCTGGCTTTAAAAATAGGAAAAAGCTAGTTAAAGAATTGATGGGGTTAATTCAACACAATTTGACACAATAAATTAAGGTACTCTAATACATTATTGGATTCCTGTGTGCCTCATGCCATTCTCGATCTTGCTCCTGTTTCATGGCTTTTCTAAGGCTAAACCTAAAAACCTATCTTTTGCAGCCAGCAATGGCTAGCTGGAATTTTAAAGGAACAATTAGCTGTAATTTCAAGTTCTGAACAAGTGATAATCAGAAACACTGATTAGTATAGTGAACTGCACTATAAAGCTAGGGCTTAGTGTTCTGTTAACATGGTAAGTGGTTGGTTTTACATTTTATACTAAAGCAAAACCAAACAAATGTATAACTTCAGTCATTTTAAACCATGATGATATAGCTTCAAATTGTCTGAATCGGCAGTACATTTTCTCACAAACCACAGATTATGCAATTCACTCACAATAAGACTGCTTTACATGACGCGTGACAAATAGAATTTTAAACCCAGATTCTTTACACACAACTTACTCAGATAACAGGAACTCAATTCTCTTTTCTCTCTCCCTTCTCTTTTATAATAGCGTGCATTTTATAGTGTACTAATACATAAGTGCATTGATGTTACCTAGATCAGTAATAAAACATATGGAAGAAAAAAAACCAAGTACAGAGAGCACCACACTACATTGTGCATCACACTGCTTAAGAAAAGTCTCAATCTGGAATATTTCTGAGCAAAATCAGACAAGATTCCTCCCTGGTCAATCAATAAGTACAAGTTTCAACACTAGAACTCTGTGGCTGGGTTTACTCCCAGGACTAAATATGGTGGTTACGCCAGGGTAACACAACTTAAAGCATCCAACTATAATGATCGATAGCGGTGGTTTTGGAAATCCAGTGATTAAATTAATTCAGTACATTGTGGTTCAACTGACTATAAACACGTTGGCAAAGCCAGCTAGTCTTAGCCACGAATGAAAATGAAAAAGAATGAAACGTGAAGTTCTTGCACTGCAGCATGACATGGTTCATCAGATTTTGGGCTACCATATGCAAAACAGCGATTATGGGCAGAAAGGAGCAGTTCATTGTCAACGATCCTGGGAATGCACTCAGCATTTAGTTGTTCAATGAAGCACATTTAAGGACCCCGATCAATCATGAGTAAACTATCCTTTCATTCAACCACTTGGGAAAAAAGTGAGACGGCGGAGGAGGAATAAAATTGCAACGCGCGCAATGGGAGTAAACACAGCGCGTAGCAGCAATACGATATAAAACCCAGGTGATAGACAAAATACAGGACAGGCGCAGAGTATGAAGTATCTTACTTGGTGAAGGCCGCGCCCAGATCGATCACCACGGCGGTTTTTTCCCCGCCGCTGCCGAGACCCTCGTAAAGCGGCATTGCGACGAGCGACTCCCTCGCAGAGAGGGAAAAGGACGGGCAAACAAGAGAACCAAAGGGAAGGGAAAAAAAGGTGGGCTGGAAAAACAAGGACGAGGGCTTTCTTTCCCGGCCGGCGCGTGAGACTGAGTGGCCGAGAGAGGCAGACGGGGTCCTTCCATTCTAGTCGGCGCGCAATGAGCTGTCTGTTTTTGCGCCTGGTCTCAGAAATTATTCGTGCATTGTGTGGATTGTGTCCGGCTGTCCCCCTCCGGGCTCTCGGCTCTCTCCCGATCCCAGATTCTTTCCTGCCCCCACCCCCACCCCCTTTCCCAAGACATAAAATGGTTAGAGATGGGGAACAAGCAATTGATACCCCAGGGGTATCTCCTTTCTGCTTACACTTGGTGATTCCTTCTGAAACGTCAGGATTCTGTTGACATAGTATTTTTCCCCATCATTGAAATTATTCTGTCGTTCTCGCTGACACTCTTTTTTGGAGAGGGAAAGGGAATGCCAAGTGCATTGTGAGACCGGTCTGGGAAGAGATAGGAATGGGGCATGATGTCACAGATTTGCTGAAAATAAAAGACGTGAACTTCACCAACAAAATGCTTTTCCTATATATGAGCTTATGAGCAAGGCCATGAATAGGTTAATTTGAAAGACACGTGGAAAGGGAACTTCACGAAGACAATGTCACTCAAACAGGAAAAGCCCAAGGGCAACCTCAGACCAGCCATAAAACAAACTTACATAGGAAAAGGAATCAAATAAAAGATGTTCTATATGTAAATTGGTTGACTCCAAATATGCAAACCTGATTGGTCAAATAAGCTAAGCATTGGATTGGTTCACTAGGAACCAATCAAATGAGCTGCTGGAAAGCGGCAAATTTAAACAAATGCCATTGGCTACGAGCCGGCAGGCCAGCCTGTATAAAAGGCTGGCCTCGGTTTCAGCCGAGCGTTCCTGTTAACTGACTAGTTTGAATAAAGCCTTTTGTTGTTGGAACCCGGTCTACCTCGTGTGTTTTCCGAACAAAATAAAAGATATTAAAGAATCCCGATAGACAAAAGCCTAAGTAATTAAGAAAACTAGACAAATTAGAAAAAGAAACCCTTACAAACACAGGACATACGAAATAAGCAAAACAAACAGACAAAAGACACAAAAAATATAAATTACAAAAGAGACAAGACAGGAGATTGCCACAAAACAAAGATGAAAAAACCCATTGTAAAGCTAAAAGAGAACCGATAATACAATCTAAACACCCCACAGAGTTTGTCCTCCAGCAAGAATAAAGACAAACTAAACAGGATTTAAAGCATTAAGAAATACAAACACAAGCACTCACACACAAAGGGAGAAAAGGGTATAAAAATCAGGGAGTTACCATATGAAGGTGGCTAGCCCAGGAACGCAGACTTCTTGCTATCTCTCGCCTTCTTGAAAAATAAAAAGATCCAGCTTTCAAGCAGTTGTCCGTATCCTTGCGCCGGAGCTCTCCCAGCTGGAAAATCGAATCCTCGAAGGAAAGGCATTTTGACACCTTTCAACAATTGGCGACCATGAAGGTTTCCCAGCCAACCTTGCCACCGGACCGGGTCCACGGATGCAAACCCAGATGGCATGGACCTTCTTTGTCCAGGGACAACATCCACAGACCCAACCCGGAAGGCATAGAGTAGTAAAGGGAGTCCTTGGGCTTTTCTGCTCAACAGCTGCTTGAAAGCAGGTGAGTACCGTTTCAAATTTATAATCTTACTAGGGAGGGGAGTGGAAGGGTGAGTGGACCAGGTGTGTGATTGTGGGTTTTCTCTGCAGAAACAGCAGGACTTCACCTCTTCTGTGATTGACAGCTGCACCCCAGCCAGCTGCTAGTTCAAACATGAGCTGTGATCGGCTGGATTTGGGAACGCAAGGGGTGATCACGGAGTGTGAGTCCTTCTGAAGGACATAAGAAAAACCGAGTGGGCTGCAAAAGGAACTGGTGTTAGGAAATAAATAAAAAGCAGAGGAAAAATAGTCCCTGTGCATCCTGCAAGCAAAGCCGTGTGTATTTAGAAGGGGCCCATACCGGCTACTGGCAAACAAAATTGGAAATGGTTTGTCTAAAAAGCAGAAAAGGTCCTTCCAGATTCCCACCTTTAAGGGAGATCTGAAAACTGATGGCTGAGTGTAGGGAGGGGCCCATACCGGAGCTGCTAGGGGGCAGACGGTCCTCCGAGATCCCCATTTTTTAGGGGGGGAATCTTAAAACTGACGGCTGAGTTTCCCTAAGAGAAGGGGGCCCGTACTCTGTGTGTAGGGAAACCAGAGTCCTTTCCAGACCTCTTTTGTCTGAAAACTGATGGCTGTAGCCCAGCTAAACCAAAGTAATCGCCACATCAGGTAGGGAATATGGGAAGTTGTAGCTCAAGGGCAATGGAGGAGACCCCCTTGGATAAGTTACTTGAGGCTTGGGACAAAAGGCAAGTGCCTGTCCTGACTGGAATGCATAAAAAAGAAGGAAAAAGAATTTGCAAAAAGTGGGCTTTATTGCGAGATGACACAGGAAGACAAATTTGGCCTGACAGCGGTACTTTAGATTATAAAATCCTAAAAACACTTAGAACACGCATTAAACCCAGCCAAATACCCTATTGATACTGCTGGGCTGAAATGGCTAGGACCAAAGACCTGACCGAGGGAAAAGATCAGGAAAAACCTGAAACCCATTCCCTGGAAGGAAAGACTGAGGCACGGATTATGGCTCCCCTTTTAAGCAAACCAGTTCCAGGCAGAACTAGGGGACAATTAGAATACATTTTTACCCACACTCCCTTCTCTGCCTCTGACTTGGTCATCTGGAAAAAGGATACCCCAGCTTTCAGGGCTGATCCTCAAACAGTAATTCAAATCCTGAAATCTATCACCGACAGCCATAATCCATCCTGGGGTGATATGACCCAGCTGCTGCAAGTCTTTCTAACTAAAGATGAACTGTTAAAACTATTTGAAAAAACAGACCAAATAGCTAAACTACTAACTATCCCTGGACAGGCAGCCCCAGCACGCATTGCATGGCCAGTACATTGCCCTGACTGGGATTACAATGATACCAATCACTGGGATGAATACATAAGAGCAAAAAATAACTTACGAGAAGCTTTACAGGAAATAGGTAAAAAGCCTTTAAACTGGTCAGAATTTCAAAAAACAACACAAAGAGAAAAGGAAAACCCTGATGCCTTTTGGGTCCACCTGTCAGAAGCAGCTATTGCATATGCCCATCTAGACCTTAGCTGCCTGAAGGACCAAAGGATTTTAGCTTCAGCCTTTGTGGACCAGTCCACAGGGGATATCAAAGAGCATTTCCACCGCTTTGTCTCTAACTAGCCAACCTTAGAAATAGTGGAGTTGCGCAGGATTGCTAACTTTGTCTATGATCAAAGAGACAAACTGAAAAAGGAGGAGAAAGTTAGGAAAAGGAGGATAGAAAGACATGAGGACTTAAAAAATGTTTGCTGTAATGCAACATGATGCCAGACAAACGCCAGGTAAAACCCCCTATAATTCAAGGAAATGCTGGCATTGTGATAAAGCAGGCTGGTCGCAAGGCAAATGCCAGCATTGCTATAGGTGCGGACAGGAAGGGCATTTCAGCAGGCAATGTAGGCAACACCTTTCCCGCAACCGGTATTAGAAACATGAAGCCAGGCAATAAATCCTGTACATTACACTGAACAACAAAGCTTTAATCATCATGCACCACCCAGCGCTCCTTTTCCTCATCATAACAATGGACCTCAATGGGAGCAAAGAAGGGAAAATGACTTGCCCCTTTCCTGACTAGAACATGAGAATGAAAACACTGGTGCTGGCGTCGCGACGATACGGCATGCAATCTTGGAGGTCTGAGATTGCAGCTGATATCTTTGCCCCTGGATGGTCCAAACATACCTAAACCATCCCGAAGAGACAGTGATAGTGAAGGGCGCACCCTGTAGATACCAGGGTTATTGCAAAGTCCCTGGTTGATCCAGGAGAAGCCCTTTTGCCAGCAGCAGAGAGGCAGCTACCAAAGCTGCTGAAGTTGGGACAGCTCTGAACAGAAGAGGTTGAAAGAGAAAGTATGTCGGTTTGGTGAGAATTGTTCTTTTATCATTCTAAGACTTAAATGGACTTTAAAGGACACCCTAAGGGGAAAAAGAATTCGTAAAAGTTTTGATAGAACTGAATAAGTGGCGGTTTTTAAACAGAAGTGTCAAAGTAAGGCTTTGTTTTATGTTTTATTTTCTCATGGCTGGACTTCTATCGTGATTCTGCATTTGCTAACTGGACTGTTTTTTCCTCTATTTATTTCTATTTTTTCTCTTCTTTTTTGACTTTGTAATATTCGAGGTTAGAGGCTCCCTTAAGTTATACTTGGTTTTTTTTTTTAACTTTTATTACGTTTTGTCCGGGAAAGGAGGGGGAGAGTGAGAGTAAAGAAACTTTGTAACACTGCCAACTAGAGGCTTGAAAATATCTTAGATGAAGCTGAGAAAGCTGGGAAAGAAAGCTCTGAAATTCTTTTTCAAGGACATTGCTATGTGATAAAGCCCCTGTCACACTGCACCAATGGATGCAAAGAGGATGTAAAACGGACAAAAAAGCTTGCCATCCGTTGGTTAACGCGATGTACTCACTGCCTCCGTTTTGCTTCCTCTCTATCTGTCCAGCATCCGTTTATTGATGTTTCATCTGCTCAGAAAGTTTTGAGCTGCTCAAAACTTTTGCGCAGAAAATGTATCCAATTCATCCATTCTGCATCCGCTACGCATCTGCTACGCATCCGTTCTGCACCTGTTATGCATCCGCTATATCCGCTAGGCATCCATTCCGCATCCGTGCAACTCGCATCAGCTCGGACGCAGGGAGGAAGCAGAACGGATGCGGAACAGATGCAGAACGGATGCCTAGCGGATGCAGCACGGAAACAAAGCATTTAAAATGGAAAGAACATTCGCAGAGGGGACCTATCTCGGATATTAAGGATGTCTAGAGGATGCCTAGAGGATGCCTAGAGGATTCAAAGGGATACCTATACTGCCTATAAAAAGGGGGAGCAACTCGTCTGCATCTCACTTTCAGACCAGCAGCTCACCTGTGCAGACCTCTGCAGCCTTCATCTGACTCTTCCTCTTCCACAGCATCCAGTCATGTCCACCGTGAATCGAACCACAGTCCTTTTGGCAGCCACCATCCTTCTGCAACAGTGCAAAGTCATCTACAGGCTCTGTGAACTCTACTACGGGAAGAAAAAGAGGCGGCCAAGAAGCCTCTGGGTATGAAGATGGTTCACCAGAAGAGCAGAGGATGGACTGTACAACAAGCTGATGGTGGAGCTCAGGACCGAAGACACTCGGGCATTCCAGAACTTCATGAGGATGCCTCCAGCCATGTTTGACGAAGTTGTGCAGTGGCTGACACCCAGGTTGACCAAGGCAAACACCAACTTCCGGCCCAGCCTGGAACCTGGGCTCAAGGTGGCACTCACTCTGCGCCACCTGGCCTCAGGGACCACCTACAGGAGCATGCAGTACGGCTGGAGGGTGCCACACAACACCACCAGCATTGTAGTCAGAGAAGTGGTGCAGGCCATCATCGAAGAATACCTGCAGGAGCTCCTCCAGTGCCCCTCCACTGATGAAGGATGGAAGAAAGTTGCAGAGCAGTGGTATCAGAGGTGGAACTTCCCACACACCGTTGGAGCCATAGATGGCAAGCACGTGGCCTGCAAAGCGCCAGCCAAGTTGGGGTCCACTTATTTCAACTACAAGGGCTTCTTCAGCATCATCCTCTTCGCCATGGTCGATGCTGACTACAAGTTCATGTACATCGATGCTTCAGGCAGCAGCTCATCTTTAGATGCCCAGGTATACAACGCCAGTCACCTCAAGGAGGGGCTGGAAGGCAACCTCATCATGGGCTTTCCAGATCCAGACCCCCTGCCCAACGACATGCAAGATGTGCCCTACTTCATCGTGGGGGATGACGCCTTCTCCCTCAGAACCTACCTCATGAAGCCCTACACTTCCAGATGCCTCACCCGTGAAGAGAGGATCTTCAACTACAGGCTGTCCAGGGCAAGGCGGGTGGTGGAGAACGCCTTTGGCATCCTGGCCAACAGGTTCCAGGTACTTCTCACCACCATGCAGCATCGCCCAGAGACTGTGAGGAGGATCGTGGAAGCTTGCTGCATCCTGCACAATCTCATGCGCGCATGCTACCCAGTCTTGCAGAACAGGCTCATGGACCTCCAGCAAGGCAATGGGGACATGGAGCCTGGGGAATGGAGGCAAGGGCAAAACCTGATAGACACTCAGGATGTGCAAGGCCCCAACAGAGCCTCACGTGAAGGGAAGAAGCAGTGCAACCTCCTGAGACACTGGTGCAACTCCCCAGCTAGAGCGGTGGAGTGGCAAGACAGGATGATAGATGATAAATGGGTGCTTCCTTCAGCCTGTCTCATCACATGGATGAGATTGGGCCATGTATGTTGGGTGGGCCTACAATGAACAGGGCGTTTAATAAAGAGTTGTGTTTGTGTTGACATGTGTGGACCATATATTCCCACTATGCTTGCACTGGAGGCTTATCTATCCCACTGCTATCCTTACCCATCCCACAGCTATTACCCATCCCACAGGTATCCCTGCCCATCCCGCTGCTATCTTAACCCATCCCACAAGCATGCAAAGGCTTGAACCAATTCTAAAATTTTCCACCAAGACTTTATTAAAAAAAAGAAATGAAGCAAGTGTGTGAATCAAAGATAAACTTTACTGAACAACAAGCTGTAAAAGAAAAATGAGCCAAGTCAAGTGTCCAAATAAAGTCCACAGGTAGCCAGCTACCCAGTCTCTGGCACTCTTATTGGTCACTCGGAGGTGTGCCCAGTCTCAGGGGTGAAGGGTCCAGGTGCTGTGGAGGTGGGTGGTGCTGGAATGCTGGTTTGTATCGTCATTGGGGTGCCTGGCCCCAAGAGGACAACAGGGGACGGTGTGTTGAGGAAGGTCTCAGACAGCTGGCTCAGACCCGTGATGCTGAGAGGTCCTTCCTCCATGCCATGGGGTGTCAGCCCCAGTACTGATGAGAGATGTACTGAGGCCAGGCTTGGCTGTGGGGTGGAGGAAGGAGTAGTGTAGTGGGGCTGTCTGCTCTGCAGCTGGGTGAGGACTGGCGTGGGTGGCATCGCTGTCGTCGGTGGCATCATTGGCGTGGGTGGCATCGGTGGCATCAGTGGAACTGGTGGCAACGGTGTCGTCCGATGACTCTGTGCCTGGACTGGGAAGGGCTGCTGCCTGTGCTGCTGGACCTCCTGGTAGCCGTAGCCCTGGTAGGTGAGGGGCTGTGGGAAGCCTTGGAATGGGAGGGACATCACCTGGGGTGGAGGTGGAGGAGCAGACCTGGACTGGGTGGAAGCAGGTTCCTCTGGATCTGGAGGGCTGTGAAGCAGCTCGGTGATCTGGTCCTTCATCACCTGGTACTGGGGTTCCTCCATGTTCCTGAGGGTCTGGTTGACATAGGTGAGGAAGGGCTTGCGGTTGGAGGATGAGGATTCGGTGTTGACCAGCTGAGAGAGGAGATCTATGCTGGTGCAGATGGTGTCCCTGATCTCCAGCAGGACATTGTGGCTCTGCCCCTCCTGCTGTCTGGCTCTCTGCCTTTCTGTGGAGCTGGAGCTGGGGCTACGACTGTGGTGGACTCGATGTCTCCTTTCTCCCACCGCACCAGGGAGTCCTCCATGCTCTCCACTACGGTTACAACAGCTATCCGCGGGTTCTCCGCCGTGGCACGCTCCACAGAAACCTGCCTGGAGACAGGGACTGACTCTCGGCCGGAAGAGTCCTGGGTCTCAGCAGGCTGACGGAGAGAGAGGGTTGTGAGAGGGGCTCCTGGTGCTCCTCGGTGGCAGATCTCACCCTCCAGGAAGCTACACCGGGCCATGACGTAGGTCTCTCTGTCCGTCAGCTTACCCGTGGCCTGGCCAGATTTCTTCAGGTGCAGCTTCCCATACCAGGTGTGCATGTGCTTCCACCAGCCGAGGAGCACCTCTGAAGTATAACCCATACTCTCTGCCCTCTCTCTCCAAGCAGCTTGCTTCCTTTTGGTGTCCCTGTACAGCCGGTGTTCCTTCTGCCACAGATAGTCATTCTCTCTCAGCCACTCCAGCACCTCATCCTCGTGTTCCTCCTCAATGAAGTATTGCCTCCTCTCCCGTCCCCGCATACGCCTCTTCCTCCCTTTGGCAGGACCAGATGGGCCCTCATCAGAGGGGCTCCCAGGTGGTAGGGGCTGCTCCTCCACATCACCACCAGCAGCAGCAGCAGCAGGATAAACATCATCATCATCAGCAGCAGCAGCAGCAGCAGGATCAGCAGGACCAGGATTAGCAGCAGCAGAGTAAGCACCAGGAGCCCCAGCAGCACCAGCAGCACCAGCACCAGCAGCACGAGCAGGACCAGGAGCACAAGAAGGACCAGGAGCACGAGCAGGACCAGGAGCACGAGCAAGACCAGGAGCATGAGCAGTACAAGCAGTACGAGCAAGTCCAGGAGCACGAGTAGGACCAGCAGGACCAGCAGGACCAGCAGGACCAGGAACAGCTTCAGCAGAGTACGCAGCAGCAGAAGCACCACCGCCAGGAGCAGCTTCAGCAGAAGCTCCAGCACCAGAAGAGCGAGCCCGAGCAGCAGAAGCCCCAGCAGAAGCAGAGTCAGGGACAGGGGGCGGGAGGGTGGCCCTGTCCCTCTTGCCAGGGATGGCAGCAGGTTGCTGAGACTTTCACTTCTTCCCCATGGTTGTGGGGTTGCTGGCTGGCAGGGAGGCTGGCTGGCAGGAAGCCTGGCAGGAAGCCTGGCAGGAAGGCAGGCAGGCAGGCACCAAGGCTTGCAGGCAGGCATGCATGCAGGGCAGGGAAGGACTCGATGTATCCTGCAGCAGGTCTTTCCTCCGAATGCTGGCCATGTGCGAGCTGCTTCCCTTTATATCCGCGTGGCTTAAGCAATGCATCCCCCCCCGCATGCGCAATTAACGCCAGGCTTCCGTTAGGCTTCCGCTCTGCATCCGCTTCATCCGCTGTGCATCCGCTTCATCTGCTCGGCGTCCGCTCTGCATCCGCTCTTTCCGTTCCGCGTCCGCTTTGCTGAGGCCCCCTGGAAGCCTAGCGGATGTGCCATCTGCTCTCATCCGCTTCCATCCGCTGGGCTTCCGTTCCGCATCCGCTTTCCATCCGCCCTGCGTCCTCACCCCGTCCGTGTTATCCGCTCCGGTTATGCAAATTTTTGCCCCTTTTGAGAGCGGATAACAACGGATGGAACATTTTGCTCGTCCATTGTGTCCGTTTTGCATCCGTTGGGCAGTGTGACAGGGCCTTAAGATAAAGGGAAGAGCACGGAAGAGTGTTACTGCAGGTGTTCTTCTGGATTTCTATCAACAACTGAAACTTGGCTTTGAAGTTTGGAGAGAGCTATGACAAGAGCCTTGGATAATTAAATAAAGTACGGTTCTTTTTTAGTTTCTTAATTTGGGTGACCCTCCCCCCCCCCCTTACCAGCTGTACTGTTCATTTTTTCTTTTTAAAACCTTTATTTTTGGAATATTTTCATCTTTGCTTTGTATTTTAAAGGGAAAGCCTCAAAATTTTCTTTTTTCTTTTTCTTTCTTCTTTGGGAATTTTTGTTTTTCGATACACTTTTTCTTTTATTTGAAAATTCTCAATTGGATTAAGGTGTTGAAGAACCTGAAGAATTACTTTTATTTATTTTTTATTCTTATTTACATTTTTTCTCTTTTTAAACTTTTTTTTTATTGTTCTCCTTTCTATCTAATTACTGATTGGATTATGGTTAAGAAGAACCTGAAGAATTTTTTTTCTCCTTTTCTTTTTATTCTTATTGGGTTTTTCTCTCTTCCATTCTTATTTTTCATTTTGGATTATAATTGGCTATTTCATAATTGGATTAGGGTTTAGAAGAACATGGAAATCCCGAATTGTTTAAAATGAGTAGGAAGTTTATAGCTTCTGGCTCCTCAACTTCTACTTCCGCCTCCCCACCACCTGGAGGACAACGTTCAATTCAGACAATGTTAAAGCAAGATAAAGATCAAGAAAAGTGACTCTACAGATGATTATGCAAGGAATCCAAGACCTTAAAATAAAATCAGATACCATTGAAAAGAGAATAGAAAACATTGAGCAAAGAACAGAGAAAATTGATGAAAAGGTGGGGAATATTCAACAAATGATGGTGAAGTATGATGAGAGATTCCAAAAAATTGAAGAAGAAGATAAACAAAGAGACAAGAAGATTGGAGATATTGATAGCAGATTAACAGTGGTTGAACAAGATAAAAGTGGGATGATGAAATGGGAGATGGACAGATTAGAATTCTATCTCAGATTTCAAAACATAGAGGAAGAAAAAGGACAAAATGTAGCTGAGATTATGACAGAAATATTGGCTGAAGCTTTGGAAATAACAGAAGAGAAGATGATGGATGGAGTAGATGAGGTATACTGAGTTTTTACAAGATATGCGATGAGAAATAACCTACCAAGAGAAGTTCATATCAGATTTACAAAAAAAGCCATTAAAACACAAATATTACAAGTTGTAAGAGAGAAAACACTGAAATACAAAGGCAAGGATATTGTGGTTTTAAAGCAAATACCCAGAAGAGTGAGAGAGATGAGAAGACAATATCGATTTTTGACTAAAATGCTGTTGAAAAAAGAGGTGAATTATAGATGGCTAATCCCAGAAGGGTTAATGGCAAAAACAGAGATATAGAATTGACTCAATCGAGAAAGCAGAATTATTTTATGCAGAATTTTTTGGAAGGAGAGAGTAGGCAGAAAAAGAGATTTCACTAATTGAATTTCAAGACGACCAAATGGAGACTGAAAAAGAAGGAAGCGCAGTAGGTGGATTGGTAGAGACTAAAGAACAACGTGAACCAAGATCTACGAGAGTTGCCAAACCTAATTATAAAGCATAATTATGGAAGAAAAAAATCTGATTACAAAGAATATAAATGGACTTAATTCAGCTGTTAAAAGAAGAAATTTTTTTCACAGATTAGAGAAACTAAAATTTGATATAATTTGTCTACAAGAAGTACATATTTTTTAAAAAATGAACAATTGTTGATACAGCCAAAATTAGGGAAAATATTTACTTCTTTGACTCAATGTAAGAAAAAAGGAGTGGTTTTATATATCAAAGAGGTCATTTCAGCAAAATTGATTTATACTGATGAAGACAGAAGAGTATTAATGGTGGAAATAATGGACAATAATATGAAAACACTCTTGATTGCAATTTACACTACGAATGATAAACAAGAATAATTTTATAAAAAATTACACATGAAAATAATTGAACTGGACTATGTCAATATAGTTATGATGGGAGATTTCAGTGGAATTGTAGACAATAAACTGGACTATATAACAACAACAACAAAGCAAATTAGGAAGACTCTCCCCAAATCCTTTTTTAAAATGATAGAAGAAATAAATTTAAAAGATATATGGAGAGAAAGAAATGTTAAAACCAAACAATACACTTTTTACTCAAATAGACATTTAACATGGTCCAGAATAGATATGATTTGGACTTCAACAGAATTAATATCTAATATTCAAGAAACAAATATTGAAACAAGTACTTGGGCAGACCACAATCCAATGACAATTAAATGGAAAGGACAAAAAAGATTGAGATGGACATTTAATGATACTGTTCTAAAGGAGAAGGATTTTATACAGTGGATGGAGAAAGAATTGTTTTTTTTCTTTAGAGAAAATAAAAAAGAAGATACTTCAATCCAGAACGTATGGGACACAATGAAGGCCTATGCTAGAGGCTTGATAATAGACTACACAAGGAAAAGGAACATTAGGAAAAGGCAAGCCACGGAAGCTTTAGAAGATGAGTATAAAAGACTCAAAAAAGAACTACAGAAAATGCCACAGAAAAAAGACATTAAGCTAAAACTAAATACAATTAAACATAAAATGAGTTTAATAGAGAAAGAAGAATTAGCACAGAAAATTAGAAGTGCTAAACAGAATTATTTTGAGGATGCATACAAACCAGGTAGATGGTTAGCATACAAACTGAGAAAGGAAAAAGAATCAAGGAAAATACCGCAGTTAATAGATGATCAAGGTCAAGTTTGCCACGGCAATAAAGAGAAGAAGGAAATCATTCAAGGCTTTTATGGGAAATTATATGAGCAAGAGAATATTGATGAGGAAAGAGTTAAACAGTATTTACAGAATGCTAATCTACCTAAGATACCTAAAGAGACTGAAAAAATGTTAGAAAGCAATATAACCATGATGGAGTTAACTGAAGCACTTAAGAAACAAAATAATGGGAAGGCACCAGGCCCAGATGGATTTCTGGCAGAATTCTATAAAACATTACAAGAATCGCTGAACCTTCCATTGCTAGAAGTCATGAATGAAGTTATGCTAAAGAAGAAGATACCTAAAACATGGTCAAAAGCCAATATTACACTTATTCCAAAACAAGAGACTGATCCATTACAAATTAAGAATTATAGACCCATTTCTTTATTAAATGCAGATTATAAAATCTTCACTTCAATATTAGCAGAGAGACTCAAAAAATATTTAAATAATTTTATTCATTCTGACCAAAATGGATTTCTGCCAAAGAGACAAATTAAAGATAATATGAGAGTAATATTGGACACTTTGGAATATTATGAGGCTCACCCCAAAAAACAAATGGCTTTGATATTTTTAGATGCCCATTGTCACCATTCTTATAGGAGGAAAAAAAAAATACAATTGCTTAGTTGATACTGGAGCCACCTCCTCATTAATTACTGAAACACCATATAAAGTTTCAGTAGCTGAAGGGGCTCGGGATAGCATAATGGGAGGGGGGGAAAATAATCTCTGTAGAATTTACCAACAACGTAATTTACCTACAACGTAACAGTAGAACTAGGACCTTTCACAGTAGACCATTCACTATTTGCCCCCACTCACCACTATCCCTATTAGGAAGGGATCTCCTCTGTAAAATGGGAGCTACCATAACATGTGGCAAACAGGGGCTGCAATTGGAGATCCCAGGAAAAAGCACACACAAGACAATCATGCTGATAACCAGCAACACAGGGGTTCATAAAGATTTTAAAAGCCTGCCACCTTCCTTGTGGGGATGGGATGCATCAGAAGTGGGACTACTTACAGGAGCAACACCTGTTACTATCCAAGTGAAACATGGACCACCTCCATGCATGCCCCTCATACCACAAGTCCTCACACATATATTCCAGGCCCTGGGCATTACCCCAAACCTCTATGTGCCCTATTCTCTGACATCATCAGGAGCCGTGGAGAGAGCAAACAAAGAGGTGAAGACCCTACTGGGCAAACTCTGTCAGGAGACACACCTCTCCTGGCCACAAGTGCTCCCAATTGCCCTCTATTATATCAGAACTAGACCAAGACAAGGTATTTCCCCCTTTGAGATCCTTTTTGGTCCCCCCCCCCGATACCCTACAAGGTCTCGATCCTAATTCCCTCAGCCTAGACAGGGGGGATATGGTTCTTTCTTCTTATCTTGCAGCCCTGCAAAAGAGACTACAGACCCTCTGGAC
>BLBF01000042.1:6472363-6510758 GCA_015471245.1 Laticauda colubrina | reverse complement strand
GATGGAACATTTTGCTCGTCCATTGTGTCCGTTTTGCATCCGTTGGGCAGTGTGACAGGGCCTTAAGATAAAGGGAAGAGCACGGAAGAGTGTTACTGCAGGTGTTCTTCTGGATTTCTATCAACAACTGAAACTTGGCTTTGAAGTTTGGAGAGAGCTATGACAAGAGCCTTGGATAATTAAATAAAGTACGGTTCTTTTTTAGTTTCTTAATTTGGGTGACCCTCCCCCCCCCCCTTACCAGCTGTACTGTTCATTTTTTCTTTTTAAAACCTTTATTTTTGGAATATTTTCATCTTTGCTTTGTATTTTAAAGGGAAAGCCTCAAAATTTTCTTTTTTCTTTTTCTTTCTTCTTTGGGAATTTTTGTTTTTCGATACACTTTTTCTTTTATTTGAAAATTCTCAATTGGATTAAGGTGTTGAAGAACCTGAAGAATTACTTTTATTTATTTTTTATTCTTATTTACATTTTTTCTCTTTTTAAACTTTTTTTTATTGTTCTCCTTTCTATCTAATTACTGATTGGATTATGGTTAAGAAGAACCTGAAGAATTTTTTTTCTCCTTTTCTTTTTATTCTTATTGGGTTTTTCTCTCTTCCATTCTTATTTTTCATTTTGGATTATAATTGGCTATTTCATAATTGGATTAGGGTTTAGAAGAACATGGAAATCCCGAATTGTTTAAAATGAGTAGGAAGTTTATAGCTTCTGGCTCCTCAACTTCTACTTCCGCCTCCCCACCACCTGGAGGACAACGTTCAATTCAGACAATGTTAAAGCAAGATAAAGATCAAGAAAAGTGACTCTACAGATGATTATGCAAGGAATCCAAGACCTTAAAATAAAATCAGATACCATTGAAAAGAGAATAGAAAACATTGAGCAAAGAACAGAGAAAATTGATGAAAAGGTGGGGAATATTCAACAAATGATGGTGAAGTATGATGAGAGATTCCAAAAAATTGAAGAAGAAGATAAACAAAGAGACAAGAAGATTGGAGATATTGATAGCAGATTAACAGTGGTTGAACAAGATAAAAGTGGGATGCTGAAATGGGAGATGGACAGATTAGAATTCTATCTCAGATTTCAAAACATAGAGGAAGAAAAAGGACAAAATGTAGCTGAGATTATGACAGAAATATTGGCTGAAGCTTTGGAAATAACAGAAGAGAAGATGATGGATGGAGTAGATGAGGTATACTGAGTTTTTACAAGATATGCGATGAGAAATAACCTACCAAGAGAAGTTCATATCAGATTTACAAAAAAAGCCATTAAAACACAAATATTACAAGTTGTAAGAGAGAAAACACTGAAATACAAAGGCAAGGATATTGTGGTTTTAAAGCAAATACCCAGAAGAGTGAGAGAGATGAGAAGACAATATCGATTTTTGACTAAAATGCTGTTGAAAAAAGAGGTGAATTATAGATGGCTAATCCCAGAAGGGTTAATGGCAAAAACAGAGATATAGAATTGACTCAATCGAGAAAGCAGAATTATTTTATGCAGAATTTTTTGGAAGGAGAGAGTAGGCAGAAAAAGAGATTTCACTAATTGAATTTCAAGACGACCAAATGGAGACTGAAAAAGAAGGAAGCGCAGTAGGTGGATTGGTGGAGACTAAAGAACAACGTGAACCAAGATCTACGAGAGTTGCCAAACCTAATTATAAAGCATAATTATGGAAGAAAAAAATCTGATTACAAAGAATATAAATGGACTTAATTCAGCTGTTAAAAGAAGAAATTTTTTTCACAGATTAGAGAAACTAAAATTTGATATAATTTGTCTACAAGAAGTACATATTTTTTAAAAAATGAACAATTGTTGATACAGCCAAAATTAGGGAAAATATTTACTTCTTTGACTCAATGTAAGAAAAAAGGAGTGGTTTTATATATCAAAGAGGTCATTTCAGCAAAATTGATTTATACTGATGAAGACAGAAGAGTATTAATGGTGGAAATAATGGACAATAATATGAAAACACTCTTGATTGCAATTTACACTACGAATGATAAACAAGAATAATTTTATAAAAAATTACACATGAAAATAATTGAACTGGACTATGTCAATATAGTTATGATGGGAGATTTCAGTGGAATTGTAGACAATAAACTGGACTATATAACAACAACAACAAAGCAAATTAGGAAGACTCTCCCCAAATCCTTTTTTAAAATGATAGAAGAAATAAATTTAAAAGATATATGGAGAGAAAGAAATGTTAAAACCAAACAATACACTTTTTACTCAAATAGACATTTAACATGGTCCAGAATAGATATGATTTGGACTTCAACAGAATTAATATCTAATATTCAAGAAACAAATATTGAAACAAGTACTTGGGCAGACCACAATCCAATGACAATTAAATGGAAAGGACAAAAAAGATTGAGATGGACATTTAATGATACTGTTCTAAAGGAGAAGGATTTTATACAGTGGATGGAGAAAGAATTGGTTTTTTTCTTTAGAGAAAATAAAAAAGAAGATACTTCAATCCAGAACGTATGGGACACAATGAAGGCCTATGCTAGAGGCTTGATAATAGACTACACAAGGAAAAGGAACATTAGGAAAAGGCAAGCCACGGAAGCTTTAGAAGATGAGTATAAAAGACTCAAAAAAGAACTACAGAAAATGCCACAGAAAAAAGACATTAAGCTAAAACTAAATACAATTAAACATAAAATGAGTTTAATAGAGAAAGAAGAATTAGCACAGAAAATTAGAAGTGCTAAACAGAATTATTTTGAGGATGCATACAAACCAGGTAGATGGTTAGCATACAAACTGAGAAAGGAAAAAGAATCAAGGAAAATACCGCAGTTAATAGATGATCAAGATCAAGTTTGCCACGGCAATAAAGAGAAGAAGGAAATCATTCAAGGCTTTTATGGGAAATTATATGAGCAAGAGAATATTGATGAGGAAAGAGTTAAACAGTATTTACAGAATGCTAATCTACCTAAGATACCTAAAGAGACTGAAAAAATGTTAGAAAGCAATATAACCATGATGGAGTTAACTGAAGCACTTAAGAAACAAAATAATGGGAAGGCACCAGGCCCAGATGGATTTCTGGCAGAATTCTATAAAACATTACAAGAATCGCTGAACCTTCCATTGCTAGAAGTCATGAATGAAGTTATGCTAAAGAAGAAGATACCTAAAACATGGTCAAAAGCCAATATTACACTTATTCCAAAACAAGAGACTGATCCATTACAAATTAAGAATTATAGACCCATTTCTTTATTAAATGCAGATTATAAAATCTTCACTTCAATATTAGCAGAGAGACTCAAAAAATATTTAAATAATTTTATTCATTCTGACCAAAATGGATTTCTGCCAAAGAGACAAATTAAAGATAATATGAGAGTAATATTGGACACTTTGGAATATTATGAGGCTCACCCCAAAAAACAAATGGCTTTGATATTTTTAGATGCCCATTGTCACCATTCTTATAGGAGGAAAAAAAAAATACAATTGCTTAGTTGACACTGGAGCCACCTCCTCATTAATTACTGAAACACCATATAAAGTTTCAGTAGCTGAAGGGGCTCGGGATAGCATAATGGGAGGGGGGGAAAATAATCTCTGTAGAATTTACCAACAACGTAATTTACCTACAACGTAACAGTAGAACTAGGACCTTTCACAGTAGACCATTCACTATTTGCCCCCACTCACCACTATCCCTATTAGGAAGGGATCTCCTCTGTAAAATGGGAGCTACCATAACATGTGGCAAACAGGGGCTGCAATTGGAGATCCCAGGAAAAAGCACACACAAGACAATCATGCTGATAACCAGCAACACAGGGGTTCATAAAGATTTTAAAAGCCTGCCACCTTCCTTGTGGGGATGGGATGCATCAGAAGTGGGACTACTTACAGGAGCAACACCTGTTACTATCCAAGTGAAACATGGACCACCTCCATGCATGCCCCTCATACCACAAGTCCTCACACATATATTCCAGGCCCTGGGCATTACCCCAAACCTCTATGTGCCCTATTCTCTGACATCATCAGGAGCCGTGGAGAGAGCAAACAAAGAGGTGAAGACCCTACTGGGCAAACTCTGTCAGGAGACACACCTCTCCTGGCCACAAGTGCTCCCAATTGCCCTCTATTATATCAGAACTAGACCAAGACAAGGTATTTCCCCCTTTGAGATCCTTTTTGGTCCCCCCCCCGATACCCTAAAAGGCCTAGATCCTCATTCCCTTTGCTTAGATAGGGGGGATAGGGTTCTCTCTTCTTATCTTACAGCCTTGCAAAAGAGACTACAGATCCTCAGGACCCAGAGTGCGCTGACACAGACCTGACCCTTGGAAGAAGCCCTGCATCCATATGAGCCAGGAGATTGGGTGTGGATCAAGTTCTTCACCAGAACCTCACCCTTACAACCCAGGTGGAAAGGACCCTACCAAGTCTTACTAACTACACACACTGCCATAAAGGTTGCAGAATGAGACTCCTGGATACATTGGACACATAAGCCAACGGTCATAGACCATAGCCAAACTCCACCACAATGAATCCCACCATCAAACTCAAGAAAGATCTGGACAGAGATCAATGGACGCTTGCATCATTCTTCAACACCATTGGACCACACAACTGTGAGGAACCAAGTGCAAACGTTGAATTACACAAAACTGGACTCCCAAGTGCTGAGTTATAAAACTCTATTTTTATTTTTTAATTTTTAATTTTTTTTTCTTACCTTCTCCATTTTTTTTTATTTTTTCCCCCTTTTTTCTTCGTATTTTTTTTTTAACAAAGAAGAGACTTCAGCCATACCTTTCAGTAATTTTTTGAAACTTGACCTATACCTTTTTTTTTTACATTGTAACCTTTTTTTTTACATTGGATAAAAAAAAAGGGGGGGGGGGAGAAAAGGAATCTAGCAATGGGAAACATGAAATGCAATATATACTATGTATTATTATTTGTAACAATTGTAACACTTGTAACACAAGCAACTGCGTTCCTGGAACCAAAGCTTATCCCAGAGAAAGGAAACTTATGAGAATATTTAGCAAGGGAAATACTCAACACCACTAACTTTTGCTTAGCAGAAGGGAAATCAGTCAAGGACATCTTAACCACATGCCTAATGGGAGTGGCAACTAGGCCACATAACATCATTAACTACACCACATTTTGAAACCTTCCAGACTCCTAAAAAAGCATTTTTAGCTGGGGCCATTCTCCCAAAAAACCAAAGACCACACCATGTACACCCTACACATTACTGCAGTAACCACCTCTGAGAGATGTTTTAATGTCACTGGGTGCAGCACATCTAGGGTCACAGAATGCACCAGCCTTAGCAACACAGAACTAAAATGCAACTACACAGAGACCATATTATTCTCATATAGTTACCTGAAGCTCCCACCCGGGTGGTTTTTCCTTCATGGCTTAAAAGCCTACTCATACCTTCCTGCAAATGCCACCAATGGCTCTTGCACCTTGGGAAGGTTAACCATGCTTATGCCATCCTTACAGAGACGGCACAGGAGAGCCTTCCAAACCCTAGACTCAGACAGTGACTCCAAAGTCTCCCTTCTCACCAAAGCAGAATATGTCTCATTGGCAGTATCTTTAGTAGGGGTACCTGGATTGGCAGTGCGAAATTCTAGAAATTTGAATAGCCTAGCATGTACCCTAGCAAAAGGCTTGAATTCGACCTCCCATGCCCTGGATGCCCTTAACAGAGAACTGAGGGAGGTCAGATAAGCCACCCTGGAGAATAGGGCAGCAATAGACTTCCTCCTCTTGAAGCATAATTATGGCTGCGAAACATTCCACGAGATGTGTTGCTTCAACTTAGACGAAACCTCAGGACTCGTAGAAAGGGACATCCACCACCTGAAAGAGCTAGTTCAAAATATTGGTCATGAGCAATCATTCCTGGACTTTTCACGGCTCTTCTCGTGGACACCAGATCTCCATTGGCTCAAAATCCTTATAACAACCATAGTCACTACATGTGTCTTTGGAGCCTTCATATGTTGCCTGTGTTGATGAATATCACCCTACCTTAGCTGCCTAAAGGCCTGTATTACCTCTCAGAAGAGAAAATTGAAGGGGAGACAGGTGGCCATGATGATGATCCAGATTGATCACGAATACCAAGTATACCCAGACACTCAATCAGAAACCATCCTCTTAAAAAAAAAAAAGAAGGATTGTGGAAAGGGAACTTCACGAAGACAATGTCACTCAAACAGGAAAAGCCCAAGGGGAACATCAGGCCAGCCATAAAGCAAACTTACATAGGAAAAGGAATCAAATAAAAGGTATTAAAGAATCCCTATAGACAAAAGCCTAAGTAATTAAGAAAACTAGACAAATAAGAAAAGGAAACCCTGACAAACACAGGACATACCAAATAAGCAAAACAAACAGACAAAAAACACAAAAAATATAATTACAAGAGACAGACAGGAGATTGCCACAAAACAAATATGAAAAAAACCATTATAAAGCTAAAAGAGAATGATAATACAATCTAACCACTCTGCGGATTTTGCCTTCTGCACCCCACAGAGTTTGCCCTCCAGCGAGAATAAAGACAAATTCAAACAGGATTTAAAACATTAAGTACAAATACAAACATTTACACGAAAGCAACTCACAAAGGGAGAAAAAGGTATAAAAACTAGGGGCTTACCATAAGAAGCCAACTAGCCCAGGAACACAGACTTCTTGCTGTCCCCCGCCTTTCTGAAAAATAAAAAGATCCAGCTTTCAAGCAGTTGTCCGTATCCTTGTGCCAGAGCTCTCCTAGCAGGAAAATCGAATCCTCGAAGGAAAGGCATTTTGACATCTTTCAACAGACAGAAGCGGTATTTAGACAGATTTGTTTATGGAGAACAAATAAGTGATTAGTACATAAAATATTATTGCCTTTCCAGTGGGTGATAGAAAGGGAGAAAGAAAATAAAGGTGGGGAATCAGCAACAACAAGAATTCTTCAGAAGTCTATTATTTCAGCTTATTGGGGGGAGGGGAGGGGAAACAAGGCACATCATAGATATGGATAAAATTCAGAACACAATCCCCTTCATTGCACCAGCCTCAGACCAGCCCAAACTTTGAAGTCATAACTGCCTTAAACATTTAGGATTAAGAGTGAGCAAATTGGAAAAGTTTTGGGAGGGAGACGGAATGTTTGTAGGACTGATACACTACATTAAGAAATCTTGTTGGCTAACTGGGTGAGGCTGTGTGGTTTTCATGTGGCTGAATGAAAGATATCTTTGCTTACTTTGTGAGCTCATGAGCTGAGAGGGAAAGGCTTATGGCAGCAGCTGATCAGGTGATTAACTGTGGATAGTGTGGCATTTCTTAGTCAATAGCTTGATACCAGCCAACATTCTTTGAAAAGAGAAGTAATCTGGAACCTCCGGCTACAGTGAGGATCAGGAGAGACTTCTGACTACTACTGATGTCCTACTGAGAAAAGATTTAAGTGTTAAGGTATGTTTAGCAACTGTGAGGGAGTTAGGACACCAAACTCTATAGAAACATATCATACAAACCATCGGTCAAATAGTTCCAAAAGGAAAAAAAAAAACTAATTACAAAAGCCAATAGAGAAGATAATGTTTTCCTGTTTATTGCACAGAGTGCCAATATAGAATTGACTATTCCTGTTCCAAATCTGGGTTAGAAAGACATTAGGGAATTGGTGGAAGAGTTTATATTTATTAAACTTCAGAAAATTTCAGATTCAGCAATCTGAATCTGTGTGAAAAAGGGTTTTCATTTTGACTGAAATTGAATTAGGCGTTATAAATGGCAAAGTGCCTTTGCTGGACCATGTGCAAATCAAAGGGTGCAAATATTTAAGAGAATAGTATAAGACACATGGTGGAGAAAATACATGTAGCAAATAAAATAGAGACTACATACCCTTTTCCTGCCTATCTTTTAGATGTAAAGTTAATTTTAGTTCTTCTCTTCACCTAATCCCATCCTAAACTGACATGACCTGCCCCAAAGTCCCCTTGCCATCTGATAGCCAAATCTGGCCCTCGGTTTACCTTTCCAATAAGCAACCAAGTTGGAAAATAATTGAAAAGCAGTTTATTAGTGTACAGCCCAAGGGCAGCTCTTACAAAGGAACTGCAACCTAGAAAAGCCCCAGTGTACTGTCTTCCATCAGTTGAGGACCTCAACATTTCATCTGCTTTAACAAGGGAATTCCCCAGCACTCCTCCTGAAAAAGGGCTGCTTTTCAAACAATAGAAAACTCAAGGTACACTAACAAGCACCTGCGTAGCTTTTCCCAAAAATGCCTAGGATTTCTTATCTTGCAATCCCCAATTTCTATAAAAAGTCTTTGCTTTCCCTGTTCATTGTTTCTTATAAACCAGACACTCAATGACCATTGCAATAAACACAGTTCCTTTAGTGTTATGTTCTGTATTTTTGAATGCTTTATGAGAAGATATACTGTATTTTTTGAAGTGGATCACTTACTGGACAAGATAGTCAGGAAGCAAAAAAATAAAAAATAAAAATCATGCCAGCAACATTTGGAGAATAATGTGGAGTATTGTAGTTTCTCAAACAATACTAGCAATTGGAAGAATTGGTGTACTTATGTGCTAATACATATAGCCCCAGCACTATTGTTTTTTAGGCAATTTAAAAACTTGACTCTTTCTGCAGGTACTGAGTAAGGAAGATACATGAACCTGCTGAATGTGTGTGTGTGTGTTTGTGTGTGTTTGTGTGTGTGTTAATGTTTAAGTTGTCCAGAGTCACTTGTCAATGGAGCTGTTGAATAAATGGAATAAATGATATGATAGAAATCTGGTAGACTGGAGAGAATCAATGGAATGCTCTCAGTGCTGGATACAAATTTGATAGAAAGGGTAAGGAAGGATGCATTGGTGAAGTCTTGCCTTTTAGTTCAAGAAGAATATAAATGCTAACATTAATATGCAAATACTGTGTTAATCTAATTCTGCAGTCCAATATTTAAGACAGAGGAAAAAACTAAATATGACTGAAACAGACAATCTTAATCCAAGAAGAGACTGGACAGCCATTTGTTTGAAATGGTATAGGGCTCCTGTTTGAGCAGGGTGGGGGGTGTTAGACTACTAGAATACCTCCAAGGTTCCTTTCAACTCTGTTATTCTCTTCTGTTCTTTAAAAAAAGATATTGATTCTATCTCTAATTTCCTTAGAACTTTATTTATGGGACTGTTCTTTTTCTCAAGTCACTTATGTATTCCATTGATATATACACCATTTAAAAGAAATGCTACTTAGCAGCATTGAGTCCTGGAAATCAGATCTCTACTTTAGGCTCTCCTCCTAGAATTGCAGCTTATTTGGGTGAGCTTGGGCAGTGAAGAGAAATGTCTATGTATTTCTATTCAGCAAGTCTTCTTCCTAAATTATAACTGCTGACTTGTTCTAGTAAATACTTTCTTCTCCCATTGTCAGCAGTTTAGGGTCCATTGTAAGCAAAGGATCAAACTGAGAGTTTGTTGTCTAGTGTGCAGTCACAAACAACAAAAAAGGAAATGTTAACATCCGTTGTGTCACAGTTAGTTAACAGTGATAGAACTAAAATATATGCTGCCTAGAGTTGTTTTTCAGAATGAGATAGGTGGCATATAAATTAAATAAATCAAATTAAAGAATGAATAAAATAAAAATGATTGTGTTGTGCAGGTTATGTTTTGCCTATCAGGATGACTCTGTGGAAATAATTCCACCATATCATAATGTTGTAGTTAGTGCTGAAATAAAACTGGGATGTTTTATTCATAAAACTCAGTGAATTTGTCAATATCTTGAAGCCTAATCTACTTCACAAATAGCAACATAGAAGGTAAGTAACAAAGCATTCTATATGAACAACAGTGGAATATATGTATAACAAATCAGCAATAATTTTGGCACTTAAGCTGTGGGCCAATCAGTGATTTATATCTCACATTAACTTTAAAAATCTGTGTTATGCCACAACAAACCATTCCTGCTTTATTATTTACAACAATGTATGAACCAACCAATGCTTGATTTTTATACAACATGCTAATTGTAATATTAGTTTTACAAGCATCATATTCTCCTCTCTTTGCCATGCAGAACTCTTTAACTGACTTTTTGATTTGCTTAAATCACAATTCTTTGAAAACTACACTTGATACAAAACTTGTGCATTATGTTATATCAGTACAGGGAACTTATAAATACTTTTTCAGCATCATATTTAATGTCCACTGCACTCTTAAAAATCTGCAGATCTTTCTGAATAAAAGCTGGGGCAAATGAAGAATTAGTGGCAGAACACTGACTCAGCCTGCAGACCTCCTGCTTTTCTAGTTACACTAATTAAGTCTAATTGAGCCTACAGCACAAGATCTGAGGCTGTATGGAAGGCCTGCTGGGAGAAAGAAGTGATGCCTGCTTTCCTTTGGAAAATACAAACGGTGACAGTTTTATCTGAAGCTGGCTTTGGTGTAGGTTGGAGCATCTCAAGTACAATTTCCAGTCTTATCTGAAATGGTATAGGGTCTCTGCTTGAGCAGGAGGTTGGACTAGTGGACCTCCAACAAGGTCCCTTTAAGCAGTATTCTGATTGACTGATTTTAGTCGTCCTGGACAAAAGAAAAAGAACAGAACAAAATGAAAACCTTGAACATTCCTGAATTTATAACTTGTTAATTCAAGTTAATAAATTTATACTAGGCTGGCCTAATGCTCATAATAAACTCTCCTGCCAATACAGTAAATTGACCCATTTTTTTTTTGGTACATTCTTGAAAAACTCAGATTTGAGAATCACGAAGAAAGATTTTTTAAAAAATAAACTCTGCTACATCCTACAACATTTGAATCTCCAAATACCTACGCAAGGGTGATCTTTGTAGACTTCAGTTCAGCATTCAATACCATCATTCCAGGTACTCTTCTAAGTAAATTAAGCCAGTTAGTGGTACCTGAACACATTTGTAAGTGGATCATAAGCTTCCTAACAGATAGAAGTAGCAGGTGAAGCTACGCAGAATCACAATCTGATACCTGTATAATTAGCACAGCCTTCCTGCCAAGGCTGTGTGCTTTCTCCTTTTCTCCCTATATACCAATGACTGCATCTCAAATGATCCATGTTAAAATACCGACGTTTGCAGATGATACAACAGTGATTGGTCTCATTCAAGACAACGACAAACCTGTATACAGATTTGGGAGGTTGCACAGTTTGCCTCGTGGTGTAACCGGAACAATCTGGAATTGAACACACTAAAAACCATAGAAACGATGGTAGACTTTATATTTATTTATTTATTTATTTATTTATTTATTTATTTATTTATTTAGTCAAGCAATTATAAGATAACAGGTAAAAGTTATACATTATGAATACATGAAATGGATACATATAAGAAAAATAAAAAGAAACAATAGGACAGGGACAATAGGCACATTGGTGCACTTATGCATGCCCCCCCCCCCCGACCTCTTAGGAAAGGGGTGAGGTCAATAGTAGACAGTCTAAGGTTAAAGTTTTTGGAGTTTGGGAAAGAAACCACAGAGTCAGGTAGAGTATTCCAGACATTGACCACTCTGTTGCTGAAGTTGCATTTCCTGCAATAAAGTTTGGTGCGGTTTACCTTGAGTTTGTATCTATTGTTTGCTCTTGTATTGTTATGGTAGAAGCTGAAGTATTCATTGACAGGCAGGACATTGCAATGTATGATTTTATGTACTAAAGATTGGACCGAAGGTGGCATTGTTCTAGGTTGTCTAGGTCTAGAATTTCAAGTCTGGTGGCATAAGACAATCTGCAATGGATAGAGGAGTGGAGAATTCTTCTTGTGAAATATTTTTGGAATATTCTTGTGAAATATTTCTTTAGGAGAAACCCTCTCATACTACCACATCTTACAATACTAGACAGCACAGTATCAACAGTAGAGACCTTCAAATTTCTAGGTTCTATCATATCACATGACCTAAAATGGACATCGAACATCAAAAACATCATCAAAAAAGCACAACAAAGAATGTTCTTTCTGTGCCAATTCAGAAAGCTCAAACTGCCCAAGGAGCTGCTGATCCAGTTCTATCGAGGAATTATTGAGTCTGTCATCTGTACCTCTATAATTGTCTGGTTTGGTTCTGCAACCCAACAGGACAGACACAGACTTCAGAGGATAATTAAGACTGCAGAAAAAATAATTACTACCAACTTGCCTTCAATTGAGTATTCTGCATGAGTCAAAAAGAGGGCTGTGAAAATATTTACAGACCCCTCACATCCTGGTCATAAACTGTTTTAACTCCTTCCCTCAAAATGATGCTATAGAGCCCTGCACACCAGAACAACTAGACACAAGGACAGTTTTTTCTTGAACGTCATCACTCTGCTAAACAAATAATTCCCTCAACACCACCCAACTATTTACAAAGCCTGTACTACTATTACTATCAATCTTCTCATCATTCCTTATCACCCATCCCCTCCCACTTGTCACTGTATGACTGTAACTTTGTTGCTTGTATCCTTACGATTTATATTGACTGTTTCCTAGTATGATTTGATTGCTTATTGTACCTTATAATCATTATTAAGTGTTGTACCTTATGATTCTTGACTCTTGATGAATGTATCTTTTCTTTGATGTACACTGAGAGGATTTGCACCAAGAGAAATTTCTTGTGTGTCCAATCACACTTGGCCAATAAAGAATTCTATTCTATGATATAGAAGATGATTTGTCTAATTGTTAAAATATGGATATATATAGTCTCTCTGAATGCTCCTCAAGTCTTGCTATCTATGTGTTTCTGGGAGAGAAGAATGAAGAATGCCAGGAGTGTGTTCAAGAATATATGCTTGTTATGCCAGCCTTCATGGTCAGTCCAGCTGCCCAGCTAATGCAAGCAGGCATTTATACTGAATTGCAGCAATATAGAAAAATATTTGAAGTTGATGGCTGTCCTTGTTATCTGGGGGCATGTTGTATGCTGATTGCTGAGAAATGCAAGAAAGACAAAGATCTCAGGAAAGAACCTAAGAAAGGATTTTAGAGAGCTGTTAAAAAAAACAAGAAGCAGTATAATAACATTTGTAAAGACATAGAGGGAGAAATAGACATAGAAAACAAGAAAAGTCTTCCAAGATTCCTTTGTTTATAAAAAAACTTTTACCAGAAAATGAAGTGAGATCATCACTCTGATTATTACCAAGTTAAAAAGACTATAGAAATTGATGGGATTTCTGATTGATGGTACCTATAGAAATACGTGGAATACATAATGAGGGAAACACTGTGGAAGGAAGATGAGTGTGTTTTAAAAAATGGAAGACGAAACATCAATTACGTGCCCTGTGCTGATAACATTACTCTGGTAGCTGAAAGGGCAAATGATCTGCAAATTCTGGTACTGTTAATGAAAGACAGAGCACTGCAAAAAAATAGGGCTATGAAATCATGGCTAAAATCTGATCTGAAAAGCTGCTCAATTTATATCCATATTACTACTAGCAATTTATGTTGATACTGTCTTCTAAACTTTGGTTACTCAGTAATTCCTAATATGGGTTATGGAGCCACAGTTCTGATTTGGCCTTGCCCTTCTCAAAGGATATTAGTTTAGAGATGCCCTACCAAAACCAAATAATTTGTTATCCAGCCCAACAATTATATATTACCAGAAGCAATTCACAGTCTGCAGCAAAGATTGTTTCCCCCAGAGATGCTGGGAATGAAACCTGGACCTGTTTTATTTATTACATTACTTTATTTAGATTTTGTTTTCCCATTCTCCACCCCAATGGAAACCAGACAGTATATCTGGAATCTCCAGGGTCTTCTAGTCCAGTTGTTGACGGCCTGCAAAATAGCTGTACCATCTGTGCTCAGGCCCTGTCCATCTTGCCTGGCAAGCACATGCTCTACTCAGAGATGTGGGCTCTACATTATTTCAAGTCAAGGTCTTTCTATCTTTGAAATGCTATATGTACCACTTATTACTCCTACTATTATCTCCTACTGTTTTCTTTCTACCAGCTCCAGTAGACACTAAGCAGTGCAAGGGTTGGGTGGCTTTAAAGAGTGCTTGAAGGAGGAAGGGTGTATCTTACTATGGCCTTTGTCCAATCCCTGAGCCGGGGAAGGAGGGTCTCATGAATATGAAAAGCATCTCTGTGCTCTCACTCTCTCTTTCCCTCCTCCCTTTCTTCTCTCCTCCTCCTAGTCTCCTGGCCATGAAGACAGCAGCAGAGCAGCTGAACACAGGATGCTGAAAGCCCACAGGAAGCTCTTCCCAGGGACCCTAAAGATGCTACCCAGCTAAAGAGATAGCGGGCATTCAGGTAAGGCAGAATTTGAGGTAACCTTGGGTATCCGTGGCTCACATGGAAGAGGAACCTGGGAGAACCTGCCTTTGGAGGGACTGGTCAGAGGGACTTTGCCCCAGGCTCAGTTAGGATTTCTAGACAATGGATGTATGCTACGCTTCGCTTATCGGGAGGATGCAGGATTAGTGAAGCAAATGGGCCTTGCTGAGGGATGCAGGAATTATTTTCTCTCTACCTTTCCACATGCCATCCCATCCCACCTGGATTCCTCAAGAATGGGGGGAAAAAGGGGCAGCTATAGCCCAGCCTCGTTCTTTGTATTACTGGGGGAAATGGATGTTGCTGCTAGCTAGCTGCTACTGCTTTGGTCTGCCTTTTGTTTGAGGATTGTGTCTCTCTTCTCCCTCCACAGCAACACCCTCCCTGCCTTTGAAAAGATCAAATTTCCCTCAGTTCATGGCTGATTTCATTCATTTCTCTCTCCTTTTGGCTCTGGGTCAACAGCCTTGTGGAATTTAGAGGCTAAACAGGGTCGCATGGCTTTGTAACGCCAGCATAAAAACTAATGATTGAATCTTAAAAAAAAACAAACCACACAACTTTTTGTATGATGCAAAAGTTAAATAGATTTGCTGCTCTTTCTTTGCTATTAGGTATGCATCATTCTCTTTTGCTGGGTTGGGAGGGGTAGGAGAATGAAAGGATCCATTCTTTTTCTTGTTTATCAATGTCTCATGGGAATGATTGAATCAGAGATCTGGAGGAGGCAGGGGAGGGAGCCAACTTTGTGCCATTTGTTTGCTTGAGTTACTTATCCCCCCTCCTCCCAATGAAACGCAACATAAGGTGGTACTCTGCACAGTGATTTGTACTGGGAGACACATGTGGGATTCTCTGGAGATGTGATGCTTTGGAACAAAAAGTTACTATTCCTTTTGAGGTAATCTGTATGTTAGATATTGAATAGGCATTTGACTACCATTTACCTAAGAAAATGTGTTGCCAGATTTTAGAAAAGAGAATGGGAAAACATAACCATCAACCTCATTGCCTTTTTCACAGACTGCATTTAGTTTGTTGGAGCCAAAGTTATGCAAAACTGCTGCATAGTTTTTTTCTCTTCCTACCCTCTTCTCTAAACCATGTGCTATAATTCATATCTATATATTTATTGATCTCATTGGGATCCCACCTTTTTCAATAAATCATGATTGAGCAAATCATGACTTAAAATGAGAAACTCTCTTTCTCTTTTGAAAGAAAAACTGCTCCTTGAAGGGAAGACCTTAAATTCATGTAAGATTCTTCATGCTAATTCCTTTTGGCATCTTCAGGTAGGACTGAATGTGGCTTTAGGATAAATCTCCTATCTGAAGCTGTCTTCACATAAAGCTCTCTACAATTAATGCCGTCTGAGGGTGATGGGAGTTTAATGCAGCACATGTGGAAAACATAAAGTTGGAGAAGGCACAATAGCCAATACTGTTTGGACTAGTGATCCAATAAAGCAGCTTATTTTATTTGGGTATTTTTTAATTAAGAAAAGGTAACATAAAACAATTTAGTATGATTCTCCTCATCTCCATTCTAGCCCAGAGTTATTCACTGGTGGAATCTTTCATTCAATATTCTATCACTGATTCTTTCATTCAACTGTTCAGAATAATTTAACAGATAATTCATATGATGTACTTCTCTAGAATCTGGCACTGTAAAATAAACACTGTGTCTGGAGCTAAACTGAGTCTAGTGATTCACTTATTAATTAATAGGGATTGCCTTCTCTACCATCTCATTGCAGTTTTGCTCTAAACATCATTAAAACATTAAATGGAGCAAGTAAGTATGAAAATAATCTGTTTTCTGTGAGGAATGATGGATATGCAACACTGAATATCTAATTTGTATAACAGTTGCAGATACATGTTTATCTTTGTCAAATTAGAAACAGCTAAGGAAAAAACTGAGAACCAATTTGGTATAGTGGTTGAGGTACCAGGCTAGAAACCAGGAGACCATGAATTCTAGTATCATCTTCAACACAAATCCAGCTCAGTGACCTTGGCCTATCACTTTCTCCCAGCTCTATGGAGACAGTTACAGATCACTTCTGAAAAGCCTTGCTGACCTGTATTTTCAACAAATTCATGTGGGGGATCCAACACTCTTTTAATTTTTCTACATTTTCCCCAAACAGAGAAAGTTGGCCCCGTTTATATAGTCCTTGGTTAAGGATGGTCATATTATTCAGTGTCCTCTCTCATTTCTCATGTACATGGTCTTCACTACAATCTTCGCAACATACCAATCTTCCCTGGAGCTTCATTTCAAGTCTGCATCTTCTTTTTGTTAATCAAATTTACTTTTCACTTCCTTCAGACCTTCTGAACTAACAGACAATGTTTCAGTCCTGATCCATCACCTGAGCAGTTAAAATTGATAGGAATACCTCTGTGCAACAATGTAGCCAGTGTCTTAGGAGACACATACTTGGCCCTGGTTTATTGCAGAAACTAGCCAGAGTTGAATCTAGTGGTTGGTGCTTGGAAAGGAAACTGCCACCAAAGGCCAGACGTTATTGTATACTGGGAAATAAACACACACATATATGTACAAAAGAGTATATTACAAAGCAGTTTTATATTGTTGCCATAGATACATCCATATAAAGATCCCAGGAATTGAACTCAACTCAAAGGCTTGACTTTTGGCAATTCATTTTCTCTGATTAGAGTAATGTAGAGCAGCTCTTTTCATTCTCTGCTAATGCAAGAGATTGAAAGCTTCTACTAGAAAGAAAAAAAATGATTATGTTGGCTACCTATTTCTTGGTGCAGTCTTCTCTTTCAAATGCCCTTGCTTGCTTTATGTCCTTTTAAAAGAGATGTCTCCTCTAATCTCATTCAAAATTCATTTTTTAAAGTTTCCCATTATCTACTTTCCTAAGGTTAACTCCTCCATTAACAGTTGAGAGTTCCCTCTCAAAACACTGCTCTGAATATATTTAATTACCTGCATTGATTGGGGCTTTCTGACTAAACCTAGCTGCAAGCAGTAGCATATTGAAAAATGGCAGCTGGCAGCCTCAAGCAGTTCTCTGTATTAGATGAAGCCAACAGGATGTCATCTCTCTCAAGCTGTTAGGATGGAGTTGTCTGCACTGATTGTATCTAATGCCTTTGTTGCTTTGGAACAATTTGGGTGCCACTCACAGTTGTCCTTTGTCAACAATCAGAGCCTTATCCGAACTTTTACCTTCAGTTTCATCACTGACCTGTATTTAGCTTCATTTGTTCCTGGTCCTGCCATTCTGGGATCTTTCCTGAGGTTGAAAAGCCAGTTTCTTTCTTTCTCTCTCCCTTAAGATGACAGTTCCGTAGCTCAATAATTCCTTGATATTTGGGATTTCTAGGAGAAAATCCCTGTCCTTAAAGGGTGGGCTTGTTACATTTGATTTTTCTTTGATGTATGGAGAAGCATTAAAGTTTCTATCATGGTAGTTAAAGGAAGATTCCATGTCTAGCAATATCTTGGATTATTCATTATCCATTCTTGGGTATTAAACATCAGTGAAAGTTCAACATATTCCCGCTTGTACAGGAAATTCCAGGCAGCTGCTCTGGAAATGGAATATTGTGGCAGGCAAAATATCTTAATAGAGATGTTTTAAATTTTTGGCTATATTAGAATATATACATATTTCAGGGGTCCATTTCAATTGTTTATTGTATAGGAATATAAAATTTATGGGAATCAAGTGTATAGAAGATAGGAACTACTGTCACAACAGAGAAAGATTTCTGACAAGGCAAGATACATTGCTCAAAGAAGCATTTCTGAAATGCTGCAACCTGCCTTCTTGAAGTTGTTTATTTTATTGATTTCATAGACTTGTAAACCAATTACCTTCTGCAAATTCAGAGAACTCCTGAGAAAGTCTTTCAAAACTGTTTCATACCTGAGTAGAGGACCAAATGGGTGGGTGTAGCATGTCCATCCTTGGTCTTCTTGACTCTCAGCAGCCTTTGATACCATCAACTATGGTGACCTTCTGTATTGACTTTGTGGGTTGGGAGTGAACAGCTTTGGGCTGGGTCTCCTCCTTCACCCAGAGTCAGTTCTAGTCAGTGTTGATGGGATGGGGCTTTGCAGAGTCCCTCAGAACTTTGTGCTTTCCCCACTCCCATTTAACATCTACAAGAAGCTGCTGTCTGTGGTTTTATCTCAGTATCTAGAGGTTGTAGAGGTTTGGAGGGGTGGGGGTGGGTATGGGGGAAACAGGCTTCAGCTCAACCCTAGCAAGACTAAATGGCTGCACTGCCCTAAGCAGAACTGATGTGAAATGTGAGGATCCTTCTGGACTTGCAGCCCCTGTTAAGTGATCAGGTGTCAGACAAGGCCAGGTGCGTTTTTGTACAAACTTCATCTTATATGTCAGCTATTCCCTTTTCTGGATCAGGAGGCTCTGCTTATAGTGACTCACACCTTAGTCACCTGCTGGGTGGATTACTGCAATGCACTGTACATGGGACTTCATTTGAAAAGCATCTGGAAGCTATAGCGGCTGCAGGATGCAGTGATGCAGACAGTTATGAATGTATTTTAATGTGCACATGCTACTTTTCTGTCAGTGAGCTGCCTTGGTTGGAGATGTGCTTCCAGATGCAATTCAAGATGTTGATTGCCAACTAGAAACCTGTTCATGGCATAGGGCCAGGCTTTTTTTTGCAGGGGGGGGTTTGTTCCAATTTGTTTCTACCTAGCCTATCAGATTCAGCAGAAGAGGCATTCTGTGTGTCCCATCAGTCATAGAATGTCATCAAGAAGCAGGTTTTTTTGGGTTGCTACCACTACCTTATGGAATCTCACTCTGAGATTAGATTGGCCCAACTCTTAGTTTTTGGAACGCCCTTGAGGCATTGGGATCAGAGTGCCAAGTGAGAGTTTGATGTGCTGTTTTTGGGATTGGGTTAGTTTCTCAGCTGTGATGCATGATGCTGAATTTTACACTGTTATAAACTGGGTGGCTTTATCAATATAATAAACTGAGAAATGAATATATTCAAAAGCAGTATGTGCAAAATAATGTTTGTACATTTTGTACAAACATAAAAACCCAAGTAAAAGTTGGAACCATATCATCAGAACTATAAATTTTATCAATCGCTAAAAGTTTTCAATCTTATTTCTTATTTCAGTTTTCTGAAACCTACTTGGAGATACTACCAATAGGATTTAGGATCTTTTCCAACTAAAGCATGGGTGTCAAATTTGATTGTGTCACATGACATATCGTGATGTATCGCAATGTTTTTTGCTTTTGTGGAGCCTGGGTGGGCGTGGCCCATGCATGACGCATCTGGCCTGTGGGCCGTCAGTTTGAGACCCCTGATTAAAGCATGCACTTTCTAGATAATGCACAGCTGCTTTGATCAGGAGCTTTCTTTGTCAAAGATGAGTTGATCACAAGACAGCATTTTTTAAAACTTTATTAACACTTTGGAGAGCACATATTACACTTTGGAGAGGTACATATAAAGAGACAAACTTCAAGTATTCTGGTATTAAGATGTTTTGGGATAGGACAATCATAATTCAGTTAATACATTGCACAAAGCAATGGTTTCCTTAGCCAGAGTTTATTGACTAAGCCACAAGTAGCTTGGTTCAGAAGTTTTGAGGCCCAGCATCTGCAAAATGCATGTTGTTAATCCACCGAGGAAATGCTTTGAACGAAACTGAAAAAAACCAAAAGTAATTTTTTCATAGTAATAATGTGCCTATATAATAAATAGCAAAGTAGCTACCGGTATAAATAGTAACTAGAGTTTTATATGATATTTCAATTTAATTTTAAAAAATTCTAATTTGAAATGAATAGAAATCTGTTTTGCTCTGTTTTGCTTCATTCTGCAGGACCTGATGAAATAATTTGTTCTGCTAACTTCCATACAAACTTTTCCTTGAACATGAGCAGCATGAGGGTATTTCACATGTTCCTTGCCTTCTGCCTTATTCTACTCAACTTTGGAAGCCTGCAATGCCTTGTTTTAAGACAAGGGGACAAAAGGCATGAAAGACAACTGCATCTGGCATCTCCAGCAGGGAACAGCTTAGCAGACACAAATGCATCAAACCCAGAGGGTAACTTAAGCTCATCCATGAATATAGCCAGTGCTTCTGCTTCTGCAAGCCTTTATGGAGCCTCAGTAGACCCATCCAGGAAGTCATTAAACAGAGCCACAACTGTAAAAACAACCTTACCAACCATTCTGCATGTTCCCAATCCCTCAGAGTCCTCAGATATGAATGCTTTTGCCAGCACAGGTCTGGAGAGTGCTGCAGCAAGTGAAAGGCAAATCAGTCTCAATGGGCCCAATGTAAAACCAGATAAATATGGGACACAGGAAGCTTTATTTGCCAATGTTGTGACAATTCCAGATCTTCTTGTTGAAGACAATACACTTAGCTCTGCAAAAGAAACAGTGGAAGGAGGTGGAGGAGAAGGAAAACTAGAAGGAGATCAGTTTACACCACGAAGTCTGGAGGAAGATACCCATGCTGACCCTTCAGACAATCCCCAGGTAACTATCCCCAAAGTAATAATTAGTTTTCCCACTATAACATCATCAAGCAGCCTTTCCAAAAATCCATTTCTTCCAACGAGCCCACCAGTTGATTTGACAAAAGGATCTGATGGAAATAGCTTCCCAACCATTTGGATGGGCACAGATGCTGCTACAGAGCCCAGGTTGTTGCTTGCAGGTGCCTCCTTAAATTTGGAAGGGGAACTCTCAGACAACCAAGGGCCCTTGAAAGGCATTTTAAGCACTACCACGATGGCCACTGCAGGCTTGCTGCTAAGTGATGAGTGGGATGATACCAAATTAGAGTCTTCCAGCCAAGCAAAAGCAATACATCCTCTGAAGATAAATCAACCTTGGATAGTGCAACCAACAGGACAGGAGGACGATGATGTGAAAAAGGACCTGTCACCAAGATTATTGGTGACCACGGCAAAAGGAAGAAAAGATAATCAGAATGGGTCAGTCCAGGTACCCATGCAGGTAAAGGAATTGGCCAATACAAGCTTGAATCTTGCTCATACCATTGATCCATCTGAGATGGTTGGAGCCCAGTCTGAAAATCCAGGGGAAAATGTCGATCCAACAGTGATCATTAGGTCTGGATTACTTTCTGAGACTATAACTACAACAGATGCAACCAAATCAGATGTCTTCCAAACTTTAGGACATCAATTAAGAGGTAATTCTCCCCCCCCCCCCCCATTTGCACTCATGAGTGCTTCTTGTTTTAAGATAATTTAGGAGTATGAACCACTGCTCGGTTTATGGCGTATACTGCAATGGTGCTATACATGATCCTTCCTTTTTTCAGGTTCCTTGTCTATCTAAAATATTCAGCGGGGATTTAATCTATTTAATCTATAACAGCCAATCTTTTATAATATCTTTTACCTTTTCAGATGGGCAATGGAGAGATTACTTAGGTTCCCTTCTTTCTGCTCCTAATAAGCTTTTCCCCCAGGCTTCCATAAGTAGGCAGAACAGAGTCTCGGAGTAGCTGAGAATGGTTGAGCATGGCTTCACCCTGATCCCGTTGCTTTCTTTTGATTATTATGCTTTCTTTAGTCACCCCTATGATCTACTCTTGACTGATTTTTGCCTGATAGGTGGGATTCAAATTTCTTAACAATCGGTTCTGTGAGCATGGCCTAATTTGTGGGTATGGCTTGGTGGTCATGTGGCTGGCTGGGCATGACTTGTATGTAAATATTATAAATATTTATGTAAATATTGAATTTTTTATTAAAAAAAGAGCAACTTTTACCCCAAATCAGGCAAAGCAGGTAGGCAGATAGAGTTGCTCACAGAATCAAAGATTCACTCAGAGATCTACCTATCTGCAATCTGCTGCCTGAGTCTGCACTGAAAAATTGAAGCTTCAGTCCTAAGGCAGGTTCACCTCTGCTTTTAGATTAGCTAAAAAGCAAGAAATGCAATGATTTTCTGCTTTCTAGCTACTCTAAATCTCCTGGCACCACAGAACAGCTGATGCTTGGGGGGGGGGGGGGAGGAAAAATAGCAACTTACCCAATGCAGGCAAGTTTGCTGGCATACATGCCAGGTAAGGAGTGGGTGGGGAGGGGAGGAACGTGACCAGCCAGTGGTGCAATTTTCCAGTTCTCTGAACTGGGCAGAATCATAACAACTGGTTCTATAGAACTGGTCCAACCAGGTAGAATCCCACTCCTGGTTACATTCCAAAAGGCCTCTCTTCCCCTTCACTATACTTCTCTTTTCTACCCTGTGGCAAAGCAGAACCAGTACTTTAGCTTTCCTTAACCTAATGCCCTCCGAGATTGCCAACCCCTCCACCCCAAATTCCCAGCCAGACCCCAAATTGAAGAAGAGGACTTTGGTGACCTTTGAAATTCTTTCTCCCAACAATAAGGTATGCAGTGTATATGCAGATAGTCCTTGACTTACAACTTAAGTCACTTAGTGACCATTCAAGGTTACAGTGAGGGGACTCGCAACCCAGATCCGATGTTTTGACAGTTGCCTGCCCCAGGAGCTTAGCAACATGACTAAATTTACAGCCATTTGCAGCACCCCCTATTCACGTGTCTGTGTTTGCCCAAAACTGACACTTCATACTTAATGAACATGACATTGGCTTAATGACCATTGCAAAAAGGATTGTAAAATCAGATCGGTCACGTGACCAATCTGTTTTATGATCATTACAGCTTACGACTAAAAATGACCAGGTACAGAGGTGGTGTTCAGCAGGTTCTGACCAGTTCTGGTAGCGGAAATTTTGAGTAGTTCGGAGAACCGGCAAATACCACCTCTGACTGGCCCCCTCCCCCATCTATTCTCTGAGTCCCAGCTGATCGGCTGGGTCTTCTTTTGTTGCCCTGCACAGGAGAATGGAGCTGGAAAGAGATTAGTGGGGTGGGGAGGGAATGAGATTTTGCAGTATCCTTTCCTCAGGAGTGGGGTGGAAATGGAGATTTTACAATATCCTTCCCCTGCCACACACACCAAGCCACACCCACCAAGCCAAACCCACAGAACCAGTAGTAAAATATTTGAATCCCACCACTGGCCAGGCTCCAATATGCTCATAACTTGAGCACTACCTGTAGACTACCCAAGCTATGATTGAATAAACACACATAAGAAATGGAGAGAAACATTTTTTAATATTTATATTTCCTAAAGCTGGGGACTGAGAAATAGTGCAAGTAGTCTTCAATTTACACTAGTTCATTTAGTGACTGTTCAAAGTTACATCATCACTGACAAAAGTGACTTATGACTGTTTTTCACACTTACAACCGTTGCAGCATCCCCATGGTCATGTGATCAAAACTGAGATGCTTGGCAACTGACTCATGTTTTTGATGGTTGCAGTGTCTCAAGGTCATGTGATAATTTTTTGCGACCTTCTGACCAGCAAAGTCAATGGGGAAGCCACATTCATTTAACAATCAACATTAACAATCAGGTTAAACTTATCAATTACAGTGATTCAGTTAACAGCTGTGGCAAGATAGGTCATAAAATGGGGCAAAATTCACTAAACAACTGTCTTATTCAGCAGCAGAAATTGGTTGTAAGTTGAGGACTACCTGCACTGTGTTATTGTGTGTATATGCTGAGCTTGGCAAGTCCCAGGATTCTGTCTGACTCGATGCTTAGCTTCCCTTGTTGATCGTAATTCCTTAAAATGCAGGTTAAAAGCATTCCTTTATTATTGCCTATTGCTGTGTCTGTTTGCCTAAGGCGTCTCTACTGCTCCTCTGCAGGAAGAATTCTGTGCTTTGACTCAATTCTGCATTTTCTTTAATTCCAGCTAATTAACACCCTGCCTACCTAGGAACATTTGTTTTATTATTCTTCAGATGGGTTTCTGTTGTTTTATTTCTTGATATACTTTTTTGCAGGGGTGGGGGAGACAATCCCTTGGCTACAGGTAGCTCCAATTATTTTTTTCTTCATCCTGGACAATACCACAAATTAAGTTTTATGGCTTTCTTCGAAACTGCTCATTCAGACATGAAGCCTCCTGATGTCATTCTCAACCAGTCCAATAATCCACTATTTCTGGAAGTTACCAGAATAGGAATACAGTGGAACCTCGGTCACAAATGCTTCTGACCACAGCCAAATCAGGTGCCAACCAAAATATCACCTAAATGTTTCACTCTGGTCATGAACACATCTTTGTGTGTTCAAATACAGCCATGGCAATTTTTCCTGCTGCAGCGATTTCTCCTTCCATGCCATTTTTTTTTTGTCCATGCACGCGCAGTCAACCTTGCTTCCACTCATGACCAAATCGGGTTGTGACTAAAGTCCTGGAACGGATTATGGTCATGACTGGAGGTTCCACTGTACTATGCTTTGAGGAGCATCAAAGTTCTTCGTATGTTCTCAAAAGAGCAGTCTGAAGAGTCAGGAACAATGACCCAGCCAAGTTTTCCCCCTCTCCCCCAGGATTTTAGGAAGGGATATGGGGCAGATCTCTGTGAGGCAAACTCCTTCCATTCCTATCCTTGAGTGCCTCCCGATACCAAAAACATGGCCTAGATTTATTATTTTTTGCTCTTCCATTTTGGCAGCTTGATCTTGGCATGCTGAGAGATTCTACTGGAGGATGAATCACATGTAGGTGATTCACTGTTGATTTATGAAAAAGCCCACAAAAGGCTCAGTGTTTACTGGGTTTACACTGTAAACCCAACCAACAAAACCACATTATGTAATGGATAAACCTAGCTACTAAGTGTATATGATGTTAGAGTTAGGGAACTGAATCCATTTTCCTATTATTTGATTTTTTTTCAAATTATTTTCAAAAATTTAAAACTGTTTAACACCTGCCTTTTATAATAACACCTTTGAAAGGATGGGGAGCATATATTAACCTGCACTTTCTATGTTTTGAAGCAGTTCCTCTAGCTGCTATGCTGTTACTTGGGAATTTTGGCAGACTATTTTCTGCAGCCTCGCTTCAGGGTTTGGAGTCCCTTGGATATTTTGGCTGCTTCTGTGCTGCTGCAGTGAGCTGTGGATGGGCCTGGGTCCAAGTTGGAACCAATTTAACAAAAGTATTCCTAAATGAATGAATTGTTCAAAAGCATTGTGGCAGGATGGCTGCCTGAACCCCCTAAGACCCTGATGGGACATAATGATAGACACCCTCTAAATATCCCTTTGTACTCAATACTAGAGAACAGAGTGTGATCATTTGGATCATAAACTATATAGGCCAGCAAAAGACAAAAGCTTGTGTACTCTTATTCATTTTTTCAGCAATCTGATACAGAGATAAGGATCTCTTTTGGCTACATTTTTTTTGAAAATGCAGAAGATCTTGAGAAAAGTCTTCCTTAGCCTTTGAGAAGTAAAATAAAATGTTCTTATGCATTTTTTCTTTAGAAGGTGTGCCTCATTTATTTTAACAAAAGCCACAAGGAGTCTTGAGGCACTTCAAAAATTAACACATTTATTACAATATTAGTTTTTCTAAACTGCGCACACTCCATTGTATGTATTAAGTTTTATGCTGAGTAGAATTGTTCCACAAGAGAAAGAGCTTTGGAAAGCAGTGAGATTATTAAAAAATAATGAGGTCTATGGAGTTAGGCCCAATCCAGAGTGTCTGTATGGACAGACATTTGCCATCCCAAATCTATTCCCAGTGAAAATCTGTAACTCAGACGTATCCCCGATCCCATCCATTTGTCTTATCTGTTATCTCTTCCTTCTTCTACTTCCCTAAACCTCGGCAATAAAGTCATTTTTTCTAGTACCTCTTTTCTTTGCACTGCATTCCCAAATATTCCCAGTTATTTCAAGGGAGTCCCCTGTAGATCTTATTCAACTAACCGTTGGCGACTCTAGTGGGTGGTGCTCATCTCTGTTTCAAGCCCATTGATCCAGCGCTGTCTGAAGACATTTCTGTGGTCAGGTGGCCAGCATGACATAATGGAGCATCTTACCTTTCTACCAAAGTGGTATCTATTTATTTACTTGCATTTGCATGCTGTCGGACTGCTAGGTTGGCCAGAGCTGGGGCGAAGATTGGAGCTCACCCCATCACGTGGTGCTCGAGTCTTGGAAAGCCTTACCGCCATAAACTCTTGAACCTTTCTTCTTTAGTAATGATATATAAACATCTTTTCCAGTTTCATTCCATACTTGTTGAAATAGAGCTGTTGAGAGTTAAAACTGTTGAAAATATATTTTCAACAAAAGATTGAGAAACAAAAAAGATTGAGAAAACTAAAAAGTAATTGACTCAATTGCAATTCTTTACAAGAAAAAGAAAAATGTCTATCCTCTGCAAGATGTGTTCAGAAGTTGCCATATTTATCAAATTAAATTCCAGCAAATATGCTTGCTGCACTTTCACAAGTAAGAAGTCATGTTTTGCTTTTCTGTTCCATTTGAAGGAACCATCAGGACTGGATAAGGTAAACACTATGGATCTGACAAAATAATTTGCCACCCAACCGGGACTTTAGTTAGTTAGTAGGGCAGCTTTTATCTCCAGTCTGTATGTAATAGTGAGAACATCTCATGCAGGTTTTTTTCTATACAGAGCATCAAAGACGGACTTACACTACAGCATTCAAAATATAAAAATTGAGGTTATTTCACTGTACCAAAACCTGTAAAAGGGTCATTTCACTTCCTTTCAAAAGCCTGTCAGAATTCTTAATACATTATCAATGCATTCGGGTTCATTTCTGCTTTCTTATGAGAAATAATAATTATATCTTAGAATTCTACCGCATCCTTTTCAAGAGATTTGTTCTGTATAAAATGGTATACTCCAAACTATGCAATCTGATTGGCTAAAAGACTAAGCATTGGATTGGTTCATTAGGAACCAATCCAAAAGAGCCGCTGAAAGGCGGCAAAGTTAAATAGCTGCCATTGGCTACAAGCCGGCAGGCAAGCCTGTATAAAAAGGCTGCCGCGGCTTCAGCCAAACCGTTCCGTTACTGTTGTTTACTTCAATAAAGACTTTGTTTGTTGGAACCCAGTCTACCTCGCGTTTTTTCCAGACGGAACAAGATTCACTAGTTATTCTTTCAACTTACGGTTTTAGAATCTCTGAAGTACATTTGAATGGCCAAAATTCTGCTCTTCTATAATTGTTTCATTCAGAAGAAAGTGTTTTTTAAGTTATAATGCTATCTTGGTGCTCATCGTTAATTGGTTCCAGGAGGCACGATGAGTACCAAAATATTTTTTCCCATAAGAAATAATGTAGTGAGTCACAACACAGCCAACAATGACAAATTCTAGCTTGTGCATTAAGTATCAAAAAACCGATGCATACTGGAACATAATTTTCATGTCCAAATGCGTTGAGTAGCAAATTTGATGAGTTTCAAAGCAGTTGAGTTCCAAGGTATCACAGTATAAGCAATTCAAGATTAAACACTTTGTCTGGAATCTCAGAAGAGTTAAGAGTTAATACAAATTTCGGGAGCTTCCCAGAGGAAGGAAGAGCTGTGCCATTGTCTTTAAGCCCATGTCACACTGCACCAATGGATGGAAAGAGAATGTAAAATGGAGAGAAACACTTGCCATCCGTTGGTTAACGCGATGCTTCCGTTCTGTACTCACTGCGTCCATTTTTCATACTCTCTATCGGTCCAGCATCCGTCGACTGAGGTTCCATCCGTTAGTAGCACGGACGGAGAAAGGATGAAAGCGGATGCAGCTCGCAAAGAAAGCATTTAAAATGGAAAAAACGTTCGCAGAGGGGACCTATCTCGGATATTAAGGATGTCTAGAGGATGCATAGAGGATGCAAAAGGACACATAGTGGAAAACCTATATTGCCTATAAAAAGGGGGAGGAACTCACCTGGATCTCACTTTCAGTCCAGCAGCCCTGCTGTGCAGACCTCTGCAGCCTTCATCTGGACCTTGCTCTTCCACATCATCCATTGATGTCCACCATGGATCATAACACAGTCCTTTTGGTAGCCACCATTCTTCTGCAACAGTGTGAAGCCATCTACAGGCTCTTTCAACTCTACTATGGGAAGAAAAGGAGGCGGCCAAGAAGCGTCTGGGTCCGAAGATGGATCGGGAGAAGAGCAGAGTACAGACAGTACAACAAGCTGATGGTGGAGCTGAGGAACGAAGACCCTCATACATTCCAGAACTTCATGAGGATGCCTCCAGCCATGTTTGACGAAGTTGTGCAGCAGCTGACACCCAGGTTGACCAAGGCCATCAGCATTGTGGTCAGAGAAGTGGTGCAGGCCATCATCGAAGAATACATGGAGGAGCTCCTCCAGTGCCCCTCCACTGAAGAAGGCTGGAAGAAAGTTGCAGAGCAGTGGTATCAGAGGTGGAACTTCCCCCACACCATTGGAGCCATAGATGGCAAGCACGTGGCCTGCAAAGGGCCAGCCAAGTCGGGGTCCACTTATTTCAACTACAAGGGCTTCTTCAGCATCGTCCTCTTCGCCATGGTCGATGCTGACTACAAGTTCATGTACATCGATGCTTTAGGCAACGGCTCATCTTCAGATGCCCAGGTATACAATGCCAGTCACCTCAAGAAAGGGCTGGAATGCAACCTCATCAGGGGCTCATCAGATCCAGACCTCCTGCCCAAAGACATGGAAGATGTGCCCTACTTCATCGTGGGGGATGACGCCTTCTCCCTCAGAACCTACCTCATGAAGCCCTACACTTCCAGACTCCTCACCCGTGAAGAGAGAATCTTCAACTACAGGCTGTCCAGGGCAAGGCATGTGGTGGAGAACGCCTTTGGCATCCTGGCCAACTGGTTCCAGGTACTTCTCACCACCATGCAGCATCGTCCAGAGACCGTGAGGAGGATCGTGGAAGCTTGCTGCATCCTGCACAATACCCAGTGTTGTGGATGATTGATTACATTATTATTGATAATAAAGGGCCATATGTGTGGCAGCTGGGAGGGTGGACCATACAGTCCCACTATGCTTGCACTGGAGGTTTATCTATCCCACAGCTATCTTAACCCATCCCACAGGTATCCTAACCCATCCCACAGGTATCCCTGCCCATCCCACTGCTATCTCAACCCATCCCACAGCTATCTTAACCCATCCCAAAGGTATCCCTCCCCATCTCACAGGTATCCCTGCCCATCCCACAGCTATTACCCATCCCAAAGGTATCCCTGCCCATCCCACAGTTATTACCCATCCCAAAGGTATCCCTGCCCATCCCACTGCTATCCTTACCCATCCCACAAGCATGCAAAAGCTTAAACCATTTATAAAAGTTTCCACAAAGACATTATTTACAAAAATAAATGAGGCAAGTGTGTGAAGCAAAGATAATCTTTATTAATAACAAGCTGTAAAAGAAAAATGACCCAAGTCAAGTGTCCAAATAAAGTCCACAGGTAGCCAGCTACCCAGTCTCTGGCACTCCTCTTGGTCACTCGGAGGTGTGCCCAGTCTCAGGGGTGAAGGGTCCAGGTGCTGTGGAGGTGGGTGGTGCTGGAGTGCTGGTCTGTATCATCATTGGGGTGCCTGGCCCCGAGAGGACAACAGGTGACGGTGTGTTGAGGAAGCTCTCAGACAGCTGGCTCAGCCCCGTGAGGTTGAGAGCTCCTTCCTCCATGCCATGGGGTGTCAGCCCCAGTACCGATGACAGCTTGGCTGTGGGGTGGAGGAAGGAGCAGTGTAGTGGGGTCTGGTCTGCAGCTGGGTGAGGATTGGCGTGGGTGGCATCAGTGACGTGGGTGGCATCGGTGGCGTTGGTGGCATCCGTGGTGTGGGTGGCATCGGTGGCATCAGTGGCATGGGTGGCATCAGTGGCATCAGTGGAACCGGTGGCAACGGTGTCGTCCGATGAACCTGTGCCTGGACTGGGAAGGGCTGCTGCCTGTGCTTCTGGACCTCCTGGTAGCTGTAGCCCTGGTAGGTGAGGGCCTGTGGAAAGCCTTGGAATGGGAGTGACATCACCTGGGGTGGAGGAGCAGACCTGGACTGCTTCCTTTTGGTGTCCCTGTAAAGCCTGTGTCCCTTCCACCATAGATACTCATTCTCTCTCAGCCACACCAGCACCTCATCCTCATGTTCCTCCTCGATGGAGTATTGCATCCTCTCCCGTTCTCGCATATGCCTCTTCCTCCCTTTGGCAGGACCACATGGGCCCTCATCAGAGGGGCTTCCAGGTTGTAGGGGCTGCTCCTCCACACCAGCAGCAGCAGCAGCCCCAGCAGCCCCAGCAGCAGCACCAGCAGCACCTGCAGGACCAGGATCAGCAGCAGCAGAGTAAGCACCAGCAGCGCCAGCAGCACCAGGATCAGCAGCAGCAGCACCAGCAGGACCAGGATCATCATCAGCAGAGTAAGCACCAGCAGTGCCAGGAGCACGAGCAGGACCAGGAGCACGAGCAGGACCAGCAGGACGAGGAGCAGCTTCAGCAGAGTAAGCACCAGCAAAAGCACCACCGCCAGGAGCAGCATCAGCAGAGTAAGCACCAGCAGAAGCACCACCGCCAGAAGCAGCATCAGCAGAGTAAGCACGAGCAGAAGCACCACCGCCATAAGCAGCATCATCAGCTCCTCCAGAAGCAGAAGCAGCAGAAGCCCCAGCCCCGGAAGAGCGAGCCCGTGCTACAGAAGCCCCAGCAGAAGCAGAGTCAGGGCCAGGGGGTGGGAGGGTGGCCCTGTCCCTCTTGCCAGGGCTGGCAGCAGATGGCTGAGGCTTTCTCTTCTTCCCCATGGTTGTAGGGTTGCTGGCTGGCAGGCAGGCTGGCAGGCAGGCTGGCAGGCAGGCAGGCAGGCAGCAAGGCTTGCAGGCAGGCAGGTAGGCAGGCTGGCAGGCAGGCTGGCAGGCAGACAGGCATCAAGGCTGGCAAGCAGCAAGGCTGGCAAGGCAGGCAGGCAGGCAAGGCAGGCAGGCTGGCAAGGCAGGCAGGCAGGCAGGCAGGCGGGCGATGTGTCTGGAAGCAGGTCTTTCCTCTGAATGGTGACCTGCTTGGGAGCTGCTCCCCTTTATATCCGCGGGGCTGACACAATGCATCCTCCCCGCATGCGCAGTGAACGCTAGGCATCCGCTAGGCTTCCACTGTGCATCCGCTTCATCCGCTCGGCGTCCGCTCTGCATCTGCTCTTTCCGTTCTACGTCCACTTTGCTCTGCTCCCCTGGAAGCCTTGCGGATATGCCATCCGCTCCCATCCACTTCTATCCGCTAGGCTTCCGTGGAGCATCCGCTTTCCATCCGCCCTGCGTCCTCCCCCCGTCCGTTCCTTTCTGTGTTGTCTGCTCTGGTTAAGCAAATTTTTGCCCCTTTTGAGAGCGGATAACAATGGATGGAACATTTTTCTCGTCCGCTGTGTCCTTTTTACAAACGTTTTGCATCCGTCGGCCAGTGTGACAGGGCCTTTAGATTCTGTTTTCCTTCATTAAGCAAGAGTGATGTTTGGAAAGTGGGAGGTTATTTACTTTTCAGTCAGTACATATTATAACTCAGAATTTATTCACAAATAGTCTGAGGAAAGAAAGAAGAGTAAATGAAATTATTTTCCCATTAGTTCAGTTACCAAACTATCCAGAATTAGTGGATAATTTTCAAAATTGATTGGAAAATTGAGATTGTAGAATATACAGTTTCCAATAAAAATTCAAATCTCCATCATAATTTGTTTTGAAATCTGTGATCTTCATTATTTTGATAATTTTTTTTCTGTATCTGCCACATCTCTTATCTGTTTCCAGAGTTCTCAAATTCTCTTTTGCACAAATTAATTATGCATTTGTTCCTTATACAGTGTACACAAATTTCCTACAGGATTTACATATTTCCAGGAACATCTAACAATATTTTTTGCAATAACTCATGTATGACAAATCCAAATGTTTTTCATAAATAATTGAATGCTAATGTGATTTAATTCTTCTCTCAAAAACTTGTTAACAGAGTTATGAACATTCATCCAGTATGGAGCATCAAGAAAATATAATAGCAATAGCAATAGCACTTAGACTTACATACTACTTCATAGTGCTTTACAGCCCTCTCTAAGCAGTTTACAAAGTCAGCATATTGCCCTCAACAATCTGGGTCCTCATTTTACGGACCTTGGAAGGCTGGAAGGCTGAGTCAACCTTGAGCTGCTCAGAATCGAACTGCTGGCAGTGGTCAGAATTCTAACCACTGCAACCACCATGGCTCTTATGTAAACATATGCAAATCATGTGTGTTAAAATTATAATAATTATTAGATTTATAACCCACCTTTATTTTGTATAGCTGAAAATGGCATACATAACACTACTGCCTCAAAAATAACCCTGTAAGATAAGTTGGGCTGAGAGAGAAAGTCATCCACATGGCCCAAAGTCACCCAGCTGGGTTTCATAGAATAGAACCCCCTTTTAAATATCCATTGAAGAGTCCAATAATCCCGAAAAAAGATGTTTTGATGAATTAACCTCATTATAATAAGAAACATATTTTGAAAACTTGAAACCATTAGCTCAATTCCAGATTGTTAATAATTATAATTATATTTGTAGCATTTCCCAATTGTTTATACAACTGAATTGCTTGTTTTGCTTCTAAATAAAATTTTATTTAATCTACGGTACTCAAAATATAGATATCCTTATTCTAATTATAAGCTGATAATACATCAGGTTCAAATTGAGAATTTAACAAATGTTTGAATATTTGATATTTGAATAAAATAGTGTTGCCATTCAGTGGTTTTAGACAGGCAATGTTTGTTTCAGGAACCCTTTCAAAAGTTTTAATTGTACAATTAGAAATAAGTAGACCTAGGATATTATTCCCTTTCTTAGCCTGGATTAAAAAAAACAAACACTTTTAAACCTTTTTAAAATAAAGGTCATTTCAGAAGGTTAATTTATCATACGGATAGAAATCAAATTGTAATTTATTTTCTAATAAATTCTCAAAAGGTCTACTTGCCTATAATATTGGGAGTACAATTACTTTCTAATTATAATTATAACCAAGTACTGGCCAGAATTTCAAAGGCACCAAATAATAATTCTCCTGTATTCTCATAGTGGTACATATTGATCTCAGGGGCAGTATTAATGTGCATAATGTACAGGTAGTCCTCAACATACAACAGTTTATTGAGTGACTTTTCAAAGTTACAACAGCATTGAAAAAGGTGACTTATGATCCTTTTTTACACTTACGACCTTTTTATTATTGCCACCTACTCCAAAATGCTCTGTTATTGTTATTGTTTAGAGATCACATGAAGCCATGTGCAGCAGTTGGAATCTTCAATTCTCACTGTTGAACTAGAGCGCATATAGGATATAATCAACATGGTTAATAGGAAAGATATTCAAAATTGATTCAGTGACATTTGGAGGGCGATGAGGGCAAACAAGCTTAGGTTACCATGGGGTTTTGCATCCACATTTCCTTGAGTCAACTTCAAAGCTTTTTCTTTTGTGTCCCCCCTCCATGTTTTAAATGCTGCTGTCTTAAATATCATATGTTTGATATTTAAAATTGTTTTTGTGATTATTAACTGTTGTAGTGATATATGTACATTTGTATGGTTTGATTATAATGCAAGATATATTGGGAAGACAATTTCCTTTGAAAAACAGAATATAAATAAATAAATGAGCAAGACAGTAATGCTCTTTAAAAAAACTATAGTTCAACCTCTTTTTCAATCCCCTTTTTACTGAAGGAACAGCCACAGCCTTCCCTGGTACTGCTACTGTGCCATCCCCTGGGATCTCAGGAGGCCTACCTACCCAGAAGATTACAGAATCACAAAATGTGATGGTGAAAGAAATAGAATTGGCAACTCAGATATCAGCGGTTTCCAGCACCGCCCAACTCTTGAGGATATTAGAAACAGTTGCTCCTCCAGAATCTCCTCCTTCCATCCATCTCCCAGAGAAAATGTTGGAAGTTAAAGGTTGGTTGGACTATCCCCCTTTAATTTAATTCTGAGTCAATCTCTGACATCTCAGTTAAATGGTTGATGGGAGAGATCTTTCTATGTGAGACTTTGGAATATTGTATCTAATTCTGATAGACAAAAGTCTGATAATTCATGCCTCACTGAATTTACTGCTCATGGTATACCTCACCATTCATCAAATTGGTTGGAGCTTCTGGGAGTTTTAATATAGTTCAATAACATCAACGGGCCATTGTATGCCCAGCCTAGGTTATGCCATGCATGGACATCCTGTGGTCCTAAGCTTCATCTAGCAGTTAGTCAGAATTAATTTCAGTCCTCTTGTAAAAGCTATTTTTATGTTTATTGTGGTTTAATGCTTGCAAGAAAAAAAATAATCCAAATTTGCTAGGGAGGCAAATACAGGTAGTCAGGGGTGGGATTTTACCAGTTTGGACCGGTTCTATAGAACCAGTTGTTATGATTCTGTGCAGTTTGGAGAACTAACAAATCATGCCCCTGGCTGGCCTCTTCCCTCTCCGTCCGCCCGTTCCCTCCCTGCTCAATCAGTCCTTATCGCACATGTGTGACATTGCGCACATGCCTGACATTACTGACAGTGTTATCTACACTCAGTCACTCCTTAAAGTATTTCTTTTTTCCCCTCCTACCGACGACCAGCTGTTTGATGATCAGCTGTGCCGGGATCCCGCTTGCTGTCTTACTGATTCACCCAGGAGGCAAAAAGGGGTGCAGGGGGGGAGTTACATGCCCCCATTCCATTTTTTGCCTTTCTAAGCCCCAGGGAATCCTTCTGGGAGCAAAAATGCCCCTAGGAAGCTTCTCTGAGGCCCAGGAGGCCCAAAAACAGGGAAGAGGTACTGCAAAAAAAGAAGAAGAAACCATGCCCACCCAGTCAGATGGCCATGTCCACCTAGCCATGCCCACAGAACCGGTTGTTAAAAAAATTGAATCCCATCCCTGCAGGTAGCCCTTGACTTACGACCACAATTGAACCCAACGTTTATGTTGCTACCTGAGAAATTTGTTAACTGGGTTTGCCCCACCTTATGACTTTTCTTGCCACATTTATTAAGTGAATCACAGAAGTTTGTTAAATTAGTATAACACAGCTGTTCAATGAATCTGGCTTTCTGATTGACTTTGCTTGCCAGAAGGTTGCAAAAGATGATCACGTGACCCTGGGGCACTGCAACCATCATAAATGTGAGTCAGCTGTCAAGCATTCACATGTAAATCACATAACCATGGGGATGCTACAAGGATCATAAGTGTGAAAAATGGTCATAAGTCACTTTTTTCAATGCTGTTGTAATTTGAATGGTCACTAAGTGAATTGTTATAAGTCAGGGGCTATCTGTAATCTGATCTAATGTAAGGCAATTTAGTATATTAATTGTCATGAAAAAAATGCATGGTTTTAAGAATGCCAAATCTCATATCAGTTCACCCAACCATTAAGTTTTCTATTGAAGTTCTGTCCTAGTTAATAACCTTGACCTTATAACCCTAATTAGTAGACAGGAGAGGAGTAGAAAAAAGTCTGTTTATTAGTTTTCAAATTAGAAATTTTACACTTTTGGAATATTAGGAGATTTAATGTATCTGTGCACTTTGTACTGTTTATTTCTTTTTGCATTTGTATAATGTTTGTGGTTGTGGCTTTTCTTAATTTTTGTATTATTGTATTTTGCAGTTTAGATTATAAACTATTTTGAGATATGTATTCTGAAAAGTAATTGTTAAGTAAATTAATAAATTATGTTAAATACAGTTGCAATCAACAAGATCATTGTTTCTCAACCTTGGGGGCTTGAAGATGTATGGACTTCAGCTCCCAGAATTCCCCAGCCAGCACAGCTTCTGGAGTTGAAGTCCACACATCTTCAAGCTGCCAAGATTGAGAAACACTGAACTAGATGGTAGAAAATTTCTTTCAACTCTAATATTAGATTTCAAGACCACCCATTGAAAGAGTTGGTTTGAGATTCAGGGTACATTGGAAGAAAAATTTTTCTTCATACCCCACATAATGAAGTGGTACAATTATTAACTGTAAGAAGTAAATGTATTTACCAATTCAAATATTAGCGGCTCTTGGTGCTCTCTAACCTAGCTTGTTTTCTTGAAGATATTTCATTACCCAAATTAGGTAACTTCATTAGTGCTAGTGAGCTAGCACTGATGATGTTACTCAGGAGTGGGATTCAAATTTTTTAACAACCATTCTGTGGGTATGGCCATGTGACTGAGTGGGCATGGATTGTTGTTGTTTTTTGGCAAACCCCCCCCCCCGGTTTTGGGCCTTCTGGACCTCAGAGAAGCCTCCTGGGGGGGGGTGTTTTTGCTCCCAGAAGGCTCCCCTGGGACTCAGGAGGAAAAAAATGGACCCTGGAGGGGACACACAGCACCCCCACCCTCTGTTTTGGGGCCTTCTGGGCCACAGGGAATCCTCCTGGGGGGCGTTTTTGCTCCCAAAAGGCTCCTCTGGGGCTCAGGAAAAAAACCAGACCCTGAAGGGGGTGCACAGCAGCCCCCCCACCCTCCATTTTGGGGCCTTCTGGGCCTCATGGAAGTCTCCTGGGAGGGGGGCTTTTTGCTCCCAGGAAGTTTCCCTAGGGCCCAGGAAAGCAGAAAATGGAGCACAGGGTGTGTATGCGCTGTGCACCCCCCTCCAATTTTTCCCTTCCTAGGCCTCAGGGAAGCCTCCTGGGCGAAGCAGTAAGACAGCGTGGGGAATCCCGGTACAGCTGATCATAGGAACCATTGATGGTTGGGAGGGAAAAAAAAGAAATACCTTAAGTAGTGACTGGGCAGGAAAAAAAAACAGTGATGTCGGGCATGTGCATGATATTGCACATGTGCGATAAGGACAGACTGGGTGGGGAGGGGAGGAGTGGGCGGAGAAATGGGCAGGGCCAGCCAGGGGCACGATTTGCCGGTTCTCCTAACTGCGCAGAATCGTAACAACCGGTTCTATAGAACTGGTCCGAACCGGTAGAATCCCACCCCTGAAGTTATTAATGAAATGTCTGCAAGAAAACAAGCAAGCTCAGTGAGCAACAAGGACCTCTCATGTCAACCCTGAGCTACAGATATTTTCCTTTATCAATTCAAATAACTTCAAAACATTTGGGAATCTTCCTTAATTCATATGCAAAGAATTTTCACATGTACGAAATATATATTCTCATCTATTTCCATCCGCTAGCACTAGCTGGGGTTCTTATCTCCAGCCATTGGTTAAGGATGATGAAAATTATAACATGAGACATCTTTCTTAGTCACAGTTTTCAATCTTATAAGTCTCACTTGTGATTCTTGCTTGGCTTCCAGAACCTGTCACTCTCCTAGAGAATAAAGAGATCATCTCTGTTACCTATAGTCCTGCAACGCTGGCTGACCTGAGGGTGCCAAATGAAATGACTCTGCCTTCTTTGGCATCTTCTGCAAGGCAAACCACAGTTCTAGCTGCCCACCGAATGACCACAGCTTCAACTTATGGGCTGGAAAGGCTGGAATCAGAAGGTACTAAGATGATTTGAACAGGGATCTTTAAAATCTGAATACTCCCCAACAGGAATTGACTGTGAGAGTGTAATGGTCCAAATATTTATATAGTACTAATACTCTTATGTCTGTTTGTTTGTAACTTTGGTGAAAGAATGTATTATAGGGAAACAATTTGGAATTAAAATTCCTCAAATGGGTTATAGAACATGACCAAGATGTAAGACCTAGTTTCCTTGGGGATTGAAATTTAGCAAAGTTTTAGTAAGTTGTAAGTCTTAAACTTGCCTTAATGCATAGAATCCAACTGGATGGCTTTGGAGTATGTAGTCATTTTCACTTAGCCTAGGAAGATGGCAATTAGTTCTGGAAATGTTGCCTGGAAAATTGCATGAGCTTGTGCATGTAGTTGCAAGAAATCAAGACTGACTTGGAGGCAGATCCCTCTGTCTCTCCCCCCCTTCCTGTCTGTCTGTCTGTCTGTCTGTCTGTCTGTCTGTCTGTCTGTCTGTCT
>BLBF01000042.1:6443565-6472353 GCA_015471245.1 Laticauda colubrina | reverse complement strand
TCTATCTATCTATCTATCTATCTATCTATCTATCTATCTATCTATCTATCTATCTATCCTCCAAATATTCTTGGTCCAGCATGACTATGCCACAAACAGATTAGCAATAACAATAGCACTTAGATTTATATATTATTTTACAGCCCTCTCTAAGTGGTTTTACTGAGTCAGCATATTGCTCCCAACAATCTGGGTTGTTGTGTCCTCATTTTACCTCCTTTGGAAGGATGGAAGGCTGAGTTAACCTTGAGCCTGGTGGGATTTGAACTGCCAAATTGCAGGCAGCCGAAAGTCAGAAAAAGTGGGCTGCAGTACAGCACTCTAATCACTGTGCCACTGAGAGTCGCCTTGAATTGTAAGATGGGCAGCATATAAATTTAATAAATAATAAATAAGTAAATAAAATGTTTTTTGAGTAAACTGTAAACATGTGGATTAAGAATTAGGGTAGATTTCACATTACATTGTTTCTTTACCCAGGGCTTAATAGATGATTATAAGATTCAGTATTTCTGAGCATGGGGAAATGTCTCTCAATATGTTTCTATGTTAATATGTATTCTATATATTTCTGTATATTCTGATGTTAAACTCTCAACACTTATTGCCAGAGTCAATCAAGGGACTCTGAACTTTATTATTCTTTCTGAGGCAACTAGAGAGGGATAGCTGGAGAAAACAAGAAACTTGTTTATCCTGGAAGGTGATAAGCCTGATCAAAGTTTTAGAATATGAAAAGGGGACGGTGGTTGTAAGCCTAGTGAAATCTTTAAAAATGTTTCCACCAGACTAAAATAAAAGTAAACTGATGTAGAAAAAAAATTAGGAAAGGGGACTGATGGGAAGAGCAGGGAACAGCCATATCAGTTAACTTTCTAGTGCCTAGCCTTGAATATCTGCCTGCCTGCCTCTGTCTCTCTGTCTCTGTCTCTTGCCCTCCCTCCCTCCATCTATCTATCCATCCATCCATTCATCTACCTGTTTTTTGACTCACATAAGTGAATCTGAACAGTGTACAAGGATTAATCCCCCCTCCCCTAAACATATAACCCCCTAGAGCCATTACCACCTGCTCTTGGTTTTTCCATTTTTATTAAGTAGATACCTGACTAAGCTCTTAAAGGACAGATGCTTTATAAATCACGGAGGGAGAAGGGGACACGAAGCTGCATAGATTAGCTTTTCTTGCTTGGGGATAACATTGAGTTAGCTTCCTGCTTTTATTTAGCAATCATTCCTTAAATTGAGTTCCATGCTTTTTTCTTTTCTGTAATCATTACCAACCCACTTGAGCTCTTTTAATTAATGTACCAATGATTTTCTGGACAAGGTTTATTCCAAGGAGAGGAGCTTTCTAGGAGTTTGATAAAATTTTGGTGCAATGATAGGACAGTAGCACAGAGAGACTGCCTTGCAAGAGCCATGGTGGCACAGTGGTTAGAATGCAGTACTGTAAGCTAACACACTGCTCCATCCAGGAGTTTGATTCTGACCAGCTCAAGGTTGACTCAGCCTTCCAGCCTTTTGAGGTGGGTAAAATGAGGACCCAGATTGTTGCAGGCAATATGCTGACTCTTTAAACCACTTAGAGAGGGCTGCAAAACACTGTGACGTGGCATATAAGTCCAAGTGCTAGTGCTAGTGCTAGTGCTAGTGCTGCTGCTCCTGCAGTTATGAAAAGCCATCCAACATCTTAAATGATTCTTTGATTCTTGTGAGTCACAGAATAAAAATAGTTCCTCTATTGTACAGTATTTGTGATTAAGCTGATCAGGGCAGTTGATCAAGGCAATTAGAGCTAGCTGAAGCTCTGGTTTGCCATTTAGCAGGTACAAAATAGAGACTCAGGCTTAGTCAAAGACTGAGCTTTCTCTTTTTATTATTAATTTGTAACCAATCACATTTGTAATCTTGTACTTTCTTGTCACTTAAGTATAAGTGCTCCTTATTTTTTTAGCATTGGGGACTTGCCTATCCTGTATTATTGAACATGTCCATGTGTGCATGACATGGCTTTGCAATCTCATAATACATTTTGGAGTTGGAGGTATTCTAGTGTTCTGGTTGAATAGACAAAATTAACCTCAATCTGGGAAGGGAAAGAAAACTTACAAATGGGCTGGAAATTCTGAAGTTAACTCTTACAGATATTTCTCCAAGAGTATATATCCAAAGCATATATCCATGTGAGTTGTGGATGTAACAGATAACAGATAATCAGAGTTGGAAGGGACTTTGTCAGACATCTAATCCAACCTCTCACCTAAGCGGGAGACCATACACCATTTCTGACCATTTCTGATTCCGTACAATCCCTTCTTGAAGGTCTCAAGTGATGGCACTCCTACAACTTCAGAGGGCAAGCTGTTCCATTGGTTGATTGTTCCCACTGTCAGAAAGTTTCTCCTTATTTCCAGGTTAAATCTCTCCTTGTTCAGTTTCATCCGTTATTCCTTGTCTGGCCTACAGGTGCTTTAGAAAATAGCTTGACCCCTTCCTCTCTGTGGCAGCCCCTCAAATATTGGAAGATCGCTATCATGTCTCCCCGGTCCTTCTCTTTACTAGACTAGCCAAGCCCAGTTCCTGCAACCGTTCATTGTAAGTTTTAGTCTCCAGTCCCCTAGTGTTTTGGCAAGGATGTGACCAGCTGATGTAAGGAAGTCTTTAGTTAAGTTTTCTGGGAGCTGTAATCCCAAAATATTTGGACGGCATCTTGTGGAGATAAAGGTACCAGAATGTTTAAAAAGAAAAATAAAGCAACAGGGCATTGGGCATCTGTGAGATTTCACAGGAGCAAACTTCTTCATAAGGGTTCCCAGCTGCCAGCCAGATATGATTGGACATCTGTACCATAAAACAGCAACAATTTTCTATTTTTTCATTACATTGGTGTAATTGCCAAGCATATTTGGTATTTGAATGAATATCTCTGTTTTATTTGTGTGGAGTAAAAAAGGATGGGAGCAGTGACTGGAGTGGTCTTATTTTGCAGCAATTATTCCTCCCTCTCTCTCTTTGGAGACAAGGAATATCAGCCTGTGATATGGTTAATTAATCCTGGAACAAATCATTTAACATCTTATCTAGATATGGACATCACATACTGCACTGTGAATCTGATCAAAGTTGGTACAAATGTGTAGAGGTTATAGGGCTGAAAACATTTGAAACTATTGACCTACAGAACAGACTTAATCTCTCCATCCCTTCCCCCCCAACCACCCCCATCCTAAAAATTGGGTCCTTAAGCTTGTTATTTTCTGTCATTAATTACATTTGATACTTTATGCAGGGGTGGGATGCTACCGGATCTGCCTGGCTTTGTAGAACTGGTACCTCTGAAGAGCAGAAGACACAGAACCGGTATGCGCGAAGTGTGTAAGCACACACAAAACATAATCATCGAACCAGTAATAACACCGGTTGAATCCCAGCCCTACTTTTGTGTGATGTATTTCTAAGAATAAACAGATTTTTATGTTGGAAATTGTTGTAGAGCGGCAGAATAACTGAGCCTTAACTTTATCGAAACAATAAAGGGTTGCCGTGCTAACAAGGCAGCCAGCTGGTAGGCAATAGCTGATGCTGCTTGACAGCTCCATTTTATAGTCAGCTGCCAATGGCATCAGCCAATAGGAACGGTCCATGTTCCTGCTGGAAACACGGACCAGAATGGAGACTTCAGCTCAGTCTTTTCCGAATGCAACACTCCTTTCCCCTAGCATGGAGCATGCGTAGTCCTTAAGGTAACTCGGGCACTTGCGCAGGCGGTCAGATCTTCTGGGTTCCAATGGAGCTGCTGCTGGATGGGACTCCTCCACTTGGTGAGCAGTTTCTGGCAACGACGAAGCTGGCATCTCGGCTCCAGGTGGCTCCAGGTGAGGGACTGATGACTGCCCAGGTAGGCTTGCATTGCTGTCAGGTTTGCGGAGAGTTTCTTCAGGCACCGGTGGTTTCTCTGCAGCAGGAACGTCCTGAGGACCATCTGCAGACAAACTCCAATGCCTCCTAAGTTGGTTAACATGGCGGTGCCAAATGCAACCCTCTTGCAATTGGACCCTGTAAGACTTAGGACCGGTTACTGCCACAATCCGCCAAGGCATCCACAAAGGATGTCCCGCATAGTTCCTGGCATAGACCTGGTCACTCTCAGCAAACTTCCTAGTTTGATCTTAGGGGTGTGACTGGGGCGTAATATGGGTGGAGTCTGTCTAAAATAGTCCTCAGCCGGAGACCTATTTGTAGTGGCACGGGGAGTTGTGTGCTGGGTTATAAGATATTTAGTGAACCTAGAGTGCCAATCTATGGGCCCAAGCCTTTCCAGAACTTCCTTAGCAGATCTGACTGCCCTTACAGCCAGACCATTACTGGCAGGGTAGAAAGCAGCTGTAAGTGCATGCCTGATTCCTAGGTTAGCTCGGAGTACCTCGAATTTACAGGAAGTAAACTGGGGGCCATTATCAGACATGATGGTGTCAGGGAAGCCATGAGTAGTGAATATCCTCGATAGGGCCTTAGTGACAGCTTCTAACATTGTGGAGGCCATCAAGGTCAGCTCTACCCATTTAGAAAAAGAATCAGCCATCACCAAGAATGTACATCTATGAAAAGGGGCTGCCAGATCAATATGCACCCGGGATCAAGGGGTCACTGAATCTTCCCACATGCCTGGAGTGGCTGCTGTTGGAGAAGGTTTGGTGGCTTGGCATGGCTGACAAGCATTCACCCAGCACGTAATCTGAGTATCCATGCCCGGCCACCATACATAACTGTGAGCTAGAGCCTTCTTCCTGAGAATGCCGGGATGCCCTTCATGCAGGACTTTTAAAACTGAGGTCTGCAACTTGGAAGGGATAACTACTGTAGTTCCCCAAAGTAAACAGCCATGCAAAGAAGACAGTTCTTGCTGGCAAATTTTGAAGGGCAAGAATTCGGGGGAATAAGGAGCTGCAGGCCATCCCCTTCCCACCCAGTCAAGGACTTGGGAGATTACCTTGTCCCTGGCAGAGTGGGCAGCAATATCAAAGGCAGTGATGGGAAGCTTGAGGTCATTGTTCAGGCACACAGCATTGTTTGGTGCCTGTTCAACTGGAACAGGCAGGGGGCAGCGACTAAGGGCATCAGCGTGGCTGAGGCTTTTGCCTGCTTGATGAACCAGCGTATAGGAATATGCAGTCAGAAATAAAGTCCACCTGGTCATTCTTGGTGACAAAATCTGAGGAGTTTGTCTATTGCCTGACAGAAGACTTAACAGAGGCTTATGATCTGTAACTAACTCGAAATGGTGTCCATATAGAAACTCATGGAATTTTTTGACAGAAGCAACTGCAGCTAAAGCCTCCTTGTCAATTTGACTGTAGTTGTGCTCAGCTGGGGAAAATGTTCTGGAAAAAAAGGCAATGGGTGCCTCAGAACCATAAGGCAGTCTGTGACTTAAAACGGCCCCTATGCCAAAAGGTGATGCATCTGCTACTAAGACTAAAGGCAAATTTTTGTTGAATTGAATTAGAACAGCATCAGATGTGAGCAATGATTTGACTGCATTGAAAGCATGAGCTTCCTTAGGTTCTCAATGCCACAAGGATTGTTTATCCAAGAGTCTATGCAGAGGTTCTGCAATGGAAGCTTTATGTGGCAAAAATGAAGCGTAGAAGTTAAGAAGTCCTCAAAAGGCCTGTAGTTCAGTTTTGTTAGTTGGTATGGGTGCCTTGTGAATAGTCCTTACTTTGGATTTGATTGGGTGAATACCAGAGGCATCAATTCTGTATCCCAAAAGTTTGACCTGTGGGGTGGCAATAGTGCATTTCTCTTTTTTAATTTGAGACCATACTTTCTGAAACAATCGAAGACTCCTTTGACTCTTTGCAGTAACTGAGGCTTGTCAGGGGCAGATATTAAAATGTCATCGAAATAAGGTAATATGCCAGGTAATCCTTGAAGTAGTCCTTCTATTAATGATTGGAAAATTCCTGGGGCCATGCTAACGCCAAATTGGAGGCGCTTACATTTAAAAGCACCCCTATGCATTACAATAGTTTGTAGTTCATTGGCTGTGTCATCAACAGGGAAGTGTTGATAGGCCTGTGACATGTCTAGTTTTGTGAAAATGGTTCCTGGCTCAAAAGAATGCAGCAGGTGCTGGATAATTGGGAACTGGATAAGCGCTAATTTGTAAATATTGATTCAATGAGCTCTTGCAATCCGCGCAGATTCTTAAACTGCCATCTTTCTTCAGGGGTGTCACTATTGGGGCTTCCCATTTTGCAAAGTCCACAGGCTCTTATGTGCCCTGTTTAATTAATTTGTCTAATTCCATGTCTAGCTTGGGGCAGATTGCAAAAGGTACCCTTCGAGGCTTTAAATGGATTGGGACTGCAAGAGGGTCCAAGTTGAAAGATATTGGGGTTTCTGAGTAGCAACCCAGGCCCTCGCTGAACACATCAGCATCGTCATTAAACAAGGCGTCCACCTTTGAATTTGCAATAGAGTGGATTCCGCCTATATGGAGGCCAAGGGCAGGAAACCAGTCTAACCCCAGCAGGCTTGGGAGGGCACCATCCACTACCACTAAAGGCAAGTGACCTTTAAAATTTTGAAATTGAATTAAAAACTTGCCTTTTCCAATGACTGGGATGGTTCTGCCTTGGTAGTCATGTAGGTTAAGTTGTAGCCTTGAAGCCTCTTCTTAGCCATTCTGGGAAGCAGTCATTTCAAGGTTCTCCATGAGATGATGGACAGTGCTGAGCCAGTGTCTACCTCCATCCTGCAATGTTTCCCTTCTAAAGAAACAAAAACACTTATTTTGTTGGAGCCTTTCTTTGTTAGCTTGGCTTGATAGCAGGTGAAACAATCTTCAATTTGTTTTTGGAAATGCTGAGTTGTCTGAGGTTTCTGTGATTGGGCAAAAGTCTTTCCTGCCTGACAGATCCTGGCTAAATAACCCTTTCTCTGGCATTTTAGACAAATGGCATTCCTGAACTTGCAGGATGCCCTGAGGTGATTTCCCCCACAGCTTAGACAGATGGGCTGAGACTGTGGAGGTTGATTTGGGATTGACCCATTTTCCCTTTGATTGGTTTTGGGCTGCCTGAGGTGATTTACATCACTAGCATCTTCTGAGCCTTCTTCTATGGAGGCTTCATTGTAATGGATGGCTGCGTTGCTCTGGCTAATTGGATTTCCCTGAATTTCTGCTGCTGAAAGTGCTGACAGTTCAGCAGTTTGAGATTCTTCAATTGCTAATTTAAGGGTTAAATCCCCTTTAGCCAACAGACGCCTTTGTAGCCTTAAATCCCTGACTCCACAAACTAGTTGGTCTAATATCATGTCCTCCAGATAGTCTCTAAATCCACAGTGCAAGGCAGCTGTTCTTAGGGCTGCCATATATCTACTAATAGTGTCTCCCTTAGCTTGGACTGGTCTTCTAAAAGCATGACGCCTGGCAATTCGAGGGGGGCTTTGGGGAATAGTGGTTAGAAAGAATTTCCTGCAATTCTTCCTATGGAACAGTCTTAATTGAACATGGAGCCAACAATGCCGTAGCAGTGTCAAACACTGTGGCTCTGCAAAAACTTAAAAAGTAAGATTTTTTTCCTATGGTCAGAAATATCAGCGAGGTCTATGGCATCTACAAAACAGTCAAATCAATTTCTGTAGGACTCCCAGGTTTCTGCTGTTGGTCTGAAAGGTGGGAACAAAGAGTTTGAAGTCATTTTGACTCAGCGGTGCTGGTTCTTCTGAGGAAAGTTGAAATTCGCGCTCGCGAATGGCGACAGTAAGCTCTTAAAATGACATGCAGCTCGGTAGTGGCTTTGGCTCTTTTTATGGTGATTTCACTCAGCGATTCTTTGTTTGGTTGCCTCTTATATGCATCCCACCCTCGTCACCAATGTTGTGGAGCGGCGGAATAACTGAGGCGAATGCAGAGCAAACTTCAGCTTTAACTTTATTGAAACAATAAAGTGTTGCCGCAGCTGCTGCACTAACAAGGCAGCCAGCTGGCGGGCAACAGCTTTTATAGTCAGCTGCCAACAGCATCAGCCAATAGGAACGGTCTGTGTTCCCGCTGGAAACATGGACTGGAGTGGAGATTCAGCTCAGTCTTTTCCGAATGCAACAGAAATATTTATCAAAATTAATTACCATAATTTCCACTCTCAGAATGACTGGGTCATGTATAATCAAATCATAAAAGCCTAAAAACCATATAAAAATGTAGTACATCTGTAAAAGGAGCTAGGTTGAAACAAAAATAAGTTAAAAGTCAAAATTCTGAGGTATGGAAGGTGGGGAGGACCCTGATATTTTAGGCTATCTGTAGAGTCTTTGCACAATTGTTCATAAAATCAAATATTTCTTAATTATACAATAATAATTATTTCTTTGGGTGGAGGTTGTGGCTGGATTCATACATTGTCTTTCACTGTGACATGTTTTTTTAATTAGTTGGTTGAATAAGGCAGGATAATAAGCTATCAAATAATAAAGCTATAGATTAAATATTTTATTTAAATAATAATCCCTTATGAATAATAAGCTATAATAATATAAACAAGAATATAAACAAACAAATAATGCCTCATTGGTTGGGTTCTGTACTGCACTTAGCCAAAATCTAAGATGTCCTTAGTTTGTTGATGGGATCCACTTTTGGTTGTTGTTGTTAGTAAGTACATTGTATATGAGACATGGGCCTTCAGAGAAAATACCAGGCCTTATTTTTTTTGACCCCTGAAAAAATGGCTAGGCCGTCTTTTTGGGGGTGACTTGATTTCCTCCTCCACCTAGAGCGGCCCATATGCATGTACCTTGTCTTGAGGCTGCTTCTATCGTCCGACAAAAGCTCCCCAAAGGCAGAGTCCCCAGCTGCTTCAGGGCTTCCCTCGCTTTTAGACAGTCTCTTTCAGGCGATGGAAGCTCCCCAAATGCAGTCACCAGCCACTTTGATCGGCCAATAGAAGCGGCATCAGGGTGAGTGCACACACACACACACACACACACACACACACACACACACACACTCCCCTCGCCATGAGACTGCTTCTTTTGGCAGATGAAAGTTCCCTTGAAAGTAGAGTCCCCAGCTCTTTGGGGCAAGGCAGGGCTGCCCATGTCCCCTCGCCTTTAGGCAGTCTCTTTCAGGTGAGGGAAGCTCCCCAAATGCAGTCACCAGCCACTTCGATCGGCCGGTAGAAGCGGCCTCGGGATGAGCGCACACACAAACTCCCCTCACTGCAAGGCTGCTTCTTTGGGCAGACGAAAGCTCCCTTGAAGGCAGAGTCCCCAGCCACTTTGGGGCGAGGCGTGGCTGCCCATGTCCCCTCGCCTTTAGGCAGTCTCTTTCGGGCAATGGAAGCTCCCCAAATGCAGTCATCAGCCACTTCAATCGGCCAGTAGAAGCGGGGCTCGCGGCAAGGGGAATGCATGTGTGCGCTTGCCCCGAGGCTGCTTCTACCGGCCGATCGAAGTGGCTGGTGACTGCACTTGGGGAGCTTCCATCGTCCGAAAGTGACTGCCCTAAAGTCGAGGGGACACGGGTAGCCATGCCACACCCTGAAGCGGCTGGGGACTCTGCCTTCAGGGAGCTTCTATCGGCTATCGGGGTATTCTAGCCAAGGCTATGTGCATGGCACTCCTAAAGGCAAGTTTTCTCCCCACCCCCCCCACCCATTTCTCTTCATCTCGTGTAGTTCTAATGAACGGTGTGAGAAACGGCGGGGAAAAGCATGGTTTAAGTAGGCGTAAATTTTGGGGGTGGGGCTTAATTTCACCTCATGCCTAGAAATCATGCTGGGCCTTCCTATTGGTGGAGGCCGTATTGTTGGAGAAACATGGTAACTGTTAGCTGTGCTTGCCCATTCACAAAATGGCTGCTACCCTGGGCAGGACCAGCCATAGAACAGCAATTCAGCAGAAAGCAAACTGACATGCTTCTTTGCAGCCATCCAGAACAACTGTCTTCCTGCCTCTAGCTTATCTGTCTTCCCTTTCTTAGCAGGTGAACACATTTTATAACAATATGCTAAGGGGCAGCCTTTCACCACTTTTATTTTATAAAGATATTTCTAAGGGCTAATATCCCAAATGTGCTTTTTTTCCCCTCCAAGAGGCAACTTGGACTTTCTGTCTTTTTCTTTGAAGATGTTTCATTCGCTTCTCATCCAAGAAACTTCTTCAGCTCTGAAGCTGAAGCTCAGAGCTAAAAAAGATTCTTGATTTAAAAGCGAAATGTCTTCAAAGAAAAACCAGAAAGCCCAGTTGCCTCTTGGGAAAAAAGAGCACCTTTGGAACAACCATGATCTAGATGATTGAGAATCTCCATAGACTAGAGGCTGGCAGTTTTCTTTGTAGCACGCCACCTCCATTTTTAGATTTGTCAAAATTAAAATAAGGTTTTTCTGCTTTCAGGATTGACAGGTGGAAGGTATCAGCAGAAGCGTATGTGTACACATCGTTATTTATGGACGTTGTGTACAGATTCTAAGCATGGATCAAGGTGGGAATCCAGCTTGTGTTGGTCTCTGTTCACAAGAGGCATAATTCTTAATTTGGCTGCCATCTGTTTTTATTCTATCTGTGTATCTGAGTGATAGAAATACATAATAAACACCAACTTTAATCCCATTACTTTTATCCGTAACTTTATTATTTTTAATTTATGCATTTATTTTGATGTTTAAAACATTATCAGGAGGAAACACAAAAAAATGGAAAAACTGTGATTTCATTGATTAATTTGCTGGCATTTTCTCTTATTAGTGTATTCCCTCTTCACTTTCTTGAAGATTGCAGGGACTCTTTATGACCAACTGATGGCAATGTTTCCTTTTGTTTCTAACACCGAGGACTGTAATGTAATTTGGTAATGCAGTGTTAGAGCAAAATATCTTCGAGATAGACAAGAACCCAATGCATTTCTTTCTGTGATGCATGAAATCACTGTATTTATCCTTTTTCACAATGTCTGGAAGTATGAGAATTGATCAGTCAAATATCCACTGGTTTGACCTAGGATATTTAATTATTTTCAGTTGAAATAAAGGGGACAGGAAGGTACTAAAATTCAATGGATAACATTCCTATTTCATTAAAAAAAATATGGCCTTTAGTGCAGACTCATTGTATGCATGAATAAAGTTTTTATTGAAAGACTAAATTATGCATGATAATGATGAATAAATTCTAATATTGGGCCAGTACAAACAGAGTTGCATCTGTCATAAGAACAAGGGACTCTTAAAGGCACTATTATGCTTGATTAATATCCAAATCTGATGCCTTTCAGATATGTTGGACCAACTCTCAGAATTCCCAGCCCACAAGCTGTTTCCATGCTGGCTAGAAGTTGTAGGATATATCTGTAGAATATACCCAACATATCTGGAGATCACCAAACTTGGGCAGATTTTCTGAAATCACTGTTGGTCAATGCTGCATGCATCCATTTTGCAGATTCAGGTGGAGCATCCAGAATTACACAAGCAAGTGATCATTTTCAGTGGCACAATATTTGACCTTCTGTTCCCACTAATTAAGCTCCCTAAGAAGTATGTTAAGCCTCCCAAAAATTTCAGTCACTAATAAAGGGTAAAATGAAGTAAAATTTTAAAAATCCATAATGAAGTTAAACACTTTTACTTCTAATGGTGTGAGTATCAATCATTGGGCAAATGGTCCAATCGACATTAGGATTGTAATGTATCTGTCAGCTCATAAAACATTCCTATGCCTGTTTTAGTAATTGCCATTAAAAAAAAAAGGGGGTGGGTGGGTGGAGAAAGGAAATCTGGAAGAGCAGTGCAGCAAAGTGAAGGTACATTCCAACTCTTATCTTTAAAAGATTGTAACTAAAATACCAGAGTTTCTGCCCAGAAATATATTTAATTGGAGAATGTGAATGATGACACCCAGCCCACAAACATGCTCAATTGGAGAATCTGGTTTATGAGACACCCGGGGGGAGGGGGGAAACAGGGTCACAGGTGATTGTAAATTACGTATGCCAGAGTTGGCTTCATACAGGGCAGTGCCAGTATGTCACCTCAATTAAATCTTTTGAAGTTTGGCCCAAGAATCATGATTTAATTAACGTGATTGCTGGAATCCTGATAGCATCTCTACTGAAAGGCCATCCTCTTAAGATATTCTTCATTCCATAGACGGGTAGAAGTAGTCATCAAGATTATGAGACAAGAGGAAAAGAAGAAAAAAACTACTTTGTATTGGACAAGTAGCTGTATGTTTGAAACTTTCCAAATACTACCATTCCTCACTGAGGAACAGACTTTATTTAATCCTCCCCCACACAAGATAACAGCCTCTATTTCAAGCATCTTCCAACTTTACTTCAATTCATTAAAAAAGGAGTATAAAGCAATTCATTAACCTGCCATCAATGGCATCAATGAACACCATAATATGATTTCTTTTCAATATCATCTTTATTTTAATTCCTATCTCTTTAGAGGTAGAGGAGGAGGAAGAGGAAGAGGAGGATGAAGAGGAAGAGGAGGATATGGATGAGGATGAAGAAGAGAATGATGATGACAGAGAACCCAGTTTAATAAATGAAAACTTAGATGATGCTGACCTCTCTAGTTTTACTGTTCCTGGGGAAACCTCACAAGAACCCTTGGAAGGTTTGGAAAACCCTGCAGGAGAGCTCTCCGGAATATCCTATCATGTACCGAATGCAATTGAATGGGAACAGCAGAACCAAGGGCTTGGTAAGCAATTGGTAACATGTGTAAGGTTTGGGCAGCAAAGTATCTGTGCTTGAAAAGGAAGTTCTTATTTTCATTGCAATTATCAATGCAATTATTTGAATTTATATCCCACCTTTCATTGAAGAGTTCTGTGACCACTCATTCTATTTACCCCCAACCATAACTTGGACTTTTGCAAGATTTGTCTTCTACTTATTGTGCCCATTTCTGGACTAAAAGGCCTTGTTTGTGGTAATCCACGTCTTTGTCATCTCCTTTCTGGGTTACTCTAACACACTTTATGTGGGGCTGTCCTTGAAAAACGTTGGGAACTTAGTCTGGAATTAAAATATGAAAGGAAAAAGTTGAAATAAAAGTAAAACATAAATGTGTATCCTACCAGTTTTAGGGAAATGAAATTTCAGTGTTTCTTTACTGTTCCCAGTCCCACTGCACTTACGGATGCAAAGAAGATGTAAAACATTAAAAAAAGCTTGCCATCCGTTGGAAAACGCTATGCATCCGTTGTGTACTCATTGCATACGTGTTTCATACGCTCTATCCGTCAAGTATCTGTCCACTGTGATTTCATCCATGCAAGAAGTTTTGAGCTGCACAAAACTTTGTGAACGGATAAACTTTCCGCCGTGTACGATGTAAATCCATGACATACGAGCAACAAATGCTCTATGTCCATTTATCATCCATTAAACGTCTGCTGTATCCTCTCTGCATCCTCTGGGCATCCTCGCAACTCACATCCGCTGCAGCTGAAAACGGAAAGAGGGAGGAAACAAAAGGTACATGGAACGTGTACATGGAACAGCGTTAGTAGCACGGAAATAGAAAGGATGCGCAGTGAACGGTTTGCGTCCGATATACATCCACGCGGCATCCCCTTTCTTTCCTTTAGGCATACGTGATGCATCCGCTTCATCCGCTATGCATCCGCTTCGCAATTATCCCCCGTAACCCCTTCGGAGGTGTCATCCCCTTCCATCCGCTAGGCTTCCTTTGAACATCCGTTTAACATCCCCGCTACGTACTACCCACATCCGTTGTTTTCTGTTTGTTTCCGTTTTGTTTATGCAAATTTTCACCACTTTTTGGAGCGGATGACGACAGATGGAGCCACCCCTGAAATTTTGCTCGTCCACTGTGTCCTTTATGCATACGTTTTGTGTCTGTCAGCCAGTGGGACCGGGCCTTTAGGGATATTTGAGGGAAGGCAGTATGCATGTGCTGCAAAATTCTCCTCAGCCAGTTGAATGTTCATTGTTTCAGTAAAAGGTTATTGGGTTCACTGTGAGGTATAGCAAAGTCTGTCAGTGCCTTCAAGAGTTTAGAACAATGTTTCTCAACCTGAAGATATGTGGATTTCAAATCCCAGAATTTCCCAGTAAGCAGAGTGGGGGGGACCCACATATCAAAGGAGAAGCTATGAGATCTTATCACAGTCCAGACAGAATAATTCTGCACTTCCTTGAGTCTTTTCTCCACTGTTTTTTGTTTTCAACTACAAATAGCATTGTTGGCCTGCAAATTTAAACAAAGTTATTGTAATTGGCAAAGTGGAATGGGAGCACTCATTTGTTTGCATTCCTTTTTGTTTTGACTATTTTTATAGGAAGCTTGGAGAAGGAATGATGAATTTTGAATGGAAAAGATAGCAGAAAGGAAAGGATTAGGCTTGTAATCTTCTGAGGAGCTTGGAGTTGAAGCATTTTTTTAGGAAGACAAAAACCACCAGTGGATTAAGTGTTCATTCCAATCTGAGATGAATATTCATTGATTGATCTGGGAACATATTTTGCACGTGTCTCTGGGAGGAGCATTTGATCAATTGCATGGCTAGTCCAGAAGCAGCATCCAGCAGCATCCAGCTGACCTTGGCTGACCTTGGGGAAAAAAACTAAGCAAGGTTAAAAATGGTTAGTATTTATATAAGAGGCTCCCTGAGTCAACAGGGCTTTTAGGTAGATTAAGAAATTAAAAACAAACAAAATAAATGAAGACAGTGTCAAACTATGTATCTTGTTGCCAGGAAAATTACAGGTAACCCTCAGCTTATGACTACAGTTGAGCCCCACATTTCTGTTGCTAAGTGAGTTTTTAAGTGAATTTTGCCCCATTTTATGACCTTTCTTGCCACAGTTGTTAAGTGAATCACCGTAGTTGTTAATTTAGTAACACAGTTGGTAAATGAATCTAGTTTTCCCATTGACTTTGTTTGTCAGAAGGTTACAAAAAGTGATCACATGATCCTGGGACACTGCAACTGTCATAAATATGAATCAGTTGCCAAGCCTCTAAATTTTGATCATATGACCATGAGGATGCTATAAGAATTGTATGTGTGAAAAATGATCATGAGTCTCTTTTTTGGTCCCACTGTAACTTTGAATGGTCACTAAATGAACTGCTCTAAGTTGAGGACTATTTGTATATGGAATCTGTATTCCTCTAGATCAGAGTTTCTTTTTTCAGCAACCTTAAGGAATGTGAATTTCGACTCCCAGAATTTCTCAGCCAACTTCCAGGGGAGTTCTGGAAGTTGAAATCCACACATCTTAAGGTTGCTGAAACCTTAGGTTTATATGTGGTCTAGGTATTGCTTCAAATGCCAGAGCTCCTTGTTTAAATAGCCAGTAATGAAGGATACTGGGAGTTGTAATTCAGTAATATCTGGAGGGCAAATAAGATCTTCACTCTTATAACAACACCTGCATCCTTCAAGCTTCATTATATTATTTATTCATTATATTATGTATAACATGAAACTCCAGTTAGGTACTCAGAGTTTCCATCTTTCAGTTGTATCCTTATGAATCTTTGCAAAAAAAATACACCAAAGAATTTTTAAAATGCAGAAATAATGAGAGAGTGAAGCTTACTAGCCTTTTTTTTTTTTTTTTTCTGATCTTCATCTTCATGGGGTTCCATTTATTGAACATCTCCAGGATTTTTCTGATGTTTTTCTGGGAGAAGAGAAAAACAGATTGCACCCAATTCAGGAGGAATGAAAGCAGAGATGCAGGAGTCAGGGTGATGGGGACACACACACACAGAAGAATGACATTTCACTGGGAAGGAAGATGCTAACAGCTACCCCACCATTCAATTAATCAATAGGCAATTTGCTTCTTTCAAATAAAAAGCCAGAAAGAATAGACTGGAGTGTCTGATTTCATTGAATATCCATGGACTCTCAGCTTTAATTAACAAGGAAAACAAAGGAAAGTTCTTATAGCCTTTGAGAAAAGTTGGCAGCTGGATACGGGGAGTGAGCTGAGTAGAGAATTGATTAGATGCTACTTTTATGCCCTGGGTCATTTCACAATGAAATGAATATATAAGTCTTTAACATGAATTTTTAAAGAATATCACAAATGTTAGATCAGCTTGATCCTGAAAATGGTCACCCAGAGAGATGGTGGGCTCTTATTCCCATTGGATATGTTCAGCCATCCTGTCTGAGATAACTCAGTCGATTTTAAAGGCTAGGTCGCACTGGCCAACGGACGCAAAATGTATGCATAAAGGACACAGCGGATTAGCAAAATTTCGGGGGTGGCTCTGTCTGTTGTCATCCGCTCCAAAAAGTGGCAAAAATTTGCATAAACAGAACAGAAAAGAACGGATGTGGGTAGTACGTAGCAGGGATGTTAAACAGATGTTCATAGGAAGCCTAGCGGATGACAGCAGATGGAAGCGCATGACACATCCGAAGGGGTTCCGGAGAAGAATTGCAAAGCGGACGCATAGCGGAAGGGGCAGATGCATAGCGGATGAAGCAGATGCATCACGGACGCCTATAGGAAGCAAAGCGGATGCCGCACGGATGTATATCGGATGCAAAGCGTTCACTGCGCATGCGGGGAATATGAATTGCATCAGCTCCACGGATATAAAAGGATGCAACATGCATGCAGTCAGCATTCAGGGGAAAGACGTGCTGCCACATACATCGAGCAGGAACACCATGGTTCGTCAGTCAGGGAAAAAGAGGAAGCCAGTGCCTACTCGTTCCAGCCCTGGCAAGAAGGCCAGAAACAGCATCCCATCCCCTGGCACTGACTCTGAAGATGCTGCTACTGCTGCTGGTGCTGTGGTGGACCAGCCCCAAGGCCCTCAAAGCCCTGCTGTTGAAGGCCCTGCTGCTCAAGCCCCTAAAGGCCCTGCTGCTCAAGCCCCTGAAGGCCCTGCTGCTCAAGCCCCTGAAGGCCCTGCTGAAGCCCCTGCCAGAGGGAGGAAGAGGCAAGGGAAGGAGGAGGGAGAGAGGAAACACTACACCGTTTCCAAGGAGCATGAGGATGAGGTGCTGGAATGGCTGAGGGAGAACGAGTATCTCTAGAGAAAGGGCCACAGACTGTATTGCAACACCAAGAAGAAGCAGGCAGCTTGGAGAGACAAGGCAGAGAGCCTGGGGTACACTGCAGAAGTACTCTTTGGATGGTGGAAGCACATGCACACCTGGTATGGTAAACTACACCTCACAAAAACCGGGCAGGCCGCTGTCAAGCTCACTGACCGGGAGATGTACATCATGGCCAAGTGCAGTTTTCTGGAGGGTGAGATCTGCCACCGAGGAGCAGCCTCTCTGACACCCCTCTCTCTCAGACAGCCCACAGACAGCCAGTCCTCTTCCAGCCAGGAGCCAGCGAGCCTGTCCAGGTGTTTTCAGAGACCCCCCCAACAGCTGCACTCTCCATGCTGGCAGACTTGGAGGATCCCATGGGGGATGATGCCCTGCTGTCACAAATGGAGGAAGCAGCAGCAGCCACCAGAGGCCAACCCACCCCCACACCCAGCCCCACAAGATGCAGGCAGAGAGGCAGACTGGAGGGCCAGAACCACAGTGTCCTGTTGGAGATCAGGGACACAATGAAGACCAGCAAAGAACTTCTCTCTCAGCTGGTCCACTTGGACAGAGGATCCTCGGGCCGCCACACCTTCATCACCTAAATGAGCCAAACCCTCAGGGACCTGCCCGAGGCCCAGTACCAGGTGATGAAGCAGAAAATAACAGCACTTCTGCACAACCCTCAAGGCTCAGCTGAAGCTGCTCCTACCCAGTCCAAGTCTGCTTCTCCACCCCAGGCGATGTCACAGCCCTTCCATGGCTTTCAACAGCCCCTCACCAAGGCTACAACTACCAGGACTTCCCAAAGCAGAAGCAGAACTTCCCAGTCCAGGCCCAGGTTCATCGCACGCCACAGACTCCAGTCCTCACCCAGCTAGATCAGATCAGACAGCCCCATTACATTCCTCCTTCCTCCACCCCATAGCCAAGTCTGTCAACGGACAATCTGTCATCAGTCTTGGGCCTCATATCTCAGGTCCTTGATGAAGGGCCTCTCAACCTCATGGGACTGAGTCAGCTCTCGGACAGCTTCCTGAACACACCATCCCCTGTTGTACTCTCGGGGCCAAGCATCCCAATGGCGCCTCAGACCAGCACTCAAGCCACAACCACCTCCACAGTCCCTGCACGCTTAACAGCTAAGACCAGGGACATGACTCAGAGTGACAGAGAATAGTGTCAGAGACTGAGTTGTACTTGTTAAGTTTATCTTTGCTTAAGACACTTTACTTGGTTCATTTTGCTTTTTTAATAAAGTCATAAAGTTTACCTAAGAAAGTTAATCAAGGTTATCTTTGCTTAAGATACTTGGTTCATTTTTTTTACTTAATAAAGTGTTGGTGAAAACTTTTAAAAAATGGTTAAACCTTTGCATGCTTGTGGGATAGATAAGGATAGTTGTGGGATAGATAAACCTCCAGTGCAAGCATAGTGGGACTGTATGGTCCCCGATCCCAGCTGCCACACATATGGCCCTTTATTATCAACAACAATTTATTCACTGATCAACACATTTTAAAATAAACAAAGCTCTTTATTAATGCCCTATTCATTGTAGGACCACTCAACATACATGGCACAATCTCATCAGTGTTATGCAACAGGCTCAAGGAAGCATCCCTTAATCATCTATCATCCTGTCTTGCCACTCCACTGCTCCAGATGGGGAGTTGCACCAGTGTCTCAGGAGGTTGTGCTGCTTCTTCCCTTCACGTGAAGCTCTGTTGGGGCCTTGTACATCCAAAGTGTCTATCAGGTTTTGTCCTTGCCTCCATTCACAAGGCTCCATGTCCCCATTCCCTTGTTGACGGTCCACAAGTCTGTTCTGCAGCACTGGGTAGCGGGTGCGCATGAGATTGTGCAGGATGCAGCAAGCTTCCATGATGCTCCTCACAGTATGTGCCTCATGCTGCATGGTGGTGAGAAGTATCTGGAACCAGTTGGCCAGGATGCCAAAGGCATTCTCCACCACCCATCTTGCCCTGGACAGCCTGTAGTTGAAGATCCTCTCTTCACGGGTGAGGTATTTGGAACTGTAGGGCTTCATGAGGTAGGTTCTGAGGGAGAAGGCGTCATCATCAATGATGAAGTAGGGCACATCTTGTGTGTCATTGGGTAGGGGGTCTGGATCTGGAAAACCCATGATGAGGTTGCGTTCCAGCCCATCCTTGAGGTCACTTGTGTTATATACCTGGCCATCTGAAGCTGACCCGTTGCCTGAAGCATCGATGTAGATGAACTTGTAGTCAGCATCAACCATGGCAAAGAGGATGATACTGAAGAAGCCCTTGTAGTTGAAATAAGTGGACCCTGAGTTGGCTGGAGCTTTGCAGGCAACATGCTTCCCATCTATGGCTCCAACGTTGTGGGGAAAGTTCCACCTCTGATACCACTCTTCTGCAAGTTTCCTCCAGCCTTGTTCAGTGGTGGGGCACTTGAGGAACTCTTCCACGTATTCTTCGATGATGGCCTGCACCACCTGTCTGACCACTTTGCTGATGGTGTTGTGTGGCACCCTCCTCGTATACTGCATGTTTCTCTTTGTGGTTCCGGAGGCCAGGTGGCTCAGAGTCAGTGCCACCTTCAGTCCAGGGTCCAAGTTGGGATGGAAGTTGGTGCTAGGCTTGGTCAACCTGGGTCTCAGACGCTCTACAAGTTCGTCAAACATGGCTGGTGGCATCCTCATGAAGTGCTGGAATGCACGAGGGTCTTCATTCCTCAGCTCTACCATCAACTGGTCATACAGTCCATTCTTCTCATGATCCAAACTCGGACCCACACAGCTTTTGGACGTCTCCTTCTTCTCCTTCTGTATAAAAGGTGAAACAGTCTGAACAGGTTTTGGTTCTGGTGATGAATGATCGCAGCTACCATATCGACTGTGTCATGATCCATGGTGGAGAACAATTGATGATGTTGAAGACCAAGACCAAGTGTAAAGAGTTCGGTACACCACGGCTGCTGGACTCATATTGAGATCCAGATGATTTTCTCTCCCTTTTTATAGGAAATATCGATAGTCCGCTTGGTGTCCTTCTACATACTCTAGACATACTGTAGACATCCTAAATATCCAAGATACATCCCAGATACAAACGTTTTGTCTATTTTAATCCTTTATATACGAGATGCATACACTTACATCCTTTCTATTTCCGTGCTACTAACGCTGTGTAGACGTTCCGTGCACCTTTTGTTTCCTCCCTCTTTCTGTTTTCAGCTGCAGCGGATGTGAGTTGAGGGGATGGCCAGAGGATGCCCAGAGGATACAGCGGATGTTTAACGGATGATAACGGACATAGAACGTTTGTTGCCCGTATATGTCGCAGATGTACTTCGTACGTGGATGAAATCGCAGTGGACAGATGCTCGAGGGATAGAGCGTATGAAACACATATGCAGTGAGTACACAACGGATGCATAGCGTTTTCCAACGGATGGCAAGCTTTTTTTAACGTTTTACATCCTCATTGCATCCGTAAGTGCAGTGGGACAGGGCCTTAACTGAACAGGGGGTTGATGACCTAAATGGTCTCTTCCAACTTTGTGTTTATGTGAGAGCTTGTTTCTGAATTTTTGTTCTCTCTGTGTGTGTGGTTCAGTTGGATGGGTGAAGTGGCCTCTACCAGTTCTATGATATAAAGAAAAAGAAAATAATATTATTAATATCATCGAGGTATTTTTAATAAATAAGGGCAGCCATCACTGCTAGTCTCCAAAGGACAACAGAAAATCATAAGGATGGTATGTATGATATGCCTTTTGGGAAGATGCATTATGACAATCAAATACATCTGCCATCCAGATGTCTTGCTCTCATCTCTTCCATTTTTGCAATTGTTTCAGAGGAGCTTGGGGAGGGAAAAGGCTACATGAGGACAAAGGAAATTAAAACTCCTGCAGAAATGCTACTTTTCAGTAAACATATCACCAGGATTGAAACAGTAGAGTATTTATTTTGACTTTATATATTTGATATGTGGTATAGGCTATCTGTGGCTGTCTTTGTTTTCCAGTTTCCAATGACAGTGTAACCAAGGAATTGTTTCTTCTTATCACTTTAAAGAGGCATTAATCTGAAAATAGAATTAGTAGGTGGGGATTAAAGAAAATATTTTTTTTCTGGAATTGGTTCTGATTCCTGCCAAACAAAAATGTAAACTCATTGGAATCTTTCAGAGGTGCAATTGGTGGGTATGTGATGGTGTGGAGGCTTAATGATGTTGGAACCACCAGCCAGGAATGGTGTGCACTCCGGCAGTTCGACCCCAGCACCATGAGACAGAGTGAACTCCTTTCATTTGATCCATAGCTCCTGCCCACTCAACACTTTAAAAGCAGGCAATATTGCAAGTAGATAAATGGTTATCACTTTGGTGGGGGAAAAAAAACCTAGCTGAATTCATGTGTGTGGAGAGCAGAAGCTAGTGCTGGATCTGGGCACATGCGAGGCATTGCCACATGAGGCGAGGGCACATTGACGGAGGAATGTGGAAGAGTAACAACACAAGCACTACTAGCTAATTGGTGTATAGCTAGTTTGCTCCCCGTGATGCACTGAATATAGGTGCACAAGTGCCGAATGGAATGAACTAGAAATGTAGGCTGTTAGGGCTGCATTGTGTCTAGCATGTATAGATTTCCTCGACATTGTATGCCATACTCTAAATAAATACAGGTACAATTAAAAAACCTGCTCCATTAAAAAAAATAAGGTAAAAATGCCTTTTCTCAACTTCTTGGGATTTTGCTATGCAGTTATCATGCAGTTTTGCCATAACCGTTTTGGAGCTGTTTTTTTTCCTTAATGTAATCCATAGTCCTGGAATGTGTAGATTTTAACTTCCAGAATTACCCAGCCAGCTTCCTTGTTCAGTGGGGCAAATTAGCAAAACACAGAAATGATGCTTTGTCTGTTGCTCCAAGCAAATGAAGCACTCAATTATGGATTTTGGATTTTTTTAAAAGGAACAGGTGGAACTAATTAGTTTAGTACACAGACATTATATAATGATGATAAATGCATACTCTCACAAAATCTTTAGTAAGATTCTCTAATTTAAATACTGAATTTTGCTAATATATTATGGTAACATAAATGTAGTTAGTAGTGCCTTTGTACTATCAGACATATAATTACTTCTGGCTTCCAGTTTAGCAATTACTGCATCATGTTCACTCTAAAGTACTCAGGTCTGGAAATTTTTTTGATTTTTTGCATGATAACATAGTGTAGGTAAATTGGAATAGGTTCAAAGGACATGATGAAACTTATCATCCAACTGAAAAATAAGTTCTGTTAAAAAGCTTGATGGTATTGGGTATCTTTAACATGAAATTGAAAAGAGTAAGAAGTGGGGGACAGATGTGATAATTCACCCCATATACCTGAAGGGGTGTTATGTAGAAAGGGGGAAACAGTAGAATTAATTGGGTTCAGAAAAATCACAGGCAGGAAGGAATGATTTAGCCCCTGAGCCCAGCTCCTACTTCTCCTGGAGAGATGTAGTCAGAAAAGCATTGAGCAATCAGAAGGGTGATTCTGGGCTCCCTTCAGTGGAAGTAGTCAAGCAGAGATGAGAAAGATGTTTCAGAGATGTTTTACCTGCACAGAATACAGGATTGGATTCAGTAGCCTAAACTGATTGATTGACTGATTATGTGCCATCAAGTTGGCTCTGTCTCTTAGGAACTACATCGATAGATTTTCATCCACTGGGTCCTTTAGGATCTAGTTGTGTCATTCACTTTGCTGGTTATCATCCACTTATCTTTCCTTCCACCTTTTCCACAATGTGTCCAAAATTTGGTCATTTGAGCCTGGACATTTTTGTCTTGAGTGAGAACTCTGGGTTGATTAGTTTGATGATTAGTTTGATTGTTTCCTTGGTTAGATGACCCAACTGGCCTCTATTGATACTAAGATTGTAGAAATCCAGACAGAAACATTCTCAGAAAATGCCTATCCACTTAAGTTTGAGTAAATATAAGAAATGTTGTCCCATTTCCTTGCCATATCTTCAGTTATGTTGTCTCACTACTGATACCATGTTTCTCCTAATACCCAGCAGTCAACCTCTGTCTCAAGATTACTAGTCTGTGTCCTGAAAAAAAAACATTTACTTGTCAGTGTTGCAAAGCACTGAGTTGTCAAAAAGAATTAGTCACCTACCTAAATAATGACACTGCCCTCCTTTGGCCAATTTCTTTTTTAATTTAGGCATCTTAGCCCGAGAAACCTTTTCAACAGTGGAGCTTTTACCAAGAGTTAATAGATCCTTTTCCTTTTCTTAAATCTTATTTTTCTTTTGTTCATTTGCAATAAGCACAATTGTAGTTCATTATACACCATTATCCTTTTGCATGTTAATGAATAGCTTCCATTGTCATTACACATTGCTGGAAAGATCCCATTAACACCATTCCTTGTTTACAAGCACATGGATTCTAAGATGTGGCATGAATGAAGGCAAATATGCATGTCCCAGGGTAATGTTGCAAGATCCAATCTGGGTCGTCACTGGGAGCAGAAGTTTAGTTTTCTGAGCTTCTGGACTTGTGCTGGAGCCCATCTTCAGGGAACTTCTGTCCAGAAGAGTATGCGAAAGCTTGAAAACTAAACCTCTGGTCCTGGTGACTGACCCAGATTGGATCCTGTAAGATGTGGCATCATTATCGACAGCTTTAGCTCAGAACTGTTACTGCATGGCCAGTATGACAGAGAATAATGTTCCTCTAGCATGGCAGGTATGGCAATGTCAAAGGATTTTGGGACCTGTATTCCCATAATACAAGGATACGAGACTACTTGGGGATAGCATGCTGGCTGGGAAATTCTGAGCATTAGAGCCCACACATCTTAAAACTGCCAGATCTGAAAAACATCAGTGTAGAGGCTGAGGTACCAGATTAGAAAACAAGGAAGGACAAGTTTCTAAATCTCCCTTAGACATGACAGCCAATTGGATGACTTTGGGCCAGAACTCTCTCTGAGTCCAACTCATCTCACATGATTGTTGTTATAGGGAAAATAGGAGACAGGGACATTAGGTATGTATATTACCTTCAGTTGACCAAAATAATAGTGGGGTTAAAAAAATTAAGTAACTCATAAGAGAAAGGAGCAAAGATTTGTTGAAACACAGACAAATTGTGTTTTTTTGTTGAAACACAGACAAATGGCATAGATAGGGCAGGTAGAAAGTGATGTATAAGTTACACTGAATAAAAGGGAATGTATACTAAAGAGTGTGTATGGAGTGTGTGTACATCTTTAATTTTATAAATGTTGCCATTTGCTCTAAATAAATTTACATCTTTTATAAACTTGGTACCCTTGGTATTGCTCAGATACTCACTGAGTCAAGGATACCATGTATGGGCTGGTGCTGGTCACCTGTCCATTCACATCATCTGCATCCCCTTCCTTTGATTTGCACAATGCTGCAGTTCAGGAATAAGGTTGGCCCAGTTCCCCACTAAGCAAGATCCAGGCTTAGTATCCAGGGGCCAGTCCAGCCGGAGGATGAGGAGCTATGGCAGAACCAGCTGTTACCTGATTTAGATAATACCTCTGCAATAAGCTAATATATATGTACCTTCCTATCCAAGTCCTGAGATCTCCTCCTCCTCCTGTTTAGCTAAAAATAAACTTTGAGTCCCTGTACTTCCCAACAGCTCTGGCCACTCCGGTTTCCAAAAGGCTTTGTAAGTTGAAGAGAAATCATGCAGTTAGCTGGACTGATCAACAGAGGTAGCAATCTTAAAAAATGTAGTTGTTTGTTTCACTTCACCTGTCACAGTAGGAACCCAAGGGCCTCTACTTCAAAATAGAAGAACTACAAAACTTACCATAAGGCCAACTGGGGACATCATAGCACAGCTGCACTTCTTTCCCAGAAAACATCCTGTGGAGTAAATAACTTGCTTGGAAAAGTGTGCATAGCCCTTATCATCAGCGCAGGATGTGAAGGCTGTGACAGCTTGCCTCTGCTTCCCCCCACTCCACCCCCCCTCCGATCTTCATCCCAGGCTAAGAGTCCTTAAAAGGGGAGAAGGTATGCATATGTGGATGCATTGGCTAAAGCAATTCCATATTAGCTAATGGGAAGATTGCCCTGAGGAGTGGAGGTGAAGGGGTGAGACAAGTCCACCAAATGCTTCATGTTAACCAGTGGATAGGTTGGGTCAATTAAGTCATTCTCCTAAGCAATGTTTTATATTGCATGGTAAATGCACTTTTCTGTTCCCAAACCATGTTTTTCTACCTCCATTTCCATGTGCCATGTTAATCTAGGACTATGTGTAAAGGGAGCTCCCAAATTCCTTAAAATAGCCCTACCTCTGAGATGCTTTTAAAAATCTTCGCTATTTTTTCAGAAGGCTTGGGATTTACCATGGTTGGGTAAATAACTTGGGTCCATCCCTGGAATATCTGATAATTGGAATGCAGTGGTCTCTTTGCTGCCCTTTATTGGCCAGATTTGTGCAGCTTAAATTAAAAAAAGGTATAGGCTTCACTTGTCCAGTTGTGTCTGATTTTGTGTGTGTGTGTGTGTGTGTGTGTGTGTGTGTTTGTGTGCTCATCTCCATTTCCTAGCTGAGGGAGCCAGTGTTGTCCAAAGATGCTTCCGTGGTCATGTGGCCAGCATGACCATATACCCAGGTGCATGGAATGCTGTTATCTTCCCACTGAAGTGGTACCTATTTATCTAGCTGCATTTGCATGCTTTTGAACTGCTAATTTGGCAGGAGCTGGGGCACAGCAGTCCTATTAGATGTTAAGCCTTGGAAATATTTGAGTGGATGTGTATTATTTTTGTGGTGAGCATATGATGGGAAATACAGGCACAAAGATATTTTAATCCAAGCTAGACATGAGGCTGTTGCTTGATCAAAATTATTTATGTAGAGATGAGTTATATTTATCTTATATAGAGTTATATGTTTATCTTTCTTTCAAAAATACCTTATTATTGAAAGTGTCTGCTCCATTCGGAAATAAGGTGCGCAAGACCGGGTTCCCACAAGCAGCTCTTTTATTAACAAGTAAAGCAACTAGTAACGGAACAACAGCCCAAGCCACGGCTGCCCTTCTTATCGCAGCTTACTCATGGCTTGTGGCCAATGACAGTAGTTTAAGACTTCCCGCCGTCCAGCAGGCCAATCAGAATGGTTCCTAAATAACCAATCCAAGAACGGCCTTCTCGGCCAATCAGTTTAAAGTATTTGAAGTCTACCAAGTTGTATACACAACATCCCTCCCCCCTTGGTTTCGTCCAACGTGCGTCATGTAGTCACGCAGGTAGGTGCAGCTTTTCCTAGTTGCCCTGCGCAGCTCAGTCTCAGCGTGGTCCTCAAATGGTTTGGACGGGATCACTTTCTGTCTGTTTCTTTTCCATGGAACCTCCTGGAAGGGTGAGTCAGCCTTGCCGCTCCCGCCTGAGTTTCTTGGGCTGGTTGAGGTGGCTCTGCCGCTCCCTCCTGGTTCGTCCGGGTTGGTCAAGCTGGCCTGGCTGTCTCCTTCCAGGAAGGCCTCGGCTTGTTCTCCTGCTCCTGGACTTCTTCTTTGGAGGTCGTCTTATGGTGAGTGTTCTTTTTGTTTTATTTTGGTGTCTTTGTGAAGTGTTTGTTGTCATGTTATTGGAGGTTCGTCTTCTCTTTTATTGTTAGTTTGTGTTTCCTCCCCCTCCTCGGTTGTTTTTGGTTCGTTTATTTGTGGTGATGGTGTGGTGTTGCGTTCTAGTGTGCGAGAGCGAAGCTGGTCGATGTGCCGCTTCCATGGTCTCCCTTCATCCAGCACAAGTCAGTAAGACCGGGAGCCTGTGAATTGGGTGATTGTGGATGGAAGCCATAACGGGTCCCCGGTAAGGTTTTTAGTGTACACCTGATCACCTATTTCAAATGAGTGATACTTGCTGGAGGAGTCAGGGGGTTTGTCCCAGGTATATTTGGGGTGCAGTCTATCTAGGTAGGAGCACAATTTCCTACCCATGAGGAGTTCTGCTGGGCTCTTGTTGGTGGTTGTGCTAGGGGTGATGTGTTGCATGGTTAACAATATGTTAAGCTTTTCTTGCACGTCCCCCATGTCCATTTTTTCTAGGCCCTCCTTAGTATACTGAATCATGCATTCAGCCTGTCCATTAGCAGCCAGATGGACCGGCGCTGTCAGGGCATGTCGGATGCCTTGTGCAGCCAAGTACTGCTCAAATGCCAAAGCGGTAAACTGAGGCCCATTGTCCGATATGATAACATCAGGTAGCCTATGCATGGCAAAAGATTTGTTTAACTGTTTCATGACTGTCTCGGTGGTAGTGGATGCCATAAGTATGACTTCCAACTAGTTCGAGTAGGCTTCCACGATAACCAGATAGGTGTTCCCTTTAGTTGGCTCAGCAAAGTCAATATGCAGTCTTGACTATGGGCCTCTGGGAGTTTCCCATTCCATGACTGGTGCCAGTGGGGGGGTAAGCCTCGATTTTTGGCAGTCATGGCATGTTGCCACCCAAAGTTCAATGTCTTTGTCCAGCTCTGGCCACCAGACGTAACTCCTGGCCAGGGCTTTCATCTTAACTATGCTCAGATGCCCCTCATGCAACATGCACAGCACTTCTTCCTGTAATTTTTCTGGGATTACCACCCTGTCACCCCACAAAATACAGCCTTTTTCAATAGACAGTTCAGTCTGTCGGGTGCGAAACGGTTTAAAAGTCTCGGTTTTGTTTTCATCCAGCCAGCCCTTACCTACCCAATGTAGAATGCGAGCTGTCAGTGGGTCTTTCATGGTGGCTTTAGCGACGTCTACTGCGGTTCGTGGCAGGTTCGGCTAGTACTCGATTTGGAGGGGGGAGACAGTGGGAGCTGGGTCGTCTTCTGTGATGGGTATCAGGGAATGGCTCAAGGCGTCTGCATGGGTGATGGTCTTCCCTGGGCGATGGGTGAGTATGTAGTTATATGCAGCAAGGAATTCAGACCACCTCATCATTCTTGGTGATAGAATGTTCGGGGTCGGTTTGTTTCCTGCCAGAATTCCTAGCAGGGGTTTGTGGTCAGTGATGATTGAAAAAGTCCTACCATAAAGGTACTCGTGGAATCTTTTGATTCTGGCTATGATTGCGAGGGCTTCTTGGTCGAGTTGGCTGTAATTTCTCTCTGATTTAGACAGTGTTTTTGAATAGAAGGCGATCGGTGCCTCTCTGCCGTCTGGTAGCTTGTGGCTCAGGATGGTGCCGATTCCAAAAGGTGATGCATCACAGGTGACCGTCAAAGGCAGGGTATTGCTGTACTGGATCAAAACGGTATTAGATGTTAATAAATCCTTGATATTTTGAAATGCTGCTTGTTCCTGGTGGCCCCATTTCCAGATAGTTTTTTTTGTCTAACAACCGATGTAAGGGTTCTGCTACGGTTGCTTTTTGGGGCAGGAACAATTGTAGAAATTTATGAGACTTAGGAATGCTTGCAGGTCAGTTTTGTTCTTAGGTTTAGGTGCATTCCTAGCTCTAGGAATGCGAGGGAGGGAGGAAGAAATGATAGGGAGAGAGAGAAGAAAGGGGGAGGTAGGAGAAGTAGGCAGAGATGGAAGGAAAGAGGAGGGAGAGAAGAAATGAAGGAATAGTGGAAGGGAAGGAGATAGGGATTGAGGAAAGGAACATGAAGGGAGGGAGGGAAGAGCGAAGGAAGGAAGGAAGGAAGGAAGGAAGGAAGGAAGGAAGGAAGGAA
>BLBF01000042.1:6386570-6442319 GCA_015471245.1 Laticauda colubrina | reverse complement strand
ATCATATTTCTAGATTAGTCGTTGACCAGACCAGGATCTCCCCAGATGGATATTGGGTGGGGCTGGATGCTCGTCGCAGCTCACCGAGAATGGGCGTATCAGATAGGTATCAGTGCCTTTTCTCCATTGAGCTGCTCCGAGCATCCAGAGAGTGAGACATACCACAGCTTGGCTTGACCTACAGGAGGGTCTCTGTCTGGTCTGGAGCCCCCCCCCACTGTCCGAGTGGACTCATTGTAACACCCTCCTTCCAAAGGAGGCCTCAGCAGAAGCAAAGACATCAATTTTGTAATGTCTAATGAAAGGAGTTGGGGAAACCCATGTTGCCACCCTACATATTTCTGCTATAGGAGCTTGTGTGGCCCCGGCTGCTGAAATTGCTGCGCTCCTTGTAAAATGCGCTGTGATGCCCTTAGGCACGGGTAATGATTGAATCTCGTATGCCTTGGCTATTGTGGCTTTCAGCCACCTGCTAGAAGGTAAGACCTTATGGCCCTGAGTGGTAGGCTGAAAAGATACAAAGAGGGCTTCAGTTTTCCTGAAGGGAGCTGTTCGATGTAAGTACATACTGAGAGTTCTGCGGACATCCAGTCAGTGCCATTTATGTTCTAGACCCTGAGAAGGCCTGGGGCTAAAATTTGGGAGAACAAGTTTTTGTGCCTTGTAGAAAGCAGAATTGACTTTTGGTATGAACGTGGGGTCTGGATGGAGAACCACTCTGTCTGTGTGAAAAATACGGAGGTCCTTACGGCCGATAGAGCTGCTATTTCTGAGATACATCGTGCTGATGTTATAGCTATGAGGAAAACTACCTTGTATGTGAGAAAATGGAAACTGGTAGTTTTCAGAGGTTCAAATGGGCCCTTTGTGAGCGCTGTGAGTACCTTGTTGAGATCCCAGGTCGGATAATGATGTACCACTGGTGGACATAAATTTGTGGTGCCTCGAAGAAAACTCCTTATCCTTGGGTGGTGTGAGATGGATGTTAGACCTTTCCAGGTCACCACTGAGGCAATAGCCACCACCTGTCATCTTAAAGTGTTTGGTGCGAGACCCCTATCAAGCCCATCTTGAAGAAACTCTAAAACTTGTGGCACTGACGGAGAAAATGGATGCACTTTGGATTTGGTACACCATTTATAGAAAATATTCCAAGTGGCTTTATATATGCGGCTCATTGAAGGTCGCCGAGCAGTTTGAATGGTGTTGATTACTCTGGTCAAGAGATTCCCCTTTCTTAGATGTCTCTGCTCAACCTCCAAATGGCTAGGTGCAGCCATTGATGTTCCCAGTGTTGGATTGGTCCCTGGGTGAGCAGAATTCTGTGTAGTGGGATTCTCCACAGTTCTTCTGTGGAGAGACCCCTGAGATCTGCGAACCACGGCCTCCTGGGCCAGTATGGAGCCCCCAAGATCAAGTCTGCTTTCTTGTCCAGTAGCTTCTGGATTACCTTGGGTATCAGTGGTGGTGGTGGGAAGCGTATAGGAGTCCCTGTGGCCATCGGCAATGAAGGGCATTGATGTTCTCTGCACCGTGGGATGGGTATCTCAAAATGAATCTCGGAAGCTGTGAGTTCAGGGGAGAAGTGAACAGATGTATAACTGGCAAGCCGAACCTCTGTACTGCCTCCTGAAACAGCTCCGAGTGCAGGCGCCACTCTGATTGGTCAACTGTAGCCCTGCTTAGCCAGTCTGCCTGTGTGTTTGTTAGTCCTGAAATATGCTCCACCCTGATGGAAGCCACATTCCTTTCCACCCAAAGGCACAATCTCTCTGCTTCTCTCATGAGTTGTTTCGACTGAGTGTCCCCTTGTCTGTTGATATGTGCTTTTGTAATGATGTTGTCTGAAAATATGAGGATGTTCTTTGTCTGAATATGTGGCAGAAAGCTGCAAAGAGCTTGATGGATTGCCCTGAGCTCCAACCAATTTATGCTGTTTGATCATTCTGTTGCTGACCAACGCCCTTGAGCCAATAGGGACTGGAAATGTGCTCCCCATCCAAACAGGCTGGCATCCATAATGATGATGAGTCTGTGCGGCTCCCTCAATGGACAACCCTTGTTTATGACCAGAACAGCCACCAGTGCAGAGAAATCAGGACTTTTGCAGGTACTAGAACTCAAATCTTGGAGTTGCTTTGCCCCAATTTTTGGTATGGAAGTAGGAACCATTGGAGTGATCTAGCGTGGAATCGGGCCCAAGGAATAATAGAAATACAGGAGATCATTTTCCCAAGTAATTTTGATAAATCAGCTAGAGGAACCCGTTTTAGGGTTCTGATATTCTGAGCTAAAATTTTAATGCTCTCCTGTCTCTCCGGGGATAGAAAAACTTTTCCTTTCATCATGTCTATTACTGAGCCTAAGTGAGATAATCGAGTTAAAGGATACAACTGACTCTTTGCTCAATTGATGGAAAAACCGTGTTGCTGAAGAGTTTGCAATGTAATTTGAGTATCCCATTCTGTCTGCCTAGATGAGGAAGATAAGATCAAAATGTCATCCAGGTAGCATTGTAGTCTGACAGGAGTGCCCCTAAGGTGGGCAGCTAATGCTGCCAGAAACTTTGTAAAAGTTCATGGGGCTGATGACAGCCCAAAGGGCAGGGCGACGTATTCAAAATATTGCTTGTTGTAACAGAATCTGAGAAATTTGGTGTGAGAAGGTCTAATTGGAATGTGTAAGTAAGCCTCTATTAAGTCAATGGAAGTTAAAAAGTCGCCTTTCCTTATGCTAAGCAGAATGGTTTGCAACATACTTATTTTAAATTTGTGATAGAGTAGAGCACAGATCTAGGATTGCCCTCCATCCCCCCGAACTCTTAGGAACTACGAAAAGTAGTGAATAGAACTTGTGCCCTTGTTGATCTCGGACTACTGGTTGGATGGCTGATTTCCAATAAATGATTGATCGCTGTCTCCATCAAGTTCCTTTTAACAGGATCCCTGGAGAGAGGGCATTTCATGTAAAAGTCCAGGGGAGTGGAGTGGAATTCCAGAGCTAGGCCAAATCTGATAGTGTCACGGACCCAGGAATCCGATGTAGAGGAGTCCCAACAGTCTGCAAAGAGCCTTAACTCTCCTCCAATAGGAGCAGAATCCCTGGAGTTATCTTGGGCATCGGGAACCCTGCTCCCTGTTCGTCTAAATGATCTTCTCCCTTGTGCTCCCCTGCGTGTTCTATCAGCAAATTCTGATCTATCCGACTGTGGGGCACCCCATATCCTGGGATTCTCTGGAATAGGTGAGAATGTACCTTGATAATAGGAATGAAAGGAGCCTCTCTGAAAGGGCTGAAAGGTTCTGTTGCGACGAAGGAGGGAGGGGAGAATCTTCTTTTTGCTTCTGGTCTCAATCAGCAGTGGATCTAGAGCAGCGCCAAACAATTTATCACCTGAAATTGGGGAAGAGGCCAGTTTCCGTTTGTGTTTGATATCAGCTTGCCAATGTCTAAGCCATAACAAGTGACAGGCTGAAAATTTGACCGAATTGTATGTAGCACCTGTAGAAAACTGCTGCTGCCATTAGTTTGGTGATGTCCTGATGTGCCCTGACATTAGAATTTGGTATGGTGTCCCTCAGGTGATGGAGCCATCTGAGGGAGGACCTAGTGAAGAAGGACGCTGCTGTTACCACCCTTATGGACCACGCATCGGAATGATGTGCCTTTCAGAGAGCTATCTCGGTTTTCTTCTCCTCTGGCTTAAGGGCCTCCTCTGCTTTGGTGGGAATGGTGAAGGAGGATGCCAAGGCCATTACTGGCTCATCTACTTCAGGGGTATTCAAGGAATTAGAAAATTCTGAATCTAGATTAAAGAATTTTTGATCAAATGTTGTGGGGGCTGGACAAACTGCTGTTGAGGCCCACTATTTCGGGATGAGATCCGAAAACATTTGTAGAACTGGAATGATATCAACCTCATTAATGGATTGTGAGAAAATCAAGTCATCTGACTCTTCCTGAGATTCAGATTGTTGGATAGAGGGAGCCTTCTTGAGACGAGCTGTGGCCTTGGCCTTGAAAAGGAGACCTTTGAAAAGTTGTGGACGGAACAGCCCCATAAAGGTAGGATGGTCAGGCTTGATGCCCTTGTCATCTAACATTCCTCTGTCTGGGGAATCTGCCTCCAATAGGGCTTCACTAACTTGAATTGATAATGCATCTATTTGCTCCATTTGATCCTCTCCTTCTCCCTCTTCCTGTATCCCATGTGACTGCGAGTTTGGAATGATAGAAAACTCCCCTTGGGGAGGTACCTGTGGATAATATAGGTCAGTTCTGCCCAGGGATCTTAAGGCCCGGTCCCACTGGCTGACGGACGCAAAACGTATGCATAAAGGACACAGAGGATGAGCAAAATTTCGGGGGTGGCTCTGTCCGTTGTCATCCGCTCCAAAAAGTGGTGAAAATTTGCATAAACAGAACGGAAAAGAACGGAAAAGAACAGATGTGGGTAGTATGTAGCGGGGATGTTAAATGGATGTTCATAGGAAGCCCAGCGGATGACAGCGGATGGAAGCGGATGACACATGCGAATGGGTTCCGGGGGAGAATTTCGAAGTGGACACACAGCGGAAAGGGCGGATGCATAGCGGATGAAGTGGATGCATCACGGACGCCTATAGGAAACAAAGGGGATGCCGTGCGGATGTATATTGGATGCAAAGCATTCACTGCGCATACGGGGAGTATGAATTGCATCAGCTCCGTGGATATAAAAGGATGCAGCACGCATGCAGTCAGCATACAAGGGAAATACGTGCTGCCACATACATCTGGCAGGAACACCGTGGTTCGTCAGTCAGGCAAGAAGAGGAAGCCCATGCCTACTCGTTCCAGCCCTGGCAAGAAGGCCAGAACCAGCATCCCACCCCCTGGCACTGACTCTGAAGCTGCTGGTGCTGGTGCTGTGGTGGACCAGCCCCAAGGCTCTCAAAGCCCTGCTGCTGAAGGCCCTGCTGCTCAAGCCCCTGAAGGCCTTGCTGAAGCCCCTGCCAGAGGGAGGAAGAGGCAAGGGAAGGAGGAGGGAGAGAGGAAACACTACACAGTTTCCAAGGAGCATGAGGATGAGGTGCTGGAATGGCTGAGGAAGAGGGTGAGATCCGCCATCGAGGAGCAGCCCCTCTGAGACCCCTCTCCCTCAGACAGCCCACAGACAGCCAGTCCTCTTCCAGCCAGGAGCCAGGCAGGTGTCTTCAGAGGGCCCCACGGCAGAGACCCCCCCGACAGCTGCACTTCCCATGCTGGCAGACTTGGAGGATCCCATGGGGGATGACGCCCTGCTGTCACAAATGGAGGAAGAAGCAGCAGCCACCAGAGTCCAACCCATCCCAACCCCCTGTGTCCTCCACAGGACACAGGCAGAGAGGCAGACTGGAGGGCCAGGACTACAATGTGCTGTTGGAGATCAGGGACACAATGAAGACCAGCACAGAACTTCTCTCTCAGCTGGTCCACAGCGACATACCATCCTTGGACTGGAAGCCCTTCATCACCTACATGAGCCAGACCCTGCTTTTTCAACCTCAGCTGTTTCCTGCTTTTTCAACCTCAGCTGTTTTGTGCAGCACCTGCACACAGCATTTTTCAGCTTTTCAGGAGGCACAGCTTAAGGTTTTTTTACACGTGCGCAGAAAACATAGTCACCAAACCAGTAGAAACACCAATTGAATTGAACTTGGAAGTCTTCTATTTCAACCTTCTCCTCAAGCAGGAGATCTTATACCAGTCCAGTTTTGTTTTAAAAGGTACCAGTGATGGAGCACCCACAATTTTTGGAGGCAAGTTGTTCCACTGATTACTTGTTCTGTCAGGAAATGTCTGCGTAATTTTAGATAGCTTTTCTCCTTGATTAGTTTCCATGTATTTTTTCTTGTCTTGCCTTCTGGTGTTTTGGAAAATAGGTTGACCCCTCTTCTTTGTGGCAGCCCCTCAAATATTAGAACACTGCTATCAAATGGTCACTCTGAAACCCAGAAGGAGGCTGAGGAATGGCTGCTTTCTTATCTGCAGATTCATACACTTTTAGAAAGTGCCAAGCAAAAATCAATCCTATGTAGCCTTCTCAGCTGCTGTTAGAGGGAAAACATCACTTCTAGGATTTCAGCCCTTTAAAGTTGCTGAGATCCTGTCATCTTATTTCATAAAAAGAAAGAAAAAAGCAGCAGCCTTCTTCATGGAACAGAAACTGGGACATGAAGCATTGACTTCTTTTGTTTTTCTGCCAGTCTTAATTAAGTTTTTCAGGCTATCTGATATAAAATCACAGTTGTGAAGATAGAAGAGTTTATTTACACCATCAAGACTAACCCTTTGTTTAATGCAGGAATGTGGATAAAACTTAAAGGCTTCCAAATACATATCAATCTGACCTATTTTGGAATGCCATCACCGGTTACCAATGGTTTTACTATTGACCTGTTCTTATTTTTAGGAAGTTTTTTTTTCCTCAAAAATTCAGTTAGCATCTATTTCCTATCTAAGTCTATTATTGTGTATTTTCCATTCAGTCAGTGGAAAACAAATTGTGGCATCCCTTCAGATATTTGCACAGTGCTATTGTACACCCTGTCAATTTTTCTAAACATTAAACATATCCACCTCTGTCAATTGTTTTATTTATTACTTTATGAAACAAATTTTCACAGTTGCCCAGTTTGCACACAATGATTCAAATATTTGCAATTTCAGGCCCCTGATGACATATACAGATCTTTTCTGAAACTACTCCAAATTTCAGAATCTTAGCAATGTAGAATATATTGAAACAGTTATGTGCCATAGCTTACACTGTATACGTAACATGTCTATATATACAAACACTCTTGTGTGTCACAAGTTTGCCTGTTTTTAACCTGCAACTGGACAAAATGTGCAACAAGATACCTCAAATGGACTAACTTGCACAATGCATCCAATATCTGTGATCCATTATTCCTGTGGGGTTGGAATTAGGAAAAGTTATGGCCGTTTCAGCACTGTTGTACTCAGCCATGGTGATGCCATTATCATTTTCTTTTTTTCCTCAATAATTTTATTAAGGTTTATAAATAAATAGATAACAAACTAATGCAAGCTAAGAAAAATATAAAAAATAAAGAAAAGAAGAAGTGACAAAACATATATTTTAATTCTTATTCAGCAGGTTCACTTTGTAAATCTTTCTATCATATAGTGCCTCACAAGATGATTTCTGATCACTTTCTCTTTGTCTCCTTCAAAGCACAGCTTGAACAATTATTTTTATCTCTTTTCAAGAAGAGGGTTTTTTTTTGTTACATATAATCTTTCAATAAATCCAAAGTAAGAAGGCTTTCCAATTCACTCTTCTGCTTTTTTTTATTCGTAATTTCTCCTTGATTATTAGGACATAGAGTCCTAATAATAATAATATTAGGACATAAAGTCCTAATAATAATCATCAGACTGGAAGGGGCCTTGGAGGTCCTCAAATTGAACCCCCTGCTCATGGCAGGAATCCTTATACCAATCAGTCATCCTGCCACATTCCCCTCAGTTGCATCACATATCAGCTGGTTTTATTGATAAATCCATTTTGGCATTGTTTCCCATACCGCTCTTACATTCTGGCATTTTTAAATCCATACTGAAATCCACATCTTTTTCCAATCATTTTTCTAATCCAAAATTTTTGAAACTTCAAATCCACATTCAAATCCCTGTCAGTTTTCTGTTTTATCCAATAGAATTTGTTGATCTTCTATATCCTCTGCAATAGTATCACTTGCTCTTGTAAACAACCTCTGAGAAAATCATTTCCAAACAGCCTTATTTCTTCTATAGTTAAATAGTATTGCTCCATTGTATTCAAGTGTCTGTTTTTCTTCAAGAATAGTCTTTTGTTCTCCCCTTCAGTCCCTTCTGATCATCAGTTTATTTTCCAATCAACAAAATTTTCCCACAGGAGGATCTCTTACAAGTAGTTTCAAAGACTTGATATACGGTTTATAAATTTTTAAGCACCCTACCAGAAATATTCTTTCAAGGCCATCTAGCATCTTAACTTTCCAAAATCAACAATTTATTCCCCCTTTTGCTCCTTATCAAAAATTAAAGCTTGTCTTGTTATTCCGTAAACTTACTGAGAGTTTCTTTTGTCCAGAGTGGAAGGAAAATCTCCCAGTTTAATACTGGGAGTCTTTTGGAAAAAAGTTAACTCCAAAGAAATAAGCAATAAGCAACTCATAGGAGACAATCAGGCTGAGCCTGATGGAGGGGGTCAAACACATCATAAGTCATGAGTCCCTGCATGCCCACAAGAGATCTAAGTCCAGCCCACCTTGAATACCTCTCTTTACTCCAGCTCATTTCCCTTAACTGTCAGTTGGTTGGATTCTTGTAGAGAGCTTAAACTTGCAATAAATCTTTATATTCATTTGAACTGCCCGAATCTCCCAATTTCCCCATAACTTCCCAAAGAAATTAGGTCCCACTGGCCGACGGACGCAAAATGTATGCATAAAGGACACAGCGGGCGAGCAAAATTTCAGGGGTGGTTCCATTCATTGTCATACGCTCCAAAAAGTGGTGAAAATTTGCATAAAGAGAACGGAAAAGAACGGACGTGGGTAGTATGTAGCGGGGATGTTAAATGGATGTTCATCAGAAGCCTAGTGGATGAAAGCGGATGGAAGCAGATGACACCTCCAAAGGGGTTCCGGGGGAGAATTTCAAAGCGGACGCATTGCGGAAGTGGCGGATGCATAGCGGATGAAGCGGATGCATCATGGACGCCTATAGGAAACAAAGGGGATGCCGTGCGGATGTATATCATGCATGAATGCAAAGCATTCACTGCGCATGTGGGGAGTATAAATTGCGTCAGCTCCGCAGCTATAAAAGGATGCAGCACGCATGCAGTCAGCATACAGGGAAAAGACGTGCTGGCACATACATCTACCAGGAACACCATGATTAGTAAGGCAAGAAGAGGAAGCTCGTGCCTACTTGTTCAAGCCCTGGCAAGGTGAAGAAGGCCAGAACCAGCATCCCATCCCCTGGAACTGACTCTGAAGCTGCTGCTGCTGCAGCTGTGATGGACCAGCCCCAAGGCCTTCAAAACCCTGCTGCTGAAGGCCCTGCTGCTCAAGCCCCTGAAGGCCCTGCTCAAGCCCCTGCCAGAGGGAGGAAGAGGCAAGGAAAGCAGAATGGAGAGAGGAAAAAGTACACCATTTCTGAGGAACATGAGGATGAGGTGCTGGAATGGCTGAGGGAGAACGAATACCTCTGGAGAAAGGGCCACAGACTGTATCGGGACACTAAGAAGAAGCAGGCAGCTTGGAGAGACATGGCAGAGAGCTTGGGGTACACTGCAGAAGTACTCCTTGGATGGTGGAAGCACATGCACACCTGGTATGGCAAGCTACACCTCAAGAAATCCAGGCAGGCCTCTGTCAAGCTCACTGACCGGGAGATGTACGTCATGGCCAAGTGTAGTTTCCTGGAGGGTGAGATCTGCCACCAAGGAGCAGCCCCTCTGACACCCCTCTCCCTCAGACAGCCCACAGACAGCCAGTCCTCTTCCAGCCAGGAGCCAGCTACCCTGTCCAGGCAGGTGTCTTCAGAGGGCCCCACAGCAGAGATCCCCCCGACAGCTGCACTCCCCATGCCGGCAGACTTGGAGGATCCCGTGGGGGATGACGCCCTGCTGTCACAAATGGAGGAAGAAGCAGCAGCCACCAGAGGCCATCCCACCCCCACCCCCAGCTCCACAGGATGCGGGCAGAGAGGCAGAGTGGAGGGCCAGGACCACAATGTGCTGTTGGAGATCAGGGACACAATGAAGACCAGCACAGAACTTCTCTCTCAGCTGGTCCACTCCAACATACCATCCTTGGACCGGAAGCACATCATTACCTACATGAGCCAGACCCTGAGGGACCTGCCCGAGGCCCAGTACCAGGTGATGAAGCAGAAGATCACAGCACTTCTGCACAACCCTCCAGGTCCAGCTGAAGCTTTTCCTACCCAATCCAGGTCTGCTCCTCCACCCCAGGCAATGTCGCAGCCCTTCCACAGCTTTCAACAGCCCCTCACCTATCAAGGCTAGGACTACCAGGACTTCCCACAGCAGAAGCAGAACTTCCCAGTCCAGGCCCAGGTTCATTGGACTCCACAGATGCCAGTCCTCACCCAGCTACAGACCAGACAGCCCCACTACACTCCTCCCAATCCTTCCTCCACCCCACAGCCAAGCCCGTCAACAGACAATCTGTCATCAGTATTGGGCCTGACATCTCAAGTCCTTGATGAAGGGCCTCTCAACCACACAGGACTGAGGCAGCTCTCAGATAGCTTCCTGAACACACCACCACCTGTTGTACCCTCGGGGCCAAGCACCCCAATGGTGCCTCAGACCAGCACTCAAGCCACAGCCACTTCCACAGTCCCTGCCCGCTTAACAGCTGAGACCGTGGACATGTCTCAGAGGGACTGAGAATAGTGTCAGAGACTGAGTTGTACTTGTTAAGTTTATCTTTGCTTAAGACACTTGGTTCAATTTGCTTATTTAATAAAGTCATAAAGTTTCCCTAAGAAAGTTAATAAAGGTTATCTTTGCTTAAGACACTTAGTTTACTTGGTTCATTTTGTTTACTTAATAAAGTGTTGGTGAAAACTTTGAAAAAATGGTTAAGCCTTTCCATGCTTGTGGAATAGATAAGGATAGTTGTGGGATAGATAAACCTCCAGTGCAAAAATAGTGGGACTGTATGGTCCACCATCCCAGTGATCCAGATGATTTTCTCCCCCTTTTTATAGAAAATATCGGTTGTCCGCTATGGGGCCTTCTACATACTCTAGACATACTGCAGACATCCTAAATATACGAGATACATCCCAGATACAAATATTTTGTCCATTTTGAATACTTTATATATGAGATGCATACGCTTACATCCTTTCTATTTCCATGCTACTTACGCTGTGTAGATGTTCCATGTACCTTTTGCTTCCTCCCTCTTTCCATTTTCAGCTGCAGCGGATGTGAGTTGAGGGGATGGCCAGAGGATGCAGAGTGGATACAGCGGACGTTTAATGGATGATAACAGACATAGAACGTTTGTTGCCCATATATGTCACGGATGTACATCGTACACGGCGGAAAGTTCATCCATTCAAAAAGTTTTGTGAGCTCAAAACTTCTTGCGTGGATGAAATAGCAGTGGACAGATGCTCGATGAATAGACCGTATGAAACACGTATGCAATGAATACACAACAGATGCATAGCGTTTCCCAACAGATGGCAAGCTTTTTTTAACATTTTACATCCTCTTTGTATCCGTAAGTGCAGTGGGACCAGGCCTTAAGAGAGAGAGGAGAGGCAACCTCAGTGATTCTTTGAAAGACACTGAGCATGGCTTAAGCCCATGTCCCACTGCACCAACGGATGCAAAGATGATGTAAAACGGACAAAAAAGGTTGCCATCCGTTGGAAAACACAATGCATCCGTTGTGTACTCATTGTGTAGGTGATTCATACGCTCTATCCGTCAAACATCTGTCGACTGCTATTTCATCCACTCAAAAAGTTTTTAGCTGCACAAAACTTTTTGAGCGGATGAAATTTCCACCGCGTACGATCTACATCCGCAACACATACGGGCAACAAACGTTCTTCGTCCACTGTATCCTCTCGGTATCCTCTGGACATCCCCTCAACTCACATCCACTGCAGCTGAAAGCGGAAAGAGGGAGAAAGCGAAAGGTACACGGAACGTCCACACAGCGTTAGTCGCACAGAAATAGAAAGGATGTAAGATGATGCATCTCGAATATAAAGCATTAAAATGGACAAAACGTTCATATATGGGACGTATCTCGGATATTTAGGATGTCTGGAGTATGCCTAGAGTATTTGGAAGGACACCAAGCAGAAAACCGACATTTCCTACAAAAAGGGGGAGGAAATCACCTGGATCTCACTATCAGTCCAGCAGCCTTGATGTACAGACCTCTTCACCCTTGCTCTTCCTCTTCCACATCATCCATTGTTCTTCACCATGGATCATCACACACTCCTTATGGAAGCTGCCATCATTCAACACCAGAACCAAGCCCTCTTTAGACTGTTTCACCTTTTCTACGCAAGGAGAAGAAGGAGACGTCCAAGAGCTGTCTGGGTCTGAAGATGGATTGGGAGAAGAGTGGAGTTTGGACTCTATGACAAGCTGATGGTGGAGCTGAGGAATGAAGACACTCGTGTATGCCAGCACTTCACGAGGATGCCACCAGCCATGTTTGACGAAATTGTGGAGTGTCTGAGACCCAGGTTGACCAAGCAGAGCACCAACTTCCGTCCCAGCTTGAACCCTGGACTGAAGGTGCCACTGACCCTGCGCCACCTGGCCTCTGGAACCACATACAGAAACATGCAGTATGCCTGGAGGGTGCCACACAACACCATCAGCAAAGTGGTCAGAGAAGTGGTGCAGGCCATCATCGAAGAATACGTGGAGGAGCTCCTCCAGTGCCTCACCACTGAAGAAGGCTGGAGGAAACTTGCAGAACAGTGGTATCAGAGGTGGAACTTTCCCCACTCCGTTGGAGCCATAGATGGGAAGCACGTGGCCTGCAAAGCTCCAGCCAACTCAGGGTCCTCTTATTACAACTACAAGGGCTTCTTCAGTATCACCCTCTTTGCCATGGTTCATGCTGACTACAAGTTCATGTACATCGATGCTTCAGGCAACGGGTCTGCTTCAGATAGCCAGGTATACAATGCCAGTGACCTAAAGGATGGGCTGGAATGCAATCTCATCATGGGTTTTCCAGATCCAGACCCCCTACCCAACGACACACAAGATGTGTCCTACTTCATTGTGGGTGATGACGCCTTCTCCTTCAGAACCTACCTCATGAAGCCCTACAATTCCAGATACCTCATCTGTGGAGAGAGGATCTTCAATACAGGCTGTCCAGGGCAAGACGGGTGGTGGAGTATGCCTTTGGCATCCTGGCCAACAGGTTCCAGATACTTCTCACCACCATGCAGCATCACCCAGGGACTGTGAGGAGCATTGTGGAAGCTTGCTGCATCCTGCACAATCTCATGCGCACCCGCTACCCAGTGTTGCAGAACAGACTTGTGGACCATCAATAAAGGAATGGGGACATGGAGCCTGGTGAATGGAGGCAAGGACAAAACCTGATAGACACTGTGGATGTACAAGGCCCCAACAGAGCTTCACGTGAAGGGAAGAAGCAGCACAACCTCCTGAGACACTGGTGCAACTCCCCAGCTGGAACAGTGGAGTGGCAAGACAGGATGGTAGATGCTTAATGGATGCTTCCTTGAGCCTCTCTCATCACACTGATGAGATTGTGCCAAGTATGTTTTGTGGCCTTACAATGAATAGGGCATTAATAAAGAGTTTTGTTTATTTTGAAATGTGTTGATCAATGATTAAATTGTTATTGATAATAAAGGGCCATATGTGTGGCAGCTGGCAGGGTGGACCATACAGTCCCACTATGCTTGCACTGGAGGTTTATCTATCCCACAACTATCCTTACCCATCCCACAGCTATCCTTACCAATCACACAGCTATCTTTACCCATCCCACAACTATCCTTACCTATCCCAAAACTATCCTTATCCATCCCACAGCTATCCTTACCAATCCCACAGCTATCCTTACCCATCCCACAACTATCCTTACCTATCCCACAACTATCCTTACCCATCCCACAAGCATGCAAAGGCTTAAACCTTTTTTCAAAGTTTTCACCAACACTTTATTAAATAAAGAAAATGAACCAAGTGTGTGAAGCAAAGATAACCTTTATTAACAACTGTCTTAAGTATACTGTATGACTCTCTTAAAAAAGCAAAATGACCCAAGTAAAGTGTCTTTAAGCAAAGATAAGGTGAACAGAGTAACAACTCAGTCTCTGGCACTATTCTTAGTCACTCTGAGGCATGTCCATGGTTTCAGCTGTCGAGCGGCCAGGGACTGTCGAGGTGGCTGTGGCTGGAGTGCTGGTCTGAGGTGCCATTGGGGTGTCTGGCCCTGAGAGTACAACAGCGGATGGTGTGCTCAGAGAACTGACTTAGTCCCGTGAGGTTGAGAGGCCCTTCCTCAAGGACCTGGGATGTCAGGCACAGGACTGAAGGCAGATTTTCTGTTGAGGGGCTTGGCTGTGGGGTGGAGGAAGGAGGAGTGTAGTGGGGCTGTCTGGTCTGCAGCTGGGTCAGGTAAGACGTCTGTGGCGTGCAATGTACCTGGGCCTGGACTGGGAAGGGATGCCTCTGGTGTGGGAAGTCCTGGTACTCGGAGCCTTGGTAGGTGAGGGGCTGTTGAAAGCTGTGGAGGGGCTGGGACATCGCCTGGGGTGGAGGAGCTGACCTGGAGTGGGTCGGAGCAGGTTCAACTGGGCCTGGAGGGTGGTGCAGCAGTGCTGTGATTTTCTCCTTCATCACCTGGTACTGGGCCTCGGGCATGTCCATGAGGGTCTGGCTCACGTATGTTATGAAGGGCTTGCGGTTCGAGGATGGCATATTGCTGTGGTCCAGTTGAGAGAGAAGATCTGTGCTGGTCTTGATGGTGTCCCTGATCTCCAGCATGACAGTGTGGCTCTGGCCCTCCAGTCTGCCTCTCTGCCTGCTTTTTGTGGAGGTGGAGCTGGGGGTGGGTGTGGGTTGGTCTCTGGCTGCTTCTTCTTCTTGCTCCATTTGAGACAGGGGATCCTCCACATCCTCTGGCATGGGGAGTGCAGCTGTCGTGGGTGTCTCTGCCATGGGGCCCTCCAAAGACACCTGCCTGGACACGGTAGCTGTCTCCTGGCTGGAAGAGGAGTGGCTCTCTGTGGGCTGTCTGAGGGAGAGGGTTGACAGAGGGGCTGCTCCTCGGTGGCGGATCTCACCCTCCAGGAAGCTGCACCTGGCCATGACGTACATTTCCCGGTCAGTGAGCTTGACAGCAGCTTGGCCAGATTTCTTCAGGTGCAGCTTGCCATACCAGGTGTACATGTGCTTCCACCATCCCAGGAGTACGTCTGAAGTGTAGCCCAGGCTCTCTGCCTTGTCTCTCCAAGCTGCCTGCTTCCTCTTGGTGTCACGATAGAACCTGTGGCCCTTTCTCCACAGGTACTCATTCTCCCTCAGCCATTCCAGCACCTCCTCCTCATGGTCTTCGGAAATGGAGAACTGTTTCCTCTCTCCATTTTCCTTGCCTTGCCTCTTACTCCCTCTGGCAGGGGCTTCAGGGCCTTCAGCAGCAGGGCTTTGAGGGCCTTGGGGCTGGTCCATCACAGCAGCAGCACCAGCAGCACCAGCAGGAGAAGCACCAGCAGCACCAGCAGCAGGAGAAGCACCAGCAGCACCAGCAGCAGGAGAAGCACCAGCAGCACCAGCAGGAGAAGGCATAAGAGCACCAGCCAGGGGGGCATAAGAGGCATGCCAAGGGTCAGGAGGGTGTGCTATAATGCAGCACAGATTGGAGAATTTGCACACAGGTGTGTGGGGAGGATACACAAGGGTGCAGAACTGGTCCTGGTGAGGGCGTGCAAGTGGGGCAAACATACCAGAGCAACTTGCAACCTTTCTTGTTGACTTTCTCATTGATTTTCTCCCCGCAAGCTTCCCAGAAGTAAAGTCAGTGGAGAAGCTGGCAAGAAATCAGAAATTGCCCCCATTCCCAATGCTTTTTTTTGCCTTCCTATAGACATTCTATCATTCTGTTTAGATTAAGTAAATATTTCTGAAACGATGACATATCTGAAACAATAATCTGATGGATCATGGGTTGCCTAGTTAGATCTAATACACTGAAAGTCTGGGGCACACACATACTCAATCAGTTGCAAGTTTAGCGATCCTTCCAGGGAATTGGTTAGGGACTGTTGCTTTCAATTATACTCTGGAACTTGGAAATAAGTCTGTTTATTCACTGAAACTTGCAGCTATCAAGGACAACAACTCTTCATAACTTAATAGTCTCTTGGCATCAGTAGATTTAATAAAGCCATTTGTGATGATTCATCATACTGAGGATACTTTTTTTTTTTTTTGCAAATTCTTATAGAAAGCAGTGTCAGCAGTGGTGGGATTCAATTTTTTTTTACTACCGGTTCTGTGGACATGGCTTGGTGGGAGTGGCAGGGGAAGAGTACTGTAGTCAGAGGTGGTATTTGCCGGTTCTCCGAACTACTCAAAATTTTTGCTACTGGTTCTCCAGAACTGGTCAGAACCTGCTGAATACCACCTCTGAGCATCAGGGTAGTTTTCTTGCTAGATCTGAACTGGATTAGCCTTGATTCAAATCCCAGATTGTTATTTTGTTTATAAAACTAATTATAGTGCAAAAACCTCATTTAAAACATACTGTAACTGCAGCATAATGATCACTTACATTGTAACAGGAATGCTGCTAGTCACCTTTGAGCATAATTCTAAAACATTGCAAGAATAATGTAAAGTATACTTTGCACAGTTATAATGTTATATGTTCTTCATCATCTCATTGTGTTATTTACATTGTTTTGTTTAAGTGCTTGTTCAAGGATTCAAAGGAGAGCTGTGGGGTAGAGCTATTTACCCAGGCGCTGCTGGTGGACCCCAGCATTCTGGGAGTTTAAGCATGTCTCAGAAAGGGTTTTGTCCACACACGTCATGGCTGGGGTTGCTGAGTTCACTGCTTTTGGGGCCATTGTATATGCAGGTAGTCCTCGGCTTACAACCACAATCGAGCCTAGAATTTATGTTGCTAAGTGAGAAATTTGTTAAGTGAGTTTTGCCCCATTTTACATTTTTCGTGCCACATTTGTTAAGCGAATCACTGTGATTGTTAAATTAGTAGCACCGGTTCTTAAGCAAATCTGGCCTCCTCATTGACTTTGCTTGTCAGAAGGTTGTAAAAAATGATCATATGACCCCGGGACATGGCAACTATCATAAATATAAATCAGGTGTCAAGCATCAGAATTTAAATCACATGACCGTGGAGATGCTGCAACAATCGTAAGTGTGAAAAATGGTCATCAGTCACTTTTTTCAATGCCGTTGTAACTTTGAACCATCACTAAATGAACAGTTGTAAGTCTAGGACTACCTGTACTCTAGATGTGGGGGAGCTTCTAATCCTCTACAAAATTGGGTTAAACGTTAGCCTTATGCGACTACAATGTTGAGTGACTTTTGATTGCAATTAATTTTATGTCATTAATTTTCTAGTGAGAAGCTGGATGGAAAAACTGAAAGACAAGGTAGGGAGCTCTTCTCAGTATGATTCATTTTAAAATGCACTGTGTTTTTTATTATTATTATTTTCAGAAATGCACAATGGAGAGACGATCTTTTAATCCAGTGGTCCCCAACCTTTGTGGCTTGGCAGCCCAGCTTGTAAGGTGGAGGGGAGAGGGGAACTAGCCCATGCAGTTCCAGCTACACAAGAGAGGAGAGAAGCCTTTGAGGGTGCGGTTTCTCCTTCTCTGTGCCAAAAGTTTTTGAAAAGGGATGGAAGGCCTGAAGAAGGGTGAGATCGCTCCCCAAAAACCTTTTGCCCATTTGCAGAAGCTTTTGGCACAGGGAAGAGAAGCATTTGGGGGCTCAATCTCATGCTCCTTCAAACTCACTGAGGCTGCCTAGTGCTCCAAAAGCAGATCAGGTGTCCTGTGCAGGTAGCCTTGGTGATTCAGCAAAGCTGAGCAGGGTACGCTCATCCCACTCAGCCTCTGCTCTCAATGCTCTGCTTTTGGAGCATCGGGAGAAGGCGGCTTGGTGGCCCAACTGGGGTGGGGGCAGGGCAGAGGGGAACTAGACCACATGAGTGGCGAGCCAGTACATAGGTGCATGCAGCTTACTCATGCAAGAGAGAAGAGAAACCTTCAGGACGCCGCTCATATGAGTAGAGCTGTGCATGTGCACTGGCCAGCCTCTCGTGTGGCCCAGTTCCAAAAAGGGCCACGGCCCAGTAGTTGGCCACGGCCCAGGGATTGGGGACCCCTGTTTTAATTCATCGGTTTTGATAAGACTGAGACACTTTCTGGTTGGGTAGCAGAGAGCACAGTTGTTTTATGAGTTGAATGATAACCGTGAATCTCCATAAGTGGTGTTATATGCATCATGCTTTCATTGCACTTTGCTATGTGATGGCATCAAGATACATGCATTGTAATACTGGAGTCCTGTGGTCATTTGTGCTTCTCAAGCCTTGGATCCAATTTTTATATTGGCATCTTCTGGATTAAGAGTGCTGCAGAATTCTGAGATTTATAGTTCCAACACAGTTCGAAGGGAAGACTGTTTTGAACTATCATACCCTTTCTTTTTCTTCCTGACTACTACCAGGAGTAATTTTTGCTTCAGGTCCTGGATTCTACCCTCTTCTCTAAGAATTAGTAGAAGCAGAATAATGTGTGGAAATATTGTGTATGCCCCAATTCTGCAAATCGCCCTGAGGATTTACTGCTTATATATCTGAGCCTTGTCATTCCATAGTCTTCTTGATATGCAATATATGCCTAAACATTGTGTAGCTGATGCATTTATTTTAAGTAGGTTTCCCATGTTAGAATCCACAGGGGGAGAGAGCTGTGAAATGCAGGAATCCTCACTTGAGGTTTTACAATTTCTTTGTGGGGAGGTAAAGTAGTTTGAACAAAAGTAGTGAGTAAAGTAGTTAGCTTCTCCATATTGCCAGAAACAAGGGCAGGGTAGGGCATTTTCTTTCCCAGGAAGGAAGCAAAGCGTGTTTCTCAAGTCAAAACTAGGAACTGAAATGTGAGTGTTTTACAGTGCTTTAGCAGTGCTTTGCTGCACAGGTTATTAAGTGTGAGGATGTGATCTGCAACAGATGCAGGTTATTTGCAAATATGATAAATTGCGGACCAGTATTCTTCAACTTTAGCAATGTTTATGGTGATGTACTTCATTTAAGAATTCCCCAGCTGAAACCTACACATCTTAAAATAGGTAAGGTTGAGAAACACTGATCTAGACTAACATAGACTTTGCTGAGCTTGTCTCCTTTAGATATGTTGAACTGCAGTCCCGTCATTCTTATTTCATTTATTTATTTTCTGTAGCCACCCATCTCAACTGACTCTGGAGAGCAAAAAGTTCCAAAACAATTAAAAACAGTACCAAATAAATATATGTATAACAGCCAAGAAAATTATCATAACAATTTATCATAAAACTATTGTGGAAGAATAGGGCACACTGGCCGACGGATACAAAACATATGCAAAAAGGACACAGCGGATGAGCAAAATTTCCATCTGTTGTTATCCACTCTCAAAAGTGCCCCAAATTTGCATAAACAGAGCGGACAACAACGGAAAGGAACGGACGTGGGGAGGATGTAGCGGGGATGTAAAGCATATGTTCGTAGGAAGCCTAGCGGATAGAAGCAGATGGAAGTGGATGACACATCCGCAGGGCTTCCGTGGGAGAACAGCGAAGTGGACACGTAGTGGAAGGAGCGGATGAGTAGCGGATGCATAGCGGATGCATAGCGGATGCATAGCGGATGACGCGGATGCATCACAGATGCCTATAGGATGCATAGCGGATGCATAGCGGATGCAAAGCGTTCACTGCGCATATGGGGAGGATGAATTGCGTCAGCTCCATGGATATAAAAGGATGCAGCTCGCAAGCAGTCAGCATTCAGAGGAAAGACCTGCTGCCAGAGACATCTTGAGAGAACACCATGGGGAAGAAGAGGAAGCCTGTGCCTACTCCTGCCAGCCCTGGCAAGAAGGACAGAACCACCATCCCATCCCCTGGCGCTGACTCTGAAGCTGCTGGTGCTTCTTCTGCTGCTGCTGCTGGTGGTGCTCCTGGTGTTTCTCCTGCTGGTGCTGCTGGTGCTGCTGCTGCTTCTCCTGCTGATGCTGCTGCTGGTGCTTCTCCTGCTGATGCTGCTGGTGCTGCTGGTGCTTCTCCTGCTGCTGCTGGTGCTTCTGCTGATGCTGCTGTGATGGACCAGCCCCAAGGCCCTCAAAGCCCTGCTGCTGAAGGCCCTGAAGCCCCTGCCAGAGGGAGTAAGAGGCAAGGCAAGGAGAATGGAGAGAGGAAACAGTTCTCCATTTCCGAAGACCATGAGGAGGAGGTGCTGGAATGACTGAGGGAGAATGAGTACCTGTGGAGGAAGGGCCACAGGCTCTATCGTGACACCAAGAGGAAGCAGGCAGCGTGGAGAGAGAAGGCGGAGAGCCTGGGCTACACTTCAGATGTACTCCTTGGGTGGTGGAAGCACATGCACACCTGGTATGGCAAGCTGCACCTGAAGAGATCCAGGCAGGCCGCTGTCAAGCTCACTGACTGGGAGACCTATGTCATGGCCAGGTGCAGCTTCCTGGAGGGTGAGATCCACCACCAAGGAGAAGCCCCTCTGTCAACCCTCTCCCTCAGACAGCCCACAGAGAGCCACTCCTCTTCCAGCCAGGGGACAGCTACCGTGTCCAGGCAGGTGTCTTTGGAGGGCCCCATGGCAGAGACACCCACGACAGCTGCACTCCCCATGCCAGAGGACATGGAGGATCCCCTGTCTCAAATGGAGCAAGAAGAAGCAGCCACCAGAGACCAACCCACACCTACACCCAGCTCCACTTCCACAGAAAGCAGGCAGAGAGGCAGACCGGAGGGACAGAGCCACATTGTCCTCTTGGATATCAGGGCCACAATAAAAGCCAGCACAGATCTCCTCTCCCAGCTGGTCCACTTCGACATACCATCCTCTAACCGCAAGCCCTTCATCACGTACACGAGCCAGACCCTCATGGACATGCCTGAGGCCCAGTACCAGGCGATGAAGGAGAGGATCACAGCTCTTCTGCACCACCCTCCAGGCCCAGCTGAATCTGCTCCTACCCACTCCAGGTCTGCTCCTCCACCCCAGGCGATGTCCCAGTCCTTCCATGGATTTCAACAGCACCTTGCCTACCAAGCCTACCACTACCAGGACTTCCCACAGCAGAGGCAGCCCTTCCCAGTCCAGACCCAGGTTCCTCGGATGACACAGAGGCCACAGACACCTCACCTGACCCAGCTGCAGACCAGGCAGCCCCACTACACTCCTCCTTCCTCTACTCCACAGCCAAGACCTCCCTCAGAACATCTGTCATCAGTCTTGGGCCTCACATCCCAGGTACTTGATGAAGGGCCTCTCAAACTCACGGGACTGAGTCAGCTCTCTGAGAGCTTCCTGCACACACCATCTCCAGTTGTACTCTCAGGGCCAGGCACCCCAATGGCACCTCAGACCAGCACTCCAACAACAGCCACCTCCACAGTCCCTGGCCCCTTTACATCTGAGACCATAGGCACGCCTCTGAGTGACTGAGAAGAGTGCCAGAGACTGAGTTGTTACTTGTTCACTTTATCTTTGCTTAAAGACACTTTACTTGGGTCATTTTGCTTTTTAATAAAGTCATACAGTTTGTTATGAATAAAGGTTATCTTTTCTTCACACACTTGGTTCATTTTTTTTTTACTTAATAAAGTGTTGGTGAAAACTTTTAAAAAAGGGTGAAGCCTTTGCATGCTTGTGGGATTGGTAAGGATAGCTGTGGGATTGGTAAGGATAGCTGTGGGATGGATAGCTGTGGGATGGGTAAGGATTGCTGTGGGATGGATAGCTGTTGGGATGGGTAAGGATAGCTGTGTGATTGGTAAGGATAGCTGTGGAATAAGGATAGTTGTGGGATGCGTAAGGATAGTTGTGGGATAGATAAACCTCCAGTGAAAGCATAGTGGGACTGTATGGTCCACCCTCCCAACTGCCACATATATGGCCCTTTATTATCAATAACAATTTAATCATTGATCAACACATTTCAACATAAACAAAACTCTTTATTAATGCCCTGTTCATTGTAGGGCCACTCAACATACATGGCACAATCTCATCAGTGTGATGAGACAGGCTGAAGGAAGCATCCATTAAGCATCTACCATCCTGTCTTGCCACTCCACTGCTCCAGCTGGGGAGTTGCACCAGTGTTTCAGGAGGTTGCGCTGCTTCTTCCCTTCATGTGAAGCTCTGTTGGGGCCTTGTACATCCACAGTGTCTATCAGGTTTTGTCCTTGCCTCCATTCACCAGGCTCCATGTCCCCATTGCCTTGTTGAGGGTCCACAAGCCTGTTCTGCAACACTGGGTAGCGGGTGCGCATGAGATTGTGCAGGATGCAGCAAGCTTCCACGATGCTCCTCACAGTCTGTGGGTGATGCTGCATGGTGGACCTGGAACCTGTTGGCCAGGATGCCAAAGGCATACTCCACCACCCGTCTTGCCCTGGACAGCCTGTAGTTAAAGATCCTCTCTTCATGGGTGAGGTATCTGGAAGTGTAGGGCTTCATGAGGTAGGTTCTGAGGAGAAGGCATCATCACCCACGATGAAGTTGGGAACATCTTGTGTGTCATTGGGTAGGGGGTCTGGATCTGGAAAACCCATGATGAGGTTGCATTCCAGCCCATCCTTGAGGTCACTGGCATTGTATAACTGGCTATCTGAAGCAGACCCATTGCCTGAAGCATCGATGTACATGAACTTGTAGTCAGCATCAACCATGGCAAAGAGGATGATACTGAAGAAGCCCTTGTAGTTGTGATAAGAGGACCCCGAGTTGGCTGGAGCTTTGCAGGCCACATGCTTCCCATCTATGGCTCCAACGGTGTGGGGAAAGTTCCACCTCTGATACCACTGTTCTGCAAGTTTCCTCCAGCCTTCTTCAGTGGTGGGGCACTGGAGGAGCTCCTCCACGTATTCTTCGATGATGGCCTGCACCACTTCTCTGACCACTTTGCTGATGGTGTTGTGTGGCACCCTCCAGGCATACTGCATGTTTCTGTATGTGGTTCCAGAGGCCAGGTGGTGCAGAGTCAGTGCCACCTTCAGTCCAGGGTCCAAGCTGGGGCGGAAGTTGGTGCTTGGCTTGGTCAACCTGGGTCTCAGATTCTCTATAACTTCATCAAACATGGCTGGTGGCATCCTCATGAAGTGCTGGAATGCATGAGTGTCTTCATTCCTCAGCTCCACCATCAGCTTGTCATAGAGTCCAAACTCCACTCTTCTCCCGATCCATCTTCGGACCCAGACAGCTCTTGGATGTCTCCTTCTCCTTGCGTAGAAAAGGTGAAACAGTCTGAGGAGGGCTTGGTTCTGGTGTTGAATGATGGTGGCTACCAAAAGGAGTTTGCAATGATCCATGGTGGACATCAGTGGATGATGTGGAAGAGCAAGAGTAAGACTGAAGTGGTCTGCACACCAGGGCTGCTGGACTGATAGTGAGATCCAGGTGATTTCCTCCCCCTTTTTATAGTAAATGTCAGTTTTCCGCTAGGTGTCCTTCCACATACTCTAGACATCCTCCAGACATCCTAAATATCTGAGATACGTCCCATATACGAACGTTTTGTCCATTTTAATGCTTTATATCCAAGCTGCATCCGCTTTCATCCTTTCTATGGACATAGAACGTTTGTTGCCCGTATGTGTCACAGATGTAGATCGTATGTGGCGGAAAGTTCATCCGCTCAAAAAGTTTTGTGCAGCTCAAAACTTTTTGAGCGGATGAAATTGCCATGGACGGATGTTTCACGGCTAGACCGTATGAAAGACGTATGCAGTGAGTACACAACGGATGCATCGCGTTTTCCAACGGATGGCAAACTTTTTTGTCCGTTTTACATCCTCTTTGCATCCGTTGGTGCAGTGTGACATGGGCTTTAGGTAACCTGGCCCAAGCAATGCAGGGATTTAAAGGTGACAACCAGCATCTTCAATTACACCTGGAAGCACACCAGCAACCAATGCAGCTCAAGTGGTGTTACATATGTCACATATATGTCACCACATGTGCAGCTGCATTCTGTACCAGCTGAAGCTTATGAATGCTCTTCAGGGACAACCCCAAGTAGACCATGTTGCAGTAACCCAAACAAGAAGTTACGAGGGCATGGTTTAATCTGAACAGAGCCTCCTGGTCCAGGAATGGACATACCTGGCACACTATCTGAAAGTGTGCAAAGGCCGTCCTAGGCCTGGCTGCCAACTAAACTTTGAGCAGGAGCCATGAGTCTAGGGAGGATCCCTAGATTGTGTACTGAGTCCATCTGGACAGTGCTACCCCATCCACTCCATTCAGGTGGAAGAACTTTATTTCCAGAAGGTCCAGATAACCACAGCCACTCAGTCTTGCTTGCTTAGCTTAAGTCAAAATCCATCGAACCTGGAAATGCTGGATGAATTCTCATTAAACTTTGGATAAGCAGGGTATCTTATGGGGGTTGTAGTCTCATGTATATGAATGGCAGCAGATTGCAGGGAAAAGTTACACATTTCCAAGCATCTCAGGCCTGTGATCATTTCCATATGGACCTAAAAATAACCAAGGATCCAGGTGTGGCTATGTCTTTGTGGAGAATACTCAATGGCCAGGATATCACTTGCAGACAGCTTTTCTGCACTTAAAACTTTCTAACCATAGAGGGCAGGAATATTTGAAGAGGATTATACATCAGAATATCTAGAAATGCATCAGCATAAATGTCCTGTATTTACAACTGTAGAAGCAGTGCCCTACCATTTTAATGGACTCAGTGCAACTCACCTTTCTTCTGTATGCTGTATTCCTGAATAATTTGCTATGTCACCCCTAGGATTTCCAGCCAGTGTGGCTAGAAAGCAGTGGGAATATTTGACCTGTAGGCCTGAGACACCTTGTGGATACTAGGCTGATGAAGGCTCAATAATCTGTAGAGACCTTGCTAATTGTCCAGAATTGGGCTAGATGCATCAGTATACACATCCTCACCTATTTGTTTCTCATTTACTCTCTTTCTTTTCCTCCCTGCTGACTTCTGCTTTGTGAATTCATGAAACTCTACTGTCAGTCCTATAAGGTAGACCAGACTAAGCTATCAATGCCATATAGATCAGGACTACTTTGACTGTAACAGCTATAGTAACAGAATCCTTTAAATCTAATGAAGTTTAAATGAGCTTCTCCCCTGAACTTCCTTATCTTTGGGTAAATCAAGCAAAGGCTTGTCCGAGGCTGTTTTCCAGACTTGTGTTTTTTGGACATGACACAGTGCTCTCTTATCTGATTGTTTCTCTAGTAACAGCTCTTCCTCCTGTCCTCCAGGGTCATTTCCTATGCCTTCTACTTCTTTGTAGGCTTATGTAGGTGTAGACCAGGGGTGTCAAACTCGATTTCATTGAGGGCCACATCATTGGGGGGGCTGGGGAGGCATGTCCAGGATGGGCAAAGCCAACTTGATGTCTATTTTTAGCCACAACAACCTACTGCAGCTCTCTGCCAGCAAAAATGGAGCTCCGCAGGCTGGTCTTTTGTTGTTCCCAGGGTGGCCCCCCCAGGTCAGATCTCAGCACCCTGTGGGACGAACACTATACAGAAGCCTGATGATGGCAGATGAGATTCTGCCGAAACTTTGCTACAATTTTAAAAGCACAACTATGATGACGTGGGAAAATACCCGAAGTAAGCTGAATACCAATATCCCCTATTTGTAGAATCTCTATGGCTTCTCTGTTAATTCTGTGGCTGGGGTTTTCTACACTGGTTAGGGTTTTGGTTTTATCAGAATTATCAGAGAAGCCATAGAGATTGAAAAAAGACCTGAAAGCATGAATAGAAGAGATGATTCCACCAGACTGTCAATCATTTGGAAGCCTGAACTCTCAAACAAAAAAATCTCCACACCACAAGCCAGGCTAACACCTGGGCACAAACAGACTCCCCCTGATACCTCCAGCTCAAACACACCCCAACCAAGCACCCAGATGAAATCTAGTTTCTTACAAATGATAGCCGTCCATTTACTTGAAGCCAAGCTGCACCAAAAGCCTCCAATATAGGAACAGAATGTTGCCAGCCAATCAAGACACAAAAAAAGTCACAAAACACACAGAAGATATTAGAAACACCAATCAAGCAGAACACAGCAAATTCCAGGGCCAATAAACACAGACCAAGATTCCCAACCAATCAGGATGAAGAAAAAACCATTCTGGCACAGCAGTAGGCCAGCCCCAAATTTAAAACTGAAACAACTATAAGATTCTGACTCACAGACGAACACAATACAGAAGGTTGATGATGGCAGGTGAGATTCTGCCGAAACGTTGCGACAACTTTAAAAGCACACGTACAAGGACGTGGGAAAATATCTGAACAAAGCTGAACAGCATATATTTCGCGGGTATTTGTATGTGGATCTTTGGTTATTCGGGTTTTCTCCCGCGTAAAATTAGAAGTATCTAGGCAACGTTTCGATGAAGTCTCATTCATCATCTTCAGGCTTGTTTCTTCAGCTCTGTGCTTCTCAGAGTAATGTGAGCTTGCAGCTGCTTCTTCCTTTTAACTGCTAGTGGGAGTATGACTTGATTGGGTGGGGGCTTGACTGTGTTCTGATTGGGTGGGGGTGTGTTCTCATTGGTTGGGGGTTTGGCTGTGTTCTGATTGGTCGGGGGGTTGGCTGTGTTCTGATTGGCTAGGGGTATGTTCTGTTTAGGTGGGGGCTTGGTTGTTCTCAGGTTAGTCTTAGTTGCTGGGGGATTTGAGCTGGTGAGCTGTGATCCTTTTGTTTGGCTTCGTGTTCGTGGTCGTGCCACATCTTCATGGTGGGCATCAGTTCGCTTCTTGCATGGGTCAGAGGGGTTTGAAGTGGGTAGTGGTGCAGCTGCGGTACGGCTTCTGGTTCGTGGTCATGTCTCATCTTCTGTGTGGGTGTGAGTCTTTTTTCTACGTGGAAATGTGGTGGTAGCATCTTGTGTGGCACTCATGGGTGTGGGTCTGCTGTCATTCTTCATGTTAGGAACTCATTTATTAATGAGGGCAGGTTTCCAAATGGTTGGTAGGCGGGAGGTATCATCTCGTTTATTCATGCTGTGTGGGCATTTTTCTATCTCTATGGCTTCTCTTATTATTCTATTGTTGAAGTGTTCGGTTTTGACGATAGTTCTGGTATTTTTAAAGTCAATTTCATGTCCTGTGGCTTTAAGGTGTTGGACCAGGGAAGAGGTCAGTTCTTCTTTTTTGATTGAGTTCTTGTGTTCTTCAATGCGTGCACTAATTCTTCTGTTAGTTTGTCCTATGTATGTGGTGGGGCAGGCCGTGCAAGGGATTTCGTATACTCCTTGGTTTTCTAACTCGATTTTGTCTTTAGGGTTTCTTAGGATGGTGGATATTTTTCTGTTTGTGCAGAATGCTGTTTTAATGTTGTGTTTTTGGAGGATCTTTCTGATTTTGTCTGTAGTGCCTTTTATATATGGGAGGAGGGCTTTACCATTCTCTTGTTCCCTGTCTTGGCTTTTGGTTGGGGTTTCTTTTTGGATTAGGTGGGTAATCTTCTTTTTTGGGAATCCATTGGCTGTAAGTATATGAGTGAGAGTGTGTAGTTCGGTTTTTAAGTGTTGTTCATCGGCTAAGCATTTTGTTCTGAAGATGAATGTCTTGGGTATGGAATTGATCTGTGCTGGGTGGTGGTGTGGGAGTGCATGTAGATCGCGGTTTGTATGTGTTTTCTTCTGGTAGATGGTGTGTCCTAGGGAGCCATTGGATTTTTTGTATACTAAGACATCTAGGAAGGAAAGTTGATTGTTGGCTTCTGTTTCCATGGTGAATTGTATTTTGGGGTGTAGGCTATTGAGGTGTGTGAGGCAGTTGTGCAGTTTTTCTTTCCCTTGTGGCCAGATTATGAAGGTGTCATCTACGTATCTGAGCCAGAGTTTGGGTTTGTGATCATATTTTTCTAGAGCTTGTGTTTCAAAGTGTTCCATGTAGAGGTTTGCAATGACAGGTGAGAGGGGTGATCCCATGGGCAGTCCTTCTATTTGTTTGTATTTTTGTCCATTGTAGGTGAAGTATGTATTGGATAGGCAGTGGTTGGTAAGATCTAGGATGTACTTGGGGGGGTTGTATTTGTTTTGGATGGCTGTCAAGGCTTCTTTTATAGGCACTTGGGTGAAGAGGGATATGACATTGAAGCTCACTAGTAGGTCACTGGGTTGTAAGTTTTGTTTCTTTATGATCTCAATGAACTGGAATGAGTTCCTTACATGTGAATTGATAGATTCTGCATAGGGCTGTAGTTGTTTGGCCAGAAATTTGGCTCCTTCTTTGTGTATCTTGGGGAGACCATACAGCTTAGGGCATCTGGATGATTTTTCTCTGGGTATGATTCTTTGCTGGATTTCTTCGCTGATGGGGGAGGCTTTAATTTTGGATCTGGTGGGGTGTTTTTTTTAGGTAGGTGGTGGGGTCAGTGTTTAGGGGTTTGTATGTGGGGTCTTGGAGTAGGTTGGTTAACTTGGTTTGGTAGTCAGATGTATTCATAACCACTGTTGCATTGCCCTTGTCTGCTGGTAGGATTATTATGCTGGTGTCTTCTTTCAGGTTAAGTAGTGCAGTTTGTTCTTCTTTGGATAAGTTGCTTTTGGGTGGTTTGCTAGTGCAGAGGATGTTGGTGATTTCGAGTCTGATTCTGTTAGCATCAACAGGGTTGGTTTTGGTCAGGCTGGTTTCAACTCCACATATGATGGTTTCTGTGGGGATGTGTTTGGGAGCGACAGCAAAATTGAATCCTTTCGAAAGGACATTGGTTTCAGCTTCAGTGAGGATCTTGTCTGAGATGCTGTGCACTGTTTGTTTCATGTGTGGCTGTGAGGAGGGAGGAGTTTGTTTTTGGTGTTGTTGTAGTTTTCTGAGTTTGTTGGTATGTGTGTTTGTCTTGAAGGTGGTCTGTGTTTCAGCTCTCCAGACAGCGAGTTGTTTGGATTTGTCCCAAAGTAAGGGCTGAATCTTGTTGCTTAGTCTGAGGTGAAGTGTGAGGAGTTCTTTGTTGATTTGGTCTAGGAGGAATCTTTTTGTGTGAAGTTCATTTCTAATAAGGGCCAATTCTGTTCTTTTTAGGATGCATTTGGTGGCTGCTGTGTTGGTGTGGAATTTCAATTGGAAGCTTATGGAGATTAAATTTTGATCTCAGCAGTTTCGTAGGAAGGTGAGGTCACATAAAATGGAAGCTCTTTGGACTTCAAGTTTTTTTATAAGTCCTGGCCAGATAGTGGGTTTCCCCCCATAGAGGTGCAATATTTGTTTTCTGAGGTTCTTCTTCGAACACAAAGCCAAACAACAGGATCACAGCTCACCAGCTCAAATCCCCCAGCAACTAAGACTAACATGAGCACAACCAAGCCCCCACCTAAACAGAACACACCCCCAGCCAATCAGAGCACAGCCAACCCACCTCCCAATCAGAACACAGCCAAACCCCCAACCAATGAGAACACCCCCCCACCCAATCAGAACACAGTCAAGCCCCCACCCAATCAAGTCACACCCCCCACTAGCAGTTAAAAGGAAGAAGCAGCTGCAAGCTCACATTACTCTGAGAATCACAGAGCTGAAGAAACAAGCCTGAAGATGATGAATGAGACTTCATCGAAACGTTGCCTAGATACTTCTAATTTTACGCGGGAGAAAACCCGAATAACCAAAGATCCACATACAAATACCCGCGAAAACCTCAGAAAAAAAATATTGCACCTCTACGGTGAGGAAACCTACAATTTGACCAGGACTTATGAAAAACCTGAAGTCCAAAGAGATTCCATTTTGTGTGACCTCGCATTCCTACACAACTGCTGAGATCAAAATTTAATCCCCATAAGCTTCCAATTACAACCCAGTGACCTACTAGTAAGCTTCGATGTCATATCCCTCTTTACCCAAGTGCCTATAAAAGAAGCCTTGACAGCCATCCATAACAAATACAACCCCCCCAAGAACATCCTAGATCTTAGCAACCACTGCCTATCCAATACATACTTCACCTACAATGGACAAAAATACAAACAAATAGAAAGAGCACCCATGGGATCACCCCTCTCACCTGTCATTGCAAACCTCTACATGGAACACTTTGAAGTACAAGCTCTAGAAAAATATGATCACAAACCGAAACTCTGGCTCAGATACGTAGATGACACCTTCATAATCTGGCCACATAGGAAAGAAAAACTGAACAACTGCCTCACACACCTCAACAGCCTACACCCCAAAATACAATTCACCATAGAAACAAAAGCCAATAATCAACTTCGCTTCCTAGATATCTTAGTATACAAAAAATCCTATGGCTCCCTAGGACACACCATCTACCGGAAGAAATCACATACAAACCGCTATCTACATGAACATTCACACCACCACCCAGCACAGATCAATTCCGTAGCCGAGACATTCATCTTCAGAACAAAATGCTTAGCTAGCGAACAACACCTAAAAACCAAACTATACACTTTCATTAACGTACTAACAGCCAATGGATTCCAAAGAAAGAAGATTATCCACCTAATCCAAAAAGAAACCCCAACCAAAAGCCAAGACAGAGAACAAGAGAATGGCAAAGCCCTCCTCCCATATATAAAAGGCACTACAGACAAAATCAGCAAGATCCTCCAAAAACACAACATTAAAACAGCATTCTGCACAAACAGAAAAATATCCACCATCTTAAGATACCCTAAAGACAAAATCGAGTTTGAAAACCAAGGAGTATACGAAATCCCTTGCACGGCCTGCCCCACCACATACATAGGACAAACTAAAAGAAGAATAAGTGCACGCATTGAAGAACACAAGAACTCAATCAAAAAAGAACTGACCTCTTCCCTGGTCCAACACCTCAAAGCCACAGGACATGAGATTGACTTTAAAAATACCAGAACTATCGCCAAAACCGAACACTTCAACAACAGAATAATCAGAGAAGCCATAGAGATAGAAAAATGCCCACACAGTATGAATAAATGAGATGATACCTCCCGCCTACCAGCCATTTGGAAACCTGCCCTCATTAACAAACAAGTACCTAACATGAAGAATGACAGCAGACCCACACCCACAAGGGCCACACAAGATGCTACCACCACACTTCCACGTAGAAAGCAGACTCACACCCACACAGAAGATGAGACATGGCCATGGACCAGAAATCGTACCGCAGCTGCATCACTACCCACTTCAAACCCCTCCAACCCATACATGAAGCAAACTGATGCCCACCATGAAGATGTGGCACGACCACGAACGTGAAGCCAAACAACAGGAACCTGAGCACAACCAAGTGCTCAGTTCAACCAAGTGCTTCTGTCCACAACCTGAACAGAACACATCCCCAGCCAATCAGAACACAGCCAAGCCCCCACCCAATCAAGTCACACCCCCACTCGCAGTTAAAAGGAAGAAGCAGCTGCAAGCTCACATTATTCCGAGAAGCACAAAGCTGAAGACACAAGCCTGAAGATGATGAATGAGACTTCATCATAACGTCACCTAGATACTTCCAATTTTACGTGGGAGAAAAACCGAATAACCAAAGATCCACATACAAATACCTGGGAGAACCTCAGAAAGTATATATATATGGTATTCAGCTTTGTTCGGGTATTTTCCCATGTCATCATAGTTGTAGAATTTACTACAGGTTGCAGTATTTACATTCATGTAAGTCCCCGCAAAAACTTAATTTTATATATATGTGTGTGTGTGTGTGTGTGTGTGTCTGTGTGTGTGTGTCTGTGTTTCTGTGTTTCTGTGTGTGTGTCTGTGTGTCTGTGTGTTTTGTCAAATGAAATAACAAAGCTATCTTCAAACTTCAGCCTTATTTTTGTCTTCTCTCATTGGAGAATAAGGAATACATTTTTGACAGCCTCATTTCATCTCATTAAAGTCTCCAAAATAGCCCTAAAATCTAGCACATCAACTAGTGATACAATCACCTTTAGGGGTGTTCACAGAGTGAGGTCAAAAAATTAAGATGGCTGCTGCAACAGTGTCATTGAAGATTTGGATTTTTTTTGAATGAGCATTGCATGTTTGCAACTCACATTAAAAAAACAAACAGGCAAAGCTTCAATGACACTCTCAAAGCTGCCATCTCGACTTTTTGACTCTACTCTGTGGATACTCCTCGTTCTCTAACTGACCCAGGCTCTTGCCTCAGACGGAATGATTCAGTATGAAATAGCTTGTCCTGTTTGCTCCTGGCTAGAAAGATGCTGGTCTAATTCTGCCCCTACATGAAGGTCTGGCTACAAACTGAATACACTTTGGCACATTTAGAAATTTGGCAGTGTCACTACTTACAGGAGTGCTTCAGTTCTTGCCTCCAGATGTTGTGGGTGCTCCAGTAGTGAAGAAGAGATTGGACAGCCATTTCTCAGAAATGGTATGGAGTTTCTTGCCTGAGCAGGGGGTTCGGCTAGAAGACCTCTAAGGTCCCTTCCAACTCTGTCTATGGGCAGTTATCAAAAAGGCACAGTGGTAACTATGACAGTTTAAAGAAAACTCCACCAGTTTTTATATGTATGTCATATATACATATGCCATCTTTAATTTGTTTTTAACCACAATCTGGAACAGACACCCCCCCACCCCCCTGCTAGTTAGGCTTAAGTCTAATTAAGGAGTACTTATGTCCTCTCCTTGCCCTAAAGAATGAGGGTGAGAATAAATAGTGGGGCAAAATTTATAGTTTAAATGAGCTTTTGGTTTGTTGGTACTTTTATCTAGCAATCAGTCCAAGAGATAACTAACGTAGCAAGAGTATGTTTTAGAAAGAACCAGTTTTATATTCACATTGTTTTACTTCTATTCCTAAATATTGTGTGCAACAAACATACCACCCATTTCTAGCATGGATGAATTGAGAACATAAGCATAAAATCCAAGATATTAAAGCAAATACTTATTTGCAATGGGAATATGCAGAGTGTTTGTGTCTTTATTTTAAGCTTTGTGGTTCTTCAGTATCAGCAAAATTCATTTAAATGCTTCTCATAAAGTGAGACATTTATCCATTAGTTTATTGCTCTTATTATTCTTTTGTTTTAATTTTATTTTACTGTTAATACTTCTTTGTTTTATGGTACAAGATCAGCGTTCATATTTATCCTTAGTTATCTGTTTTTATGCTGAAAGCTGCTCTAATTAGTGTCACCCTAAGAGAAACCTAAATAGTCTTAATTGCTTAAAAGTTTATATTGTTTTGCCTTGGGAAAGAAAGCAGCAGACCAGAAGTTTCCCAAAATTATTCCAGTTCTGGAACAAAAGACAGGTGATATTTTCCCTCTCCCTCTTATAATGTTAAAATTTGAGATAGTTAAATTAATTTTCAAAAGCTTTTGGAAGGAAAAAAATAACATATTTCTTCAAGAATGTACTGAAGAAATATATTGGGTTCATTGCTGTATATGCCGAAGATACTGTGTGTCAGTACTCTTAATATTTCTGGCCCACTGCTGCTCATATTTTTAGATGGAGAATAGTCAGAACTTGGTGTAAGTTCTTCAGTTATTTGCTCTGTAACACAGCAATGGTCACTAGTAAAAGCAATAGCAATAGCATTTAAACTCATACACCACTTTACAGCCCTCTCTAGGCAGTTTACAGTGTCAGCATATTGCCCCCAACAATCTGGGTTCTCATTTTACTGATCTTGGAAGGATGAGTCAACCTTGTGTCAGTCCAGATCGAACTGCTGGCAGTTGGCAGAGTTAGCTTGCAATACTGCATTCTAACCACTGCATCACCGTGACTCTTACATAAGCACCCTAACCCGAAATGAACTGTTGTAAATCAAGGATTACCTGTACTGCCATTTACTCATCTCAAGCTTTTTCCCCACAATGTTTAATTTTCTGCCTTCAGCATTGCATCACAAGCTCTGCTTCTTTTGGCTTTGTTGTCATGATTCATGAGGAAGAGAGGCAGAGCTTGCACTTTGACCCTGTGATGCTGCTAGCATCTCTCTGCCCAACCTCCCTTGTAGATGCTGCTGGCTTTCATATTTGAGAATAGCCTGTGCACCACATTTTTTACTTCATCAAGCATTCCAAGCAACACATTCAATTAATGCAAAGAGCTCTACATCAAATTCAAGCACAATGAATAAACCTATTGTTGTAACCGCAGGTCGCAACATATAATGTACCATATTTTTTTTAAAAAAATCACAGTAGTAAGATTATAAAATCAAATAATTGAGAGTATGCAACATCAGAAGGTTAAAATAAGATAGAGCCAGAGTTGCAACTAAGAAAAGTATTACTTTCTATGTTAAATGACAGCAGAGCAAAGTAGCAGTTTGGTTGTTAACAATTGGAAACAAGTCTGCAAGAAGATAATTCAATTGTTTGAGATTTTCAACATTAATAGTGGCCAAATAATTAAAAGCATAAAAAAATCCAGCATGACCTGATGGTTACTTGCAATTCTCCTTCTATCCTTAGGCAGGATACATGTCTGGAATGCTGGTCCCGGTGGGTGTAGGCATTGCTGGAGCCCTCTTCATCCTGGGAGCACTTTATAGCATCAAGATCATGAACCGCCGTCGCAGAAATGGTTTTAAAAGACATAAGCGAAAGGTTGGTATTCTTTTCTAAATGCTGTGAAATTGCTCGAGTTCTCCCCTCACCCCAAATGATTGCTTGCTCTTGAAATGTGCCGTCTTATCTTTAAAATCAACAAGGCAATGGCTTAAAGCTGTTAAATGTCTATAGTTTGCAATTTGTGTTTTTGACATGAATAAAGAATGGTTTAAAGCAAGCCTCCATTTACTGTATTTGTATATATATTTGTGATAACAAGAGATGGATATTTTCTCCTCTAAGGAAAAGGAATGTTTTGAACTCATGGTACCATGTTAGTCCCAGAACTGATTGTCCTTCAACCTCATTAATTAAAAGACACAATATTTTATTGGTATTTAACTTAGATGAATTCTGCAAAAGCAATAGTGAAATCTACAACCCAGGGCACCACAGTGCCATGCATGTTAACCCCAAATCAAACCCAGCTATACTCAGTTTACAAATTACAGTTAACAATCTTATACCTTGTTAAAACTTTGTACCTTGTTAAAAGCTGCAGGGTAATTAAACCAATCATTTTAGTTCAATAAGAATGAGCTTATTGTTTGATCTGTTATTTCTCATATCGTTTTGTGTTTGCTAGTTTTTAAGATGGGGCAAGATATCCCAAATATCTACAAATCACCTGCTTTGGTCTTGATAACTCTACTCTTGATCTGCTCCAAATTTATAACTAACACAGTTTTCCTCTATTTAGTCTTCCAGATTTATTGGACTTCAGTTCTTTGGATATGCTGAAGTCTAGCATGTGTGGAAGAAAGTAGGTTGAAGAAAGCTGCAGTAGCTGAATATTTCAAGGCAGGGAAGAAATAAACAATGTCTTTCCTGTTGTCTTCCTTGTAGCTGATGTTTTTCTTTCTTTTTTTCTTTCTTGGTCTCTCTTTTTCACTCTTCACCCCAACTAGCAGAGAGAATTCAACAGCATGCAAGACCGGGTGATGCTCTTAGCAGACAGCTCTGAAGATGAATTTTGAATCAGGCTGCAAAGTTACATCATGTTCTCCAGTGACTTACTTTGTTTGCAAAGGGAGGTTTGCAAGTAAAAAAAAAAGTCTTTTTGCTGCATCCCAGCAGCCTGCCCCTGTTGTGTGTTCACATGGCAGTGTTGCTTTACACAACCAGTCCCCTAAAGAGAAACACACACAGCCAAACACATCCCACTCACAGCATGTTGCAGCCTTTAAAAAAAAAAAACAACCCATGCATTTAGTGCAACTTCATTTCCATTGCACTGCATGTTCTTAAGGATGAAACTAACAATGACTCCACTAAGAGGGGGAGGGGGGACAAGACAGGCTGAATGACAATAATGGTCCTAAGGTTTTAATTTTCATTTTGATGCTAGCAATCAAAATGTCATCCTTTTCCATCTTGTCTTGGGGAGGATGATTTTTAACCCAAATAATGCCTGTTAATCTCCCACTAGGGAGCCTCTTCTAAGATGTGGGATTTCCTGAGCTGAAGTTCATGGTTTTGAAAATAATTGGCTCTGTTTAATTAACAAAGGGGTCATCTAGAAGCAGTCCACCTCATAAACAGGATAGTAACTATGTAGGTAGAATACAATGAACAAGCACGTCTATGTACGTATATATAGTGTATTATGCTTAGGGCCAAGCTAGATAGATACATACCCAAGAGACATGTGCTTTGTTTTTGTTCATTGTGAAATAAATGGGAGTGGAAGAACAGTAGGGAGAGGGTGGGAGAGTGCTTTCATCAGCTCAGTGGGGGACCCACAAAGATCAAAGTACTAAGCAATTGTCACATGTGCATGGCATACTTCACATTACTATTTACTCAGCTCCCACAGATAAAAACCTCTCTACTGTTCCCAAAGTGATATGGAAGTGGTCCGTGTACATTTGATCTGTGAGAGATCATTACTTGGTGCTGTAGTCATCAAATGATGGCAATGAACCAATGGTAAATGCGTGATAATGGTGCACAAATTCCTGATACCTTGAGGCAAATCACTTTTTTGATCTGGGTTAAAGTTTAGTGTACACTTTTTTTGTGCACTCAGACAAACACCAAGAGCTTTGGAGCATGTTCTTTTGCAGCTGCTTGGGTATTGAACAATGTTATCAGCCCTGTTTATTCATTTGGAAAATTTATATAGCTGTATGGAGTCACCAGTGAGTGAGTAGGTGGCAGTATAAATATTCCAAATAAATAAATAAATAAATAAATAGGGCTGACAGTTCCGTATACATCTTTGCATCCATAAAGCACCCTGCCCCATTTCACTTCTTTTCAATTTAGCGATTCCAGTGAAAGCTTGCATTCTGTGGAACCACCTACTAACATTCTATTTTTTTTTACAAAAATATCTCTAGATTCAATAGACATTTCATATCTTTTCTTGGAAAATAAACATGGTGGCCATATGTAATTATTTTTTTCTGCAAAATGTATTTATTGGCTTAGGGGGAAAAAGGTCCAATTGGGCACCACTTTTTGTGGAGCATAAGAACTATCCTCATTGGCCATGTCCACAACAGAAGCTGTTTTGAAAATAGGTGAGCCTTTAGAAACAATTTCAAGGGAGCTCCCTCCAAGATTTTCAAAATTCCAAATATCAGACTAGCCAATGCATTACCTAACACAGTCTGATTTACCGGATTCTCTCCCATTGAGTTAGATGATCATTCGCATTTTTCCCAGTTAATGGGGATGATAGAAATATTTCTATACAATATGGAGAGAATTTAGAGGTGGGGAAGGCTGGTCTGTTCAACTTCCTTGGGAATAAAAGCTTCTAACTTCGAGTTTTTGCCACACCAGTTAAATAAATTAGTAAGAGCTCTTGTCTTGTTTTTCATAAAAAAACAAGAGACATGTATTAAGCTGGACGTTTGGTTACTTCTCCCAATTATTATCCACCTGGAGCCATTACAACTGTTAGGGGTTTCAGGAAGAGGTCACACTCAAAAATATTGGCTAAAGCCAGAAATTGGAAATTTCTGTGGACCAAACAAACAAACTTCTGCTGCGTTCTGGCCTTTCCTTTTTTTCAAAAGAAGGAGAGGATGAAATGAAAGCTATAACAAGAAATATTTAGCTTTATTAACAATTAAGTGATCACTGTTTCTGATATACTATAACTTAATTTTACCAAAATGCTTTGCCTCTTTGGCTCACATGTTTTAGGAATCATTGTCTCATCAGTTTACCTGATGGAAGTATGTATAAATATATCCTCTGTATAGGATTTCAATTTGGAGGATATTTTTATTTTGTTTAATGACCCTCCTTAGGGTTATGTGAAGGTGAGAAAAAAGGAGGATAGTTCTGATCAATAACTTCAGAGTAGCAGTACACCACAAAGTAAATAGTAAGTAAGCAGGAAAGAAGTACGAAAGCAGTTGAAATGTCTCTAGTAACAGGCTTCTAGTCCATGGAGAGCAATTTGTTGTCTTAAAGATATTAAACATTATTTTTGTAGAACGAACACCCACCCATCCACCTACTCACACCATAAATAAGCAATGTCTTAGTAAGAATGGCTTCCTAGCATAGTATCCCAAGATTACAGACAAGAGGGCCCAAGACTTCCAGCCAATTGTAAACAAAGCAATATGGCTGCAAGGAACAGCAAACTGGGATCATGGATGGCCAAAACAGAAGCTCCCAAGATCAAAGACTTCCAAAAAGTGCTAGAATGTGATGTGTAGCACATAATATGTTGGGTTGCCTTTTTTTGATCTGGCAAGGGCTGAAGGCCATGCATGCACCCAGTGATAGCGTGAAGTTGAGATGACAGAGATGACAAAGATGATTCAGAAGCAACGGAATGGACTGAGCTGCTCTAGAATAAAGATGAAAGATCATATTTTGGATGCTTCCAATCCCCCCTCCCCCCAATTCTGATAAAACCATAGATTGGCTGAATCAAAACTTTTATCCCCAATATGTCAAGTATGTCAATAAAATAAAATAGAGATACTCTTTCCCTCCTCCTCTCCATGCCTGCCAGTTCAGCAGTATGGAATAGCAAAGTCTGTTCTGTATCTTCTAGTGCATGTTCTCCCACCCAATGGCTCACTACAACATATTCAAAGCAGCCAGTCCAAGCAAAGCAGTCCTCCTGCTACTCCTTGCAATTTCTCCAATGGCTCTTCTTGCTGGATTAGACATGGCAGGCCACAAATGTCATAGGCTAGAGCCGTGATGGTGAACCTATGGCATGCATGCCATAGGTGGCACGCAGAGCCATTTATGTGGGCACTTGATCCCCAGCCAAACTTACCTGCACTGCATATGTGCGTGTCTCCCAACTGATTTTTGGCCCATTTGAGGCTGTTTACACCCTCCTAGAGGCTCAAGGGAATCCTCTGCAGCCTTGGGAGGCTGAAAAATTGACCTGTTTTGCCCAGAAAATCAGCTGGGAGGTGCACACATGTGCAGTGCAGGTAAGGGGCCGTTTGTGGATTGTATTGTGGGTGCCAGTCTGCGCGCTTTCAGCACACCACAACAAAAAGGTTCGCCATCACTGGGTTAGAGCTTGAGACTCATCCGTCTCTTCCTGATTCACTCCCAGAAGGGACAGAATGACTCAAAATTCCAATAGGCATTCCAAGAGGAACGGAAGTGATGCTTGATGCCAAGTATAAGAATTTGGATGTTTAATTCAGCTTTGATTGCTTTAGCCAGCAAGCGGTCCCTCGTGGGGGGAGACCTTTCTTTCTTAGGCCCTTAACTCGAGCCCAATGATAGGCGGGGCCCTAGTGACGGCAGGGATAGAAACTGAGCCCCATTGCATGCCAGGTAATTCCTCTTCCATGAGGGTTCAGTCTTCCTGCATCTCACAGCACACAAAGCGGGCTAAAACTGGAATTGTTTCTGATTTTGGGAAAGATACCTCTACAGATTTCAGGGCTAGAAGAGAAATATTTTGAGTTGTCTTGTTAGCATTCTAACCTGCATGGAACTGGATTCTAAAAAAGCAATGAGGAAGAGGAATAAAGTACAAGGTAAGTAGAGTAGGGGTCCACAAACTTGGTGACTTCTGGACTTCAACTCCTAGAATTATGGGAATTGAAGTCCACAAATCCTAAACTCACCAAGTTTGGGGACTTCTGGGATAGAGGGTAGAGCTTGAGCAGAGGTGGATCTCTGGACTCCATTTTCTGCCATCTAGCTATTGACCAGCCTTCCACAATCTGGAACCCTTGGATGTGTAAATATGTTGGTTGAGATGAGGAGTGGTTGTCCAAAATCTGAGTTGTCCAGTAGAAGCCATAGTGATATCATGATATGCCTAAACAGTTGCAGTGTACCAGGTTGATGAATGCTTCTTAGGGCCTTTGATGAATCACTTTGGTCAATCCAATACTTCTTCCTTTGGGTAGGAATAAAAGACCTACCTCACAGGGTTGTTGTGAGGGCAAGCCAATAAAGTTTTGAAGCACTTGGCCATTAAATGTGTTCTGTCAGAAATATGTGTACATAAATAAAACAAAATAATGTTGCCTGTAAAAAAAATGGAAGTTTGGTTTAAAAAAACCACAGTTGTAACCTATCTAGCAGCCATGTGGGCATAAAAGATTCACAGCAGATAAAAAATGTAGGAAAGAAAAAAGATGGGCTCCTTCTCCTGAGGACATTTGATTTATCTTGGCCTTGTCTGAGGAACACACTAATGACCAAATGATTAGTTCTAGGCAATGATTTCCTGATTTTCTTCACTTTGCTTGCTAAGAAGTTCTCCTAATTGGAAGAAAGGACATCTGGAAATACCTTTGTTTTTAATTACCAAAAGAGAACCAAGTTCCCTCCAGGCTACTCTTAAAACATCTTGGTGCCATTTTCCGGTCCCTCTGGATGATGGACAGATTGGGAGCTGCTGCCACCCAGAGAGAGTCAGAGGCTTTCATAATGACAACAGCTGGACTGTTGAGGGGAAGAGGCAAACCCGGGAGACTCAAGTTTGTTTTTGCTAGAAATGGCTGGCAGAGCAAAGCTGAAAGCAGTGAAGAAAAGTGTTCAGAGAGCAAGGGGTAAAGGATGTGAGATAAGTTTTTAAATGCAAGGAATGTTTAAGGAAATCTGTGCTTAAACATGTGCGCCATAAAATGCATCTTTAAATTTCACATGTTGGCAGGGTGCATGCACAGTGATTAGGGTTACAGCAGCAGGAAGTGAGGAATGCCTGAAAAAACTAATCTGAAATAGCTGCCTGCTATGAATATATGTAACTTAGAGTTGAGCTGGTGCTCTGGTCTTCGTTGTTTTCTTGCACACATTTCATTACCTGACTAGGAAACATCCTCAGTGCTAGTGAGTGTGGGATTTGCTCTTTGTTTCTGTACAATAGCTTGTCCTTCCAGTGCTAGTGGGGATGTGGTCTTCTTCTTGGTAGTTCCTTGATTCGGGTATTGTTTTCTGCTTAATACCCTAGGACCGTGATGGTGCCACAAGTGGCACGCAAACTGCCACTGTGCTGGCATGCAAACTGCAGGCAAACTTATCTCACTGCGCATGTGCATGCCTCCCAGCTGATTTTTGGCCTGTTTGAGGCCATTTTTGGCTTCCCAAAGGCTTGAGAGAGGCTTTGAGGAAAGCTTCTTCAAGCTTCTACAAGCTTTGAAGGCCAAAATCTAGCCCCGTTTCGTCACTTCTAGTTTTTCCAGAAAAAACAGAAGTGACGAAATGGGATTGGTTTCGGCCTACAAAGCTTGTAGAAGCCTGAAGAAGCCTTCCTCAAGCCTTTGGGAGGCTGAAAAAGGCCTCAAACAGGCCAGAAATCAGCTGTGAGGCGCAGTGCTGGTAAGGGGGCGGTGGGAGGTGGGATGGGATTGCACATGCATGTGTACGGGGTATGGGGTGTCATGCATTGCCTTCTGAGTGCTGGCACACGAGCATGAGCGTGCAAACACGTGCACATTTTTTGGCACAGGAGCCCAGAAATGTTCGCCATCACTGCCCTAGGGTATTCCTGCCCTAGGAATACTCTAACAATGGGAATACCGTAACAATACTGTAAATTGAGGAATTACTAAGGAGACAAATAAATGAACAAACAAGCACAAAGCAATACCTTAATCAAGGAACTACCAAGGAAAAAACCTAGGAAGAATTCTGAGAGTTGAAATTCACATATCTTAAAGTTGCCAGGTTTGAAAAACACTGGGTTATAAAGAAAACAAGGAAAACAATTGTTTAGCAATAGAAGGAAAAGTTAAACTCACTTTTTTTGCACCAATCTCTAATTAATCTCACTCCTCTTTTTAGCAGCTGCTACTTGCATTTGCAGAAGGGTGCATTTAAATGCAAGAAGTCAAACTCTGCTTTCAGTTTTCTTCTTGAACCTGGCATTTATGTTCAGTGGCATACAAGGACTACAATTTCTTAGAAAAAAAATAAGGGACAAGTCTGAAAAAGGGAAAAATATGAAAGAGGTTCATAAAGATAGCAAAAATTGCTTATAATTTTGCTTCACAATAGAAAATTCAAGAACAAAACCAAGAAAATAAATAACTAAATAAAGGATAGCTTTCTGAATTGTAGGACTGTCCTTTATAAGAAAGGACGTATGATAACTGTAGCTGATGCATTGAGTTAGATGGCCATGGTTTCAATGGAAGTTACAAATCCTGCTTTAATTTAATCTGGAAAAAGAAAGCCAAACCAACAGTAGGGAAAAAGAGGATATTATCTAACATGAAGCTGCCAGCTGTCTCAGACTTGGGTGGAACATTTACAAGCCTGTCTTTAGTTCACGAAACTCTAGAAACGAATGCAAAATTGGTCCATCTGAAAACTCACATTTATTACAACCCTGTCAGACTGACTATCCTCAGAGTATCCAGTGTTTCCTATGGCTCATTAGAGATTTCACTCTTATTCCCAATCCTCATACATTAATAACCTCAAATAAAACTCTGATTTTTCTGTAAAGTATGCTCCTGCTTTATTGTGCCCTTGCAGAGAAATCAAAGTCTATTTGTAGTTTGGCAAGGCCGGGTCTAATCAAATAAAGTGAGGCTGACAATTAACTAACCTAAATTCTCCTGAGTAGGGGAGGGGCAGAAGAGCCATGAGATAAAAAAGATCTGATGGGAGAGGCATTAATTCTTCTAAAAGTGAAAAGGGCTGGCCACTTGCCAAGGAATAGCATAAAGACAGACTCTGCAATGCAGAGAACATGATATCCAAAACCCCACTGATCAATTGGAAGGAGATGTTCCATATTTTTAAGGTGGGATGGAGGCATGCTCAAAGTATTGTCATCCATGGTACCTCTCCCTTTGTTGCCTCCAAGAAGCAAGTTTTGTAGATGATGGAGATGATCACAAGGTTTCTAACCTGGCTCAGTCATCAGGAGCAACCAAGATAGGAGAAATGTCTTATTAAGTCACAAATGATCCTAGAGTTTCTTCTATGGTTTTTTCCTCCATGGCTTTTTAATGATTATCTCTTTATACTGAAGACAACTCTAACCTCCAAGGTCCCTTCCAACTCTGTTATTCTATTCTAACTGCTGTTGGAAGATGGTTTTGATCAGTATGCTTCTGCACCCTCAAGATTTAAGAGGAAATGGAAGTGAGAGATATTTATAAGGTGAATTATCATTCTGTCCCATTACGTCCTGATAGTAGCCAAGGTCAAGGACCCTTCTCTTAAGGATTCTCCTTCCTAAGTGCTCTAGCCAGTCTTTCTCAGTCTCAATTACTTTAAGATGTATGGACTTCAGTTTCCAGAATCCCCCAGCCAACAGGCTGATGCCAGCCTTTCCAAATAGACCAGACAGGAGACACGATCAGATGAGTCCATTCTTTATTGTAAGATTACATTAACAGAATCTTATAATTCTGAATGTAGAAATATCTGGCTGTTTCCTTTACAGGCTGAGAACTGTAACTAACTTTTTCACCCTGTAAAAAAGATATTAAGACTCTAGAAGGAGTACAGAGAAGAGCAGCAAAGACGATTATGGGACTGGAGGCTAAAATATGGAAAGAACGGCTGCTGGGATTGGGTATGCTTAGTTTAATGAAAAGAAGGGCATGGGGTGACATGATAGCAATACTTCAATATCTAAGGGGATGCCACATAGAAGAGAAGGTCAACTGATTCTCCAAAGCACCTGAGGGCAGGACAAGAAGCAACGGATGGAACCTAATCAAGGAGAGAAGCAATCTGGAACTAAGGAGAAATTTCTTGACAGAACAATTAATCAGTGGAACAATTTGCCTCCAGAACTTGTGAGTGCTCCAACACTGTAGGTTTTTAAGAAGAGATTGGACAACCATTTGTCTGAAATGGTATAGGGTTTCCTGCCTGAGCAGGGGGTTGGACTAAAGGAGTCGGACTCCAAGGTCCCTTCCAACTCTGTTATGCTGTTAACTTGAAGAGGAAGTCCTTTCTTTCTTTATCCATTATGCAGCTTCAGGCTAAGCTCTCTCTTATCTGCTTCCCCACAAGGCCATTCCCACATACAAATTACACCAATTATTCAACTCCTGTCCAAGCATAACAGGCTGTACAATTTTTGAAGTATGGAGAGAATAAGAAAAAAATGCTACTTTAAAACCAAGGTAACTAAGGATGATTTATACTTACTTATGGAAAAAGAATGATATGAAGAACAAGAAGGAAAACATGTTTTTAGAGCATGATTGTGATCTGGATGGATCCAAGAGGTCATGTCATCTACTTTTGAGGAACATCATTTGAGACAACAGCTTCTCTGATACACATAAAAACCTTGCATGCAGTTTTCAATCCATCTGTTCACATGGAGGAATTACTTAATTATTGAATTACTTTTCAGTCATACTGATTTTTAAATTTGAGCAGTATAGTCAAACAGGTTGCTGCCTTCCATGAGAACAAGGCCTCCCATATTAGAACAAGAACACAATCTGAGGATTCACCAAAATTGCCTTCAGATTTGAGTGATGGAATTTTATTTTAAGAATTAAGTAATTTCAAGTTTGGTTTCAGTTAAAATTTTTCTTGCGGTGTTTTGATAGACTATTTTCTAGGGTTCAAGCATAATGAATAAGGGTGACAATTAAGGGAGGGGCAGGCAAAAGAAGGAAGAACTTTTATGCAGGACTGGAAGGCCTTCTGAAGCATCGTCCAGATTGCAATTACAGGATATTTATGGAAACTTACTTTAAGGGGAAATTTACATTCCATTTGGCATGCTCTGGCAAGAACTATTGGATCAATACTTTCCATGTCCAAGAAATAAAGGAAGGTAGAAACAATTGGTAGCAGTGGCTAGAACAAAGCCATAGAATTACCAGCGACATTGAACCCAAGGACCAGTCTGGTGGTGGGACTTAAAAAAATTTTTTTTTGTAAATTTCAGCTATTTACTCATTTGAGTAAATATGTATAGATTACACACCCACCCCTCACCCCTCACGCACAAACAACTTCCCATTTTGCTGTGTCAGGCTATAAAGGCAATTATTGTAGTGATAAAGGTCAGAATGATATTAAAAAATTGATTTATCAGAAGTTTTACAACATCACACAATATTTTTTTAGTTTTATAATTTTATTAGGATAAAACCAAAATAAAAGTGTACAAAATAATTCACAAGTTTGTAGGACTCCTATTTTATAATTAAAATAGCAAAAGGAGAACACATTAAGGAACATTGAACAGAACCTCAGGCTATAATTTCAAAACAGGAGAATTAAAGAGAATTTGGTTTTTGTTTCCTAAGTAATGAGACTGAAAGTTGGAAGAATATATACGCAAGCTTCACTTCGGGGACAAAAAAAGTCATGATGCCCAGAATGGTATTCAGCAGTCTGAGACTAGTATTGGCCTGTTCTGGAGAACTGGTAGCGGAAATTTTGAGTAGTTCGGAGAACTAGCAAATCCCACTTTTGACTGGTCCTGCCCCCATCTATTCTCTGCCTCCCAAGTCCCAGATGATTGGCTGGGTCTTCTTTTATTGCCCTGCACAGGAGAATGGAGCTGAAAAGCAGGTGGGGAGGGAATGGGATGGGATTTTGCACTAAACTTCCCCCAGGAGTGTGGAAGGAATGGGGCTTTTGCAATATTCTTCCCCTGCCACACCCACCAAGCCACGGCCACAGAACCGGTAGTAAAAAAAATTGAACACCACCACTGCTATAGCCATGTGATTGAAGCCCTGTTCCTTTTTTAGGGGTATCACAGAACTTCATTCACACAACCATTATTTTAATGGCCATTATTTTAGTCTTTCTTGATTCTCCCTGACCCAGAAGCCCCCCTTCACCCTAGACTTCCTGAAATCACTCTTTAGTTTTCCCTGCTTCATTCTTTGAAAAAACATGTCACATGCCAAGTCCTGTGTTTGCTTCAAATTCTGCTCTGCAATTTAGGAATCATACACAGTGAAGTTGTTATGACCCAGGTCACCTAGTGGAGGCAGGTTTCAGTAGAATCCTTTATTTCTCTGTTAAATTCCAAATCAACCAGCTGGTCAGGCTCCACCCAAACAAGTAGTAACAAGCCAATTTGCAAAAGCATAGAGGACAAGGTGTAAGCTCACGGGGCAAGGTTCAGAGTTAAGTCTTCAGGGCAAGGTAAGTCCATGAGGCAAAGGCACACAAGACAAGGCACAGACAGAAACATGGGTCAAGGCTGGCTTTTTCCCAAGGTGGGGGAGTGTATGCCAAAGCAAACAATTGCTCCTGACAAAGACAACCTCCCCACCAGTCTCTGCTTAAGTCAGAGGGGGTATTCAGTCAGTTCTGACAGGTTCTGGAGAATTGGTAGTGGAAATTTTGAGTAGTTCGAGAACCGGCAAATACCACCTCTGACTGGCCCCACCCTATCTGTTCTCTGCCTTCCGAGTCCCAGCTGATTGGCTGGGTCTTCTTTTGTTGTCCTGCACAGGAGAATGGAGCTGGAAAACAGGTTAATGGGGTGGGGAGGGAATGGGGATTTTATAGTTTATCCTTCCCCTGGAGTGGGGTGGAAATGGAGATTTTACAGTATCTTTCCCCTGCCGTGCCCACCAAGCCACACCACACCCACCAAGCCACACCCACAGAACTGGTAGTAAAAATTTTTGAATACCACTGCTGCTTAAGTCAACCTAAGCCAGGTGTTCCTTATGAGGAAGGGCAGGACGACCTTCTCCTGAGTAGCATCACAGACCTCTTTTGAGCTTGCCTCTGTTCATACCCTTGAATTGTCCGTACCCTTGAATTGAGTAGAGGGGCAGCTATTCCTCATCAGAGGGGATCTATTGCCTCTCAACACCACTGCCTGTTTGCAGTTGATCTTCCCCTGTGTTTGTGAGGGCAGGCAGCTTCCCATCCAGTTGACCCTCTCCCCCAGTGCTTGAGGGACCTGGGACAGCATCATCCTCAGCCCCTGGCCTCTCCGACATGTTGTTATCCTTGTCAGACGATCATAGTTTCAACTCCTCCTCCTCTGAACAGGGATCCGATGGGGCCACGACAGAAGTGTTGGATGGGAAAGATCAATGAGTCTCCTAACATGCAATGCACCCCAAAAGATAGCAGGTTGCTGGATTTAGGACCTCAAAGAATGATTGCCCTGCCTAACTAGCTTCAGTATCTTTTGAGTAGTGAAAGGAGGGTGAGGGAGGTCATCCTTTTCAGGCAGCAAAGTGTTTCCAGTTTCTTTGTGCGGTTTGAAAGAAGCAGCCAGCTGGATTGGAGGCACAAGGCCAGCAGTAGAAGGACTTGGAATTCTGAATGCTGAGGTTGGTGCTCCTTCCCCATCGCCTGTCCACCCCTTTGTCTCCCTCCAACTTTGGGATTTGATAGAAAAGGACTTTTTTTCCTTTTGAAGGAAAGCTAAGCCTGCTTAATTTTTGCCTGGTGAGACCTTGGGGTGTCTGCTGAAACAACCCAAAATTGTATGTGGGGGGTGGGTTGAGGTGGGGGTGAGGAGATGATTTTGTCTTGATATATGTGCCCTTTTCTCTTTCTTTTTTTAAAGCTGCCCAGAGACATTTTTTTTTATTTCAGTGATCTTCTAAATACTATAAAAAAGAATAAAATAAAATATCTGTCCTTCAGGAAGCCCTTGTTTCCTCATACAGCCTCCTTGATGTATAATGGGCTGTACAAGAAAGACAGGAACCTCCGTCTGGCAGTGCAGTTTGGGCTGGGAATTAAGGCTAACTTGATATACTTCTTTGGTGCTCCTCTCATTCCAAGTCTGCTGGTAAAAGTGGCATTTGGGAAACACCTAATTGGGCTAATGCTGTGCCTAAATCCCAGGCTGGAAAATGCAATTAAACTTCAAAAGAGATTGAAATACAAGCATCATCTGCCTTAGCATCTTCCTCCACTCTTAATGAATAAAGCTGGTCTTGATTAAAGAGAATCATGGGAACTGGCACAATTCTACTTCACCTGAACATGCCAGATTGGGGCAGGCTGGTTTAAGAAATTTTTGTTTCATCATTTAAAAAGTTTCTGACAACAAGGAAAACCATTCGATCCACCCATCCCTGCATCCATCCCTGCATCCATCCATCCCTGCATTCATCCATCCCTGCATCCCTGCATCCATCCATCCATCCATCCATCCATCCATGTATTTCTCCCTTCTCCACAGCAGCATATCCACAGCACAATGAAAACAAATAAATTTGCTTCGATTGGCTTTACTTTATCTTAAAGTAACCCAATAGAAATAATACTACAAGAATCCAGTCAGCATTCACTTGAAAGAGACATTCAACAAAGTAAGCTACAACCTACTTCTTAGTAAGCTAGAAAAAAGTGGAATAGACAGCACCATCACTAGAGGGACTCACAACCAGCTGGCAAACCGTACTCAATGAGTAGTCCTTAATGGGTCTAAGTCTACATGGAGGGAAGTAAGCAGTGGGGTGCCACAAGGTTCTGTCTTAGACCTAGTACTCTTCAATAACTTCATTAGCGACTTAGATGAAGGAATAGAAGGGGAACTTACCAAATTTGCAGATGATACTAAGCTGGCAGGAATAGCTAACACCCAAGAAAATAGGCTCAAGATCCAGATGGATCTTGACAGACTAGAACACTGGGCCATATCTAACAAAATGAAATTCAATGTAGAGAAAAATAAAATCCTACACTTAGGCAAGAAACACCAAAAATACACATATAGACTGGGTGAAACCAGGCTCAATAGCAGTAACTGTGAGAGGGATCTTGGAGTCTTAGTGGACAACCAGCTAAATATGAGCCACCAGTGTGCAGCAGCAGCCAAAAAAAGCTAATGCAATCCTAAGTTGTATTAACAGAGGGATACAATCAAGATCAAGGGAGGTACTGATACCACTCTATAAAGCCTGAGTAAGACCACACCTAGAGCATCCAGTTTTGTTCACCACATTATAAAAAAGATGTTGAGACTCTCGAAAAAGTACAGAGAAGAGCAACCAGGATGATTAGGGGACTGGAGGCTAAAACATACAACACACAGTTGCAAGAACTGGGCTTGACTAGTCTAGTAAAGAGAAGGACATGATAGTGGTCTTCCAATATTTGAGGGGCTGCCACAGGGAGGAAGGGGTCAAGCTATTTTCTAAAGTGCCTCTAGGCCAGACAAGGAATAATTGATGGAAACTGAACAAGGAGAGATTAAACCTGGAAATAAGGAGAAACTTTCTGACAGTGAGAACAATCAACCAATGGAACAGCTTGCCCTCGGAAGTTGTGGGAGCGCCATCACTTGAGACTTTCAAGTAGAGATTGGACTGCTATTTGTCAGAAATGGTATGGGGTCTTTCTCTTGGGTGGGGGTTTGGACTAGATGACCTACAAGGTCCCTTCCAACTCTGATTATCTGTTAATTCTGTTAAATCTAAATGTTGAATATAAAAGTTCCACTTTATTTTGCATTCCTCAGACTGCCCAACTTGAGTACTTCTGGGTTCAGAGAATCAAGGGAACTGGAACAGGCTCAGAGAAGGGCAAAGAAGACAATCAGGGAACTAGGAACTCCATTCTATGAAGAGAGAAATTTAAGTTGCTTATCCTAGTTCCCTGGTTGTCTTCTTTGCCTTTCTCTGAGCAATCTTGGGATAAGCAAAGTGAGTAGGGGCATGAAAGCTCTCTTCAAATACCAGAAAGAATCTCACTCAGCACCATGTCTAGAATACCCATTTTCTACCATTTCAGAGGGACAGGATGCAATTGAAGTTGCAGGAAGGCAAGTTCCAAGGGGGAATTTGATAAGGGAACCAATCAATTATCAAAAAGTGCTTGGCTGCCATTGAATGGGTGTCTTCAGGTGGAGACAGGACATCCATCTTTTGGGGATATTTTCACTTGGATTCCACACTGAGCAGGACTTGATACCCTAAATGGCCTCTTGCCAGTGCTAGGATTCAAGAGTTCTGTAATTTAGTACTTATCTGCCAGCCAAAGGACAAATAGCTCAGTGGATGTGCACTGGGAGAATAATTGGATCTCCAAGACTCCCCATCCAATCAATCTTTATTTAGGATTAAAAACAACATCGCATAGTCCTCCAGATTCCTTTCTGCTTTTCAAGGGGCAGCAATTGGTGGGCTGCTTACATTTGGTCCTATCAAAACCTCTCCCGGGCTGAGCCGATAGGAATGGGTGCTGCTTCAGCAACTTCTGCCAAGCAGGTTGTCTGTCTTGATCAACTTATTGATGATTCTCCCATCTCCCTGCCAACAATGCAGTACACTTGGGAGTCTTGGTAGCTGCAATAGGCAAGAAAGTGGAGGATTTACAGTTATGGGAAGTAAGCCCTGTTTCTAAAGAGGCAACCCAGTTGTTTTATATAAATAGGGAATACAGGAGAGGATTAGTCTGTCACTTGTATACCAGTGGTCTCACTTCCATCTTCTGCTTGATCAGACCTTCAAGTCAGGAGAATCCTAAGTGGAGAGAAGCCTCTCAGATGAGACCTGTCATTCTCATGACAGGAAGGGCATCTCGTCAATAAAAGCCAGCCCCACTCTAGTACAAATAAAAGGATTACAGAGTCTTAAAAAGAAAAAAAAAGTCCACTCATCTTAAAGTTACTGATGTTGAGAAATACTGACAGAGAAAATGAATGAATGGTGCAAAACTTGCTTCCAGGTCCTGACATTGAGGCTGGCCGTACCATGGAATGAAAGGAACTCCCAAACAGCAAAGCCTGGTCAGGAAAACAAGACTCAAGAGTTTCATGAAGCATATTTTATGGCAGAAAAAGGGCTAGGATACAGAAACTTGACAAATGAACACTGTAAGCAAAACGCCACCTTTGAAATCATTACAGAACAGAAGATTTCAATGAATTGCTTAATCCTCTTTTTCACAGATAGTTTAACCCAGCATTTCTCAACTTCAGCAACTTTAAGATATGTGGAGTTCTGTGAGCATTCTGGGAATTGAAGTCTGCACATTTTTAGGTTGTTGCAGTTGAGAAACATTGGTTTAACTGAAGAGTTAACTGCTCTTTTACCAGAGAAGAAAATGTGCTAGGCATAAGAGCAAAACCACTAGCCTCACTGAATATCACAGTAATATGTAAAGGTTAAAAAGAAGCGTCTGTCACAGAATGGGCTGCTCTGTATTTTCTTGCTGATGCTTGCAAATTATATTTTCTTTGTACTGGAAGCAGGGGACTCAATATATTCGACAATCACCTGGACTGTATTTTCTTCCACAATACTTCATGGAGGTAGAATTTACTTTGTGGCTCTTTTTTATCTTTAGATGTACTCATTTTTCACCATAATTTGATTTTCTCCATAACTTGATCATTCTGAGTTGATTTCCACAGTTTATATCTCTTCACAGTTTCCTTCATTACTATGAACTACTCAAAAAAATCCAGAAGTTGATCTTGAATTAAGCAGTTCTTCAACTCTCCAAAATTGTAAATTGAACTTTTGACTTTTAAATCTTCAAGAAAGACTTCCCCATGGTCTCCTATCTTCCCCCTTCAACTTCCCAGGTTTACTAACCATGTTTTCAGGGGTGGGATTCAAATTTTTAACAACCAGTTCTGTGGGCTTGGCTTAGGTGGTGGGCGTGGCTTGGTGGTCATGTGACTGGGTGGACATTGTTGAGGTAATTCCCCGTTAGGAGAATGAGCACATACAGGGAGACGTATTTGAGAGTATTGTTAGAATACTACACACAGAGCACACTGTACAGTAAATGTAGGTTTTTACTTCCAGAAAGGTTGAAGCAAAGTCCAAAATAAGCAATCCAAAGTCATTCACAAGTTAAATCAGTCAGTTTGCAATCCAGGGATAATCCAAATATCAAAGTCCAGTGTCAAAAACAGTTCAGTATCAGACTTACATTGAATCCAGTAATATCAGTCAATTAGAAGAAATGGAGCAACAGCTATACTTTCCAATAGAAGGAAACAGAGACACTCACTCAGACATGCTCTCTTCTGAGACTAAGACTAAGATAAACCAGGTTTCTGGCTCTATCTTATGGTCGTTTGAGAAACCAAACCTAATTACAGTTTTGCATTTTCTTAAAGATACAGTTTTAAAATGTTTATCCTCGTTTATATATTTCGAACCCAAATACCTGTTAGGTGACTTATATTCCTAACAGACATGGCTTGGTGGTCATGTTATTGGCTGGGTGTGGCCAACTCAATATCACTCACATCAAGGCACGCATCTCCTCGCCTGGCCTCTCATGACTGTGGGGATGCTGCAACAGTCATAAATGTGAAAATGGGTCATAAGTCACTTTTTTTCAGTGCCATTGCAACTTTGAATGGTCACTCCACACAAGCAAAGTACCAGCAAAGGAGGAAAAAAAAAACTCCAGAGATGTTCCAGAGACAGGAAGTCTAGTCCTGCCAAGAATGTAATAAGTGTTAATGGAGAAACAGTTTTTGTAAGCAACACCAGAATGTTTCCTTCCTGCCTTCCTTACAGGATTAGGCCAGTAATTTCTTCTAACAACCGGTTCTCCAAACTGCTTAGCATGTTAACAACCGGTTCTAGCAAATAGATGTGAACTAGTAGAATCCCACCCCACATATTTTAGCTTTATATTTAATGATATCTGCATTTCTGATATTATTTGTTAATATTTATTTAAGGACTCAGAATTTTGAGCTAGAACAGTAAATTGGCAAAGTCTTTCTGACATCTGGATCTACATTCATATCTTTCATTACCTTAGAAATGTAGTACTCAAACTTTTGCCAGTAAGAAATCTCAAAAGAATTATACAGGCTCACAACTTCAACATCTGTAAAATCAGAAAAAAATGCTGCTATTTTTTGAACATGTACCTTGTCAGCCAACTGACTAGCTACTCAAAATATTTGCAATTCTTGCTTAAATCTTTTATGAGAGAGTGAAAGGCCAAAGAATCTTCACATATTTCCATTTTATCTAATTATATATTCACTTTCAACAGGATGCGCTAAATGTTATTAGCGTTCTTGATAAATAAGTAATGAGGTAACTATTTTTAGTGGTTTGTCTTTGAAGTATCAGTCATAGTCAGTGGCCCATTGCCAACAGACGGGTCTAACTCAAAATTCTGAATCCTTAAATAAATGCTAACAAATCATAACAGCGATACAGATATCACTGGATCTAATGGCAAAATATGGGCCATAGACTCAAGAAGTTGAAGAGGAAAGATGTAAGATCACTGGGAATATTTTCAATTATCCAGCCATATTTTTTAAACAATCAAAGAGAGAAATGCAAATAAATGTTGCTACATGCACCTTAATCAATGTAGATAGAGATTCAAAGTTGGCTCTGCTTCTTTGGGCTTTATTCACATCCAGGAACATCTTTCAGGGATATGGAGAGGTTACTAAAATAAATCTCGCCTGTCACTCTGGTTTAAGAAGGAATTTCTACAACCCAAAACCTTTTCCAAGAATCAGCAGGCTTAGCTTTCGCTGCAGCTTCATCATTGAAAAGCATAACAGCACTGCTGCTGAGATAATAACCAAGCTACTTTCAAACATTGTTTGTTGGTTTAAGGTAGAAAATAAAGTTCTGCAAGATGACACCTCACTCCCAAAGGAAGGAAGATGCCTGCCTGGATCAGCTTTACTGACAAGAAGAGCTCTCTTTGCTCTCTAGATCTGCTTTCAAAACGTTCAAATGCCAAAATGACTATTCCCCAAAACCATCACCTTAGATCAGGGGTGGGGAATGGTGGTCTTTTTATGACTTGTGGACTTCAACTCCCAGAATTCCTGAGTCACCCATACTGGCTTAGGAATTCTGGGAGTTCAAATCCAAAGTCATAAAAGGGCCATCATTCCCTTCCGCTGCCTTAGATGGTTGTTCTTATAACTGGCAAGGCAGAATGCTTCCCCTTTTCTTGGTTTTAAAATCTAGATGGCAATCCTGTTGTAAAATCTATGGAAAGGATGGCAGTAATGCCATGGGGATAAACAGCTGGCTATAGATTAATGGAATTACCAACATCAAAAAAAATTGATGAGGGAAGCAAAAGACAACAGTTTGGAACAACAAAAAAAAAAAGGCTCTAAAAGCACTAGAGTAAGGAGGCTGGCTGAGAAACAGCAAAAAAAGCTATAAGAAGAGAATAAAATATGGCCAGGAAATGCTAGGTCATTTGTCTGGTGTTTTTTTGTCAGAAAGTTTTCCAGCTCTGTTCTGTATAACTTGGAAGGTTCCAAATGGTCTATTCTGATTGGCCACAAAGGCCAGTAGTGGATTGGTTCATTACGAAACAATCCAAGGAGCCGCTCAAAGGCTGCAAAGTTAAAACAATGTCATTGGCTACAAGCCGGTAGGCAAGCCTCTATAAAAAGGGCTGCCGCGGCTTGAGCCAATGTTCCGTTACTGTTGCTGTTAACTAATAAAGGGTTATTTGTTGTAACCCGGTTTACCACGCATCTTTTCCGGATGGAACACTGGCAATGAAGGTGGGATCGTCTGAAAGCGGAGACCGAGCACACGACGAGAAAACAACCATGCTAGGTGAAATGGCTGTTAGCAACGCGCCGCCCGCACCTTTTAACTCCAATGAAGAAGATTGGGAGTCTTATATCGATCGCTTCCTGATGTTTCTGGAGAGCAATGAAATGGAGGAAATTTCGGATCAGCGAAAGAGGGCTGTCTTCCTAACACATTGTGGGCCAGCCGTGCTCAAAATGGCAAATGCATTGGCAAAGCCCAGAGATGTGAAACAGATGACCTGGTCTGAGCTTAACCGAATGCTAAAGGCTCACTACGCACCGGTTGTCTCAAATCTTATTAAGAGACACAAGTTTTATAAAAGAGACCAGAGGGAAGACGAGACCATTGCCAATTTTGTGGCAGCTTTCCGCCATCTGGGAAGAGCCTGCGAGTTCCAGAATATGGATGGGGCCATGCGAGATCATGTCGTGTTAGGTCTAAAGGACTCTACTTTATAAAGCAAACTATTAAACAGACCTAACATAACTGTGGCAGAAGCAATCGCAGAAGCCACCACTGCAGAAGCCGCAAAGAAATCAGCGGCCACAGTGAAACTGATGAATGCCAATACTGACACGACGACCCTACCCAGAGGGAAGAAGCAAGCTGCTACAACCACACACCACGAAGACCTAGATGAGTCATCAGAAATGGAAGAAGATGACGATGAGGTCCATTGCCTGTGTGTGAACCAAAAAAGGTGCGAAAGAAGAAGAAATTGGCGGGAATGCGCTGGCTGTGGAGGAAGCCACCCCTGAGCCATGTGTAGGTTCCTTGATGCCATCTGTCGGGCTTGCAAAAAGAGGGGACACATCAAAAGAGTCTGCCGCAGTCGTAAGAACAGCAGTCCCAGCAGACACGGTAATTCCCCACCAAGAACTGACCCGAAGCAAGTCAATAGAAAATGGGAGCGCAGCAAGGGAACCAGCAACTGAGAAAAAACTCACCAGACTGACACTATCGGAAGCGCACAGACGGAAAGCAGGAAAAAAGTCACCATTGAAGGAAGCCCTTGTGAAATGGAGGTCAACTCAGGATCTTTCCTATCAATGGTGTCTTGGAACACAACCAGGCAGTTGGTTCCAAACATAAAACAGAAAGAACTCAAGAAACAAAAATTAATTCTTAAAGACTACCAGGGAAATAGGATTCCCGAAGCCAATGTTCTGTTACTGTTGCTGTTAACTAATAAAGAGTTATTTGTTGGAACCCGGTCTACCGCGCTTCTTTTCCGGATGGAACAAGCTCAGTCAGCCACAAACTAAATGCTTCTCTTTGATGCAGAGATTGAAGAACGGAGAAATATTTTTTTCAACTAATGCTGTTTGCTTGAAAAAGCAGGACAGGCCTTTGATGGGTCACTGGCCAGTTGTACAAATAGGGGATATTTGTATTCAGCTTAGTTTGGGTATTTTCCCACGTCATCATAGTTGTGCT
>BLBF01000042.1:6353405-6386560 GCA_015471245.1 Laticauda colubrina | reverse complement strand
AGTAACGTTTCAGCAGAATCTCATCTGCCATCATCAGGCTTCTGTATTGAGTTTGTATGTGGGTCAGGCTCTCACAGCTGTTGGTTTTAAATTTGAGGCTAGCCTATTGCTGTGCCAGGATGTTTCTTTCTACATCCTGATTGGTTGGGAGTCTTGGTCTGGGTTTACTGGACTTGGAGTTTGTTTGATTGGTGTTTCTGGTTTCTTCTGTCTGTTTTGTGGCTTTGATTGGAGATATCAGAGGGAGTCTGTTTGTGCCCAGGTGTTTGCCTGGCTTGTGGTGTGGAGATCTTTCTATTTGAGAGTGCAGGCTTCCAAATGATTGACAGTCTGCTGGAATCATCTCTTCTATTCATGCTTTCAGGTCTTTTTTCAATCTCTATGGCTTCCCTGATGATTCTGTGGCTGAGGTTTTCTATAGTGGCTAGGGTTTTGGTGTCATTGAAGTTGATGTTGTGACCTGTGGCTTTCATGTGTTGGACGAGTGAGGAGGTATGTTCCAGCTTTTTTACTGCATTTTTGTGTTCATCCAGGCGGGTACTTATTCTTCTATTGGTCTGTCCAATGTATGTGGCTGGGCATGATGCACAGGGAACTTCGTATATGCCTTGGTTTTCCAGGTCAATTTTGTCTTTGGGGTTTTTAAGGATGGCTTCTATTTTTTTGTCTGTTTTGAAGGCAGTCTTGATGTGATGCCTGTGTAGTATCTTCCTGATTTTGTCTGTAGTACCTCTTATGTAGGGCAGGACAGCTGTTCCATAGGTCTGTTGATCTTCTAGGTCTCTGTTATGTCTTGGTGTGTTTTTGTGGATCAAGCTGGTGATTTTGTTTTTGTGGAAGCCATTGGCTGTCAATACTTTAGTCAGGGTGCATAGTTCAGTCTTTATATGTGTCTTGTCTGCCAGGCATTTCATTCTGGTAATTAGTGTTTTGGCCACGGAGTTTATCTGTGCTGGGTGGTGGTGGGATTGGTCGTTGAGGTAGCGGTTGGTGTGTGTTTTCTTCTGGTATACGGTGTGTCCTAATGTGCCATCTGTTCTTTTGTAGATTAGTAAATCTAGGAATGGTAGTTGTTTGTTTATTTCTGTTTCTATGGTGAACTTGATTTTGGGGTGTGTGCTGTTTTGGTGTGTTAGGAAAACGTTTAGGTTTTCTTTTTCATGGGGCCAAATTACAAATGTGTCATCGATGTATCTTAGCCATAGTTTGGGTTTGTGGATGGCATTAGCCAGGGCTCTGGATTTGAATTCTTCCATGAACAGGTTTGCAATGATGGGTGACAGTGGTGACCCCATAGGAGCTCCTTCAGTTTACTTGTATCTTTGTCCGTTGTATATGAAATATGTGTTGGTGAAGCATTGTTCTGTTAGCTCCATGAGGTGTTTAGCTGGTTGGTATTTATTTTTGATGATTTCGAGAGTTTCTTTTATTGGAACTTGAGTGAATAGTGAAACCACATCGAAACTTACAAGCAGATCTTCTTGCTCCATGTGTAGATCTTTGATCATTTCTAAGAAGTGGTATGAGTTTTGTACATATGAAGCTGCGGTTTCAGCATGGGGCTGTAGTTGTTTTGCTAAGTGTTTAGCTAGGTTTTGTAGTGGTGCTCCTTTGGAGCTGACTATGGGTCTGAGAGGTATGCCTTCTTTGTGTATTTTTGGGAGGCCGTATAGTTTGGGGCATCTAGAAGATTTTTCTCTTGGGATGATCGTCTGTTGGATTTCTTTGCTTATGTGGCTGGTTATAATTTAATTTTAAAGCATACCTCTCAGACCCATAGTCACACACCCCAAAATCAAGTTCACCATGGAAACAGAAATAAACAAACAACTGCCATTCCTAGATGTACTAATCTACAAAAGAACAGAGGGCACACTAGGACAAACCGTATACCAGAAGAAAACACACACCAACCGCTACCTCATCGCCCAACTCCGCCACCACCCAGCACAGATAAATTCTGTGGCCAAAACACTAATCCCCAGAACCAAACGCCTGGCAGACAAGACACATATAAAGACTGAACTATGCACCCTGACTAAAGTATTGACAGCCAACGGCTTCCACAAAAACAAAATCACCAGCTTGATCCACAAAAACACAGAAAGACATAATAGAGACCTAGAAGATCAACAGACCTATGGAACAGCTGTCCTGCCCTACATAAGGGGTACTACAGACAAAATCAGGAAGATACTGCACAGGCATCACATCAAGACTGCCTTCAAAACAGACAAAAAACCAGCAGCCATCCTTAGAAACCCCAAAGATAAAATTGACCTGGAAAACCAAGGCATATACGAAGTTCCCTGTGCATCATGCCCGGCCACATACATTGGACAGACCAATAGAAGAATAAGTACCCGCCTGGATGAACACAAAAATGCAGTAAAAAAGCTGGAACACACCTCCTCACTCGTCCAATACATGAAAGCCACAGGTCATAACATCAACTTCAATGGCACTAAAACCCTAGCCACTGTAGAAAACCCCAGCCACAGAATCATCAGAAAAGCCATAGAGATTGAAAAAAGACCTGAAAGCATGAATAGAAGAGATGATTCCACCAGACTGTCAATCATTTGGAAGCCTGCACTCTCAAATAGAAAGATCTCCACACCACAAGCAAGGCTAACACCTGGGCACAAACAGACTCCCCCTGTTACCTCCAATTCAAACACACCCCAACCAGGCACCCAGATGAAACCTAGCTTCCTAATAGATGATAGCCATCCTTTTACTCGAAGCCAAGCTGCACTGAAAGCCTCCAATACAGGAACACAATGTTGCCAGCCAATCAAAGCCACAAAACAGACAGAAGAAATTAGAAACCCCAATCAAGCAAACTCCAAGACCAATAAACACAGACCAAGACTCCCAACCAATCAGGATGAAGAAAAAACCATTCTGGCTCAGCAGTAGGCTAGCCTCAAATTTAAAACTAAATGGCTGTGATAGCCTGACTCACAGACAAACTCAATACAGAAGCCTGATGATGGCAGATGAGATTCATCTCATATGTGGGTATTATCCCACTTCATTGTCGTTGTGCTTTTAAAGTTGTAGCAACATTATATATATATTGCTGAAGTTGAAAAACATTAGTTTAGCTGCAGAGTTAACTGCTCTTTTACCAGAAAAGAAAATGTGCTAGGCAGAAGAGCAAAACTATTAGCCTCATTGAATATGTATATAAACTGTATGTATATATACTGTATGTAGGTCTAAGTGTGTTCAGGCCTTTTCCCATGTAAGATTAAGAGTATTTTGGTGATGTTTCAGCGAGGTCCCACTCGCCATCCTCAGGCTGGTGCTTTCGGCTTCGTGCCAGTGCAAGCAGTGTGTGATCGGAACTGCCGTCTCTCTATTAATACTGGTTGTGGGGGCTGGTGTGCTGGGCTGGGCATCAATGGCATCAACCTGAGTCTAGTGGGATCTGGCAAGCTACCCTTCTAAAGCAGAAACCTGATTAAATACTTGCTGTTTTGCATGTACTGTGTTTATCAGCATAGCCTTCTGCTTCAATTGTGGGAGATAGTTGCTAACACAGGATTTTCATTTTGATGGAAGCATTAGCAAACCATGCTGAGGGGTCTGTTTGGTGAGGACAGACCTTGTTTTCCAGATCTTTGGCTGAACTCAGTTTTAAAAAGTTTGAACAGTCAAATGAAAGGAAGCCATCTACATCTTACTCCTACAATTCAAAGAAAGTGGTAAGTGAAGAAGGGGATTTTGACTCCTGGCCTTGCCCTCCTATGATGTTTTAATTATCTAGAGCCACATAAGTGTGATAGGCAATATAAACATTTGATGAATAGATAAAATTAACCCATATATGTTTTTACTGCACTGATATCCTATAATTTATTCAACTACTCCAGGTAGCATGCATGGTTCTGTTTACCTCCAGAAACAATCTTCTAAGGTAAGTTATTTTGAGTTAAAATGATTGATCCAAGTATACCGTGTTTCTCACATAATAAGGCTGGGCCTTATTTTTTTTTGACCCCTGAAAAAATGGCTAGGCTGTCTTTTCGGGGGTGACTTTCGGGGGATTTCTTCTCCCACCTAGAGTGGCCAATACAAACGTTCGATTGAAAGCTCCCTTGAGGACACAGTCCCCAGCTGCTTCAGGGTGAGGCGTGGCTGCCCCTGTCCCCTCGCCCTTAAGGGCAGTCTCTTTCCGGCAATGGGTGCTCCCCAAGTGGGGTCAACAGTCACTTCAATTGGCCAGTAGAAGTGGCCTGGGGTGAGCGCACACACACGCTCCCCTCGCTACGAGGCCGCTTCTCTTGGCTGATTGAAAACTCCCTTGAGGACACAGTCCCCAGCTGCTTCGGGGTGTGGCATGGCTGCCCCTTCTCCTCGCCCTTAGGGCAGTCTCTTTCTGGCAATGGGAGCTCCCCAAGTGTAGTCAACAGTCACTTCGATCGGCCGGTAGAAGCAGCCTGGGGCGAGTGCACACACACACTCCCCTCGCGGCGAGGCCACTTCTACTGGCAGATCGAATTGGCTGTTTACTGCACTTGGGGAGCACCCATCGTCGGAATGAGACACCCCTAAAGGCTAGGGGACAGGGGCAGCCATGCCTCACCCTGAAACATCTGGGGGCTATGTCCTCAAGGGAGCTAGCTTTTGATCGGCAGATAGAAGTGGCCTTGTGGCAAGGGGAGTGTGTGTGTGCGCTCGCCCTGAGGCCGCTTCTACCGGCCTATCGAAGTGGCTGGTGACTCTGCCTTCAAGAGAGCTTCTATCGGCTATCAGGGTATTCTAGACTAGGCTACCTGCAGGGCACTCTCAAAGGCAAGTTTTCTCCCCCCCCATCCCCACCCTTTCCCCTTATTTCTCTTCACTTTGGGTAGTTCTAACGAATGATGTGAGAAATGGCGGGGAAACGCATGGTTTTAATAGGCCTAAATTTAGGGGGCGGGGCTTAATTTCACCTCATGCCTAGAAATCATGCTGGGCCTTCCTATTGGTGGACGCTGTATTGTTGGAGAAACACGGTATTATCTTCCATATTGCATCTAATTTAAATGTGGAGAATCACATCAATAATGGTTTGCTATACTTCAAAGGCAGAGTTCTCCTTCTAGTGTTATATGATAATTCTTTTAGTCAACACTCATTCCTGAAATACATTCAATTATGGATATTCTGATAGAGTCCCAATCATGGGACAATAGCTAAGAAGATCACACAACTCTTTAACATACAGTCACATCCAGAGGTACATTCATAATCCCACTGATATCAGCCCAAAATGTAACAATAATTGGTTCTCTCCCAGGAAAAAACCTGAAATCCAAAGATAATGTCCATTTCCTGAATTGCATCTCCAACTGTAAGATGATTATTAAACAGTCTTTGAAACACCTAAGTTAATTGTTCTTAGTTGTATAACTTCATTTTAAGATAATTGGTAACCAATTCCAGGTTATTTAAAATACTCCTCCCTCTGTTTCCCTAGATGTCGTATTCAGTCTCATTAACAATTTCATTAACTTTCCTCAATTTCTTATAGAAAAGAATTATTTCCACTATGCAACTTTAGAAACAGAAACAGCATCAGGATGAAAGAAATTAAATGTAAACCGTTGCTCAAACTTCCAAAAAGCATTTTGAGATAAATCAAGCTGACTTTTAAAATTAACTTCTTTGGATTTAGGTGGATCACAAAAGTTCCCCACAGAATTTGTTGAAAATCTGGATCTCCTCACTCCATTTCACTCTTCCAACTGTGCAGAGGTATGTGCGGGATGAGTGTTAAAAAAATCTAGATGGTAGCCGCAATGGTGCAATCAAAACTGCACCTGTTGCACATAAAAATGGGAGGAGCTTTGATTGCAGTGCTATGCTCATGATCTTTGTTTTTGCGACCGATCAAATTCTGTGGGGAACTTCTTGTGATCCAGATATTCTGGATGCTCCTGGATGCAGATGTCTAGAACTAATTTAAGGCCAGTGGATTTTTATCTTATCAGCCCACAGTTTGGCTATATATAAAGGTGAGTAAAGGGATTCATGGGCTTGATTTTGACTTTAAGGACTGAATTAATCTTTGGTTAATTCAAAGACTGCATTTCATCCAAACATTCTTTCTGCTACCTGTTTCTGTCACTCATTCATTCATCCATTTCTATAACCACCCAATTCAACCAAGTGACTGGGAAGCTCACAATTCTGAAATTCTAATCAAAGCAATTAAAAAAACAGTAAAAAAAACCAAAAACATGGACAAATAAATAAATAGAAACTTTTCCGACTTTTCTTTCTGAGGTATTCCAGACCTATCCAAGTCAAAAGGTATTTGTCAGGCGGTGCTCCATTCAAAATCCAAGAAAGAAATACTTAGACTCTTTAATTTAGAGAAAAGTTATCTTTTACTGAAAGTGAAGTGGTAGCAACCAGAGAATTCTGAATCTGAGGAATTAGGCGCGTAAATCACATACACAAAGTGATGGAAGTGTTCCCACCCCCAATAGTTCAAATGAAACTTCCAATTAGAAGTTGTGGATATGATCATGTGGGCATCTTCAGGTGATGATGAGGCCTCTGTCCGTTGACCTTGGCATGCTTTGATAACGGGTTTCAGTTGCGCAGAGAAAAGAAAGCTAAGCGAGAAATAGAAACCTAACTCTGATGTATGCTTCCCCCCCTTCATTTACACAACAGAAAAATGTAACACCTCCAGCTCAGTTCCCAGATTCATCCCACTCTCCCCTCCCCCTGTTTCTTATGACAGCCAAAAGATGCAAAGCGATAGTAGAAGATCTTGAAGGCTGACAGTATTGTTATTATAAGCTACTTCCTGCCAGTTTTGAAGACAACAATGGTGATCAGTGTATTGGCAGTTAGAAGAGACAATGTATTAAAACTAACCACTGTCTTGTAGAAAAGCTGTTTGCATTTATTTCCTTTCAAAGGCAAAGAGGGTGTTTTGATTAAATCCTCAGGGGTGGAATATGCAATTCTTCATTTGTTTAATTAGATGGTGGTCAAAATATTTGAGGAACATTCATAGAGTTCAGAAGTTGGAGGAAGTATTTCTAAAACATTAAGATGGTAGCATGTTTGAAGCCCTGCCCCTTTTTTGTGTGTGGGAGCAAACACAGTTGTGGCTGCCATCTTGCTTTTTTTATTATTATTATTATCCTACAATTTTTTTTTAATTCCACAGCAGGTGTTCCCTACCCAGAACTGTTCCTGGAAGTGAAGGATGGGTGTTTTGCTTTGCAGCACAGTAATTTCCTAATTGATTTTCTTCTAACTTGAAAAGATATATATTTTCTTTTAAAGCAATTAGGGAGGAACGCCAATTGAATTCCATAGTTAAACTCTTAAGGCTGGAATTCATATGGAGATAACTGAGATGTCTACTTTTGAAATATGGGGAGAATGAGTCCTGTCAGTGGTGAGCAAAAACAGGGCCCGCATCTTATTTGGTCCCTGAAACATTAGCCAAATCATGCTGCCACATCCATTTTAAAAATTCACTTTTGGTAATGTAATAATTTTTATTTATTTTTTAGACTTGGATAGGACTTTCAGGATCCTTAAAATCTTCACAAAGCAAAGTGGTCTCATTCAGTTCTTCCCAACCCCAAAGTAGGCTCAGAAAGGCTTCTCCTTCTCCTTCTTTTGGATGGTCTTCTACACCTGGCTGGAGGACTGAGTTGCAGTCCCAACCAAAACAGATTCTCCCCCTACTGGAGAGCTTCAAAGAAAAGTCTCTTCTTGGCTCAGTGCCAATTGAAAGAAGTCTCTTCTTGCTGAAGAGAAGGTGGCTCCATGAAATAACCAAATTCATACAACTCCAGGTTTCTGTCTTTCTCAGCAGCAAGGTCACTCATGGCAACCAACTCCTGCCCATCCATCAAAAGCAAGACAGAAGCTGTTGAAAATGGGAGAGTTGATGGACAGTCTGCCTTTGCTCTGGCTGATTTCTCACCTGTAGTTTCTTTAATTTGCTGGCTATGAAGAAATACTTCACCATTAATTTGCTTTGAAGAATTATTCATCAACTAAACCAGTCTTTGTCAAGCAGATGTCTTCCAGATGCAAGGGTCTACAACTCCTGCCATCTGTTAGCCAATGCAACAGATGCATAAATACCATTTGATGGTATTTATAATCCAATAAATTTGCATCTAAAAGTATATTTTATACACATTTTTAATAACAATAAGCTCAAAACAATTTGATAATATGCTGTTATTGTGGCTTTGGTCTTGTCAGTGCATGGGTAAGGATAGGAACTGATCCACAAATACATAGTGCCAAGAGATCCAACAAAGTGGTACTTATTTTTATTTACAGCAAATTGCAAAAAAAGAAAAAATGTGTCGTTATGTTAATAAATATATATGACTAGACTATATCCTCAGTAAACTAGGTATGTAGCATCATCAGTGCACAAGAAATAAACTAAGGATACTTAGCCTGTTATTGAAATTTCTGCCAAACAACAATCAAGCTCACCAGGTACCAAATCCTCCCTCCTTCCTCTTGCAGTAACTTAACTTAAGGTCACAATTTGGTATGCTAATTTCCCTCTTTGCTAAACTTGTTCCCGGGATGGAATGAAATGGAATGGCAAAAGAGCCTTACTCTGACCAAAAGAGGACAGAACATCTTCAATCTTCTCCAAATTAATCTCTGTAAAACTCTTCTGCCAACAGTTGAACCTCCTGAATTTTTGCAGTGTGAGAGTATTCAGTCCATGGCTACTTTGGAGCTACTTTGGTTCTTTTCTCAGATTCCTCCTAAAGCCCCTGTCACACTGCACCAACGGATGGAAAGAGGATGTAAAACGGAGAAAAACACTTGCCATCCGTTGGTTAACGTGATGCTTCCGTTCTGTACTCACTGCCTCTGTTTTGCTTCCTCTCTATCCGTCCAGCATCCGTCTATTGACATTTCATCCGCTCAGAAGGTTTTGAGCTGCTCAAAACTTTTGAGCGGAAAATGTATCTAATGCATCCGTTCTGCATCCTCTAGGCATACGGGGGACATCTGTTCTGCATCCATTACGCATCTGCTATATCCACTAGGCATTCGCTGCGCATCCGCGCAACTCAAAGCCGTTCCAGCGGTAAACGGACGCAGGGAGGAAGCAGAACGGACGCGCAGTGTTAGTAGCACGGACAGAGAAAGGATGAAAGCGGATGCAGCTACGCATCCGCATCATCCGCTACGCATCCGCTCTGCATCCGCTCTGCATCCTATACGCATCCGCTCTGCATCCTCTATGCATCCGCTCTGCATCCTCTACGCATCCTCTATGCATCCACTCTGCATCCACTCTGCATCCGCTTCCATCCGCTTCCATCCGCTAGGCTTCCGTTCCGCATCCGCTTTCCATCCGCTCTGCGTCCTCCCCCTGTCCGTTCCTTTCCGTGTTATCCGCTCTGCTTATGCAAATTTTTGCCCCTTTTGAGAGCGGATAACAACGGATGGAACATTTTTCTCATCTGCTGTGTCCTTTTTACAAACGTTTTGTATCCGGTGGGCAGTGTGACAGGGCCTTAAGTCCCCTGTAGATAGTTTCTGCTCCTTCTCTGCTCCTCAGTGGTGGATCATCTGAGTTCCCCATGTATCCAGTCACTTTGTGATCTGCTGAATGGTCTGGTTATCTTTCTGGTCTGGCAGCAATTCCTGCAGAACCTAAAATAAGTTTCCCCTTCCCTTTTCCATTTCCTACCAGGAATATCTGCAATCTATAATCAGAGAAGAAATAAATGACAACTTGCATTCAGGTTGCCCATGACTGTCAGTTGGCTGGTCACATTATCGGTAATCCTCAACTTACAATCATTCATTTACTAACAGTTCAAAGTTACAACGGCAATGAAAAAAGTGGCATGAATGCTTTTCACACTTATGACTATTGCAGCATCCCTATGGTCACTTGATCAAAATTTGGATGCTTGGTAACTGGCATGTATTCATGACAGTTGCACTGTCCCAGGGTCATATGATCATCATTTGTAATCTTTCCAGCTAGCTTCCAACCAATAAAATTAAAGAGGAAAGCCAGATTTGCTTAATAACCATATGATTTCACTTCATAACTGCTGTGATTTGCTTAACAACTGTGATAAAAATGTTTGTAAAATGGGGTGCAACTCACTTAACAACTATCTTGCTTAAGGCCCTGTCACACTGCCCAACGGATGCAAAACGTTTGTAAAAAGGACACAGCAGATGAGAAAAATGTTCCGTTGTTATCCGCTCTCAAAAGGGGCAAAAATTTGCATAAGCAGAGCGGATAACATGGAAAGGAACGGATGGGGGGAGGATGCAGAGCGGATGGAAAGCGGATGCAGAACGGAAGCCTAGTGGATGGAAGCGGATGGAAGCGGATGCAGAGCGGATGCAGAGCGGATGCGTAGAGGATGCATAGAGGATGCGTAGAGGATGCAGAGTGGATGCGTAGAGGATGCAGAGCGGATGCAGAGCGGATGCGTAGCGGATGATGCGGATGCGTAGCTGCATCCGCTTTCATCCTTTCTCCGTCCGTGCTACTAATGCTGCGTGTCCGTTCCGCTTCCTCCCTGCGTCTGTTTACTGCTGGAACGGATTTGAGTAGTGCGGATGCGCAGCGGATGCCTAGCGGATATAGCAGATGTGTAATGGATGCAGAACGGATGTCCCCCGTATGCCCAGCGGATGCAGAACGGATGCATTGGATACATTTTCCGCTCAAAAGTTTTGAGCAGCTCAAAACCTTCTGAGCGGATGAAATGTCAATAGACGGATGCTGGACGGATAGAGAGGAAGCAAAACGGAGGCAGTAAGTACAGAACGGAAGCATTGCGTTAACCAATGGATGGCAAGTGTTTTTCTCCATTTTACATCCTCTTTCCATCCGTTGGTGCAGTGTGACAGGGGCTTTAGCAATGGAAATTTTGGGCTCAGGTTGTGGTCACAGGTCAAGAACCACCCAAATAGTTCTTTTAGCTTTTAGAAACATTGGGGTTTCCTTCTGGTGCATGGATGTTATCATTTTAGCTGAATGCCCTTGGAGAATTTAAATCACTACCAGTATACATGATTTATAAGGAAGCTTTTTGAAAAATCCTATCAAATGATGGACAAAATTAAATGCATAAACATTTATCAATAATATTGCATTATTTTTACAGTGGTTTTATGCTGGCCGAAATAAAAACTCTGGGCAGTAGATCAAAGCAATAAAACACATCATAAAAATATCATGAAACCTAATATACATAACACATGCAAATAATTATAATAAAACACAATCACCAGAGGCAGTAGATACTGGCCACAATGTCTATTGGTCTGCCCTCCACAGGCCAGCTGGTTTTTATTTGTTTTCTCAGCAAAAGCAAGGAGATAATTACTCTAATATATATAAGGCAAGGGTAGCCATGAAAAAGACAGTAGAACACAAGAAGATTTTACTTGGAGAAACTGATTCTACTGTAAACAAGAACCTACCCTATAAAGGATGGAGATGTTCTGCTGGGTATCCATAGATTGGTGGCACATCACCTGAAATGAATGGAAGATCTGTCCCATGTAACTGTTAAACTACATGGGGAAGAGAGCTAAGTATTGGGGAATCCCATCTAGGAGTAGCCAAAGGTTTGATTTTTCATCCCCATTAACCTGATTTCATACACCCACTCAGGAAGAAGCCAACTCCTGTAGGACTTCCTAGATTTCAGAAATTGTTCCAGAATCATAAACTTTAATGTTTACAGAAAAAACTTTAATAAAAGATAAAATTGGGTTCCAGTCCCGACTCTGCCCATTTATTTGTCCTAAATCTGCTCATTTTGGGAAGGGAGCATTAGTATGCCAGCTTGAGTGCCTATAAAAAAGTAGGATATCAATCAAATTATAATAAATGATTATCTCAGTTGCTGGTGTCAATAAGGATATGCAATTCTCTTGGCAACAAGTTGGAAATTGTGTTTCTCCTCTATTTATTTATCCAATAACTGTATTTTATATTCTTTTTTTCCATTTGTTTTTGTTTATTTTATTCTTAATTTTATTTGTTTTAATTTCACTTTAATTTAGGAATATTTTAGAGATGCAGATTGTCAACTATATGATTAAAGAGCCAGAGCAGCTCTTGATCCTATACGAAGTGAGCACAAAAATGGGATGTTTTTTTTTTTTTCCTGAGCAAAGACTGGGAAAAGAAAACTATCAAAATCTTCAAAATCTTGAAAAGAATGGAAAAACATGAATATCAAAAGTGGTTTTTTTTTTTTTGTTTCTCACAATGTTAAAACTGGGAATCCTTGAATCCATACATTCTCATTTGTATCAGTTTGAGAAATAATTTTCACAATACGTTGAGCTGTGAGAATTATTTCTCATACGAATACAATGATTGGCAGTTACCAAAAGAAAGAGCTAATGAATTAAGAAATAAGTTCCCTCCCTTGACACTGAGCTGGCAAGATAAAGAGTTTGGCCAAAAGTAATTGGTTGTATATGAATATCTCGTTTAAAAACTGGGTTTAACCTTAACTTCCTTGTAAAAAATACTATTAATCAAGGCTCATATTCTTATTCCTTGGACTGATTGTTTCCTGATTAGATTGCACAGAGGGAAGTCTGACATATAGGGAGATTCAGGACCTGTAACACAAAATACTTCTTTTAATATAATGCTCAGCTGGAATTTGCTGCCATCAGATGTTGTTCAAGCTACCAATGGAGACAACAGCCCTGATTATTATTTCTGGAATCACGGACAGCATGAATACTAACCCTATAGCCATCTGTTCATGCTTGTGAGTTGCTCGGTCTCTAGCTGACACTATGTAACCCAAAACGCTGAGCTATCTGGGTTGTTTGCTTTTTCCATTGTGTTCTGCATATATTTATAAGGAAGCAGTCCAAACGCCTGCTTTTTCTGCTATATTATTCCAGCTTTGCACAAGTTCTCTTATTAAATCCTTGAGGTAATGATTTATGTTATAATTAAATCCCCAGTAAGGTGCTAATTTATTATCGACTCTACTATGTCAACAATGATATGACTGAGTTATTGTTCTGTGATTTATGGTAACAGAGTTAACCCTTCAAAAAATCAGGGAAAATGTATGGTGTAGAAATTGCAGTAAAGAGAATCTTGATTAAAATGTTTCTGGAGGGAAAATAAGCACAACAGTCTCAGACAGTTTTAAATCACCATTGACAATTCCTTGAGGCCTGGTGAAGAAGGAAATTTATTTATTGATATCTTCTTCCTCCTTCTCTTCTTCCTCTATTAGATTTTAGTTCCCCATTTCAGAAGACTCTGGGTGACTGAAGTTTAAAAGCATAACAACAGCATATAATTGCCAAACCATATGTAAATGGGCTATGAGAATAACCTTGAGGAACAAAAGGAAGACAACAGTGAGATGGGAAAGAGTCCAAGTCAGAAATGTAATTTTTTTAAAATTAGTTCTTTTTAGGATAAAAGGGGGGAATGAGAAGATACACATTCAGAATTGTCAAATTTTGTTATTGTACCTGTTTAATATAGTAGCTTCAGTATACATGACTTTGGTGTCCAAAACTGTTCTACCTAGAAGAGGTCTAGAACAACATGAAGGGCTGACACCATAGACAGTTAAACAAATTCCTCAGGACTCCACTAATACTTATTCTGTTATTAACTCTAGGCCTGGGAACAGAACCAGGTCTTAAGGATCTTTTGGAAAGCTTGAGAGATTGGCACCAAATGCATCTCTGGAAGGATACTATTCCAGAGGGCAGAGGTTGTGACCACTTTCTTGGTTTCTCAACACTTAATTGATGGGACCTGGAGCACCCACACTCTTCTGGAACAAGCCAGACAAAGAGAAATGATTCAGTTCTCCAATGCATTTTCCTTTTTCCCAAGAAAGCTGGCAGGGTTATACAGTCCAAGACCTGAATAGCAGAAAGAATGTAGCATTTCTGAGTGTAGCTGAGTAAAATTTAGTAACATGTAAAGTTTTCAAATTATGGCATGAATGGAATAATTCCCATTGGCACCAGGAACAGATTCTTTCATCATGCAAGTATATACTTTGAATGGATGTTTATTACTTGTAATATGGAAAAAGCTAAATTTGTTCAATATTTCAAGGAACTGCCTCTTATTAAGGATTAAGTGTAATGGTTATTTTGAAGTAAATAAGAATACCATCTTTTCCCATCCCTTTTCTCTCATAACAAAACATAAAGATAAATGCAAAAAACCAAATTTAATTTAACCTGACATGTTTTTTATGAAGTACCTTTTGCAGGGTGTTATTTCTTACAAGAAACATGATTGAGAGAATTAGCCATAATGACCGACATGTCCATTAATTTTAAAGGTATTAAATTAATTAACTGGTGTACAATATGAAGTTGTGCAAAACCTCTCCTAACCACAACTGCCACTTGCCATCATTAATTTCATTTAGTTAATGTAAAGCAATATATTAACTAAATGAATGTAACATATTTCAATATTTTCTAATAACGTACATTTAATACTTTATTAAGGCCTTATAACAGTGCAAGGCATGAATTAATAAATCAGATTGTGTCTGTGAACAAAGAAATATGTCTGTGAGCAAAAAGAAAGGAGAAAATTGTAACAAATTTGAAGAAGGTGGCTTGGTTTTGTGGGGTGAAGTCAAAGAACAGATGCATGGAAGTGACAGTGCAGACTTCTTTATGAATGAATGAATGAATGAAAGAAAAAAAGAAAGAAAGAAAGGCTGAAGCCTATTTCAAAAACTATGCGTTTATGTCACCTGGATTAGTATTTTTCAACCTTGACAGCTTGAAGCTGTGTGGACTTCAACTCCCAGAATTCTCCAGCAGGTTGGCTGAAATCCACACATCTTCAGGTTACAAAGGTTGAGAAAAAACTGATCTAGATTGTAGTGGTATGTATGGAAGTAGGTATCCATAGGTTGATAATTGATAATTGAGTGTTATAATTGAGTGTTATATACCATTGAATAGTAAAAAGGGAAATACTAAGGATGAGAAGTGGGAAACTTGCAAAAGATTGCACAGTTTATCCAAGTCTGTAATTTGTTACAGAAGCCTATTACGAAATCTGAGTGATATGCTATTATCTCCAGTATGGCTATCTTTATTGTTGTTTTAAACTGTTTATTTCACAATTTTAATCCTTGCAAGCCTCCTGGAATATTGTACAAGTGGGCGGCTATAAAAGTTATAAATAAATACAATTGTAATGTATGTGATTCATGGGAAAAACTTACTCTGTTGTGAGAGAAGAAAAATGATTGGGAAAAAAGCAATAAATGCTTTGACAGTGTTGCAAAATGGTACAGCTGTAAGTGTAGATGGTGTGACTTGATGTGACTTGCTTTTGGAAGGGCCGCATGAGTGTCGGTCTGTGAAATGTTGCTATAGCCACAGATCAAATTGTCAACTGTTTTTTCTTTTCTCTACAAAGGCAACATTTGTTGTTCTTTGTCACATGCTGATTTTTCTTTTTCATGCAATTGGCAAAGCTTAACATATAACAGATAATCAGAGTTGGAAGGGACCTTGTGGGTCATCTAGTCCAACCCCCTGCCCAAGCAAGAGACCCTATACCATTTCTGACAGTCCATTGGATGGCAGTCCAATCTCTTCTTGAAAGACTCAAGTCATGGCACTCCCACAACTTCTGAAGTTAAGCTGTTCCATTGGATGATTGTTTTCACTGTCAGAAAGTTTCTCCTTATTTCCAGGTTAAATCTCTCCTCATTTAGTTCCCATCCATTATTCCTTGTCTGGCCTACAGGTGCTTTATAAAATATCTTGACTCCTTCCTCTCTGGGGCAGCCCCTCAAATATTGGAACATTGCTATCATGTCTTCCCTGGTCCTTCTCTACTAGACTAGCCATGCCAGTTCCTGTAACTGTTCTTCGTATGTTTTAGTCTCCAGTCCCCTAATTATCCTGGTTGCTCTTCTTTGTACTTTTTCTAGAGTCTCAATATCTTTTTATAGTGTGGTGACCAAAACTGGATGCAGTACTCTACATGTGGTCTTACTAAAGCTTTATAGAGTAGTATAGCTTGTTCTTGAGCTGCTAAGACAAAGCCTTCAGTTTCTTTCCTTAACATTTCTGATCTTAAGCAACTCTGAGTGGTGTTATTACTGTCTTTCTCTTCTATATTCTTCAAGTAATTTATTGTGCTGATTGAGTTGTTTTTCAATTTACAAACTGGTTTTCAATTGTTTCTTTTCTATACTCAGCCTTCACATTTGTTTTTTTTCAAGAACTATCTTTGGTGGGCTTCCTTCCTTCAGCAAGGCTTTATTGGCTTTTCTTGATGTAGTCTTTCAAGCCATGTTTCCCTTCCTCCATAGTTTATTTCACCTGTAGGAGGCCTCTGCTCTCTCTGGCTCTTGGTAAGTACAGCCAATTAATATCACTTTTTGGGGTATAAAGCATGGTGCATTGTCACTAGTTTTCTTTTCTTTTTTCTGATTCAAGTTATCAAGTCCCATCTTGGCCCAGTCAACTATTCCCATTGCATATTATATAATGGGTACTGAGATTGCTTTGATGACGTTCCCACTATTTTGTTTATGATTTCAAAAGGCTCCAAACTTATTTGTGTATTTGGTAGAAGTATTTTCTTTGAATTGGTTCTATGGTAAATCAGAAACTTCCAAAACTCCCAAATATTTTTAGCCGTCTTTTGGCACAATTGCCTTTATCAAATCTTCATAGTTAAGCTGGATTCCATCATTTTCAACAGTTTTGCCTGCCTTTATGGCTATGGCTGCACACTTATTAATGCCAAATTGCATTGCAACATATTTGCTGAATTCTTCTCTGCTCTTTAGCAGGGAATCCAATTCAACCTGTTTGTTTTCCTAATAATTTAAAATAATCCATTTAGAGGAAATGCAAAAGTTTTACTTTTTAAATCCAATTCATATCCACAGCTTGTTTTGTTCAAAATTGTTATTAATGGGACCATTGAAAACATAAAGAGTAACGGTGATGAGTCACCTTGAAAAGTTACCATATTTTTCATACTATAAGACAACACGCCCACAAAATAGTGGGTAGAAATGTCTGAGCATCTTATAAAGCGAATGTCGCCAAAGCCCACCCACTCATCGGTCGCCACCCTTTGGCCTCTGCTTCCCAGCAATTTGCCTCCTTGCAGCAAACAGCAGATAGCCTGGTCAGCTTCAGCACAGCCTGATTTAGCACAGGCAGATTTTTAGGCAGAATTTTTTTCTTGTTTTCCTCCCTAAGTCTGGAGCGTCTTATAGTGCAAAAAAATACAGTATTTTAAAATTCTTCTTCTTCTCCTTCTTCTTCTTCTTCTTCTTCTTCTTCTTCTTCTTCTTCTTCTTCTTCTTCTTCTTCTTCTTCTTCTTCTTCTTCTTCTTCTTCTTCTTCTTCTTCTTCTTCTTCTTCTCCTCCTCCTCCTCCTCCTCCTCCTCCTCCTCCTCCTCCTCCTCCTCCTCCTCCTCCTCCTCCTCCTTCTGCTTCTGCTGCTTCTGCTTCTCCTCTTCCTCCTCCAATATGTATGGCCACCTTAAAGTTCCTTAGTTGTATATTATATGGTTTATACGGTTCCTATATTATTCAATTATAATAATAATTGAATATTATTTTCAAACAGGATGGCTTTTCACTACAAAATGGTTCATAGCACTCCCACAATAGCCATCTGAGCCCTTCACCGATGCTCTTCTTGGGCATGCTGTTGCATTTTATTATGTATTCCTGAACATCACTGTAAATAAATATCTATTATATCTGTCTTGCTTCAGCCTGTAAATCTTAACTCTCCAGATTCTTGGTCTCTTTATTATATAATTGGCTCTGGATGTGACTTGGCTAGTTTACATGTTTTATTGTAGACAAGTTTCACCTATTGTAAATTATAATTTTGCTATAGTCCTACACACAGACAAGTGCACCTCTATTCCCCCTCCCCTGCTGAACTTCAAGGCTTACATTCTAGGCTTCCTCTTGTTGCCTTTCCAAGATATTGGTTATTTGGCTATTATCTTCAAAAATCATAGAAGGCAGCTGGGTATTGCTGAAAATGGCTCTCACTAACTGGGAACTGGTAATCCTTGCTGTGCCAGCTTCATTCTATTGCCATCTTCCTTTTTTTCCATCCCAGGGTAAAAAACTTCAAACTGTGCAATCTTTCCTCCCAGGAGAATTTTTTAGCCACACTCAAACGATCATGTGATTGGATTATATCTCTTCTTTTCCCAGTTCTAGAATATACTTTTTTTCAACCATCATTTGCATTCATCAGAAGTATACCCAATGTTCCACACATGGGCACCTGAACACTTAGCAGACCATGCCTTGGCTTGAAAGCAAACCAATGTCAGTCTAGATTAGAACATGCAAGGGGGACCACTAAAGAATTCTGAGGCTGTAGGTTGGTCTCAGAAAGTACAGGAAGAATGAAGGCAATGCCAAACAAATTCTAGGTATGAAAACTCTGTGGATGCGTCCATGCAAAGATCAGGACTCCACAAACATTACTTTAATAGGAAATTGAGAATTTTTAATTTTGCATTCCTCAAAATTTCCACCATCTGACAGCTGATCAAATATCTAGCCATGCTACAGCAGATTTCTTTCCCTATGAAAACATATGGAGAACAAAACCCACAGTCTATTTTACCAAATCAGAGCCTCTCTCATGGAGGCCTAACAGGAAATAAAATGTTACAGATGATGCAACAAAGATTTGAGCAATAAGAGATCTTTGTAGCAGACCCTTGCTGGGATAGTTGCCAGCAATGTTCAATTAATGACCCTTGTAGAAACCAAGCTGGTGTGTGCAATTATTCTTTATGAAGAAAACAGGAGATAAAAGTTTATTAAGAGCTGTCTCATTTCTCAGAAAGCTAATAAAGTAACTTCCATCGTGCCCTGGATTTGTGTGCAATTTACAGCCTTGCCAAATTCTGTTACCTATTGGGTTCACTCCATCCACATTTAAAGAGGATAAACTAGATATCACTACAGATCCCAGACTGAAGTCAATTAACTACACAGTCTAGTGTAATGTGATGGTAACAGGTATACTCTCCCCACTACCAAACTTATGAAATGCCCCCCTCCCTTAAAGTGCCCATATAATAAAATATCCACAGCAAGCTGAATTGACCTTGAGTAGCAACAGGGAGAAGAAACATCAATAAGCCAGATTGTGTAAGTTCACTGGCCATATCTCAGAGATACGTTAGCTAGTGTGCTAAGCTAGGAGGAAAGGATAAATAATAAGGTCACCCAGGTGGATTTATCAAAAACATTCCAAAGTCACCCTTACCCCCTTCATCAACCAACCCCAGATAAGTAGGGATGAACACCAGACAAACAATTTAGCAGAAAACAATACTTCTTTCAAGGAACAACCAAGGAGAAAACCACCACCCTTCACAACACTGTCAGGGTAAGCTACTGTATATAAACAGGGAACAAACCAGTGGTGGGATTCAGCAGGTTTGCACTGGTTTGGGTGAATCAGTTGTTAAACCATCCATCCCCTGATATCAAAGTGGATCCTGGGTGCTACGCTGCCCTGCAATGGAGAAATGGACAATGGAGCGGCTGGCATGAGGGAAGGAAAAGGCCACTTCCCCTCTTTCTTCTCCCTGATCTACCTTTTTCCCTTGTGCCAGCCACTCCATTTCCCATTTCTCCATTGCAGTGGAGCATCCAGGATCCACTTTGAAAGGGTGGGGACAATTTAACAACTGGTTCTTCCAGGATCATGGGGAGACTGTGTGTGGTGGAGTTGGAGGATGGGGATGGGGATTGGCCATGCCTCCCACAACAGCCAACCTGACCCTGGGCAGGTTATTTAATTTAACAATTAAATAATTGTTAAATTATTTGAATCCCACCACTGGAACAAACCCAAGTGTTCCCAGCACTGATGATGTTACCTAGTAGAATAATAAAATGTCTGCAAGCAAACAACCAAGCCAAGAGAACATCAAGGACTCCACAACTCAAACCTGAGCTACATGTATTCTCTTCTATCAGAGCTTGATAATAGTATTTTCTAATCCCTCATTCAAGTCATCTGCAAATATGTAGAATTTTTCAACCAGTTCTGTATCTGAAATGAAGGAAAGTATTTTTGTGACAATACTTCTCTTTGCTGAGAAGTCCCTGTGCAGTGGAAACCTAGAGGAGATTCTTTGCTGTTAGGGAAGAGAAACTTCATATTTGCAACTTTAAAGAAGTATTTAGGGCATGGTTAACACACCCATGGAAAGGGAAATACATTTGAGTTCATGGAAGCCGAATAATTGTGGGCTACTGAGCAATACCCTCAGTAACCTACAATAGATTGTGTGATACATGGTATGGAGTCATAAACCTCTCTGGCCTTGTGTTACACTTACTTAGTATTCAGAAGGGAAATTTGCCCGTTGGAGAATGGGGGAACGGGTACATATTCCATGTTAAGACAGCAATATAAGAGTGGCTCCCAAAACTGTAGGTGCTAAAAAACACAGGAAATTATGCTCAATTGCTCCATCAATCCAGTAATGTTGCCATATTGAGATTTAAAATATACTTACAGGTATCTTTGGAGACCCCCCCTATGTTTCTTATAGGTACTATTTTAAAAGTAGGACATGCACAAAAGAGGAAAAAGAAGGTACACAGAATACCAGCTGCTCTTGGATTGGATTTCCTTGGAAATAGGAAAAAGTATTGTATGTTCAGCCCTTTAATGAAATAGGCAATTCAAACCTATTTAGAAACTATTGCTTACATTTAGAAAGTGACAACAATGTTTTTTGCCTCGATAGGCATCACTGTACGTTTATTTCCACAGAACAGCATCTGTCATTTTATTTTATTATGTTCATTAGCACTGGACCAGTTGAGATATTTTATAATCTTTAAAAAAAAACAAAAACCACTGTACAATTGGGTGTCATCAGCAACTTGGCTATTCCAAGGCACGCATAATTCGATCTCATTTATGAAGAAGACAAAAAGCATCATTCTCATTTCAGACTTGGTAACTATTAGCTCATCTTTCTGTCTTCTAATAGATTATTCATGTCATCCTACTTCACAGTTTACTCACTTAAGAGGTTACTAATTTATGTTTCAAGATGCTCACTGTGCCATTGAATTAGGAATCTTTTTATGCAGCACTAAAGCACATAACAAAACACATGTGTGGGATGTGGGCTCAGACTGAAGGATACTTTTCTATTTGATCATTTTTATTAACAGGCATTGAGCACTCACAAAGAACTCTAAAAGATGAGTGCAGGGATAAATGAGTGCCTGGGTCCACCTCTGACTGCCCAGACGGCCTCTGCCCTTCCCCAGCCTCCTCCATATCCTCTGGAGCCACACTTCCACTCTGTCGGCTGTTCCTCCTCTCCCACAAAGTCAGTCTCCACCAGGGGTATGACAGCGATCGATTGCAAAGATCATTTACGGAGTATAAAGAACATGGGTCCTAGAACACTGCCTTGGGAGACACCGCTGTTAACTGGTGCAGGATTTGATAGGACACTTCCTTTTTTTACTATTTGTGTCTGTTTGAAGGGATCTGAAAATGCTGTAAGAGTTTAGTTTTAACAGTAGTTTGTCATGTGCCACTGAATCAAAGACTTTGCAGAAGTCTATGTAAATTGCATCTATTGCTTTACCCTGGCCGAGTCAAGTAGTCCTTATGTTTTTACAATGTAGGAGTTGCAGATTGCAGGACAATTTTTTCCTGAAACCAAATTGTGTTTTGGAGAGTAGGTTGTTTGAGTCTAGGTGGAGGGTAATGGGTTGGATTGATTCTATGACTTTACATGTGATGCAACACAGTGAGATTGGTCCATAGTTTTCACCAGGCTGGGGTCACCTTTTTTGAAGATAAGGATGACCGTTGCTAAGGACCATAGGTTCGGTAAGGAGCTGGTTCTGAATGATATCTCATATATTATGTTTAGGTGTTCTGCTATGGCACTAGAGAGCTTTTTAAACATACATAAGTATACTCTTGCTTGCAGTGGTAATTGGAGCATTCTGCCTTTATCTGTTGGCATAAGGTGTTGTATCAGTTTTTAAATTTTGCTAAGTAGCTAGTTTTGTTTTTTTTGCCACAGTGATTTTTTTCTGAAGTTTCCTTATTGTTTTGGGTAATTTGTTTTTTTTGGGGGGAGTGTTATTAATGGTACATATAGTTTGATGACTTTTTTGAGTTCAAGCAAGAATGCATTATAATGGTCTTCTGTAGTATTACAGCCAGAGAACAGAATGTGCCAATCAAGAGATGATAGGTTGGCAGCTATGAGATCATAGTTGGCCTTTTTGAAGTTGTTTTTTAGGGGGATCCATCATTATGATCCTCTTTGTGAGGGCATAAATTGAGACAAAAGTCAATCATGCTGTGGTGACTGTTTGAAAAGGGTTCCTGTATGTTCACTTACTAACTCTGATTTAGATTAAACGGAGCAGAATGCATCAACCTGATTTCATATGAAATATGCAAATATTTACTTGTGTTTATGTTTTTTGCTTCCTTCATGGCCCTTTTTTGCTTTTATACCTTGACTTTTAGATTGTAAGAATGTATATTTTTAATTGATGGTTGATTCTAACTGTTCTGAAGCCTTTTTGTTTGACTGAAGAATGGAAAGAAAATGTTAATGTTTATCTATTAATTGTATTAAGTATTTTTGTATATCTGTGAATTTGGAAATCATCATGATTGATAATACAAAAGTACTATATATCCTCCTAATGGGAAACAAGATGACCCATAGACATGTTCCACTTCTTTTCTAGCTTCTGCTTCCTTTTCTCCATTCTGATGGCTATTAATCTTGAATCAGATGTGGAGCTTATACCTTTCCAAGGAGAAGTCATAGACTGTATTGAATAGTTAATAACCTACTAGAGACAGTTGTATTTTGGAATACAGTCAGATGCTTTTGTTGGATGTATGAAGTAGGAAAGGACAGTTGGAGAGGAAAGACTACAGCAGTTGTATATTCCTAAGCATGAAGCCATTGATGTGATAAAGGGTACCATTGTCTGAAAGAAAAACAAGAAGTATAAAAGGAAACTAAGAATATATTTTATTCCCCTTCAGACTAGTCTGTATGTTTCTGAACAACAAGAATAAGAACAAAATAGCGAGACAAATGTTTGGAAAAAACCACACCATTTTTTGACCAAGCATGTGGGATGTTTCATGGGCATTACAAAGGACAAATGAAGTTACCCACTTCTGTTGCTATTTTTTTGCTAATTCCTCATCTGTCCACCTGCATGTACTATATTTGGTGTCTTGTCTACAAACTCTATTCCAGACTGGCTGATTGTAACATCAAATATATAACCACATAGGCTTTTTTAGTCATATTTCCTGCAATCTAGTTTGGTGTGGTTTACCTTAAGTTTGTATCTATTGTGTGCTCTGTGTATTGTTGTGGTTGAAGCTGAAGTAGTTCATCATTGACTAATCCCTCCAAACTCGATTGCAGAAAGTAACTTCAGCAACAGAGTGGTCAATGCCTGGAACGCACTACCTGGCTCTGTTTGTTACATCCTCAAACCCCGCCTCCTGTAACCTCAAACTAACCACGATTGACCTCACTCCATTCCTAAGAGGTCTGCAAGGAGCTTGCCTAAGTTGCACCATGGTGCCTCCCGCCCCTGTCCTACTGTCCCCATTTATTCGTACCTATTTTCCTGTATCCTTACTCATGTTTATGCTTATACCTATTCTCTTGTAAGCGATTGACAAATCAAATAAATAAAAAATAAATCAATACAGAAATGTGGTGGGGAACAGAACAAATTCCCATCACCCCTAACTGACCGGGAGCGAGGGGGGACTGTATGCCGAAGTCTCTGCTGGGCACCCCGTCGGCTCCAGCTCTCCCCTCGACGGAAGGGAGCGCGAATCCCGTTCGCGACTTAAGTTTGGCCGCTCGCGGGAAGGGACCGCACGAAAACTTCGCGGAGGCGGGAGCGGGGAGGAGAGGAGGAGGAGGAGGAGGAGGAGGAGGAGGCTGGCTCTGGGGAAGCCACACGGGGGGCGGCGGCGGCGGCGGCCTCGGCGATCATGCAGAGAAGCCGCTCTTTGCACCAAGCTGTGGAGAAGGTGCGCCGAGGAGCCGCCTTGCCACGGCCGCCCCGAGCACAGCAGACCGGCCCACGCTGCAACCGCAAGCGCGGCGAACGACCCAGCCGAGTCCAGCGTCTGCCCAACGCTCCGCGGCCGGCTCCACCTCCTCCTCCTCCTCCTCCTCCTCCACCGCCTCGTCCGCTACCCCCCTGACGAGCCCGGACGGGCGGTCCGAGCCCCTCTGCATGGATGTCAAGGCGGCGCCCAACGGGGTAGCCACCATCGAGGACCGAATCCTTCGAATCACCGGCTACTATGGCTACTACCCCGGGTACTCCAGCCAGAAAAGTAAGGTAGAAAGCGGCGCGCACTGCGCCGGTGGGGGGGGGGGCAATCCGCGCGTGGGGGCTGCGCTGCGCTGGGTTGCGGGAGGGCTGGCCGGCTGAAGGCGCGCACTTCCCCTCTCCCCTCTCCGTTTCCTCTGGCGGGAGGGTCTCGCTTCATCCAGGGGTCTCGCAGGAAACCTGCGCACACCTGAGCCGCTCGTTTTGGGAAGCAGCGAAATGTCCTCGCTTCCTTTTTTCTTTTCACCCCCTCGTGGCCTGCGCGACTTTGCTGTCGCGCTCCTCCAGAGATGGGTCTTTTCATAAAATAACTCAAAAATAAAAACCGGGCAGCGGGTAGGGCAAGGGGGAGGGAGAATCGGGGGAGGGGGGGGTTTAAGTGCGCTGGATTCCGGGGGTCGAGGGGGAAGCGGAGGACGGAGAGAAGAAGAAGGTGCGGTCCCTTTCCACGCTCCGCATCTTTGGCTGGGGAATGTCCACTTGCCTCCGGCTGCTTCGTGATTTGCCGTGGGTGGGCGGCTGTTTCTCCCTCCCACCTCCTACGAAAATGGGGGGCTCGGCCAAGAAAGGGGGGGGGGGTTTCCTTCTTGGTGCCTGCGTGGCGTGTGCGCGCGCGTTGGAAGGAGCCGAAAAAGGCGACCGCGGGCATAAAGGAGCGCACTGGCTTGCGCATTTGCACCGCGAAAGGTGCGGGGTTGCAGTTGCACGTGCGAGAGAGAGAGAGAGAGAGAGAGAGAGAAAGACGGAATCGCGCGCACGCTTGAGGATTGCTGCATCGAGCTTTGCCTGGCCTGCCTGTGAAGGGATGGGTTGGGATCGGCAGCGGGATAAAAGCTGCAGTAAGAAGCGTCCCCCCGCGGCCTCCGTGCATGTGGGAATCCGGCTAGGGATTCGCTGCGCTTCAAAGACGACTAAGCAGAGAAGGTGTCGCAAGAGAGAGGCTTAAAAAAACTACGAGGCACGGAAGGCATGGACAGGGGGAGATGGTTTCATATGATTAAAAAGGGATCGTGGAGGGATTCCAAGAAATGATTTTCAGGAAGGCGCAACCGTGTGGCTGGTGGAAATGCCTTCCTTGGTGGATAACTTGTGTACCATTTTAAGTTTCTGAAATAAACTTTTAATAGCATGTTTCCCAAGTTCAGGCGAAGTGATTCATAAAAGGAGAAAGGACAAGGTCCATTGTTTGAAAACGGGTCTGAGTTTCAAACACAAAATGAAGTTGTCCCTACAAAGTACGCAAGCATGAGCAGCACATGGAGCAAACCGCCATTCTGTTTGATGGGTTGAAGGAAGACTGATTCACAAGCGCTGAGAGCAGTTTATTTCTGACCATTTGCCTTGGCTGTTAAATGGAACAAATCACATGCAGAGGCAATAAGAGCCTTGGTCCTCGTTTCCCACCAGTTCTGCCAAGCCTTTTCTTGGATTGTGGCCAAAGTATTCATCTTATGTGGGTTCTTAAGTTTGCAGCAGTGCAGCCTTCCTATGCATATTTCACATATTTCTAGGTGGTCTGTATGGTTTAAGCATTTGTACCACCCAATTTATAACTCAGTGGGGCCAACATATCCAACACAGCTTCCTCCTCCTATTTTCCCACCACAACACTGGGAGGTGGGTTGGGGCTGAAAGAGACTGACTGGCCTGAGGTCTACTAGCTCATGGGTCTCCCCAACCTTGGCCGACCTCGGGAATTGAAGTCCACAAGTCTTAAAGTGGCCAAGGTTGGAGACCCCTGCACTAGCTGGCTTTCATGGCTAAAGGCAGGATGTGAACTCACAATCTCCCAGTTTCTAGCCTAGTATCTTAACCACTGGACCAAATTGGCTATTAGTTGGGATGGGATTATTTGATGGTATGAAACGAAACATTGTAGGGAATAAGGAAGAAGATTTTGATGGAAATAATGCAAAAACCGCTTCCTACACAGAAAGGGCTGAAGCATTTTTAAAGTCCAGAACAACATTCAGAGGCAGCTCAAGCAGACACTCCTAACACACATATACACCCCCCCCCCGATTCGCTGGCATATAATAAAGGGGGTTTAGTACAATCAGACTTGCAAGTCATTGTTACAGTCGGTCTCAACGAAGTAGTTTCAGCTTTTCTGTTGAGTTAATTTCCTGGACTCATCTACCTAGTGGTGCTGGCAGATATGATCAATACAGGTAGTCCTCAACTTATGACCACAATTCAGCTCAAAATGTATGTTGCTAAGTGAGAAATTTGTTAAGTGACTTATGTCTCATTTTACGACTTTTCTTGCCATATTTGCTAAGTGAATCACTGCTGTTGTTAAATTAGTAACACAGTTGTTAAGTGAATCTGGCTTCCCCTTTGACTTTGCTTTCAGAAGGTCACAAAAGGGACACTGCAACCATCATAAATGAGAGTTAGTTGTCAAGCAACTGAATATAAAGCTCATGACCATGGGCATGCTGCGCCAGTCATAAGTTTGAAAAATGGTCATAAGTCACTTTTATCAGTGTCGTAACTTTGAACAGTCACTAAATGAACTATTGTAAGCTGGGGACTACCTGAATGCTGTTGATACTCAGCTGTATATTTCCACCACTGTCTGGCCACAAGTGTCATTGACTGGTGGCTGTTGATGGGGTGTGTGTCTCTGAATATGGATGAACAGTGTGCTGTCCCAGCCAGTCTATGGGAATTGGATAGTTACTTAGGAATTATGAGCTGTCCCCTTTAGGGAAGGCATCATGGTAAATGTAGTTAAAGGTATCCTGGGAAATGTAGTCCAGGTCACGTGGCCACATCTGTAATCCCAACTGATCACTAATTTGACCCTCAATGGGTTGGGGGAGTTTCCCTCACTTTTGTCTGAACTCTCTAACTCATGCCAACTTCTATCGCTATGAGATGGGTTAGGAGATAACCATATTTTACTATGATTTCAACTATGCAAAGAATTGGACATTAGATGCATCTCGACATAACTGTGAGTTACCTTGAGGATACCTAATATAATCTAATAAAAGAAACATTGTATGGAAGAGTTTATAGAGTTATTCTATCTATCTTTATATTCAGCAAGTGAATCAAAGGACAGAACAGTAGGGCTTCCTAATACTGGAGGTTTTTTTCCATCCTTAGTTCTGGACGGAAACAGCGGGACTAGTATGCATTTGGGGTATCTTACTGGGCTATGGCTCCATTTTAAAGAATAGGTGATAGCCATGACCTTTTTTTGCACAACTTCCATGTTGTGCACCAATTGCGCTCCTTCCTAGGTCAGGAGGCATGTGCGTGGTCACTCAGGCCTTGGTCACCTTTTGAGTAGATTACTTCAATGTGCTCTCCAAAGGGCTGTCCTAAAAGAATATCTATGTTCTGGCCCAAACCTTGTTCCAAGGAAACAAACATGAAATAGAGGTAACAGAGCAAAACCTTTTAATGATTCTTTACGAATTCCGTTCCTTCACTAAAAAGCTATTTCAAACAAATTGTCTCTGATAAGAACAAGCTTTGCCAAGGTTCTGCAAGGCTGCCAAGAACTCTAGATAAAGTTACTAAGAAATATTTCAAACACAAAGAGTCTCCAAAAACCAACCAAGATATTCCAAACATCCACCAGGCTTGAGTGCAAAAGCTTCTTTGCTTCCTGCAAAGAACTTTGGTTTCTCAGCTGGCTTTTATCTCTTAAGGGAGGGTCTTGCAGCCTTACTCCTAAGTCACCCATGCTGCTGCAGCTGCTTTTTCCTTTGAGCAGCCCTGCATGCACGCACACTGGGCACAGGCTTCTTGGGGACCTCTTCATCACTGCTGCCAACCTCCACAATCTCCAAAGGCAGTATTCCATTCCCTGATGGTCTTGGCCCCATCCCTGCATCACAAATAGGCCCCTCATCTGAGTCCTCACTCTCCGAGACCTCAGCCATCCTCACCTGCTGCCAGAGATAGATTGTATATTGTGTAAACAACAATTTACAACCTTCAGTTGGTCCAGAATGTAATGACAGAGGCAATTATGGATGGGTGGAAGTTACAACTTTGCAAACTGCACTTGTTTGCTGGTGGTGGAAAAGAGTTATTAAAGGACATGAAAATTTAATCTAGCCAAGCTGTGTCTTGTGGGCCTTTTGCTAAAACTAGGCAAGGAGTTCAGTTAAGCTATCGTGTGTTAGATCTCTGACATACTGCCGGGTCTCCCCTGGGAAGCCTGACGTGAGAAGTAGCTGTCTTTATGATGGTGAAGGTTGGGGATAAAAATACTGACCTTGCAATTCAGCACTCCTCAGATAGATCACTTGACAGCCTCCTGAAGCCTACACAGGGCTGCTCCAGATCGCAAAAGGCCTTCATTCTTGAAGCAGCTTCAGAGAACGGTCTTCTGGAGTCTCTGAAAACTTCACAAAAGCACGGCCAGTCCCCTTTCTCCTGTGATTTTTCTGAACTTTGGAGGCTGTATTAGAGCAGTCCTAATTTTTACATGGCCTCTGTAGTCTCTAAAAATTATGGCAGGTGTGCTTTTGAGAATAGTTGTTGTCAGGTGCTGGTGGACATTGGTGTGTCATCCAAAGCATTGTCACTTTTGACAGATGGATCATAGGTTTGCCATCAATTGTAAGCAGTACTGAGCTAACTAAACAGTCCAGATAAAATATCTATTCCTTTAACGGATCTGCAGCTCGAGGTTGAACTTGGTGCTCTTTGATTTGGTGGTTTTCTTGCAGAGATGGGTATGTTTCCTCTTGCTACTTTCTTGGTTGGGGTATTTGTTTCTGCTTGATTGTCTGCTTATCTGGGTGCTAGATGTTGGAGAAAAAAATATTCTGGTCCAGCCTCATCAAGGAATTGCATGGAAGTTTTACCCTTATAGGATTCAATTTTCCACCCTGCATTTAGATTAGTGTTAGTCATCAGAAAGTGAATGACTGGAGCTTGCTTGTGTGTGTGTGCTTGTTTTCTAGAGAACTCTTCTATGAGCCAGAAGGCAAGCAAATGGTTTTGTTGAAATAGAATATTTCTGTGTTGGAAACTTTCAATTAATGCTGGCGCCCAGTGGCAATTGGAGCAGGCCAGTCTATTGAGGACAGCAGCCCTTTATCTGATCAGGAAACATCAGATGACCTGCTGCTGGTTGCTTTTTTGGGTTGTATTTTTAAAGACAGAAACAGCGTGCGTCTAATGAAAAGAGATTTCATTTTTTACATCGTTGCAGAATGACCCAATGCAATTTTTATTGTTTCAGCATGATTTTCTACTTGGCACAGACTGTGATAGCCCTGGGCATTAACCTTAAACATATGCCTATTTAAATCTCTTCCAGGGCAAAAACAGAACTTCATTTAGTCAGATGGGGGGGGGGGGGAGGAATGAAGAGGGGGAAATTGCAAAAGATTGGGCCTCTTTTGTTTTTGTTTTTCAATGAGTATTTAAACTCTGTAGAAAGAAAAGAAAGGAACAGAACAGAATAACAGATTTGGAAGGGACCTTGGAAGTCTTCTAGTCCAACTCCCTGCTCAGGCAGGAATCCTATATCATTTCAGAAAAATGATTATCCAATGTCTTCTTAAAAAACCCCAGTATTGGAGCATTTACAACTTCTGGAGGCAAGTTGTTCAACTGATTAATTGTTTTAACTGTCAGGAAATGTCTCCTTAGTTCTAAGTTGCTTCTCTCCTTGATTAGTTTCCACCCATTGCTTCTTGTTCTGACCTCAGATGCTTTGGAGAGTAGCTTGACTCCCTCTTCTTTGTCACAGTCCCTGAGATATCAGAACACTGCTACCATGTCACCCATAGTCCTTCTTTTCATTCAACTAGACATATCCAATTCCAGTAACTGTTCTTTATATGTTTTAGCCTCCAGTCCCCTAATAATTCTCTGTATAATCAGTAAAGTTTGTTTTCAGTAAATTAAGCAAGGATGAAAAAAGGTAGTGTTGAAAGGAACTCAAATCTTTTTTTGCCATTAAAACCTTCCCTTTGTTCCCTGTCATTCAAACTTGCAGCCATTTCTGGAGCAAAAAGTTAGAAATGACATTTGTAGCAAAAGGTAACAGGCTTGAACCAAAGGCTAAAGTTGATAAAAGGTTCAACAGCCTATGCAGGTAATCATTCCATTCAGAATGCCAGAGATTCTTCCATTAATAAAAAGCAGATCATTTCCTCCATGAGATTGCTACCTTCATCTGTAATGCTAATTAAGTGGGAGACGGCAGCTCAGTGGGATGCCTACTACAGCATTCCCTTTAGGAAAACCGGTCAATTACACTTTGTAAGTATTCCTAGAAAGCGGGTTGTTTCTGCTTGCTTTCAAAGAATAAAGACAAGACATTTCCTCTAAAAGAAACTACCCAGGGAACTCCTGGCCATCTCCGAATGGCTGATCTGATTCTTTGAGTGTACTGTGCTTTCCGAAATAAAAATTGCCTCTTCGAGCAAGCTGTAAGGAATCCAGAAAGTATCCATGATATTAATCACTCTGAGACGTTATCTCTCCAATTGATTTATTAGAAACAGATCTGGTGTATCAAAAGCAATTTCCCAAGTGAAAGTTTTTTTGTGCATTACACAGAATCCACCTTCTCTCTTCCCTTCTCTCCTCCTACTTCTACACTTCATAAATCACAAGAACCAATTAACTGCAACTGGAAACTCTTAATACTATATACAGAATAACCTTGAACTTTTCAACTCCCCCCCCCCCAAAAAAAATGTGGCAGCTGAATTTCAAAGCTGACACAAGCATTCTTTCAAACCTGACTCTAAATGGACCTAATTTTCCTTCCAAGAGTAGTGAAATGTCTATGTCTTTCTCAGATGGTGAAGGTAGCATTTAAGACTGGACTGTTGTGGCAAATAGGCAAAAATCTATAGGAAACAATTATCTAAGGCAGCCTGAAAACCTCCTATTTTTCCCCCCTCCTCCTAACTTTGGGCCTTTACAGTAGATTCTCGGAGTGCAAGAGGATGTAACTTCTAAAAAAAGAAGTCTGCAGGAGAGAACACAAATTTAGCAGTCACTTCCCAAAAACCTCTTTTAAACTGACCCACATCTTTTTGATGTTCCACCTGAACAGAGACTTATCACCACCTCATCCCAAACTCCAGACAAATTTGAGAAGGAATGGGCATAGAATTTGCCAATGTGTAATTCATAAAAAAGTTGCCCGAGCTTTTAAGCTTCCAGTTTCTGGGAAAATTGTCAACATTTCTCCTTTGCTAGAAGTTAGGCGGGAGGATGGCAGCTTGGTAATAGCCCATCAATTTCAGGCAGAAAGTTCAACCTTCCATCTTGGCAGTCTCCAAACCGAATGGCTCTCAGTAGGGATATGCATAAAACAGACAGTAGGTTTTGTTTGAAACCTGGAATAAACCAGCATGTCCTGAGAGTTTTGCTGCACCATCTGTTTGGCCCCAGTAGAGCAGAAACAAAACCAATGGTATTTTAGCTGTCCTTAATTTTGAAGGAAAAAAAAATCAAGAGGATTGAAGCACTGAAGATGCCACCTAGTTTGGACAATGAAACATATGCAAGAAGACCAAGCTCAGGGAGCACTAAAGACAGAAAAATGGTTGTCATTTCAACCTTGAGCTACAAATATTCTCCTTTATTGATCTTTTTTTAGTTTTTGGGTAGGTTCCCTCCTTCATTCTTCCCCCTTCCTCTCAACATTCCCTTGATGGAGTATCCCTCTTTCTTCATCTTCTCTGGGTCTTCCTTCCCTTCCCTTTTCTCCCTTTATCCCCCAATGTGGTTGGGTTTTTCTCTCCTCCCCATGGGCAATGTTTTGTTCTATTCCAGACCAAAATAACTTTTTTTGATGCTGTATACAACAGTGTTTCTCAACATTGGCAGCTTGAAGATATGTGGGCTTCAGCTCCCAGAATTCCCCAGCCAATTTGCATTACATGCCAAAATATCCGAAGCCCTCATGTTTCACTTTGGGTATGAATCACCTAAAAGCAGCTGTTGCATGCTCAGATTGCAACTGTAACTGACCAATAAAGGAGACTATTTGTAGCTTAGAATTGAAATGAGAGGTCTTTGGTGCTTACAGAGTTTGGTTGTTTTCTTGTAGATGTTTCATTACCCAAACTAGCTAACATCATCGGTGCTAGTCAATTGTATCCGAAATACCTAAAAGTGTATCTTTCCTTAATCTGGATCAAGTTCTGCTGAAGATATTGTTCTTTATATTCTATTATTGAAAGAAGCGTGTTTTTCATCTGCGGAAGAAAGGCCCTTTATCTTGGCCCTTTATCTTGGCCCTCCTACGATTTTATTTTTTAACAGTTTCTCTGATTAAAATATAGTGATAGATAATATATAATATCCATATGGTCATAGATAGCTTAATTTTTTACTGAAAGTGTTTTCAAGGTTCTTGGCTTAAACAGATGATATTTTTAAATATTTTTTATCTTGAATTCCTATTTGAGATAATTACATACTGTTAAAGCAAGTAAATAACTTAGTTGGTGGACGAGGGACTCAACATATTTTCCACTTCGTAGGTCATCTGTTTTTCTCATTCTTCCTATCTCACTGGTAGTTTATACTCTGATACTGTGTAGTTAGATTCTGTTTTGGGTTTGAGATTTTTTGTTCCAGCACCTCCTACTTCTATATTTATACAGAATCTCATTTGTCATTTTGTATCCTTTTTTCATATTTTAGATGAATTTGTTTGTCAACATGCTCTGCTTTGTTCTCATGATCTTATTGTTTGATGCCATCTTGGGTCACCTAAGTGCTTCTGC
>BLBF01000042.1:6323314-6335547 GCA_015471245.1 Laticauda colubrina | reverse complement strand
CCTCCTCCTCCTCCTCCTCCTCCTCCTCCTCCCAGTTTCACCATGCTGGCTGATTTAAAAAAAAATCTAAACATGGTTGGGTAGGTATATCAGAAATTCCCAGGACTATGTACTAGACCAGCAGCCCCCAACCTTTTGGGCACCAGGGACTGGTTCCATGGAGGAACGTTTTTCTGTGGACCAGAAGAGGTGTAGTTTTGCATGCTGCCTCTCTCCCGTGGATGGGGCTTTGCTTTTTTGCATGGACTGGTTGCCGACATGCCATGGACCAATGCCAGTCCACGGATTGGTGGTTGGGGACCCCTGTATTAGACCAGGGCTCTCCAAACTTGGCAACTTTAAGAGTTGTGGCCTTCAATTCTCTGAACTCCTCAGCTAACCATGCTGGTTGGGGAATTCTGGGAACTGAAGTTCACAAAGCTGCCAATTTTGGAGACTTCTGCACTAGACTGAAAATATTCTAGAAGAAAGTCATGGAAAACCACTTCTGAGGTTTTGCTGAGAGAGCAGAGTCTATTTTATCTTTTCCTTTCCTTTTTGTACAGCATTTTATCAATATGGGAGCTACTAGGTACTATTAGCAGCTCTGGATCTACATGAATAATCCATATTGATTCATTTGGGGGAAAAGCTATATACTGATTATCCCCATCTGGTCTAAAGCAGTTTTGCTTTAGACATGTTCCTATACTTCAGAAGTATGACTGGACTTGATGTTAACCCAGTCAAATAAAAGAAATTTAATCCTATTTTCTTTCTCAGGCTTCCACCTTCTTTAAGAAGTTATAAGAATAAATACCCATCTGGTTCAGTTCCAAGCCAGGAGAAAGACATTGGAAACATGGAGGCTGATTGGAAAGATGGTTTAATGATGAAGCAGAACCACATGTGATTCTGAGCAGCTGACCAAAATGGAGTTGAGAGTGGAAGGTTTTTATACATTCTCTTCAGCTTTGCACTTGAGCTTCTATTCCTGTGCAAAAGCATGTATTCTAATGGCTATTGTCAGACTCCCATGGGCCATATAGGGGTTATGTACGGGTCATAGCTGGCTCTATAGGCAAAGTTGAAATCCTAAGTGTTTGTCTGAGTTACGTTTGGTTGAAGTTTGGACTGCTGTGTGGGTGATGCAATGAAGGGGTTTGTGTTCTGAAAGGATGTTGGGTAATTCCTATTATGGCTTAATGGCTTTCATCCTGTTTTGGCTCTTGGGTGAGGGTATTTCCTTATGATACTTGTCTTCTTTCAATAAGCTCTTTAACTTGTAAGTGCTGTGGGCTATTAAGGAAAGTGGGGGTTGCTTTCTGCCTCTAAAACATGTTTCTCCATTTCTCCCTTTGGGAAATACAGTATAATAATCTGCCTTTTCTAATATTTCATTCTTTTAGGAGGGATGGTGGCTTCCCATAGTGATGAGCATCTTTGAAGGGTCAAGTTGCATTTTTCTGCTGTTGTGTTGCTTCTTGGTTTTTCAAATACTTGAAATGAGCTTCCCAAACATGGTCTCCCTATCTCAGTTGGAAATGCAATTTTCAAGACAAGCAGCCCTCTAATTACGGCCTCAATTGAGGCCAAAATTTCCATTGTTAAGCAAGACCATTGTTAAGTGAGCTTTGCCCCATTTTATATTTTTCTCGCCGCAATTGTTAAGCAAAACACTGCAGTTGTTAGTAACAAAGTTGTTAAATGAATCTCTGTTGCAAAAGGTCCCAAGACACTGCCACCATCAGAAACAAATCAGTTTCCAAGCATCCAGTGGTGATCCTGTGACCAGGGAGATGCTGCAATATTTGAAAGTGTGAAAAATGGACATACTGTAAGTCATTTTTTTCAAACAGCTTTGAATAATCACTAAACAAACTGTTGTAAATCAAGGACGACTTGTTTTCCCAGTCAGTGTGATCAAAGGCTACTGGACAATTGTGGACTTTACATTCCCAACACATCTAAAGGGTGCCAGGTCAGGAAAGGCTTCTTTGAGCGTATACTAAGTGATGGGTTTTAAAGTTTGGGGAATCTAATCTTATTAATTATTAAGTTTCTCCTCCGGAAATATTGAATTGCTAACTAGGGCATACAAAACCTCTGCTAGACCAATACTTGAATACAGATCATCTGTCTGGAATCCGTACTGTATATTGGACATAAATAAAATTGAGCAAGTCTAGAAGTATTTCACGAGAAGAGTACTACACTCCTCTGTGCAGATTCCCACCTCCCCCATAGCTTTGGTCTGATAGCTTATTCATCTCTATTATTTATTTCCCTCCCACATCTCCAAACAAAACCCACATGCATACTGATTTGATTCTGCATTGCCACAAAACAACAGCAGGAAGCTTTTTAGTTGCCATTTGATGATGCCATATGAAGTCTGACATCTCTGAAGAAAGTTACTATTTTAGTTTAAGGAGGTTTTTTCTCTTATCTATTCCCCCCCCCCCCCAACTGCATTTCCTTTTCAAGAAATCCAACATTTGCTGAAATGTTTTTCGGGTAGGATTATAGATGGTCAATCAAGATCTTTATTGGAGCTTTTCTAGTCAATCTTCATGATATCAATTCATTGATAAATCTGATTGCAAGTAGCTTTAAAACACAAAACATTTTGCCACTTTGAGTATCTGGATGGTTTTCCTTGGAACAGCTTAACAGCTGTCTTCTTAGCAACATAAATTTTGGGCTCAACTGTGGTGATAAATTGAGGACTACCTGTATTTACAATCTGATCAGGCCTTTGCATATTACCCACAGAATATGTTGTGAGGTCTCGTCCATTGCAACCAACCATCTTTCTTCTTTTGAATAGGGTAGCCTTCTCCAATCCAGTCCCTCTGAAATAATTTTGACCCCAGATCCCATAAACCCTAATTGGTATGTCCAAAGGACATATTTTCCCTACCTTATGGGGACACTGGCCTAGATGAGGAATGTCAGATCGGGGAAGATGGAAAGCAAAGCATGATGGCTCAATTATGTAAAGCAAGTTGACAGTGGAAAATGACAGGGGATATGGTGTCAATATCATGCAAATGGGTGGAGGCTGGATTTCCACTTTTATTTATTTGGGTTTTAAAAATACTTATTCATCTTAAAAGATGGTTGGAGGCGAAAACACATGAAGAACAGTTGCAGGTATGTCTAATCTAGTGAAAAGAAGGACTAGGGGTGACATTATATCATCCAATATTTGAGTGGCTGCCACAAGGCAAAGCACCAAAGCAAGACAAAAAGCAATGGATGGAAACTAATCAAGAAAAGAGCCAACTTAGAACTAAAGGAGAAACTTTCTAAAAGGGAAAACAATAAACCAAGTGAGACAGCTGTGGGTGCTTCATCACTGGAGGCTTTTAAGAAGAGACTGGACAGCCAATTGTCTGAAATGGAATAGGGTTTCCTGATTGAGCAGAAGTTTGGCCTAGAAGCTCTCCAAGGTCTCTTCCAACTCTGTTATGCTGTTAAAGGTATGTGATGACTGCAAGAATTTACATTTAGGTTTTGTTAGTTTGCTTGAGGGAATTGAGAAAAAATAGTGCCTTGGTTTTCTTGCAGTTTTCCTGTCAAATGAGACACGAGTTGCTGCGGACATGATTTCAATCAATTGCTGAAGGGGCAATTTCAAAACTTGTTCAGAAGGGGAGATAGAAGCTACAAATGGTCTGTAGGCATGGATTGTCTCACAATATATACAAGGGGCACATTTTCAAACCAATGATACTGTATCTTCAATGAAAAGGAATCTGTAATAGATTGTTTTTTAGCACTAATGGTCAAGAATCAGTCAGATCGCGAAATCCATAGAGGAGGTGGAGTTGCTATCGTCTACAAAAAATCCCTAAATCTAAGAAAGATTAGATTTAATCTTTTAAATTAAATCTAATTTAAACAGATTTAATAGGAACTTATTCTTCCAGAGACCATCGTCTGTGAACTGTCCTCAAATACCACAACCTGTCCCTCAAACTGTCCTCAAATACCACAAAATTGTAAGCAATTGACAAATCAAATAAATGAATAAAATAAAATAAGAAACTTTGCCAACCGTGCGTATTTTGGTGGAGCCTTTTAATCTTGATTTGCTCCTGCATTTACCTTCCCCTTGAGAGTTTGTCTACATTAGTGCCCTTCTCCAAAACCTGTTTCTCCACTCCACAGTTCCTCTTCAACCAGAATTTAATTAGCTGTCATCCCTTGGACAAGACAAGAAGACAAGAACTTTTGCAAGGAAAAGGAATTGGAAAGTCTGCCTTTTATCTCCCCTGGCATTATTAAAACGGAGGGAATCTAAAAACTGGTCCCAAATATCATTTGTTGAAAAACCAAGGAAGCCAGTTTGTGAAGGGGGTAGGGGAAGAACAGCAATTAACTGATGAATAAACTCTCTCATTGTGAACTGCTTGCTCAGCTCTAATGAACATTTCAGATTTCCATCCTGATGCCAGCGATCCATTAAACCAAGCTAAATTAAAAGTCTTATCCTGTCCACTATCCCTCCCCCCAGCTTTTTGTGCTGTAATTTGTTGAGGTTGCTTTTTGCTGGCACGTAAGGAGAATCTATTTTGAACTCATCTGGTTTGCAGGTATCTGTCAAAATTCTGGATTTAACTAATTATTTTTTATTTGTTCAGTCATTCTGCCAAGTTTCATTTGCAAAACTGATAGGAGTGGAAGGGAACCAGGTCATTCATATTTGGCCTTCCTTTAACTTGAGCTCTTTCCCTTTTTTTCTTCCTCCCTTCCCTTTTCTCTACCAGCGGCAAGGGTTTATGGTAAAAATCAAATAGGTACTAGACGGAGAGGAAACATTTAAATTCCTGGATGGAAAGGATGGGAATTTAACATGGGCTTGGCAGGACTTGGGCAGAAATCCTCATGTCATCCCAGAAAATAGCTACCTCGCATTACCTTGTAAAAGAAGGTATAATGTAAACTTTTGGAAATTGCTGAGAAAAGTTGACACCAGCAGTATGTCTGTGAAAGTTCTCAATCATCCAGGTCATGGTTGTCTGAAAAGTGCTTTGTTTTTTCCTCTCCAAAAGGCAACTGGATTTTCTTGTTATTTTTAAAAATGTTTTGTTTCTCCTCCAAGACTTCTGAAGAAACTTCTTTGGTGTGAAGTGAAACATTTTCAAAGAAAAAAAATATAAACCAAGATAGTCCAGTTGCATTTTGATAAAAAGAGCACCTTTAGGACATCAGCAATATTACTAGTTTGACCTGCATAAATCAACTTAGGATGTTGAGATGTGACTCTGTTTTTATTCTATAGACAGAAGAGATATTGGACAGCCATTTGTCTGAATTGGTATAGGGTCTCTTGCTTGAGCAGGGGGTTGGGCTAGAAGACCTTCAAGTAGGTTATTCTGTTACTTATGTTACCTCCCACATTGTTGAGTGGGAGAGGCTTGTTGGAAGAGTTTTCTCTCTCTTTCTAGCTGGTTAAGCAAACAAGGAAGGATTTCTCTGGAAGGCATCTCCCCTTGTGCTGATGAAGTAGGAGCTGATGAAGAAAAGAGAGAAAGCAGGTTGGATGGATAGAGTCAGAGAAGAGCAAGCAAACCCTTTGCTGCAAAAGGTCATACCCTATCCACTTAATAGGTGGGCTATGCACTGGATTTTATTTCAGCACTGCTACAGGTGGTCCTTGAATTACAACCATTTGTTTAAAGTTATGATGGCATTGAAAAAAGTCATTAAAGTGGAATGAAACCTCTTTGCCTATAAAGGACTTGCTGCAGAGAACAGAAGATGTTATCTGGTCCCTTTTTAAATAATATGTGTACAGTGTCCCTTTAGTTTGTTTGAACATGGGGAAGCATTTCAAGCCATCACATCTCACACTTTTGGTCTTAACTAGTGCAGATTTTCCATTCCTTGTTCAGCATGACACTTGAAAAGCTCACATACAAATGGTAATGAGCAGCTGAAATACGTGAAAGCGGAAAGAACTGAAAATAAAACTGACAGAATCATCACCATGTCTTTATACAAACCGGTGGTACAGACCATTGGTGCAGTAACACTATAAATACTATGTACAGTTCTGGTTTTGACACTTCAGAAAAGATACTGGAGGGCTGGGAAGGATGCAGCAAAAGAAATCAAATGATAAGAGCAAATGAACAAACCATTTCACAGACAAATGATTGTCCAGCCCTTTTTAAAAAGTCTCCTATGAAGGAACACCCACAATTTCTGAAGGCAAGTTGTTCTATTTGTTTATTTGTTCCATTCCACTGGCAGGAAATTTCTCCTTAGTTCTAAGGTTGCTTCTCTCCTTGATTTATTTCCACCCATTGCTTCTTGTCCTACCCTCAGATGCTTTGGAGAATAGCTTGATTCCCTCTTCTTTGTGGCAGCCCCTGAGATATTGGAACACCGTTATCATGTCAAACTAGTTCTTCTCCACCTCTTTTTAATGGGTATGCACAAGGCTGAAACTAATGTCTTGGACTTTTCGGAGCCCCTCTATAGATGCCTCTAAGTAAGAGAGCAATCATATTTAGTACCTGGATAGAAGAGTGGTGTGTATGAGAAAGAGAAAAGGTTATGTTGGGATGAGCATCAGTATAATTTGTAACCTTTCCCACCTACCAGCTCCCCAGAATGAAGAAGAGAAATATTTTTTAATTAATATCTTTATTTCACTTAGCTGGGCTCTTGTATGGTTAAAAGTTCAGAAATCTATTTGTTTTAATCCTGTTTTCCCAAGCAGGCCTATAGTTTCAGTTTCAAATTTGTGATGCTGATGATACTAACAGAAGCCAAAGCTTCATTTCGTGGCTGGCAGTGCTAAAAATACAATTCTCCATGGAACTTACTTATTTCATGCTCTGAAGCGCCAATCATGTTTGTTTGAAGCAGGAAAACATTATGAAGTTAGCACTTGGTGCTGCTCAGGCACACTTTGGAAATAATTTACCACAGGAAAACAAATAACACTCATGAGAAATTGTGGGCTCCTGGCATGAGCAGTAATATTTATCAGCTTGCATTCTTTAATATGCAGGTGTTGCTGGCTGCCTTTGGTAATTGCTTCCTAACCTACATTTTAAAAAAGATTTCAAAAGGAGCTACTTCAGGAAATTGGTGCCCTAGGACATTTTTAGATGGGCTGTAGGAGGCTAGTGCTCTTCCTTTTTAAAAGCAGGATCCTGGGACTTTAAATGTTCCACATTGTTCCCAACACTATATAGATCAGGAAGATTATTCAATGAAGTTTATTCAATCTTTACACATTGGAAGTGCACCATGACAAAGACATGGTGCACCACTATATACAAGGAAGTGCACCTTGTCTTTGCCCTATGATGTTCCACTTAGATTGAGTTAGAGTTGTTCACAGAGCCACTTCAGCCTTTCCTTGGAAGAAATTTCTCCTTTTTTTCTTCTGATATTCAGCATTTGATCTAAAGCTCTTGTTTACTTGCAGGGAGATGCAGAGGTATAGATATTTCTGTCCAAACAATAGAAGCAGCACTGTATCAGTGTGATGCAAGATCTGCTCCTTCTTTCATGCATGTGATGTCATAGCACATATTATAAAGGTATTGTAGTTTAGTTTGGTGCTGCTTTCCTTATTCCTATCCCATCTTTGGATGTGATGAAGCTCATGAAATGAGAACAACTTCCAATCCTGTACCTTTCCTTTTAAGCTTGTGAGAATATGTTAGGAAGCATTGGAAATCCCTCCCTCCCTTCCCCCTCCCCTTTCCAAGTGTCTGCTGCTGGGTGGGGAATGAGCAAGGGATTATGAGATTGTCTGGGAAACTCACAGAATGTTGAAAATGAAGAACATGTTATTGGCCCTGTATTTTGGATACATTCTATAAGTTAGCACATCTAAAGTACCTTGGTTCAAAAACTGTTGCCCTATGATGCACCATTTCACCCTGTTAAAGATAATGACAACGAGAGCTTAAACCGAAAGATACCAACAATAGTTTCCCATTGTTTAGAGCCCTTTCTGTATTGAGGATATTCTGTAACCTTGCAACCGAGGATGAAAATCACACTCTGAAAAAAATCATTAAAAAGTATATGATACTAAATCAGGTAATCTCCTTATATAATTTAGTATTTTCAACTCTGCATTGATATGCTGCAGTTCTGCATGTGTTGTCAGGAGATGCTGGAAAATGAACTTAGCTTTTATGCAAAGAGCACAAACCGTACCATCCCTCTGATTCCCTCTCCACCTGAAAGTGAGCAGTGATGAAAATGAATACAAACACAGCATGTGTTACTTTCCTTCCCAGCGGTAGTTGTGGGGGGGGGGTAAATGGGTACAGGAAGCACAGCTATAGAAAGCACATCTGGCTGCATTCAGTGGTGGATGAGTTCATATAACATGCTAAACCTCATTTGCTTGATTATGTGCCATCAAATTGTTGTTGACTTCTGGTGAAGTTCACATTTTTTCCCATGCTGATCTATCCCTCACCTGCACCTTTAACTCTTCCAGTGATAGCTCCATTGCCATTGCAATTGAATGTATCCAACTCCTATCGTCAATCTTCTATCCATTCTGTGGTTTCCTGACCTGTATAAAAGTTTCTCATGAGGACAATGAGATTTTCTGGGATTCACATTTTTCTTAGCCCTTTTCAAAGCTTGACATGACTGACACAATCAAAGGCTTTTCTATCATCAATGGAGCATATAACAACTTCTTTTTGATATTCTTCAGCTTTCTCAATTATAGAAATAATGTCTTATGTCCCTTGGCCTTTTCTAAAGACAGACTGAACATTTGGCATCTCCTTTTTTGAGTAGAGCTCTAATCTGTATGGATGACCCCAAGCATTATTTTGCTAGTATGTGGAATTAAGGATATTGTAGGATAGTTTGCACATTCTGTTAACTCTCCTTTTTTGGCAATGGGATGTGTATTGACCTTTTCCAATCTATTGGTCACTGTATCATTCTTCAGATTTGCTGGCAAAGCTCACTTAGAACCTTGATTTTTCCCCCTTTGTTGGTCGCCACATTTTAGTAGGTATTCCACCAGTTCCCATTGTTTTTCAACTTGGTAATGACCAGAGTTCTTATCCAACTTCATCTTCCAGTACTAGAAGTGTAAGTAGGGAATATCTTATAAGATATCTTGGATATCTTTACTGTACAATATTTCAGTATACTCCTTCTATGCTTGATCGCCTTTGAATCAATCACTTTGGGGTTACACCATCCTCCTGAGTTCAGACACCTTATTAATCTTAATATTTAGTCCCTCTCCTCATATTGTCTGATGCAATAGTGGGATTCAATTTTTTTTTTTACTATCGGTTTTGTGGGCATATATGTGAGCTGTGGGCATGGCATGGCTTGGTGGGCATGGCAGGGGAAGGGTACTGTAAATTCAGAAAGTCCCCCAGTTTTGGATTTTATAGCCATTGTTCCAACAGGAACACCAGACTCAGTATATGACCATTGTCCTATGTAATGTTTTGGATGGCATGGAATGGGGCCATAGCCGCCATGGTGGTCATGAATTAGTGAGCTTCCTCAATCCCCATCCCTAGAGAAGGCAGATTTAAGTCCCTAATGAACAGGATCTCACATCTGGTAACCTGTGGATGACTATTGCGACGCCTTCACCCTTTCCCTAAAGTCTTGACTGATGCAACAATTGAAATCCAGCAGGGTATATAAAGGGCCACTCTACCACTTCCAGCTCTATTCAGGCCTTGGTGAAACATCATCAAGGATTAAACTGCAGGTGAGGGAAGCCTTATTATAGATTGACCTGGCATTTAAAAGCAGTGAATGAAAGCCAGTGCCCCTGAAGTTGTGCTGAATGGGAACAGGGGCTGAGATCAAGGGCTTCAGACGTTTCCTAATGTTCTCTTTGAAAATGCTGGGTATACGTTCAAGTTCAGATTATGGAAACTCAATGGCTTTCTCTTGTAGCTTAGCTTGGAGCATACACATGAGCAGTTTGTGATTTGTTCCACAGTTAGCACCTGTCTGTGTCTTTGATAACTATAATTGGGCTTCTCCACCTCCTTTTAGTACTGTTAAACCTTAATCATGGTTTAATAAAATATTGCTATATTCATGTGTCCAAATATCCCAATAAAGAAATCATATTACAGCTTAATGTGTGGGTTTATACAACATGCTGAGACATTATAATACACTCTACCACAAACTACCTAATCCTATTTTAGCCTAGTATGTGTGCTAATTTCTTCTATGATTCCTTCCTGGATAAGAAGAAACAGAACTAATCACTCTGTTTAATTGCTTTGCTTGCAAAGTTGAAACAATTTTTGCTTTTTGTTGTACAAAACTGTCTGGGGATGATAAATACCAGAAGATTAAAAGAATGTGTTCAGTCATATTAGGAAGGAAGCTTGTAAGGCACATCTAAACATTATGAAAGGAAGCAAATCTAACCCATTTGCTTGGAGAAAGAAACTGTTTATTTCCTGCTGCCTTAAACTTTCCTTCCCTTTGTGGCTGATATAATAAATATATAAATCAAGAGAGTTGGAAGACTTTTGAAAGATCTTCCTCATTCATTCTTTCTCTCTTTTTAAAGGTCATTATTCATCATTATTCATTCTTTCTCTAACTTTTTAAAGTTCAGTTTTGTTTTGACAACAAAATTTAGGAAGCCCTTGATGATTCTTATTTAGATGACTACTGTGGCTAAGTAATAAATACAGTTATTTCCTTTGATACAAAAAATGCTTTTAATAGTTAATAAATCACTTTCAGTACAGTAATCCTTCGTCATTGGTTGAGTATAAATAATTATTTCCATAGAACAGTGATTATATAATCACAAGCAAAAATGCCCAGATGAAACTCATCAGATAGATGAAACTCATCAGATTGAGCAATGATCAACTGTAGCACAGTTCAGAACAATCTGAAACTATTTTCCCAAAGAAGTCTTCTAAGTAGGTTTTATGTACCCCAAACTGCATAATTTGTCCTTTGAATATTAAATACTTTGAGAGCCAGGGTTTCATTCTATAGAACTAAATCCAACATCCACTTATGACAGCCTACTACAGACTCCATAAATGTCATGGATTGGGTCTAGAAGGGTTTCAAAATAAAATGGTCTTCCATGAGCAGGAGTTCTAAAAAATATTATTTTTATTTCATGCGAAAATAAAATAAAATAAAATTTCACAATTTGTTGCACTATTTCAAGAAGCCTCACAATACTTTGCTTAGCCAAGTATAGGTTCCAAAAACTCCTCTTCAAGCTATTTTCTAAAGCACCTGTAGGCCAGAGAAGGAATAATGGATGGAAACTGAACAAGGAGAGATTCAACCTGGAAACAAGGAGAAACTTTCTGACAGTGAGAACAATCAACCAATGGAACAGAAGTTGCCCTCGGAAGTTGTGGGAGCTTCATCACTTGAGACTTTCAAGAAGAGATTGGACTGCCATTTGTCAGAAATGGTGTAGGGTCTCCTGCTTGGGTAGGGGACCAGATGACCTACAAGGTCCCTTCCAACACCATTAACCTGGAATCTGATACCATAGTCATGCATTCTGATCTCTGATACAACTCTGTAAATTGCAGCATGTGTATGATGGTGCCAGAAAACATAGAATAATAGAGTTGAAAGGAACCTTGGAGGTCTTCTAGTCCAACCCCCTGCTTGAGCAGGGGACCCTATACCACTCCAGACAAATGGCTGACCATTCTCTTCTTGAAAACCTCCAGTTCCACATCTTACATGGGTCATCATTTACCTTCTCACAGATTGCCATGCTGAGTGATATCTTTTCAGTTAATTCTACCAGGTTAATTACATGGTGGGGATGCCAAAATGTTAAAAGTACCATTTTAACTCTAAGCTATTAAAAAGATTACTAATAATTTAGAAAGCCAAAGATCCAGGATTCAGAGGTCTCCTTCCATTTCTGAGGTAAAAATATCCTTGCTGTTAACAACATAAATCCAATCATGCCTTTATTTTTAGAATTTTCATTTTTTCCTTTAACCAATGACAATCGTTATAATTTTGGTGTTGCTAGAACCAGTGAAACACAGATTCCTCTAATTTTCTTAAAGATTGCATTTCAAAACTTTTAGGTACAATCTGATCTTATTTGCCTGAAGGTTCCAACATAAACTGATGAACAGAAACTTTTTGATATTTTTTTTTGTTGGGTTTGTGTATCAGAAACAACAATGTACAATGTTTCCTTTCTCTTTCCTTCCTTCCTTCCTTCCTTCCTTCCTTCCTTCCTTCCTTCCTTC
>BLBF01000042.1:6302365-6314781 GCA_015471245.1 Laticauda colubrina | reverse complement strand
TATTCTATTCTATTCTATTCTATTCTATTCTATTCTATTCTATTCTACTCTACTCTACTCTACTCTACTCTACTCTACTCTACTCTACTCTACTCTACTCTATTCAAAGGGGGAAATTAGTTAGAACCTTCTTTTCTTAAAAACACCCAATGAATAAATCAATGATCCATTCTATTAATTTTTGTGCATAATAATAAATTGCATCCTGGTTATTGTGAGAAAAACTTTTCTTCTTTTGCTATTAGATTATGAGAAATAATATTTCTCTCACTCTGAAATAGTCATTATTTATTTACCGTATTTATCAAATGTATTTGCCACCCATTTCTTGATTTAGACAATTCTAAGACAAAGGAGAAACAGTGATGTTAATCTGGATTGTAGTCATATTGATCCCCCCCCCCCCAGCAGTTTTCTTACAAATGCAGGATTCACATTTTTTCAGATCAACCAAAAGTTGATCCATTGATTGCAACAGAAATTGATCTACTGCCTCATTGCTCAGATTTGAAGTCCTGGACTGAGAGAGTGACTGATCCAAAGTCACCCAGTTGGCTTTCATGCCAAAGGCAGGACTAGAATTCAGTTTCCTGATTTCTAGCCTGGTGCCTTTACCACGAAACCAAATTAGCTTTCAAAATTGATTGTAATATATAATTTAGTAAAATATATATTGCAGAATACAGATAGTCCCCAAGTTATGACCACAACTGAGCCCAAAACTTCTGTTGTTGAGAGTTGTTAAGTTGAATTTTGCCTATTTTAGAATCTTTCTTGCCACACTTCTTAAATGAAATACTGCAGCTGTAAAGGTAGTAAATTTGGCTTCTCCATTGACTTTGCTTGTGAGAAGGTCATGAAAGATGATCACATGACCCCAGGACATAACAACCATCATAAATATAAGCCAGTTGCCAAGCACCTGAATTTTCATCATGTGACCATGGTGATGCTGTAAGGGTTGTAAGAATGAAAAACAGCCATAAGTCACTTTTTCCAGTGCTGTTGTCATTTTGAACGGCACTGGACTGTTAAATAAACTGTTATAAGTTGAGGACTACCTGTGCAGACATTTCTCCTTACCCCATCTAATGCGAAATGGAAGATTCCGATAAAGACAGCCTTTAAAACAGGTACAAGTGTTGCATCACAGTCTCAATTATCCCTATGTGGAAACTTTCCTTTGAAACTTACAGGAGTCCTTGAAGTAGCACAGCTTCTCAGTAAAATGTGCCTACTTGTTGTTTCATGGTTCACTCAATTTATATTTCCAGATGCTGCGTTTTTAAGAATTTATTTGTCACGTGTGAAGTTCCAAAAAGGCTCAGCTACCTTTTGTGGCATTCTGTTCCCTAAAATAGTCTCCAAACTAGTCAAATTATGAGAAGCAAGGCAGTACAAGAATAGCTACCTCCTCCTGTTTGAGCAATTTCAAAGGTAAGCTGCTTCTGACCCTGTAGGCTTCAATAATCTATTTCAAAGCTATCTTAAATGATCTGGGTCAGTAGTGGGATACTACCAGTTCTGTGTGCGTGGCTTGGTGGGCATGGCAGGGGAAGGATACTGTAAACTCTCTGGTCAGAAGTGGTATTTGCTGGTTCTCCAAACTATTCAAAATTTCCCCTACCAGTTCTCCAGAACTGGTAGAACTCCAGAGGTGTTATTCAGAACCTGCTGAATACCACCTCTGATCTGGGTGGAGCAGATACAAGAAGACTTGGGTGGTAGAATCAAGGAAATATGATAGGTGAGAATTAGCAAGTTTAACTGCAGCTAAGTATCTCAATTTTAGAATGCATTAAGTCTCCTTCATAGTTTTCATTAGAGAATTTTTGACAATCAGGGACAAAACATATGTGAATATTATTGGGAATGGGCAATTTCAGGTACAATTGCAGGGTAATTGCTCGTTTTTATAGGATTTTGAAAGCACAATTCATCTTTTTTTGCTTTCAATTTAAGTTGGCATCAAGATAATGCTGCCGCTCTCAGTTTGCCAAACAGCAAGGGAGTAGGGGTGGGCGAATTCCTAAGGAATTCCATCAAAATTTCATCAAATCTTCAAAATCCAGTAGTTCTTGAAATAGTAGTACAGAAACAATAAAAATGACTTTTTAAAATGCCATCTATTGGTTGTCTGGGTTTTGGCAGCCCAGATCTAGTGCCTTAGTAAAGGTCGGTATTTTGAATTATTCTCAAAAGTATATCCAGAAAAAGTGAAGGTATCACAGAGGTAGGGCCCACAGGTGCATAAATATAATGTAGAGTAACATTGCTGTGGAAACATTCAAATATATCATATAAGAGAGTAATTGAGATAAATTCATTTATCTCAGGTTGTGATAATGGCTAGAAGTTTCAGTAAAGAGGATTGCACATTCATGGACAATGTATTGCTATGAAAATGATGCTAGCATGACATGGGGAGTTAAACTATTATCCATGGAATTTAGCAAACCTTTTTTCTCCACTAGAAATGACAGAATTACATAATAATGTAATTATTATGTAAAAACCAAACAGGGTCCTTGATTTCATCTTCTAGATTAACAAATTCTATTTTATATTATAAACTTTATCATATATGCATCTTAATGGAGAAGTATAACCCATGGGTGTGGAAAATAGTAAGGAATAAAAGAGAAATGAAATTTGGAGCTGCAGTTAATATTAATTACCTACTGGGGTAGCTACTCACACAACAATTTTAAAAGTTAAAATAGAAATTTTTACATCAAGTAATTGTGGCTGAATTGCAGCCAGCTATTGTTTTATTATATATTACTATCAACTGATAATTATCAACATTCTTACTCTTTTTCTCACAGCCATGTAATTAAATATATTACTGTCTTAGACTAATGTTCCATGCATCTGGTAAAAAGGACAATAATCATGAAAACATATGCTTTGTAAGTACATTTGTTTGATTCTAAAGGGTCATCAGATCATTAAACTATTTTTGCTGCAATTTTCCTGAGGAATCCTGTACAGGTTCACACCAAATTAAGATTTATAATATTCCGCAGGATTCATTCATTGGTAAATCTGCTATATTTATTTCTAAAGCAATATTATATTGGCCTACAAAGTGATCTCTAAATTTAGAAATCCTAGTTTGCACAGAATAGCTGTAGGAGAGGTGGGGAGAGTTAAATGCGTCATCAGCTAAGAGTCATTGCATTCTTACCAGCACTCCAAGTCCAACCCCTCCTGAATTCTATTGACCCTGATCTGGAGCCAATTTAGTATTGGACTTTAGTTGACCAGATTCTTGTGTATGGGCATGAATCTTCTATGCTGCAACCTAACTGGTGCTCCTTATTTTTCATGCCTGACAATAGCATGAGCACGCCTGCTTTTAAAGCTGGACTTCCTGTACATATCATTTTGGCCAAAATATTACAAAGCTGTACTGTTTTTAAGATAACAGGGAATGCTACATGTGGTACAAGTGCAGCTAAAGATAATAACATATTATTTTAATTTAATCTATTTAGATTCTAATTTAGTTCAGTAAAATGTATTGAAAAACATGATGTGATTGACTAAAGCCATGCTAAGCTTTAGCCTATCTGGCATGTGTAAGATTGTGATTTGCAGTGCATTGACATGAGAAACATAATTAGGAACATTTGCAAAACATTTTCAGCCAATACTGAGATACTCAAGAATGGAATTTAAATCTATACTATAAATTTAAATTTAATTAAATTTAAATAAATTTAATTTCCTCTATCAAGAGGAAAAACAGGGATAGAAAGGAAGTAATAAATGCTGTGGAAAATGTTTGAAAAATCGAAAGGCTGAAGAGATGGTGAAATTGGAAGCATTTGAAAATAAGCATGTGGTTTGCTTATAAGTTGCTGTGTGTCTTGTTTAATGTGTGTAAAGATGTTCATCTGAGGCTCATGAAGTGTTTCCTTGTGCAAAGAGAAAAGTAGTAAGTGTGAACACAAAATCTACATGGGTTATTCGTTTATGAAAGATGCTTGGGAAGGTGTCAGCACAATTCTTCTCGAAAAGGAAGAAGAGGTGATTAAATATAGGAGTCTCAACTTGGTTTTGAAGTAACATTTTTATTTCAATGAAACAAAAATTCAGGGACAAAAACTAGAATTTAAATTTAGGTGGTAAATTAGTTTCTTTTATCTGATGTGCTCCAGAATTATTGGATTTTAAATTCCATTCCTCCCAGCCTGCCCCAAATGTCTGAAGAATACCAGACTAGGGGTGGCTGTTTTATATTCATGCAAGCTTCTTTGAGGCATGACTTGAGTATATGGAAAAATAATCAAGTAATTTATTTGTCTGACAGATTTAGTTTTTATTAAACAGTTTTTAGTTATTTTGGTATTGGAAAATCCGAACAATGGTGTAAGCAAGATTTATGGGTTTGTGCTAAGAAATGGAATGAATCCAGTTCAATGAAGTATTTATACTGACTTCTCTAACCTTTGGTCCTCTAGACATGTGTATACAGCCATGCTAGCTGGAGAAAACTATCCAGAGAATGCTAGGTACGAATATGATATTAAGTGGTATTGTTTATAGCTTAAAATATTTTTGTATTTCTTCTCCATCCTTTATTAACCATGCTTTATTCTTCAGAGGCACAACACATGGCAATTAAAGTTGTGCGAAGCATTTCAAAGGCACTCTAAAGAGATTTTTGGGGGGCAAGCAAAGTACTTCTTGATCCATTAAAACAGCTGTGTCTTTTGGAAGGTTTGGCATGGATGCTTTGAATGTTAGGATTAGGATATTAGGATTCTAAGCAGAAGATATGTGTTTCTCATTTAGGGAAGACCCTAGCTTCTTGGATAAGAAGCAAAACATCTTCATGGAAAAACAAAATCCACTTACATTTTGAAAATGCATCTTTTGAACAGCCATGAACTAGAATCTCCCTCTATATATACCAGCAAGACCAAAATCATGAGTTAACAACCAGAGGCTACACATGGCACTCAATTCTTAATGTGTGACTTTCAATATTACCATGGTAATGAAGGAGCAATTATCAATATTGAACAATTTGGGGTCATTCTTTGGGATTTTTATAAGCAGCCTTAAGACTGCAAAGAGTAGCATGCTTCCAGAAATCTTCTACTCTTCCTTGATCTCTCTCCCTTCAGAGTTTATAAAAGAATATTGCTTTTGCAATTCCTAGCACTTTGGAGGTGAGAATGGTAGTTGGCTGCTTCCAGAGACCTTCTACTTTTATTCCCTCCTATCTCCTCACCCATAAAACCCCACATACACAGGGAAAAAAAGGCTTAAAACATTTCTGCTAAGTCTCCTCAAGTGATATCACTATGCCACCAAATGGTTCTCTGCAGCTCTTCAGAAGGACAGAGGCTGAGTTGCATTACCCAGCTACTCAAAGATGTCAGGTGTGAAAGATTAGGTCCACATGTGAGGGTCCAGTCAAATTGACTTATTGCTAATAATTTAATTATTTTAATTTATTGATAATCTAATTTATTGCCACCTAGAGTAACCCCACAGTGAGATAGATGGCAAATTAAGTTAACAAATAAATAATAGCAATAGCATTCAGACTTATGTAGAGTTTCACAGTGCTTTACTGCACTCTCTAAAACCCATGTCCCACTGCACCAACAGATGCAAAACAGACAAAAAAGCTTGCCATCCGTTTGAAAACGCGATGCATCCATTGTGTACTCACTGCGTATGTGTTTCATACGCTCTATCCATCAAACATCCGTCTACTGCTATTTCATCTGCTCAAAAAGTTTTGAACTGCACAAAACTTTTTGAGCGGATGAACTTTCCGCCGTGTACGATGTACATCCTCAACACATACGGGCAACAAACGTTCTACGTCCGTTGTCATCCATTACACGTCCGCTGTATCCTCTCGGCATCCTCTGGGCATCTGCTCAACTCACATCCGCTGCATCTGAAAGTGGAAAGAGGGAGCGAAAGGTAAACGGAACGTCCACACAGCGTTAGTAGCACGGAAATAGAAAGGATGTAAACGGATGCATCTCATATATAAAGCATTAAAACGGACAAAATGTTTGTATATGGGACGTATCTCAGATATTTAGGATGTCTGGAGTATGCCTAGAGTATGTGGAAAGACACCTAGTGGAAAACCGACATTTCCTATAAAAAGGGGGAGGAAATCACCTGGATCTCACTATCAGTCCAGCAGCCGTGGTATACAGACCTCTTCACCCTTGTTCTTGCTGTTCCTCATCATCCATTGATCTCCACCATGGATCATCACACATTCCTTATGGTAGCTGCCATCATTCAACACCAGAACCAAGCCCTCTTCAGACTGTTTCACCTTTTCTACGCAAGGAGAAGAAAAAGACATCCAAGAGCTGTGTGGGTCCGACGATGGATCGGGAGAAGAGTGGAGTTTGGACTCTATGACAAGCTGATGGTGGAGCTGAGGAATGAAGACACTTGTGCATTCCAGCACTTCATGAGGATACCACCAGCCATGTTTGACGAACTTGTTGAGCGTCTGAGACCCAGGTTGACCAAGCCAAGCACCAACTTCCATCCCAACCTGGACCCTGGACTGAAGGTGGCACTGACTCTGCGGCACCTGGCCTCTGGAACCACATACAGAAACATGCAGTATGCCTGGAGGGTGCCACACAACACCATCAGCATTGTGGTCAGAGAAGTGGTGCAGGCCATCATCGAAGAATACGTGGAGGAGCTCCTCCAGTGCCCCACCACTGAAGAAGGCTGGAGGAAACTTGCAGAACAGTGGTATCAGAGGTGGAACTTTCCCCACACCGTTGGAGCCATAGATGGGAAGCACGTGGCCTGCAAAGCTCCAGCCAACTCAGGGTCCTCTTATCACAACTACAAGGGCTTCTTCAGTATCATCCTCTTTCCCATGGTTGATGCTGACTACAAGTTCATGTACATCGATGCTTCGGGCAACGGGTCTCCTTCAGACAGCCAGGTATACAATGCCAGTGACCTCAAGGATGGGCTGGAATGCAACCTCATCATGGGTTTTCCAGATCCAGACCCCCTACCCAATGACACAGAAGATGTGCCCTCCTTCATTGTGGGTGATGACGCCTTCTCCCTCAGAACCTACCTCATGAAGCCCTACACTTCAAGATACCTCACCCGTGAAGAGAGAATCTTCAATTGCAGGCTGTCCAGGGTAAGATGGGTGGTGGAGAACACCTTTGGCATCCTGGCCAACAGGTTCCAGGTACTTCTCACCACCGTGCAGCATCATCCAGGGACTGTGAAGAGCATCATGGAAGCTTGCTGAATCCTGCACAATCTCATGAGCACCCACTTCCCAATGTTGCAGAACAGGCTTGTGGACCATCAACAAGGGAATGGGGACATGGAGCCTGGTGAATGGAGGCAAGGACGAAACCTGATAGACACTGTGGATGTACAAGGCCCCAACAGAGCTTCACATGAAGGGAAGAAGCAGCGCAACCTCCTGAAACACAGGTGCAACTCCCCAACTGGAGCAGTGAAGTGGCAAGACAGGATGGTAGATTCTTCATGGATGCTTCCTTGAGCCTGTCTCATAACACTGATGAGATTGTGCCATGTATGTTGAATGGTCTTACAATGAATAGGGCATTAATAAAGAGCTTTGTTTATTTTGAAATGTGTTGATCAATGAATAAATTGTTATTGATAAAAAAGGGCCATATGTGTGGAAGCTGGGAGGGTGGACCATACAGTCCCACTATGCTTGCACTGGAGGTTTATCAATCCCACAGCTATCCTTACCCATCCCACAACTATCCTTACCCATCCCACAACTATCCTTACCCATTCCACAGCTATCCTTACCTATCCCACAAGCATGCAAAGGTTTAACCCTTTTTTCAAAGTTCTCACCAACACTTTATTAAGTAAATAAAATGAACCACTTGTGTGAAGCAAAGATAAACTTGATTAACAACTGTCTTAAGTAAACTGTATGACTTTATTAAAAAAGCAAAATGAACCAAGTAAAGTGTCTTTAAGCAAAGATAAAGTGAACAGGTAACAACTCAGTCTCTGGCACTATTCTCAGTCACTCTGAGGCATGTCCATGGTCTCAGCTGTCGAGCGGACAGGGACTGTGGAGGTGGCTGTGGCTGGAGTGCTGGTCTGAGGCGCCATTGGGGTGCCTGGCCCTGAGAGTATAACAGGGGATGGTGTGTTCAGGAAGCTCTCAGAGAGCTGACTCAGTCCCGTGAGGTTGGGAGGCCCTTCCTCAAGGACCTGGGATGTCAGGCACAGTACTGATGACAGATTTTCTGTTGAGGGGCTTGGCTGTGGGGTGGAGGAAGGAGGAGTGTAGTGGGACTGTCTGGTCTGCAGCTGGGTCAGGTGAGGCATCTGTGACGTGCGATGTACCTGGGCCTGGACTGGGAAGGGCTGCCTCTGGTGTGGGAAGTCCTGGTACTGGTAGCCTTGAGGGGCTGTTGAAAGCCATGGAAGGGCTGTAACATCGCCTGGGGTGGAGAAGCAGTCCTGGAGTGGGTCGGAGCAGGTTCAGCTGAGCCTGGAGGGTGGTGCAGCAGTGCTATGATCTTCTCCTTCATCACCTGATACTGGGCCTCGGGCAGGTCCATGAGGGTCTGGCTCACGTACATGATGAAGGGCTTGCGGTTCGAGGATGGTATATCACTGTGGACCAGCTGAGAGAGAAGATCTGTGCTGGTCTTGATTGTGTCCCTGATCTCCAGCAGGACAGTGTGGCTCTGGCCCTCCAGTCTGCCTCTCTGCCTGCTTTCTGTGGAGGTGGAGCTGGGGATGGGTGTGGGTTGGTCTCTGGCTGATGCTTCTTCTTGCTCCATTTGAGACAGGGGATCCTCCATGTCCTCTGGCACGGGGAGTGCAGCTGTTGGGGGGGGGTCTCTGCCTTTGGGGCCTCCAAAGACACCTGCCTGGACATGGTAGCTGTCTCCTGGCTGGAAGAGGAGTAGCTCTCTGTGGGCTGTCTGAGGGAGAGGGTTGACAGAGGGGCTGCTCCTCAGTGGCGGACCTCACCCTCCAGGAAGCTGCACTTGGCCATGATGTACATCTCCCAGTCAGTGAGCTTGACAGCGGCCTGGCCAGATTTCTTCAGGTGCAGCTTGCCATACCAGGGGTGCATGTGCTTCCACCATCCCAGGAGTACATCTGAAGTGTAACCCAGGTTCTCTGCCTTGTCTCTTCACGCTCTCTGCTTTCTCTTGGTGTCGCAATAGAGCCTGTGGCCCTTTCTCCACAGGTACTCGTTCTCCTTCAGCCATTCCAGCACCTCCTCCTCATGGTCCTCAGAAATGGAGTACTGTTTCCTCTCTTCCTTCTCCTTGCCTTGCCTCTTCCTCCCTCTGGCAGGGGCTTCAGGGTCTTCAGCAGCAGGGCTTTGAGGGCCTTGGGGCTGATCCACCACAGCAGCAGCACCAGCACCAGCAGCAGGAGAAGCACCAGCAGCACCAGCAGCACCAGCAGGAGAAGCACCAGCAGCACCACCAGCACCAGCAGGAGCACCACCAGCAGCACCAGCAGGAGAAGCACCAGCAGCAGCAACACCAGGAGCACCACCACTAGCAACAGCAGAAGCACCAGCAGCTTCAGAGTCAGCACCGGGGTGGGTGGGATGGTGGTTCTGTCCTTCTTGCCAGGGCTGGCAGGAGTAGGCACAGGCTTCCTCTTCTTCCCTGACTGACGAACCATGGTGTTCTTTCAAGATGTCTTTGGCAGCAGGACTTTCCTCTAAATGGTGACTGCTTGCAAGCTGCATCCTTTTATATCCGCGGAGCTGATGCAATTCATCCTCCCTGCATGTGCAGTGAATGCTTTGCATCCGCTATGCATCCGCTGTGCATCCGCTGTGCATCCTATAGACGTTTGTGATGCATCTGCGTCATCCGCTACGCATCCACTCCTTCCGCTATGCGTCTGCTTTGCTATTCTCCCCCGGAAGCCCTGCAGATGTGTCATCTGCTTCCATCCGCTTCCATCCACTAGGCTTCCTACGAACGTCCACTTACCATCCTTGCAACGTACTATCCCCGTCCATTCCTTTTCGTTGTTGTCCGTTCTGTTTATGCAAATTTGGGGCACTTTTGAGTGCGGATAACAATGGATGGAGCTACCCCTGAAATTTTGCTCATCCGCTGTGTCCTTTTTGCATACGTTTTGCATCCGTCGGCCAGTGTGACCTAGCCTTAAGTGGTTTACAGAGCCAGCATATTGCCTTCAGCTATCTGGGTCCTCATTTTACCAACTTTAGAAGGAATCTTCTCAACTAACAGCACCTACTTGGTGCTTAATGAGGCTCATCAGAATTCAAGGGAGAGTTGTGCACTTAGTTCTCTTATATGTAGAAGTTTTAGGCTGTTCCCTCTTTTGACTTCACCTCCAGGTTCTGCCACTCCTCCTACACAAGGTGTCCACTCCCAGTGTAAATGCAGTTTTCTCCCTTTATTCCTATGAAACCCAAATTGGCTTCTGTCTTGCATGCCAGTTGGGGAGTTTTCCAACATGAGCAACTCCTTGACAAGAAGAAAGGGAGCTGCTCAAACAAGATGTAAGCTTTAGGAACTGCCATGCCCAGCAATCTGATCATATGTGAACAACTTACTATTGACTTGCTGTTCCTCTTGTTCCTGCAGCTCTACTAGGTTTTTTATCCAGAGCAGACATTCATTCTTATCTTCTCCATTTGAGAAGGGGTAAAGGATGGGAAATGTTAGCATTGCAGGATGAATCTAGCGTCTTCAGGTATGGGCTTTGGTACAAACGTTCCAAAGTCTATTCTTTGCTTGACAGAAATACTGGTGGAAGAGATTTAGAAGTAGGTGAGTATGTGTCCCACCATGACTATGAAATCCTCCTGTTTTTGCAGTCTCCAGAACCTTTTAAACAGCAAACTTGAGCTGTCCATCAAGGTATCATTGGTCTTAACTAAGCTAGGTAGTAGCCTGTACAAGGAGAAGGAGGAGGTGGCGATGGCTAAAATATGACTCCACATACTAGAGGGAGTATGGGTCCAAAAGAATCTTGATGGACAGCATGTAACACTTGGTTACACATTTTGCATTCCTGTCCAACACTGATGAATCTTAAAGTTTATTTGACAGATATTGATTACATCTTAGTTTTCTTTTCCTTTCTTTTTTAGTTTCAGATGAGAATCTTACAATAATTTGTAAACATGCATATTTCCCATGACATTTAAATTCAGTTTACAGTCCATTAAAAGAGAAGCATGGCAGGTTCATTGGCAAGAACATGGGACTTATGTTTTCAAAACTCTGACATATGGCCGGTTTCATAAAGGAAGAGATGTTCCTCTTTGCACATTTGAAGACAAGTGTTTTTCTCCTTAAATAGTCACTGAGACTATTTAAGGTCATTGAGACTATTTATCTTACCAATTCCTGGTAAGATAAATTCACACTGTACTTTTTTGGGGATACAGATAGACTTGGTATTAGGGCTGGAATTTCTGTCGCTAGGTAAGGTGGTTGTTAGGTAAGTCACTCTCGATTTTAAAACTTTTTGCTGTGGTTGTTAAGAGAATTATATAGTTGTTAAGTAAATCTGGGTTTCCCTCACAGTCTTTGCTTGTTGGAAGCCAGCTGCTACGGTTGGAAATAATGATCACGTGACCATGAGATGCTGTGACTGTCATCAATGTGCAATGGTTGCTAAGTGCCTGAATCATGACCACGTGATCATGCAGTGGCGGATTAAGGCTCACTGATGCCCTAAGCACTGACAATTCTTGGTGCTCCCCTCCTTAGTACATACTGTACAAATGAAGCCAAGCTTTGGCTACATAAGAGTTTTCATGGTGCCCCCTTTGAGCCTGGTGCCCTAAGTACGTGCTTAGTCTGCTTAATGGTTAAGATACTGTTCTGTCTGGAAAGAAGCATGTGAGACCAGGTTCCAAACAACAATTCTTTATTTCAAACTGCTAGGTAAAGAAACGGAACATAGCCCAAGCCGCGGCAGCCCTTTATATAGCGGCTAACCTGCCAGCTTGTGGCCAATAACAGTTATTTAATTCTTCCTGCCATTTGGCGGCTTCCCGGATTGGTTCCTAGTGAACCAATCTGTAAGTGGCCTTTTTGGCCAATCAGAATGAAGTACTTGGAACCTACCAAGTTCCATACAGAACATATACCATTGACCATGAGAACACTAATGGTCAATAGTGCAAGAACTGGCCGTAGGTCATAGGTATCCAGTGCCATCATGACTTCAAACGATTGCTAAATGAATGATCATAAGTCAAGGACTACTTGTACCATGTGATTTAGACTCTCAGTTTGTAGGAGTTAAGGATGTTGTGCAGAAACCAAGGGGGAGGACAGAGTGACTTGTGGTCTAACATATTGAGCGGAATGAAATGGAGAAGGATAGAAATACACAGATACAAATTGTTCCATCCGGAAAAA
>BLBF01000042.1:6255040-6282365 GCA_015471245.1 Laticauda colubrina | reverse complement strand
GGGGGGGGCTTAGTAGTTGCCGTTAGGAACTACTTTTGTTACACACCCAGATATGGTGCTGCCTACGTTGACCCTGATACAAAGTGCCCCACCAATGCCAAGGTCAACATCCAAGGCGTCACTGCTCTCCCGAAGATGCAAAGGGGGAGAATTAAGTCACCCCCGAAAGGACGGCATAGCCATTTTTTCGGGGCTCAAAACAACAACAACAACAACAACCCGGCCTTATTATATGAGAAACACGGTGTGTGTATGTATATATATATGTGTGTGTGTGTGTGCGCGTGTGTCTGTGTGTGTGTATATGAATGCAGTTCAGCTTCCTTCGGGTATTATCCCACGTCATTGTAGTGCTTTTAAAGTTGTAGCAACGTTTCGGCAGAATCTCATCTGCCATCATCAGGCTTCTGTTCAGAATTCAGAAGACTGATGATGGCAGATGAGATTCTGCTGAAACGTTGCTACAACTTTAAAAGCACTACAATGACGTGGGATCATACCTGAAGGAAGCTGAACTGCATTCATGTAAGTACCCGCGAAAACTTAAAAAAACATATATATATGTGTGTGTGTGTGTGTGTGTGTGTGTGTATGTATATGTATATGTATATATAAAATATTGTAGGGGGCATGCATAAGCGCACCTGTCCTATTGTACCGTCCCTGTCCTATTGTTTCTTTTATTTTTTTTATTTTTCTTATATGTATCCATGTATTCATAACTATGTTTTTACTTTTACCTATTATCATGTAAGCAATTGACTAAAATAAATACATCAAATAAAGAAATAAAATAAATAATGCCTGTCGCAATTTCAGTTGACTTACTGATGCTGGGTTTGAAATTTTTCATATGCACTGTTTTGAAAGAACTCTTTTTAAAAAAGCTTAAAGTCTTCATATGTGGTCACAGCCTTTGGTAGTATACGTGTTTTGAAGGGCCAGACATTTCCATTGTGAAGTGTTGTCCAAAGGGGATGACCATTAATCAAAGTGTTATTCCACAGTCAAGTCTCAGTTTCACTAAATTGCATTTGCTTTTGCATGTTAAAGAACTCTATCACTGAAGTAAGTTAAATGGATAGGTTAAATGTTCTTAAGTGCCCTCAGCAATGCGGTGACCATGGCAGATCAATTTCCTGGCTTGAAATATATTTCCAAAGGTAGCACTAAATTATTTTCAGGAGAAAAAAATGTGAATATCTGGAAAAGCTGAACGGTTACTGGCAATACAAGCATTATCAATTGCTTTGTATCCTGTCATTAATCTTTTTAAATGGATTTATTTGGCCAGCTATCTTGTGCACACTTACAATAAGCTTCATTAAGGATTACTATAATCCACATGGGGACTTAATTAGAAGTAGAAGAGCATAGGGTTGCATTACTATTAATTTAAATTGTCATTTGCTTGTTTACCATACAAAAGAGCTCAGAGATGTGTACACACATGCACACATGCATGCATGCGTGTGCGCGCGCACACACACACACACACAAACACCATACATCTGTAAGCAATAAAAGGATTAAAAATCTTGTGGTGCAGTATTTATCCTTGCACTATATGCAGATAGCTGCCTATTGTATTGCTGGACTTTAGACATTTTTTTTCAATATGGGATTGTTCGTCTGGTTTTTTTTAGAAATATTCGGTCAATCGTGGAGCAGCAGGTGAGTGACTGGACAATAAGCAGTGATAGAAAGAGAAGCTGCTCAATCAGGCTTAGGGATTCAGGACACAGCCCAGTGAAGGCTGTTATTTTTATATTGCCACCCCTCTGGAATAGCATCCCCCCTGAAGATCCATGCATCTCCCATTTTGACGATGTTCAAGAAAACTTGGCTGTTCTCCCAGACCTTGGAGTAGGGTAGCTGTTGAGCCCTGTAAGATATTTTGTAATGCATGGATTGTCTTCTGGTTTTATGATCTGTATCCTTCATTGCTTACTGCTTTTAAAAAGAAAGGTATAGAGAGTCATTTGGGTTTGGGTGGCCTCTAAATCACATTAATAAAATGAATAAAAGTAATGTAAGAAGATCCACATTTTGAAAATGGGCAAGTTTAAAGTTTGGGTACATTCCAGGACATAAAATATTGTAGGTATCACTGGGAAGCCATGGTGTTCATAAAATAGCTGCCACAACAGTCTTGGCTAATCACCAAGCATCCATTTGCCACACACATGGTTCTGACAAATAAAGGCAATTACACAACTCCCAGGATAAAGTTGTAAGATCCAATCTGGGTGTCAGCATTTCAGGAAATACACACATAGAAATTAGAACTGGGAATGTCCTTGGTTCCCACAGGAAAGTTTTATTGTTTTGGCTACAAATTCCATCTAACTATTTCCCCCCCCCCTCCCTCTATTGTGTGGCAGCCCTGAAGCTTCCAAGATGGTCTCAGCTATGATCACTTCAGAATTGACATTGAGTCGGTCCCTGGGACCAGAAGTTTAGTCTTCCGTGCTTTTGGACTCGTGCTGGAGCCCATCCTCAGGGACCTATTTTCTTAACAGTATGTGCGAGAGAGAAGTTCCCTGGGGATGGGCTCAGGGGTGGGCTTCAAAAATTTCAGCAACCAGTTCTCTACACAGTTGCTGAGTGGGTGTGGTCTAGCAGCCTCCTGCATTATGTGTGTGTGGGGGTGTTTTAATCTTTTCTAGACTCTGTAGGCTTTCCTCGAGCCTCTGGGAGGGCAAAAACAGCCTCCCCCGGGCTCTGGAGGCGGAGGCCGGAAACAGGCTCATTTCCAGAGCTTCTGGGAGGCCCATTTTTTTTGCCCTCCCTGAGCCTCCATGCAGGCCCTGCATGACTTTGCATCCAAAATGGGCCATGTGGAGACTCCTGGGAGGGATGGTGTGGGATGGGAGGGGCCAGCCAGGGATTTGGCGCTTCTCCAAATCAGCCATAACATTAGCTAGAGTTCTCCAAAACCCAGGCGAACCTGTAGTAGCCCACCCCTGGATGGGCTCCAGCATGAGTCCAAATCCTTGGAAGACTAAATCTTTGGTCCTGGAGACCAACCCAGATTGGATTCTGCAACATAGCTCGGAGGTTGATCCCTATCTTCCAAGATGCTTCATCTCACTCTTGTTTTGCTCTGCTTTGTTTTGCACTGCTCCTCTGGGTTGATGTTGGTTGATCTTCTGAGAAGTAAAATTGACCCTGTAGGCTGCTGTTCTGCTTTGCAACCCTTTGGCTTTCCTTTTAATCATAGCATCTATAATTAAAATCACATTGAATAAGTCATGAAAACAGGCATGCAGGGAGCCTACTAGTGCCAAACCCTACATGTTGGAGATCATAGGTAAAATGTGTTAGGAAGCAAGCAGAACAGATCTCAGAATCTCAGATCACAGTTACTGCTGCAAAGTTAGCAAGCACCAGCTGATCTCTGTGAAGCAGAATGAAGATCACTTCAGAATTTGCTCTAGCCAGCTGGTGTCTGCTTATTATGTCCCCATCCCCCCAGGAGGACAGAGACAAGGCCCAACTGCATGAGACTAGAGAGAATAAGATTCCACCACTTATTTATTTATTTATTTGATTTGTCAATTGCTTACAAGATCATAGGTATGTATATACATAGATATGAATACATGAAATGGGTACATATAAGAAAATTAAAAAAAACAATAGGACAGAATCGGTAGGCACATTTGTGCGCTTATGCACGCCCCCAAGAGACCTCTTAGGAAAGGGGTGAGGTCAATAGTAGACAGTCTAAGATTAAAGTTTTTGGGGTTTGGGGAAGAAATCACAGAGTCAGGTAGAGTATTCCAGACATTGACCACTCTGTTGCTGAAGTCGTATTTCCTGCAATCATGTTTGGTGCGGTTAACCTGGAGTTTGTATCTATTGTGTGCTCTTGTGTTGTTATGGTTGAAGCTGAAGTATTCATTTGCAGGTAGGACATTGCAATGTATGATTTTATATACCATATTTAGATCAGACCGAAGATGGCGTAATTCAAGGTTTTCTCGGTTAGAATTTCAAGTCTGGTGGCATAAGGTATTCTACAATGAGTAGAGGAGTGGAGAACTCTTCTTGTAAAATATTTCTGGACTTTCTCAATTGTGTTAATATCAGATATGTAATGTGGGTTCCAGACTGATGAGCTGTATTCGAGTATTGGTCTAGCAAATGTTTTGTATGCTCTAGTTAGTGGTGTGATATTACCAGAGAAAAAGCTACATAGGATTAGGTTAACAACTCTTAATGCCTTTTTGGCTATGCAGTTACAGTGGGCTCTAGCAGTTAGATCATTAGAGATGAGTATTCCAAGGTTCTTTCCAGAGCTTGGATCATCAACAAGATCTTGACTATTCAGCTTATATTTTATTTTCTGATTTTTTTTTTTGCCAATATGTAAGGCAGAGCATTTATTTGTTGAGATTTGAAGTTGCCATTTGTTTGACCATTCTGATACATAATACAAGATCTTTTTGAAGAGTAGCAGTATTGTCTGTTGTATTGAACAGCTTTACATCATCAGCGAAAAGAACGCAGTTGCTCTTGGTATGATCACAGAGGTCATTTATGTAGAGTATGAAGAGAGTTGGTCCTAGAACACTGTCTTGGGAGAACACCACTATTGACAGGTACAGCATTTGATAGGACACTCCCAATTTTGACCATTTGTTGTCTGTTTGACAGGAATGCTTCTATCCAGTTATGAAGTTGTCCAGAGATATCATAAGATTTTAGTTTTAGGAGTAGTTTGTCGTGTACCACTGAATCAAAGGCTTTACAGAAGTCTATGTAAATTGTGTCTATTGCTTTGCCCTGATTGAGTTGTGTAGTCTATATGTTTTTGCAGTGTAAGAGTTGCAGATTACAGGATAGTTTTTTTCTGAAACTAAATTGTTTATTGAGAGTAGGTTGTTTGTCTCTAAGTGGAGGATAGTGGATTGGTTAATAATTGAGTCCATGACTTTACAGGTGACGCGGCATAAAGAGATTGGTCTGTAATTTTCAACTAGGCTAGGGTCTCCCTTTTTGAAGATGGGGCTGACTGTGGCTTGTGACCATAGATTAGGCAAGGAGCTGGTCCTGAAAGATTTTTCAAAGATTATGCTTAGAGGTTTGGCGATGGCAGTAGATAGCTTTTTTAAGAAGTCGGCACATATTCCATCCGTTCCAATAGATAGAGATGGTTTTAGATCGCGTAGTGCTTTTTCAACATTGTCTTCTGTAAAATCAATATGTATTAGATCATTGTAGTTATCTGTGGTTTGGCTAGGAATTACTGGGCTTGATCCATTGCTGTTTACAAATACTGAGGTGAAGAATGTGTTAAAGATGTTGGCTTTAATGGTGTCATTGTTGCAGTCTTTACCATTATGTCCTATCAGGGGTGGGATGGACCTTGAGTCTTTTAGTTTGTTGTTTACAAAATTGTAAAAAGCGCAAGTGGAATTGGTGCATTGAAGGTTTTCCTCTTGTTTAATGTGATAATTGGTGCATTCAGTCTTTATCTGGTGGCATAAATTTTTGTATTGGTTTTTGAAATTGACAACATGACCAGATTTGTTTTTCCGCCAGAGTGATCTCTTTTTGGATTGAAGGTTCCTTATTATTATGGGTAATCTGTTTTTTTTGTTTTGTTTTGGGACCTGTTGTTGGTACATATAGTTTGATGACTCTTTTGACTTCAAGTAAAAATGTGTTGTTATGGTCTTCAACAATATTGCATCCAATGAATAGAGATTGCCAATCAAGGGATGAGAGATCATTGTCTATAAGATCATAGTTGCCTTTTTTGAAGTTATAATTGGGGATTACATCATTGTGATGATTTTTGTGTGGGCGTATGTTGAGACAAAAGTCAATCATATTATGGTCACTGCTGGAAAAGTGTTCTTTAGTTTGTATTCCATAAATTATTGCAGAAGATGAGATTGAGGCAGTTGTTTAGTCTAGTGTTGTTGGTTACTAGTTGTTCCAGGCCCAGATTTGTAACAGCATTGTAGAAGGTTGCATGTATGGGTTCAATTGTACATTCATTTAGGGTCCAGTCAATATGAGGTAGATTAAAGTCACCAAGAAAGATAAAAGCATGTGGGCAGGATGTTGCCCATGTTAGTTGTGAATTTAGCTTGTTTACATGTTCAATGTCATAATCAGCTCTGTAACATAATAAGAATAGAAATGTGATATTTAAGAATAGTTCACAGATGATGGTCTCAGGAAGAGCAAGCTCCTGGGTAACTTGGATGTTTTTTAGATGTAAGGACTTTTTATAGAAGATAGCAACACCACCTCCTCTATGAATTTCACTTCTTCCTGATGAGGCTGATTTTGTTTTCTTGTTGACTTTGATATGGTGGCTACATTTTTTTTTTTTAGTCTTAACCTGCTTAATTGTCAAAATTAATGTCTTAATTTTGAAGTCAGTGTGCTTCTGGTCAAAAAGCAGAATGCAGATCTTATGAGATTTACAACACTGCCACAAGATTTGCCAATGTAAGTTTTGCGTCTGAAGGCAGTTTTTACTCTCTGTTTTTTGGTCCCTTCTACACTGCCAGCAATTTCTCTCCCTAGATTTTCAGAAATAGCTTTAAATGATCATGATAATTTTCCCTGTTGCCAACTGCAGAAAGCTGCTCTCAAGTTATATAGATTGTCAAATAATCACTGGCCTGCCTTCACCTCACCTGCCATAGGTCCTCACATAAACACATTATTTGCATTCCTATACACAGACACTATATTCATCTAATGCAGAAAAATATCTGAGCAGTGGATTTTAAAGCCATCAAGCCAAATTCCATGTGAAGGATTTCTTAGAGCAGTGAAAGCACATGAATCCATGAGGGTGAGAACCCTCCAAGGGTGAAAATAAACTCTACAGAGTGACAACATTTAAAAAAAAACAAATTAAAGCCTGGTTTCACTGCCTTTCAAACTAAATTGCAGATGTAGAGTACTAGAAATAAATTGGCTTAGCTCTACAGTGCTGCTAACATCAAAGTTGCTTTCAGATCCGGGCAGAATATGGGTATAGAGATACTGTTTGTTTTAAATATGAAATTGGCAGCCTAATATCTTACCCAAAGTATTTTAGGGCATGGGGGACTGAGGCAATGCATTGCAATCAGCTTGGGATGTTCACCAAATCACATATATACTACCAGAAGCTCAGTCCTTAAAGTTTTCTTGCCTCTTTATATTATCTCCAGTTCAGTTTTTTAAAAAATGTGGAGACTCTAGAAAGTTTGCAGAGAAAAGCAACAGAAATGATGAGAGGACTGGAGGCTAAAACATGAAGAACAATTGCAGGAATTGAGTAGTCTAATCTCATGAAAAGAAGGAGTAACATGATAACAGTGTTCCAATATCTAAGAGGCTGCCACAAAGAAGAGGGAGTCAAGCTATTCTCCAGAGCACCTGAAGGCAGGAGAAGAAACAATGGATAGAAACAAATTTATTTATTTCACTTATTTATTTATTTATTTATTTAGATTTGTCAATCATTTACAAGATAATAGGTATAAGTATATACATAGTTATGAATACATGAAATGGGTACATATAAGAAAAATAAAAAAAACAATAGGACAGGGACGGTAGGCACGATTGTTGCGCTTATGCACGCCCCTGACAGACCTTTTAGGAAAGGAGTGAGGTCAATAGTAGGCAGTCTAAGGTTAAAGTTTTTGGGGTTTGGGGAAGAAACCACAGAGTCAGGTAGAGTATTCCAGACACTGACCCCTCTGTTGCTGAAGTCGTATTTCCTGCAATCAAGTTTGGTGCGGAAACAACCTGACAGTTAGAACAAGCAATCGGTGGAATGATTTGTCTTCAGAGTTGTGGTGCTCCAACACTGGAGGTTTTTAAGAAGAGATTGGACAACCACTTCTCTGAAATTGTATAGGATCTACAACTTGAGCAGCTAGTTCGATCAGAGATCCTCTTAGGTTCCTTCCAACTCTATTATATTTAGTTTCTTTGTTCCCTCTCCAAAACTTTCATGAAGCCTAATGCTAACACTATTTTGTATGTATATAATATAATATATTATCTAGAACCACAATGCTCAAAAAGAGCATGCTTCTAGATCAGAGGTCTCCAAATTTGGCAACTTTAAGCTGGCTGGAGAATTCTGGGAGTTGAAGTCCACAAATGTTAAAGTTTGGGGACCCCTGTTCTAGATACTAAAAAGAGAGTTTGCAAACTGTGGAAAAAAGAGTGCTACCATTATGTCTTGGATTAATGCTGCAACAGATTCCTGTGATCCAATCCTTCATGTATCCAGCAGGTCTAATAATTTGGCAATCCCTTAATTCTTGTCCTCAAAATGAAACTCATCCTGTGTATGTTGTGCAAGATTTTGTGCTTGCCTCTGCTGCCTTTTTCAACTGTTAAACAGTAGCATGTAAGTTGTTTTGGGAAAGTCCTTCTCTGTTTTGTTTTTAATTTTACTTAAGTGCATATTGCAATAAATTTCTGGGGAGCAGTAAAAGGTAACTTATTAAAAATAAATACTAGGGTTATTCACAGAACTGCAAATATGTATCATGTTTTAAAACATTTGTGGCTCTGAAGCTTGACCGGTCTCTTCCAGGCAGGTTTCAATCCAGCTGAAATGAAACTTGGGGCATTTTGGTTGTTCCAGGTTTCATTTGAGAAAAATCTGAAGGGGGTTTTATGGTTATGTAAAGTAGAGTTGGTATGCTTTGCCCCCAACCTTGCTGTTTTGTTCTTCTCTTCATGGTTAGTGCACCAGCCCCCTCCACTTCAATTCAGTCCAATATACCTGAAGATCAGCCCGTTTCTCTGATCTTCCTTCCCTGTAAACCATCTTCTTACCTGGCTGGACCACTCATTCTTTTCTAACATTTACCTGTCCTCTCCCTTGCCATCTGTTCATTGACTATCCCCACTTTTCCCAATGCTCTCTTTCTCCTTAGTTCCTCATAGTCACCACTGCTACTGTTCTTAAAAGAGAATTATACTTAAGCAATTTCCTATCTATCTCCTCCACAGTTTCCTTTCCCTCATCTACACTTATCTGCTGCCATCATCCAGTGTCACCACTGAAGGCTTTGAATTTTCCTTGAGTTTTCATCCTGGAACATTTTTTGCTTGGAACAAAACCAAAAACATATGCTTCAGGTTTGCAGTCATGATGTCAGCATTCCTAGTAACAACCTCAAAAGAAAAAGACTCCGAGAATATCATCTTCCAAAAGATCCTTTTTATTAGAGATGTCATATTGGCACATTTGGGGAAAAACCCGAATCTGAGACTTCTGGGTTTTCCCTAGCCCAAAGAAAATCCAAAATCCAATCCCTGCACCCAATTGTCTACCACATTGTCCAATCATTACTTCATTCCAACTGGAGACTACCCCCAGTCATTCTCCTCCAAGTGCAGGGTAACATGTCCTTGACTTTCTGAGAAAGAAATGTTGTTGTGACTAATCTTCCACCATTTCTTGAAATTCCCCCTCCCAAATTCCCAGGCGCTGAATGCAGCAGCTCAGAAGCCTCAAAGAAAAATGGCTTGCAGGCAGACACAGGACTTTGTAGGCTATCCAAGGTAGACCTACTACTGAACATCACCAAGAATACTCTCAAAATTTTACATACCCCCAAAGTTAAACAGAAGTGGAAAAACATTGTCAATACAAGAAGGTATCTAAAATTTGGTTTCTTGTTGTGAGATGATAAATATTTAACATGACATCTTAAAGGTGCTTTTCCAAAAGGCAACTGGACTGAAAATGTTTTTCTGGACTGAAGAGAACTGAAGAAGATTCTTGGACAAGAAGCAAAACATTTTCAAAGAAAAAATCCCTAGAAATTCCATTTGCATTTTGGAAAAATGCTTTTGGGACAACCATTACCTGGATGATTGAGAATCTCTATAGGACATTTGCTTAATAAGCTATTTGAAATAGGTCAACTTGAGGTCTCCACCAAATTACCATTCAATGATCGTCAGAAAAAAATTATCTTAGAGCACAGATGTTGTCCACTCTTCCCAGTATTGCATGTAACTGATGAGTGTCATTCATGTGAAAAGGTGGCAATGGTGCTTGGAGTATGTTGAGAGAATTGATCTACCCATCTGAGGACTTGGCTTGAAAAAAAAGAGATCTAGGTAAGGTATTAAAGAAGCTGGTATCCAATTATCAAAATATCCCTTTAGATATTTTGGATTACAGTCTCTACAACCCCTTTTAATTTCATGTATTGACAAGGGTTGAGAGAAGTTGGTTCTACATATGGTCTAGACAAGGATTTGATGTATGGATATTCTTGTCACTTTTATAGGGGACCTTCTAAAACTCTTGAGTCAGATTTATGGAGTGGAAGGCAATAACTGTGATACTCTTTTTTTGGTAGCTACCTTGTATCCTTTACTCATTGGATATATATTTTATTAATAATTTGCTTAAATTTTGTGTTGTATCATTATGGTTTTCTTTTACACGAAGAAGGTTTTATTCATCTTCTTATTAACTCTGTTAAAGAGTAGCCTGCCTACTTGTTTTTTCTCCATGTGCCCCATCATCTCCAATTAAACACACACAAAATCAACAAGGTCTGTATCTTTCCCAAATTTGTCCAACAATGTTTATGTAATATTACAGAAGTAAATTTGTATCATACCCAAGGATTAATAATACAACTGTGCTACTTATTGACTCTGAGTAATGCCATCAAAAAGAGAATTCTGTTATTGTGTCCGCTTTAAAATTGTATTCGTTTTGAATGCCTGCTTTAAAGTAATCGTAAATTATAAAATACATTAATGCTTAAAAGTTTGTGAACCCTTTTGAGCTTTCAATATGTCTGCATAAATATTACCCGAAACACGATCTGTTTGCTACATACATCCTAAAACTAAAGAGATTTCAGTTCAACAAATGAGACAAAAATATTATATTGGTTCATTTATTGATTGATGGGAATGATTACATTTAAGGTTATATTTTATGCAGAAATATTGAAAATTCAGAAGAGTTCCAAACTTTGAATCACCACTGTATCTCTATTTCTCCAAAAATTAAGAATTAAAGCAAGCAGGCCAAAGATATTTTAAAGATGCAAATACTTCAGCGGATAATTAGAACTGCAGAAAAACAATTACTACCAATCTGCCTTCAATCAAGGACCTGTATAATGCTTGAGTCAAAAAGACAGCTGTGAAAATATGTACGGACCCTTCACATCCTGGACATAAACTGTTTCAACTCCTTCCTTCAAAACAACGCTATAGAGCTGTGCACATCAGAACAACTAGACACAAGGACAGTTTTTCCCCAAATGCCATCACTCTGCTAAACAAATAATTCCCTTAACACTGTCAAACTATTTACCAAGTCTGTATTACTATTACTATTACAATTATCTTCTCATCCTTCTTTTCACCCATCTCCTCCCACTTACAATTGTATGAATGTAACTTTGTTGCTTGTATCAATATGATTTTTAAATTGATTGTTTACTAGTAAAATTTGATTTGATTGCTTATTATTATGTTTCCTAATATGGTTTGATTGCTTATTTGTACTCTTTGACTACTATTAAGTGTTATACCTATGATTTTTGACAAATGTATTACTTTCTTTTTATGAACACTGAGAGCATTTGCACCAAAACAAATTCTTTGTGTGTCCAATCACACTTGGCCAATAAAGAATTCTATTCTATTCTATTCTATTCTATTCTATTCTATTCTATTCTATTCTATTCTATTCTATTCTACTCTACTCTACTCTACTCTACTCTACTCTACTCTACTCTATTCTATTCTATTCTATTCTATTCTATTCTATTCTATACCAGAGCAAGATATCCTATTTCTCAACTTCATATAAAGTGATTACTTGCATAAATATTAGAAGTAAGCCTCATGCAATCAATGGTTCAAGCCACCAGGAATCCCCCTGTCTCTAAAAGTATGTTTTACCCTATGCGGGATGTCCTTAAAATAAAGCTTTCAAATGGTACATGCTTCAGCTAACCTTGTTCACTTAGAAAAGCTCCTATTTTCTGATACTTCTACTTGCCATCTTTAAATAGGTGATCAGCACAGTTTTTGTCTGAAATAAAAGAAATGCTATGTGTTGTATTCCAATGCTGAGCTCACCAAACGAATGGTTTATTTCCAGTAAAAGGCAATCTTCTTTTCCTGTGTAAGACAAGCTAAATTGGATACATCCATTAAATCATCCACAGACCAGAATTTCAACTAACTTTTGAAGGGTAGGTTTGCTGCTAAAATAAAGTGGAAAGACAGTGTGGAGGTCATTAAATTCAACCCCTGCCTAGTGCATAGATCAAATAAAAGTATCCCTGGCAGTTAAAAACTATTAGGAAAGATTGTGAAATATACAACACTACCACCAAGCAAGCTACCCTCGTCTTTTGTTGCTGGACTTAAGTTAAAATGCTTAAACTCCTTTAAACATCCTTAAAGTTCAGGGCCATACTTGAAAGGTAGTCCCATCTGAGAAGTTGATGAACAGTTTTCTCTTGCTCCAGAATATACAGCACAAAATAATAATTACTAAATGAGGGGACAAGTCCTTGGTATCAAATGAGGGGACAAGTCCTTGGTATCATATGATTAAGCCTTTTTATTAGATCTTTGGCAGAAATGTTGAATGCAATTTCCAACAAAGGAGGGCAGGAAAGATCAAAACAGTTCTCCTTTGCACTTTTGCAAGGAGCATAAATAATTATTTAAACTCTGGAGAATTTGCCAAGAGAAGCAGCTTTCATTAAAATGAAAGTGGTTTTTTCTAGTCCCTTTGAATTCCCTAATATTGTGTTAATTCAAAGCCAAAGCATAGATTTTAATTGCAAGCAAGCCAGGATGTTGTCCCCAAAGCAGGGTTTAACTGCATATCTGTGTCCAGATTTTTCCAACCTTAATTACAAAACATAGCTGTGCTGATCTAAAATGTTCTCATGATTGCCACCATAAGAGACGAAACAAAAAAAAAAAAGGGGGGGGGCAGTTTCAATTGGCTGTGGATTCAATTGGCTGTGGATTCAATGAATCACATCCCTGCTAGAATTTATTCAGTAGGGAATAGCTCTTCTACCTGTGTTCTTCTCTAGTAATTGAGTTCAAAAAGCTAATAGTGAATGCTAACGGCACAACTTCTTTAACTTCTTTGTCCATTTACTAATATCTTCACATTGTTGGAGGGTTTTTTTGGTTTTTTACAATTGTTCATTTTCTCTCTCTTTTAATATAGTTGATTAAAATTATTTAAAACACACACACACACACACACACACACACACACACACACACTCTATTGCAGAGGTTGTATTCAGCAGGTCCTGACCGGTTCTGGAGAACTGGTAGCAGAAATTTTGAGTAGTTCGGAGAACCAGCACTGGCCCCGCTCCCATCTATTCTCTGCCTCCCAAGTCCCAGCTAATCGGCTGATTCTTTTGTTGTCCTGCACAGGAGAACGGAGGTGGAAACCAGGTTAGTGATGTGGGAAGGGAATGGGGATTTTGCAGTAACCTTCCCCCTGGAGTGGGGTGGGAATGAAGATTTTACAGTATCCTTCCCCTGCCATGCCCATCAAGCCACACCACGCCTACCAAGCCACGCCATGGCCTCCAAGCCACACCCGCAGAACAGGTAGTAAAAATTTTTGAATCCCATCACTGCTCTACTGGCCTCTAACCAGCATCACAGGCTTGGAAAATCTTGTGTTTCAATAAGGTTGAAAACTGAAGTATGTTGTGGTAATTTGAACTCAAACAAATGGAGTTTTCTGTACCCATTATGAACTTTAATTCTGTGATGCCCCCAAACTTACTACTACTATTACTCTAAACTTCTCTTCAGTCTGTTAAATCCTTGCTACTTTTCTCATTCATATAGAGGTTTTCTCCTTATCTGCCTGTTCTTCCACATTAACATCAACAAAACAAAATTCACCATCAGAAGAAACAGTCATGGCAATGGCCTTGGATGACTTTTAAATCATGTTAAGCCCATTCACAAGAGGACAGATTTATCAAAGGTACCTGTGTGAAACATCCATTTTTCAGCCACTGTATATTGCAGAACATTGTATTGGAGGTATTGGTGGAACAGTAAATGAAGGATGGCTGTAGGAGATGACCAGGTTGAGCCCAAGGGAGGGTCAAATGCATCATCAGTGATGAGTGTCTTTGCACCCACCTTGAATTCCTTTGACTTTTCTACAGCTAATTTGCTTCAACCGGTTAGTAATTCAGATTCTTGTAGGGAGCTTAAGCTTGCAATAAACCTTCATGCCCATTTGAACTGCCTGGATCTTCTGATTTTCCTGGGTTGGACATTGGATCTATCACTTCCCCATGACAAGGATGCGGAGTTTGGGGCCCCATATTGCATGTGTTACTCCAAGGCTTGGATGTGACATTTTCAATCTCTTCTAAAGTTGCATGAAGATAATAGAAAGGGAACTTACTGAGTATGTGAGCTTAATCATGACATTTAATTTGTTGATAGGAATATGAAATTAATTTAGATATTTTCCATGCACATCTCTACTTCAGGGTTCAGATCTTACATGTGTTTTGGAAGGGCAATCCCTGGGACCGGACTGAAAGGCTAAGGGCAGTCCTCAGGCTAGAAAATGGTATGTGTCCTTGCTCTTTGGACCTGAGGAAAAGAATGGTAGCTCCAACTTAAACTAAAATAATTGGGTGACTAATAATTTCTTCCCAAGACTCTAGGGCCGTGATGGTGAACTTATGGCATGTGTGCTACAGGTGGCATGCAGAGCCATTTGTGCTGGAGGCATTTGTGTGCCTCCCAGCTAATTTTTGGCCCATTTGAGGCCATTTTCACCTTCCCGAGGCTCAACAAAAGCCTCTGCAGCCTTAGCAGCCTTCCAGAAATACTGGAAGTGCCCCTTTTCAGCCTTCAGACAGTCTCTGGAGAGAGACAATTTTTGCCCTCCTGGAGGCTTGAGGGAAGCCTCTGTAGCCTCGGGAGGCCAAAAAATGGGTCTTCTGGAAATACTAGAAGTGCTGAAACAGGCCTGTTTTCAGCATCAGAGGCTCTAGAGGCTTCCTTCGAGCCTCCAAGAGAGCAAAAATATCCTCCCCAGGCACCAGAGGCCCTCTGGAGGCTGAAAACAGGCATTTCCAGTATTTCCAGAAGGCCCATTTTTCGGCCACCTGAGGCTGCAAAGGCTTCCCTCGCGCCTCTGGGAGGGCAAAAACAAGCAGAAAATCAGCTGGGAGACACACGAATGTGCAGTGCAGGTAAGGGGGCAGGGCAGGGGTGTTGTATACATATGAGCCGGGTGGGCGGGGCTCATTGCATTGTGGGTACTAGCACACGAATGTGCATGCTACTGCACATGCGCACCCTTTCAGCACACCACAGTAAAAAGGTTTGCCATCACTGATCTAGGGAGCTGGTGTTAAAAGAAATTGCTGTTAAAAGACAGTTATGAGCTAGAGTGATTTGCAGTCCAAAGAATGGTATCATTTTCTTTATGCCATACTAAGCTGCTTCTAAACCAGAAGGGCTTACAGGACAGGTTATTCAATCAGTTTAATAAGACTGTGCCTGCTTTTAGGGTTATATGATAAAATAGATGTAGAAGGGGGGAAAAAGTATAGAGATAAAATGGAAAAAAAGCAATGCAGCATCCCCATAGTCATGTGATCAAAATTTGGGCAAAGGCATGTATGCAGGATCCTGAGGTCATGTGATTGCCATTTGCGATCTTCCCAGCTGGTTCCAACAAGCAAAGTCAATAGGCAGCTGGTTTGGCTCAACAAATATGTGAATCATTTAACAACCATGGCAAAAAGGTCATAAAATCAGGCATGACTCACTTAGCAATGGAAAGTCTGGACCCAATTGTGGTCAAAAATGAAGGATTACCTGTTAATTTATTTTATTACTCTGTATGGAAAGTCAGGGTTGTGGAGAGATAATTGCTGCAATGTGTTTCAAAATGATGTTGAAACAAATGGCATTACCTGGTGTGAGGTGGAAGCAGATAAAAAAATATCACCAAAAGATTCGTTGATCCAAGGAAAACAAGGTTTTATTCACGTGTCTGCAGAGACGGGTTCCCTCAGGCATTGACGGAACACAGAGCAAAATTCAGGCAGCATTTTTATACCCTAACTGTCCGCCCCCTCGTATGAGGGCTTGGCTCACATTATTTCTGTTTCCAAATTGACACATATATTTTGAAGGTTTATGCTGGCTCCCTATCTAGCAAAAGCAGTTACATGGTTTCTGACACCTCAGCACTTTATTCCTCATTGTTCTTAGCCTCATCTTGATTTTTTTCTCTTGTGCACAAACTGGAACACTTTCTTATTTAGCAGAGCTACTGAGTTTGAGACACACTTCCTTATTTAATTCAATGGGCCATCCAACATGACTTCGGTTCTGCTCACAATCCCCCCTTTTTCTTTTTCCACTCTTGTCTCAGACTCAAGTAGCAGATCCTCTGCTTCTTTCAGAGTGATTTCTCTCTGATACATCATTAGAGGTTCTGCTTCCTGCTTCTTCTCAAATCTTGAACCCAAGGATTTCCCTATCTTTTCACACGTTATTGCACCAGGGAGACACTGAACACAACAACACAACAATACACAGCATATAATAATCAATATAATTCCCATTATGGTAGATCTAAACCAAGTGGAACTGGGAAGCCAAGACCATATAGCTCCCCACAGGTCTGGCAATGAGGAGTCACCTCTTTGTGATAATGGATTAGAGCGAATATGTTCTTCCATTACTTTTACTGTCTTTGTAATATTGGGTTGGAAATCATGGATGTATACACAGCAATGTGAATGAATCAGAGCACACACACACCCTTTTGTAGCTAATACAATTTCTAAAGCATACCTATTTTGTAGAGCAACCTGTCTTACTTCAGAAAGCTCTGTGTTGATCATTTTAATATTCTTTATTGTATCATTGAACATTGTTACCTTGAAGTTATTTAGAATATGTATATCTCGGTAGTTCATGGCTACTCCCAATGGTGTTATAAAACCACGGAAGATTTGGGTCCAGAGTCTCTGGGTAAGGCCAGATTATGAGTCTCTTTTATTACATATCCGGCCTTGGGGAAGGCCATCAAGTTTATATATCACCGGTATCACATACCCGAGTGTACATGTGCCACTCCAGTAAGGTGGCATCTCCCTGTATGCATATTTCCCACACAATACCCACCTAAAATTTTCCACAGCATAGGTCTGTTGTGATGTTCAGGTCCAATTGATCATTTCCTCAAAATGCATACACATCTGATACTGATCTTGATTAAAATAATCTAATTTATGATAACTCTTGGTATAGCTATGGTTACTACAGGATGATGGCATATCAAAAGTCTTATTACATTTTTCCCAATCTCCTAAATGGAGCCCTCTAGTTTCATTTCTCCTAAAACACACATACGCCATTTCCCTTAAATGAACAAAAATCCTTCCTGTTATATTTCGTTCTACACCATATTTTTCTGTCCCATGCCCTTGTGGTCTTAGTCTGTTCTGATCAAGTGGAATTGCATGTAGGATTAATCCTTCACCTGTTCTTCCTGGCATGTGCATGTATAACCAGCAATTGGTGATGTTCAAGGAATGTGAGACCTTCTTGAGATCCTTTATGAACACATTGTCATCCCACAAGTCTGTTCCCAAGTCACCCGTGGGTCCAACATATTGTGAATAGTTGCAACAAATAGTCCTCTCCAGAGTTCAGCCGATATCTCCATGGTGGTTTCTCCTGGCTATTTCTTCAAGGTTACCTTTAGTGGCTGACCGTCCACTGGGATTGCCTTCCAAGGTTTCTCAGGTTCCGGTGCTTTCTTGACTCTGCTGTAATACGTCCAGCCTCCTTCCCGAGTACGGACTGCAGATTCAGTCATCAGTAGCACCTGGTATGTACCTTCCCAGCTAGGTTGCAGTTTTTCACTTCTCCAAGTCTTTATCAGGACCCAGTCTCCAGCCTCGTGTGGGTGTTGGCTACCAGCCAAAGGTGGTTGTTGCACCAACAGTCCCTGTTTGTGAAGAGAAAGCAAAGACCGAGACAGTGCCAGCAAATATTTCCAAAGGAACAAGTCTCTGAACTCTGGTATGGGATTGCCTAGTTTGGCCAAATAGGGTCTCCCCATCAGCATTTCAAAGGGAGAAACCCCTGTGTCTTTCCTTGGACAAATTCTGATCCTGAGCAGAGCTAAGCGAAGATTCTTTGTCCATGGCAAGCCATTTTCAAGTTGTAGTTTGGTCGTGTTTCTTCAATTCTCCATTCGCTTTTTCAATTTTTCCACTGGATTCAGGATGCCATGGTGTGTGTAATTTCCATTTCACCCCCACCACCTCCATTACCCTTTGCAGAACCTTTTGGTTGAAATGAGTTCCTCTGTCTGAATCTATTGCTTCCATCATTCCATATTGTGGGATAATCTGTTCTAGTAAGATCTTGGTTACTGTGGGAGCTGTGGCTCTTCTAGTGGGATAAGCCTCTACCCACCCCGTTAGTTGATCTTTGATCACAAGCAGGTATTTCCAACCCCCCTTTTCTGGCAACTCAGTGAAATCAATTTGTGCTCTCTGAAAAGGCCAACCCACTCGGGGTCGCCTTCCCATCTCTTTCTTGCGTGCCGCTTTCTTATTTACTTTCAAACAAATCAAACATTTCCAGCAGATGCTCTGAGCTACTGTCCACATCCTCAGACTCCAATAGTGAGGTTTAACGGACATGACCAAGGCCTCCATTCCTCCATTCCCCAATGTCCTCCTTCATGAACTTTCTCCAATATTCCCCTCATGACAATGGGTGACACCACCTTGACTCCCTCCAACGTCTTCCATCCCTCTGGGGTTTTGACACATCCCTCTTTCTCCAACTCCAACTTTTCCTTTTTCTCTGGCTCCCATTCCTCCCTCTCGTCCTCCTTTTGCAGTATTGGTATAGATACCATTACCAACTCTATCTCCCCTGCAGCTTCCTTCGCCCATTTGTCCGCCCATCGGTTTCCCACAACCTCCAGTGTGTTCCCCTTCTGATGTGCGTTCACATGGACAATTGATGCTCGGCTGGGGAGTTGCAATGCCTCTAAGGCTTGTTCTACTAACTGCACTTGCTCTATTTGCTTCCCATCCGCCTTGATATACCCTCTTTCTTTCCAGATTTTCCCAAACGTGTGCACCCCCCCCCATGCATACTTGGAATCAGTCCAAATTGTTACTTCCATCCCCTCAGCCAATTCCAAGGCTTTGGTCAGGGCAGGCAATTCACATTTCTGGACTGACCAAGCAGCTGGGAGTGACCCTTTCTCTATTACCTCATCTTTCCCGGTTACCATTGCAAACCCAGATTTTCGCTTTCCATTTTCCACCCTGCTAGATCAATCTATAAACCACCTCTGTCCCTTCTCCAATGGAGTCTCTTCCAAGTCCTCTCTAACCTTTGTCATGAGATCCACTTGCAATAGACAATCATGGTCTTCCGGTTCCCATGCCTGCCTTCTCCCCTCCAAGAATTCTGCTGGATTTAGATTCTTGTCTGTTCCTATTACCACATCAGGACTGGTTCTCAAAATGGTTTCATACTTCAATATCCTCCCTTTGGTCATCCAAGTGGTAGCCAGCTGACTCAACACTGAGTTGACCTGATGAGGTGAATGTACCACCAAAGCTCCCCCAAAGGTTATCTTTTTGCTCTCCACCACCAACATTGCTGTTGCTGCCACAGCCTGAACACAAACTGGCCATCCTTTCACAACCGGCTCCAAACCCTTGCTTAGGAAGGCTACTGGCTGGTACTAAACCCCCCCCCCTCTTTTGGGCAAGGACTCCAACTGCTGTTCCCTGAGCCACCGCCACATACAAATGAAATGGTAATTTCAGGTTTGGCAAGGCTAAAACCAGAGTGGTTGACAAAGCCTTCTTCAGCTCTTCCCACCTTTCACTATCTCCCTCCTCCCATTCTATGTGCTCTCCCTTTCCAGGAAACTTTCTCTGCAAAAACTGTGCCAACACTGTGAATTGGTCTACCCAGATTCTGCAATACCCCAATAATCCCAACGCTTTTCACACCTCTGTCTTGTTCCTGGGAGGAGCCAAACTCATGATCCCCTTCACCCTTTCGGAGTCTAAGGACCTATCCCCCTGCTGAATGTAATGTCCCAAATATTTCACCTTTTTTTCAACAAACTGAAGCTTCTCTTTTGAGACTTTCAGCCCCTGCTCCTTCAGCCAATTCAACAGACTCACAGAAGCCACTCTCACTTCCTTCTCTTCCTCCCCACTTAACAACAAGTCATCCACGTACTGAATTAGGGTGATTCCTTTCTCTCTCTCAAACGACACCAACTTTTCTTCCAACGCCTGTCCAAACAACAAAGGGCTCTCGGTATATCCCTGAGGAAGTACCATCCACCTCAACTGCTGTTTCCTTCCGCTCTCAGGATCATTCCATTCAAAGCAAACAAGTCTCTACTCCCCTCCTCCAAGGGGCACGCCCAAAAGGCATCCTTCAGATCTATCACAATAAACCATTTGTCTTTGGGAGGGATCCACCCCAAGATGGTATAGGGATCAGGAACCACTGGGAATCTAGGAACCACTATCTCATTGATCCTCCTCAAATCATTAACCAATCTATACTTCCCATCCTTTTTTATTACTGCTAAAACCGGTGAATTGAATGGTGACATAGTAGGTTCCAACAGTCCCTGTTTCAATAATCTGTACCTCTCTTACTCAGAGAATATTGTGGAGTCCACAGTTTAGTTATTCCTGGTTGTATCTTGATCTGAATGGGCTGTATTGCCATCCTACTAACCCCTTCACCTACTGCCCACACATCTGATGATATCTTCTCCTCATCTTCCGTTGTTAGCATACGCATGCGAACTTCCTTCCTTCTATCCCACAATTCTATTCCAAAAACATCCAACAAGTCTCTTCCTAGCAAGTTCACCCCTGAATCCGGAATATACAATATTTCAGTTTCAGTAACCACATCATTCAATTCCAATCTCACCTCTTCCAAAATCTTGACTTCTTGGGATTTCCCACTCACCCCAACCACCTTTAAAGTCTGCTTTGACCTGCATGCTCCCTCTATCGGATCGCATACAGATGTCCGGCTTGCGCCGGTGTCGATCAGGAACAGCCGTTCCTGATGGTCAGGACCCACGAACATTTACCATTTACCAATGGCTCCCTGCGGGTCCCTCTTGGGGAGCCAGAACCTCCCTAATCGTATAGGGCATAGCTTCATTCCTCCGGGGTTTTGGGACATTCGCGCGCAAAATGTCCCTCTTTCCTGCATCTGAAGCAAGTTCTACTCTGGGACAGCCGTTGGAATCAACCACCTCGATTGCTCCATGGACCTCCTCGCCTAACCGGGTGTCTCCACTCCCTGCTGGGAGATCTTTCATCTCTCCACCTTGGCCTCGGATCTGACATCTGGGTCTTCCTGTTTTTCATAACTTCATTCTTGGCTGCCGTTTGCACAGCAGCTACCATCATCTGAGACTTCTGTTTGGTTTTAACTGAGTCTCAATTCACAAAAACTTGTTGGGCTGCTCTCATCAAATCTGTCATTCCCAAATCAGTCCATCCCTCTGTCTTCTGGATCTTTTTCTGGATATCTGGCCATGCTTTGGTGAGGAATTGCATTTTCAGGAGAGTCTCGAAGGCAGGGGTTTCTGGCTCCACTCCGGAGTACTTGGTTAACCCTTCACGGAGCCGAGCACAGAAATCCCCCGGGGACTCATCCTTTCCTTGTATTATTTCAAATGCTTTGGTCAAGTTTTTCCCTTGAGGGATGGCCAATTTAATTCCTTCAATGATAATGTGTTTCATATCTCTCATGTGCTCCCTATGAGTGTTATTATTGATGTTCCAATTTGGATCTGCTATGGGGAACTTTGTGTCTGCAGCCACTGCTCCCTATTGCCCTGCATGTCTCCTATCCCAGGCAGCCATTGCTGCCCTCCTAATGAGGTTTCTCTCTTCAGGGGTGAAAAGGTGTCCAAGAATATACATCAGTTCTTGGTATGTGTATTCATTGGGCCCCAGAAACAATTCCAACTGTTCCGCCACTTCATGAGCATTCTCATGGAGTTTCGGAAGGGTCTTTTTCAGATCCCCTAACTCAGCAGATTTTATGGGGACAGCCAAGAAAACGGTGACTGGATTCCCCTGCGCATTCATGCCATTTGGGACTTCTCTGACTGGGAAGGCCGACATGGGATTGGCCGACCTTCCTCCAAGAGGCAAATTCTCTAGGTCCTTGTTTAATTGAGTCAGTTCCCTTCTGAGTCCTGGATATGCAGGTGGAGGTGGAGCCTGGGCAACTGGAGCCGGCAGGGGCGGTGGTGCCAGGACTGCCGGAGCCGATGCCGGTGGACTCCCCATCCAGTCCTCAGTTTTGCTTTCCTCCACCTTGCTGACAAGCTGTCCTACTTCTGTTTCTGGTGGTACTGGACCTTCAAAGTGAACATGATACCATACCTCCACATAGGGTATTTGCTCCTTCATCAGGTGTTTCATTATATACTCTTTCAACTGAGTTATCCAGTACATGCTGGTATTCCCTTCAGGATCCCAGTGGTAAGGAAACTCAGGGTCTACTAGGGGATACTTTGGCCACCTATATTGGCATAGGTAGATCATTTTCTTTTTCTCTAGACTCCGAGTGTTATTCCTTAGATGGGGCAATGACCATTGTTGTAGTAGTTGACCCAATGGGGAGTCAGTTGGAATCAGCCTTCTCGGGGTCTTTTCTATCTCAATACCCGTTCCCTCTTGGAACGTCTCACACTTGCTTTGTCCCTTTCCCATTCTCCACGCTACCCGCCAACAATCTCCCAGAGATTCCCAACTCAGGGATTTACACTGTCCTCCAGCAGTCGCTGGATTCCAAGAATTTAAGGACAGTATATCCCTTCTTCTATTCCGAAAGGCAACAAACTCACCTGATACACCCCTGGTCTCCCGGAGACGAAAGGAGTGTGGGTGTTCCCACTTCAGGTGATCAACAACACTCCCAGAGCGTCAGGCTGGCTTCTCTCTCTCTTGTTTCCAAGGATTGTCTGCTGAGTGAAGTTTCCCCGGGACCCAACTGAGACAAGGGAGGGGCCCCTCTACAATGGGAGGCAGTGGCGCCACACCTACCTAGTCCCTTTTCTCCAGTCAAAATTCCATCGGGGCCCACGTTGAGCGCAAAATTGTGAGGTGGAAGCAGATAAAAAAACTACCAAAAGATCTGTTGATCCAAGGAAAACAAGGTTTTATTCACGTGTCTGCAGAGACAGGTTCCCTCAGGCATTGAAGGAACACAGAGCAAAATTCAGGCAGCATTTTTATACCCTAACTGTCCACCCCCTCGTATGAGGGCTTGGCTCACATTCTTTCTGTTTTCAAATTGACACATATATTTTGAAGGTTTATGCTGGCTCCCTATCTAGCAAAAGCAGTTACATGGTTTCTGACACCTCAGCACTTTATTACAATTCCTCATTGTTCTAACCTCATCTTGTTTTTTTTCTCTTGTGCACAAACACTTTCTTATTTAGCAGACCTACTGAGTTTGAGACACACTTCCTTATTTAATTCAATGGGCCATCCAACCTGACTTCGGTTCTGCTCACACTGGGCTTGGTCTTGCATATGCAGGCTGCATGCATGTTTATAACAGGCAGAGTGTTAAATGCATCATCAGTGGAGAAATGCATTGTCTGTATGTAAATCCAGCTGAAACAAATGCCAGCTCTACTTGAAACTGAGGAATGTAAAACCTTTTTCACATCAGTCTTCATTCTACTCTAAATCAGCCTGTAAATCACTCCACTAGGATATTCCCTCTCCAATACTAACAAATAAGGAAAAAAATTAGTCTCACGTGCAAACACTTGATGTGGTGCTTCCAAACAGATTTTTGGACCTCCTCAGAACACTAAAAGCTTGTCAGGCCTGGGAATTGTGCTTCTCAATCACAGCCTTGTCTGCATAGAAATTTATTCCAGGATAAAATATGCACATGTCAGAGAATTCTTCATGAAACTTGACTTTTTTCCTAGTCTGGTGCCAACTGTGAAGGCAGCTCTGAGGCATTAAGAATTTTAACCATGCAAATGTATAAAAACATCTCATTCAAAGAGAGGAAAAGTTTGTGGTAATCATATATATATATTTAATTGTAGTTCTGCTGGCTTGCTGAAACATTCTGAGGTGAAAAGTTTATGCTTGTGTTTTAGAGGCCTCGATAATGCACAAATAACTATATCTGTAGAGGCTTAAGAATTAAAAAAAACATTTCTGAGTGATTGCAAAATTTGTATAACAGATGAATTAAAAAAACATTTGAGCAGTTTTAGCAGCAAGAAAGTGAGCATTCAACAATCTGGCCCAAATTCCTTGAGGGAAACAGAGGTTGTCAGTTTGGCTGATATTAAAATCCTAAATGCAGGGAAACTTTGCAAAGCACATGCTGAAGGGAGTAAGGTAGTTGTACAGCTTGAATTAATGACAGTAATTCTAGAGGCAGGATGGTTGAAGAAAGAGGACAAAGGAAGCATTTGCCTGAAAAAAAATAGCGGAAGATGAAAAATAAAAAGGTTCAGGTTTAAGGGCAGATAAACATCAATAGTAAAGTGTATTCAGATGACAGCAGGAATCAAGAGGTATGGGGTTGGTTGCTATGAAATGTAGACCATGATAGGAGGAGAAAGAATAGGATGATAATGATAGTTATTGTTTCTTTGTCAATGCAGCCTTGTGAAAAAGCAAATGGATTAAAATGATCGTGAGACTGAACTTTACAGATTTAACTAAATAGACCAATTCTTTTTCTGTGGAATGCTACTGTTGCTGAATGTTGTTCACTATACATAATCAAACATAATCTTTTCATTTGTATTTAGAACTATGGAGTATTATGCTTATGCGAAAGGCTGAGACAATTTTTTGAGGATGAAGCTTTTCAAATAGAGCCAGTTTGGTTTTATAGTTTAGGCACCAGGCTAGAAACTTGGAGATTGTGAATTCTACTCCTGCCTTAGGCATAAAAGTTGGCTGGGTGATCCTGGGCCTATCACTAACTCTCAGTCCAGCTCTACTCACAGGGTTGTTGTGGGAAAAATAGGAGGAAGGAATATTAGATGTATTTGCTCCCTTAAGTTAACTTATTCCTTATTTATTTATTAAATTTATGTGCTGCCCATCTTCCCAATAAGGAGTCTCTATATTTATAAAGTTGGGACAAACATCAAATTTATAAATAAACAAGAAGTTCTCAAATGTTATTGAGTCATCAGCAAAAATTTTGTAAAATGCTATGGCGGGATTTGTAATTTCAACATTAATTGACATTATATCTGCTCGGTGAAAGCTGAATTAGGATGCAATAAATTGATATATCTGGGATTGACCTTTTCTTCTTTTCTATTGAGAGGAAAGTAAAAGATAGTTGTATCTTTGGTCATCTGGTTTAAACTTATTTTGGTTTCATTAGAAAGGAGCTAAATGTCTGATCTAAATTAATAAGATGCAAATGTGTTTAGTTACTTCATTTTCTGTTTGAGGACAAAGTGCTGAAGATAAAAAACACGGAAGGTTTTAGATTTCTCTCAAATATCTGTATTTTTCTTGGGTGAGAAAGTAAATGTTCAATCTGCAGATTGATGTCCACTGAAGTGCAAGAACAAGCAAGTGACATTCATAATGAACTTCTGGCAAATTACATCTTATTTATCATTTCTCTCATTAACATCACGGATCCACTGTTAGATTCCTTGCAATTTGCCTACCAAGCAAATAGATTGACAGATGATGCTGTTAATATGACTCTGCACTACTTCCTATAACATCTTGATCTCCAAAGGCCTATGCAAGGGTCCTCTTCGTAGACTTCAGCTCAGCATTCAATACCATCATTTCAGATTCTAACTAAACTAAATCAGCTAGCTGTACCTGACCACACTTGTAAATGGATCAAGCTTCCTAACAGACAGGAAGCAGCAGGTGAAGCTAGGTAAAATCATATCAGATACCTGTACAATTAGCACAGGAATCCCCCAGGGCTGTGTGCTCTCTCCACTTCTCTTCTCACTTTATACCAATGACTGCAACTCAAGAGATCCCTCTGTTAAAGTACTGAGGTTTGCAGTTGATACAACAGTGATTGATCTCATTCAAGAGAACGATGAATCTGCATACGGGAGATTGAACAACTAGTCTTGTGGTGCAACCAGAACAATCTTGAACTAAATATACTCAAAACTGTAGAAATGATGTAGATTTTAGGAGAAACCCTCCTATACAACTACCTCTTACAATGCTAGACAACACAGTATCAACAATAGAGACCATCAAGTTTCTAGGTTCAATCATATCTCAAGGCTTAAAATGTACATCTAACACCAAAAACTAATCCAAAAGGACAACAAAGAATGTTCTTTCTGCGCCAACTCAGAAAGCTCAAACTACTCAAAGAGCTGCTGATTCAGTTCTATAGAGGAATTATTGAGTCTGTCATCTGCACCTCTATAATTGTCTGGTTTGGTCCTGCAACCAAACAAGACAGAAACAGACTTCAATGAATAATTAGAATTGCAGAAAAAACAATTGCTACCAACCTGCGTTCCACTGAGGAGCTGGATATTGCACAAGTCAAAAAGAGGGCTATGAAAATATCTACAGACCTCTCACATCCTGGATGTAAATTGTTTCAACTTCTACCCTCAAAACGATGCTATAAGACACTGTACACCAGAACTAGAGACAAGGACAGTTTTCCCCTGAATGCTATCACTCTGCGAAACAACTAATTCTCACAAAACTGTCAAATTATTTACTATGACTGTATTACTATTCTTCTTCTCATCCTTCCTAGTACCTATCTCCTCCCACATGACTATAACTGTATTGTTATAGTCTCAACAATCTCTATTGTTGATACTGTGTTGTCTAGCATTGTAAGAGTAGTTGTATAGGAGGGTTTCTCCTAAAATCTGCACCATTTCTATGGTTTTGAGTGTATTTATTTCAAGATTGTTGCTTTTATCTTTACAATTTTTATTATTTTATTTGTTTCTTAGTATGATTTGATTGCTTATTAGTAACCTATGCTTATCATGAAGTGTTGTATCTTATGATTCTTGATGAATGCATTATTTTTTTTCTTTATGTATACTGACAGCATATGCACCAAAGATGAATTTCTTGTGTGTCCAATCACACTTGTCCAATGAAGAATCCTATTCTGTTCTATTCTATTCTATTCTATTCTATTCTACTCTACTCTACTCTACTCTACTCTACTCTACTCTACTCTACTCTACTCT
>BLBF01000042.1:6230324-6255030 GCA_015471245.1 Laticauda colubrina | reverse complement strand
CTACTCTACTCTACTCTACTCTACTCTACTCTACTCTACTCTACTCTTGTTCTGTATAAAGAATAGTAGACTCCTAAATACAGGTTTCTGATTGGCTAAAGAACTCAAATGGGGATTGGTTCAAAAGAAACCAATCCACATAGCTGCTCAAAGGCGGCAAATATTAAATACCTGTCATTGGCTACAAGCCGGCAGAGAAAAACCTATAAAAGGCTGCCGCAGCTTGAGCCAATGTTCCGTTTTTCAACTGTGTTATAAAATAAAGACTTTATTGTTGGAACCCGGCTTACCTCGCCTTTTTCCAGATGGAACACTGGCGACGAAGGTGGGATCATCCTAAACGCGAGACTGAGCACGCGGTGACAGATAAAACCAGACGAAGAACAATGGCTGGAAACAACGCGCCGCCCGCACCCTTCAATCCCAATGAAGAGGATTGGGAATCCTACGTAGACCGTTTCCAGATGTACCTGGAGAGCAATGAGATGGAGGAAATCTCAGACCGGCGCAAGAGAGCTGTTTTCTTGACACACTGTGGGCCCGCAATCTTCAAAATGGCCAAGGCTTTGGCGAAGCCCCGAGATGTAAAACAATTGACTTGGACAGAGCTCCAAAGAACATTAAAGGCCCACTATGAACATTAAAGGACACTATGGTGTCAAATTTAATAAAGCGGCACGAGTTTTATCGGAGAGACCAGGAAGAAGGCGAAACCATCGCTGATTTTGTGGCAGCCCTCTGACAAATAGGGGGAGCGTGTGAGTTTCTGAACTTAGATGAAGCGATGTGGGATCGAGTAATATTGGGGTTAAGAGACTCTAATATACAGAGCAAGCTACTGAATAAACCCAACATATCAGTAGCTGAAGCTATCGCAGAAGCCTCGGCCGCTGAAGCCGCGAAAAAATCGGCAGATAAAATGAAACAAATGAACGCGAACAACGATGAAACAAGCCCGACCAGAGGGAAAAAACAATCTCCCACCACCACTCATTACGAAGAATTCGACGAGACGTCAGAATCCGGGGAGGAAGACGACAAAATCCACTGCCTATACGCCAACAAGAAAGGGCGCGAAAACAGAAATCGGGAATGCGCTGGCTGCGAGGGAAACCATCCTCGAGCCGATTGCAGATTCCTCGATGCCATTTTCAGAGCATGCAAGAAAAGGGGGCATATCGAGAGAGTCTGCAGGAACAAAAAGAATTACAGCCCAAAAAGACGCAGCGTCTCCCCAGCAAAGACTGAGCCAAAACTATCCGAGAGAAAGTGGCAGCGAAACAAGGAAGCCACTAACCGAGAGAAAGCATACCAGACTTTCACTATCGGAAGCGCTCAGACGGAAAGCGGGAAGAAAGTAAAAATAATTGTAAAAATTGAAGACAACCCCTGCGAAATGGAGGTTGACTCTGGATCTTTCCTATCAATGGTGTCATGGGACACCATCAAAAAACTGGTCCCAGACATCAAGATCAAGGAACTCCAGAGACAAAAACTAACCCTCAAGGACTATCAAGGAAACCGAATTCCTGTAGTAGGCCTAGGACATTTCCGAGTTGCCTACACACAACATGTCGCAGTACTACCATTAACGATAGTCGACCGAGATCGACCAAGCCTCCTGGGCATCGAATGGTTCGCACCATTGGGCATCGGGATGACCGGAGTAGACCGGGTGGCCGCAATCGATTGGGTAGAAAACCTGATCCAAGAATTCCAGGACGTTTTCGATGGCTCCCTAGGCAGGTATCGGGGGACCCCAATTTCTTTTAGTCTAGACCCCCAGGTAGCCCCTAAAAGACTAAAGGCCAGACGAGTTCCTTTTGCTCTAAAAGCAAAAATAGAGGAACAACTAAATAAATTAATAGAGCAAGGGGTTTTAGAACCGGTCGACCATGCTAAATGGGAAACACCAATTGTAACGCCGATTCAACCAGACGGGTCGGTTCGAATCTGTGGCGACTACAAGGCTACCCTGAACCACGCGCTGCAACAAAGCGCATACCCAGTGCCAGTCGTGCAACACCTATTACACTCTCTTGGGGGAGGAAAAGTTTTCGCTAAACTAGACCCAGCACAAGTTTACCAACTGCTCCCAGTAGACCCCTTAACGACTGAAGCACAAACAATAGTGACTCACAAAGGGGCATTCAAATGCAACAGACTCCAGTTTGGAGTAAGCGTAGCCCCAGGCGTTTTCCAGAGTCTCATGGAACGCCTGTTAAATGGTATAAAAGGGGTCATACCATACTTCGACGACGTCCTAATTTCGGCCAAAGATGCAACCCAGCTTAAGAAAAGACTTAAAGATGTCCCAAATAAATTCAGAGAATCTGGCCTTAAAGTAAAGAAAGAAAAATGCTGTCTAATGACTGATCGCCTCGAATTTTTGGGATATTTGATAGATGGAGAGGGCATACACCCTATCGAAAAAAAAGTCAGAGCTATTAAAGACGCACCAGAACCAAGGAATAAAACTGAACTGCAGGCATTTTTGGGACTAATAAATTTTTGTAACGTGTTCCTACTTCACAAAGCAACAATAGCGGAACCATTACACCGATTACTGGATAAGAAAACAATTTGGACTTGGGGGTTTAGAGAAAAGAAAGCTTTCCAAAGAATAAAAAACTTATTAACATCAAACACCGTTCTCATCCAGTTTAGCAACACACTGCCATTGACGGTAACCTGCGATGCCTCAGCATTTGGAGTCGGTGCCATCCTGAGTCCCCAATTGCCAGATGGAAGAGAGGCACCCATCGCATACTATTCAAAGCCTCTGTTTAAAGCCGAGCGAAATTATAGTCAATTGGACAGGGAAGCCCTGGCAATCGTCGCCGGAGTAAAACACTTCCACGAATATCTGTATGGAAGAACATTTGTAATAGTAATGGACCATAAACCGCTACTTGGAATTTTGGCGGGAAACAAACCAACACCGAACATTTTATCCCCGCGAATGACTAGATGGTCAGAATTCCTAGCAGCCTACTCGTATACTCTAACACATCGCCCTGGGAAACAAATCTCCCATGCAGACACTTTGAGCAGAACTCCACTACCAATTATAGAGGAAGACCCGGCACCAACGATGACCACCTTGCAGATAGAGACATGCCCAAATCTGCCCAAATCTGCCCATATCTGCAAATGATGTTGCCAGAGCCACCGCAAAGGACCCAATTGACTGCCCATGTACTGAACTGGGTAGGTAAAGGCTGGCCGGAAAACCAAAAAACTGAGAACGTTAAGCTTTTCCGGACCAGACAAACTGAACTTTCAATTCAAAAGGGTTGTTTGTTATGGGGTGATCGGGTTGTTATCCCCTCCAAATTACAAACGAGGGTGCTCAATATGCTTCACGAAGGCCACCCTGGAATTGTTAAAATGAAAAGCCTTGCTAGAAGCTATGTCTGGTGGCTGGGTATAGATAGGGACATCGAATACTGGGTAAATCCGAGTAACAAATTCCAAAGAAATAGGCCTTCCCCGCCACAAGCACCCATAAGGGACTGGGAAACCCCACAAGGCCCCTGGTCACGAATCCACATCGACTTTGCGGGTCCAACTAAGGGACATACTTTCCTCATTGTCGTAGATTCATACTCAAATTGGCTAGAGGTTAAAATTATGCCATCTACGACAACTGAAACCCTTATTAAACAACTGGACAAACTCTTTGCGACCCATGGCCTGCCAGACGTCCTAGTGTCCGACAATGGGCCACAGTTAATGAGCATTCAATTCGAACAATACCTAGCCTCCCTAGGTATCAGACATGCCCTAACCACGCCGGCCCATCCGGCTGCGAGCGGCAGGGCAGAGAGAATGGTTAGATTTACAAAAGAAAGGTTAGAAAGAATGGACACTGGGGATGTCCAAGATAAAATAAATCGCCTGCTCACCCTCCAGCATATCACACCCAGTACCATAACAAACAAAAATCTGGTGGAACTACTAATGGGGAGAAAACTAAGGTCACAACTAGACAGTTTGCACCCAAACTATACACCAGAAACCCCCCCCGACTCCTCCACCCGTTTCAGGACATTTGAAATAGGCGACCTAGTCTATGCAAAAATTTTTACCGGGGACCCATTATGGCTACCAGGAACAATCACGCATATTACAGGTCCCTGGTCCTACCAACTAACCATAGACGACGGCAGGGAATGGAAACAGCACATAGACCAGCTTCGTTCCCGAAACATCGAAAGAAGTACAAACACAAAACCACAAATATTAAAAAATGACGAAAACCAAACCAAAGAGGGGGGGGAAAATACGAGAAAATAATAAAGAACCGTTAAAATTAAATACAGAATACAATAGCAATCAAAAAGAGCATAAAAGAGACTTACAGTTAGAAGACAATCGTGGGGAAAGTCCAGCCGAAGGGGCCAGCCAGGCCAGCTCGACCTGCCCGGAGAAACCAGGAGGGAGCGGCAACACCACCGGCCTAAGAAATCTAGGCGGCAGTAAAATGGCTGACTCACCCTTCCAGGCGGTTCCATGGGAAAGAACAAGAGAGACAGCAACCCCATCCGAACCGGTCGAAGTCTTCAACAGGAATGAACCGCGCAAGTCCAGTCGAGTCAAAAGAAGCCCCACCTACCTGCGCGACTATGTCACCATGTAGGACTAAGCCAAGAGGGGAGGGGTGTTCTGTATAAAGAATAGTAGACTCCTAAATACAGGTTTCTGATTGGCTAACGAACTCGAATGGGGATTGGTTCAAGGTCTCGTAAGAGGGGATAAAAATGCTGCCTGAATTTTGCTCTGTGTTCCTTCTATGCCTGAGGGAACCCGTCTCTGCAGACACGTGAATAAAACCTTGTTTTCCTTGGATCAACGAATCTTTTGGGTGGTTTTTTTATCTGCTTCCACCTCACAGCGGCAAATATTAAATACCTGTCATTGGCTACAAGCCGGCAGAGAAAAGCCGATAAAAGGCTGCCGCAGCTTGAGCCAATGTTCCGTTTTTCAACTGTGTTATAAAATAAAGACTTTGCTGTTGGAACCCGGTCTACCTCGCATTTTTCCGGACGGAACAACCCTAACATACACAAGATACCTGTAAACTCATAATCCTGATTCGTTCCTTCCAATAAATTCTGATCTTCCTGGTACAAGTAAGATCATCCAAGTAACATGACCTTGAAAAACATGTTGCCACAAATAATGACAAATGAGGAGAAAATTGACCTAAACAACACTTGATGTGTTTGGAAGTAAATATCGATGTTAAAAAAGGCCTGGCACTCAGATAAATTGGCCATCAATAGGCACATAAACAACATATGCATATCACTCAAAAGAGCAATCAAACAGCTCAAAATGAAATAAAAAGACCAAATAAAAAGGCCAATATCTACCCACCAGAAATCAACATCCATATGAGCAGAGATTAGCACCAAGATTAATTCTAGACTAATAATCAAGTAAACAGTATTCCAATCAAGGAATTGGCAATGCAGACAAGCTAATGGTAAACAACAACCTAATAAATGAACCACCAAGAACACTCCCACCAAGACTGACAGGGCAAGCTACTAATATATAAAAGTAAGAGCAAACTCCACTCCCTTTTAGCGCTGATGATGTTACCTAGTTTGGTAATGAAATATCTGCAAAAAACACCACCAACCTCTACAAATATTCCCTTCCATTGGTAATTGGAGTGTGTTTACTTACTTTTGAGCATGTGCCTGATGGTAAGACATACAACAGCAGCTGATCAAGTCATTAGTTAATGAATTTAGTTTCATTCCTGTCCCCAAATCTCAGTTCCAGCTTGCACTTTTTGAAGAGGGGCACATGAGAATTTGCAGGTACAATGAATAAACAGGTGGGTAAACAAGCAATATAGTGCTTGTGCAGGAAAATCAGACATAAACTGAATAAGTAGCTTTTAATACAGATCCTAAGTAGCCCTAGTGGCTATGCTAATTAGACTTTAGCTCTAGAGATATTTAAATGTTTAAATTCTAATGGTTCCATTTGCCAGAATGGCTTGCTTGTAGTCTGTTTTCCAATCTGCTATTGAGGCCACCAAGGTAAGGTTGACTTTCCTAACTTTTGTTTCTATTTGTATTTTTATAATGAATTTTAATTTGAAAAAAACCCAAGCATGAATGGTTGGAAGCTCTTCCATGAAGAAAAATTAGAGTAAGTAGTCGAATTTGTCTATCTTGCTGGAACATTTACTGAAATGGGGTGAAAGTAGATGGAGAAATCTTAAGACATGCTAATAGCAGGAGAAATATAATGAATATGAGTAGTATGGGTAATCCTTGGTTTACGAGCGTTCCCTTAGCAAAAGTTCAAAGTATGTGATAAGCAGTCCCAAGCATTTGTGAACAAGGTCCAAAACTACAAATCTTGCAGCACCATGGTGGGATTCAAATTTTTTCACTCTTACGAACAACCATAGAGACTCTGCAATAATTTGTCCTGCATGTTGCTGGCTGAAATGAAGCTTCTGAGAGGGCTCTATTCGGGCGTCCAGAGACCTATCCTGGCCCATTGCAAGTTAAAATGGAGCTTCCAGGGACCAGAGGTTCCATTTTGGTCTGCAGCAGGATGGAAAAGGGCTGCAGAGAGCCAAACAGAGCCTCGGAGGGCCGGATTAGCCCTCAGAAGCTTAATTTTGGCTGGCAACCTGCTAGGTGAGGCCTGCGGAGGCCCGAACAAAACTGCAGAATGGTGCATGTGGCTGAGAGGCTGAGAGGAGACTGCTTGTTAGATCTTTGCAAGATAAGTGACCTGGTGCAGCTGGTTGGAGAGGGAAGCAGTTGTGGGGAGCATGAGTTATTTCAGTGGGTCAGGGGGGTCTTGGGTGATCTTAAGCAGGTGGCCTGTTCCATCACCCCCGATGGCCTTTCCCACCCTGAAATACCTTGTGTGCACCTAATGAGCCTTGCATTTGATTAGCGAATGTGTGGGTGAAAGGAGGAAATGAATCCTTGAACAGGAATACTTGGATTACGAACGGAATGGGCAGGCTCCATTGCATTCATAACCCGAGGACTACCTGTATAAATGTTGAAAAAAGAGAAATAGATAATAAGAGTATGCTTTGGCCCAATTTTCTAGATACATATGAGAGCTGGATAGGTCAGGAGAAATTAAATGCAGTGGGAATGAAGTACAGGTAATCCTCAATTTATAACAGTTCACTTAGCAACCATTCAAAATTACAAGGGCACTGAAAAACATGATGATGATTTGGAAGGATAACAAAATGTGAAGAATTAGTATAAACTAGTTTTAGCTAATTTCTTTTAATTTGTTTAAACTGAAAAATTAAACTCCTTGAGCTGAATATTTTAAGTCCTTTTCTGTACTTGGCATAGCATTATGTATTTAGAAAGAGAATAGAATAATAGTTATTGTGTGTGTGTGTGTATCCAATTAAAGTGGGTCTTCCTTGCTAAAAGTTTAATGTATTACTTAATAAATCAACACTAGGACTATGCTTCAAAAATAATTTAAAACAATTGCTCAGTAAAAAAAAAATCACTCATTAAAGTTAATGTAACTCTTAAAACAGCAGAACTTGGTTTTCTGGCTCACAGGGAAGGCTAAAGATGTCAGGCTGCTTTAATTAATAGAAGAGAGATGCTGTATTAACACTGCTCAGATCCAAAGTGCTTCTTCTGAATGATTTTTAAAGTGTGGCACCATTCTAACTGAAACACCTTCAAGGGATTTAAATGTTGCCTTACGCAATTGGCTGGGGGGAGAAGATAGCCCACACAGTGAGAACTTTCAGCCAGGAGGAATATAAAAAAGCATTGCCTATCCCAGTTCAGTATACTCCTATAAATAAACATGATATAAATAGAAAGCATATAAATGGAGGAATGCAACAGCTCATGCTCCACTGATTGAATTCCTCTGCCTTACACGTATCACAAGGGCAAAGGGTTGGTAAGGTTTTTTGTGTACCAGTCTGTTAAAAATGCTGGTGGCATAGCTTATGTCTGGCCAGAAGAAATGTTCCCTGTTGTTTTTGTACATTGATTATTTAACAAGCAGTTGGCACAATGCTGCTTTTATCACTCCATTCAGGAAATCCCTTGTATGTAGGTCAAGATCTTTTTAGATCAAGATGTGTTCTTCACACTCATACCCTGGACCTTCTTTATATTTAAAGAGGTAATAGTCTCTCCCCAAGGGAAATTTGTCCCCCCCCCCCCAACATTGGTCTCTATACTTCCAGAGTTAGGTCACCATCATTCACCCCACTAGTGCAACGCAGCAACACACCTCTGGGCTTTGCCCAATGATTGCTCACATGTACACTAAACTAAATCATTCCTGTGAAATATAATGGGTAGATTGAAAGCTGACATAATAGCTGTGCCACTTCTTGAGCTTTGAAATCTTGGAGTGCCTCGGTGCCTGTCCAAAATTTCTTGGAGGCATCAGTGGCACTCATTGTGTTTTCAAGTGAATATTTAAAGTATTCATTGCATATGTTCATAGATTGGAAAATAGCTCCAATGTACTGTATATGTATGATCTAACCTGATTACCATCTGTTTACCAGCTTGGCATATGCTTTGGTTCTTCTTGTAAAGACTGCAACTTTCATGTTCTGATAATTAATTGTGAAGCCCTGTTTTTAGACATTAAGTGCATGTAAATTCTTTCTCAACTAATAAAGCTATGGTTAAATCAACTGCATATCTATGTGCAGCAAGAGATAATTTAGCTGAAGTAGGAGGCTGGAAAAGCAGTTCATTGAAGATTTCAACTGCAAAATTATTATAAAGTAGCAGCTGAGAGCACTCATTTAACTAAATCATAACTAAGAAATAGGCTCACTCATATATCAGGGCCCCAGGCTTGGTGGCAAAACCATTTTTAATGTGTTATAAAAAGTCAAACAGGATTGTGAAAATCTGATTTCTGGATGACATTCCAGAGTGCACGAACCATGGAAGAAAAGGCTGTCTTCCTGCACTTTGCCAAGTGGCAGTCACTCACAGGGGCTGGAGCAGTTATAAGGTATGCCCATAATGGCTCACACTCAGTGGTGGGATTCAAATTTTTTTACTACCGGTTCTATGGGTGTGGCTTGGCAGGCGTGGCAGGGGAAGGATATACTGCAAAATCTCCATTCCCTCCCCACTCCAGGGGGAAGGTTATTGAAAAATCCCATTCCCTCCCCACTCCACTCACCTGCTTTCTAGCTCCGTTCTCCTGTGCAGGGCAACAAAAGAAGACCAGCTGATCAGCTAGGACTCAAGAGGCAGATAATAGATGGGGGCAGGGCCAGTCAGAGGTGGTATTTTCTGGTTCTCTGAACTACTAAAAATTTCTGCTACTGGTTCTCCAGAACTGGTCAGAACCTGCTGAATACCACCTCTGCTCACACTGCTGCATTCTGGACCAGCTGTAGCTTTTGAATGGTTGTCAAGGGCAGGACTATGCACAGTGCACAGTGGTAACCCAGACAGGAGATAACCAAGGCATGAGTGAATAAATGTAGGGTCTCTCAATCCAGAAAAGGGTGCAGTTAGTATACAAAATAGATTTGTGAAAGGACAAGTAGAACACCAATCAGATTCAAGTATTTGTGGACCAATGGGAATAGAGTATTTGGAGTATGCTAATATGTAGCACCCCTCCCCTCTAGGTTTGGTCCTACATTACATAGTCACGTAAGTAAACGGGGCTTTTATGTTGTCTAGTTATCCTGCGTAGTTTAGTCGTGCTGTTATCTTTGGCGGGTTCGGATGGGATCGCTGTTTCTCCCATCCTTCTCTGTGGAACTTCCTGGAAGGTGGAGTCAGCCATGCCGTTCCCGCCTGGCCTACCCGGGCTGGTAGAGTCGGGTCGGCTGCTCCCTTCCGGAGTGGCTTCTTGGTATTCTTGTGCCTCCTTTTCCTCTTCACCAAAGTCTTCTTCAGGTAAGTAGTTGTTTCTTTCTGGGTTTATTTGAGAATTTGGTTTGTGGGTTGTTTTTTGATTTTGCGGTGTTCCTTGTTCTAATGGAGGGTCTGCCCCTCCCCTCTTATTTGTGTTTGAGGGGTCTCCCCTCTCTCTTGTTTGATTATTATTGTTTTTGTTTAATTGTTGTTGTGTTACTGGAGTGTGTTGTTGTTCTTTGTGCCTGGGTGTGTCAGTGGTTCATTCCAATGTTCTTGATCTTAATTGATCTATGTGTCTCCTCCAGCTTCTTCCATCGTCCATTTCTAATCTGTACGATCGGAGTCCTGTTACTTCTGTTATTTTTGCCGGTACCCACAGTGGGTGCCCCGTGAGATTTTTAGCATAGACTAGGTTCCCTGTTTCGAATGTGTGGTGTTTGCTGGAGGAGTCTGTTGGTTTTTCAGGGCTGTATGTGGGATGTAATCTATCCAGATATGATCTTAATTTTCTGCCCATTAGTAATTCTGCTGGGCTTTTGTTTGTAGTGGAGTTAGGTGTGATATGTTGTATGGTGAGCATTTTGTAAATTTTCTCTTGTATGTCTCCCGTGTCTAATTTTTCTATGGTTTCTTTGGTATACCGGACCATGCGTTTTGCCTGCCTGTTCATAGCCGGCTGACCCGGCGCCATCAAGGCATGCCTTATGCCGTGTTTGGCGAGGAACTTTTCAAATGTCAATGCTGTGAACTGTGGCCCGTTATCTGAAACTAAAAGGTCCGGTAACCCATGTGTGGCGAAATGTTTCCTCAGTTGTCTGATAATTGCTTCTGTAGTTGTTGAGTTCATGAAGCTTACTTCCAGCCAATTTGAGTAAGCATCTACTATAATTAAAAATGTGTGTCCTTTTGTAGGCCCTGCGAAATCTATATGTATTCTTGACCAGGGCCCCCTCAATGTTTCCCAGTTGAGTATAGGTGCCACAGGGGGTGCAAGTCGTGATCTTTGGCATTTAGTGCAGGTTTCTACCCAACTCCCAATATCCTTATCCATCCCTGGCCACCATACATAACTCCTGGCCAGGGATTTCATTCATATGATACCCGGGTGTCCTTCATGTAAAATATTCAGTACTTGCTCTTGTAATGCTTCCGGTATGACTACCCAATCCCCCCATAGAATACAACCTTTTAACAATGAAAGTTCAGTCTGCCTGTTCTTGAACGGTTTAAAAATCACGTCTGTCTCGTTTTTCCGACTACCCTTTTCCTACCCAGTTTAAAACCTGTGACAATTTTTTGTCTCCTGTGATTTCTTTCGCAATGTCCACTGCGGTTATGGGTAGATTTGGTAGTGCCTCAATCTGTAGGGTGGATGTGGTTGGTGCCGGGTCACTCTCTAGTTTAGGTAGGGGAGTACAGATCAGTGCATTGGCGTGTGAAATGTCCTTGCCTGGTCGGTGAATTAATTTGTAATTGTATGTGGCAGGGAATTCGGACCATCTTGTCATTTGTGGGGAGAGTATGTTTGGGGTGGCCCTGTTCCCTGCTAGTATTCCTAATAGGGGCTTGTGGTCTGTAATGAGTGTAAAGGTCCTACCATAGAGGTATTCATGGAACCGTTTGATCCTGGATATTGCTGCTAACGCCTCTCTGTCCAACTGGCTGTAGTTCCTTTCAGTTTTGGACAGTGTTTTGGAGTAGAATGCGATCGACGCTTCCCTCCCATCTGGCAGCGTGTGGCTGAGTACGGCTCTGACGCCGAACGGTGATGCATCGCAGGTGACTGTCAGTGGTAGTGTCTCATTGTATTGTATTAATACAGATTCGGATGTTATTAAATCTTTTATTTTCTGGAACGCTGTCTCTTCTAGTTGTCCCCAGGTCCAGGTGGCTGCCTTGTCCAGTAATCTATGTAGTGGTTCCGCTGTCATTGCCTTCTGTGGCAGAAAAACATTATAAAAATTGATAAGTCCCAAGAATGCTTGTAAATCTGCTTTGTTTTTTGGTCTGGGCGCTTCTTTGATTGCTTTGATTTTTTTATCTGTGGGGTAGATGCCATCTTTATCGATTAGATACCTCAGGAATTCAACTTTCGAGGTGCCTAGCTGACATTTTTCTTTTTTGACCTTGAGTCCCGCCTTTTGGAATCTTTGCAATACTATTCTGAGACGAGCTTCTAGTTGTTTCTTGTCGCTGGCTGACACTAGCACGTCATCAGAGTATGGGACTACCCCTTTTATGTCTTGTAACAACTGCTCCATCAGGCTTTGGAACACCCCAGCCACCACGCTGACTCCAAATTGCAGTCTTTTGCATTTGAATGCTCTCCTATGAGTCACGATCTTTTGTGCCTCTGCTGTTTCGGGGTCGACTGGCAATTGTTGGTGTGCTTGTGCAAGGTCGAGCTTTGCAAAAACCTTGCCTCTCCCCAATGAGTGTAACAGGTGTTTCACTACCTGAACAGGATATGGCTTTGCTGTAGTGCATGGTTTAGGGTGGCCTTGTAGTCACCACAGATTCTCACAGACCCATGTGGCTTAATTGGGGTTACGATTGGGGTTTTCCAGTTAGCATGTTCAGTTGGTTCCAATATGCCTTGTGCTATGAGTTTATTTAATTCCTCATCGATCTTCGATTTTAATATGAAGGGAACTCGCCTCGCTTTTAACCTAATTGGAGCTATTGTCAGATTTAAATTAAATGATATGGGGGACCCTCAGTACTTGCCTAGTTTCACATCGAAGATGTCCTGGAACTCCCTCATTAGGTTCTCCTCCCAATCTGTCTCGGTGACACTGTTGATTCTGGTTACTCCGATTCTCAGGGGTTTGAACCACTTGAGCCCCAGCAGGCTTGGGTGGTTCCGGTCTACGATGGTTAAAGGCAGAATTTTTGTGTTTTTTTTTAATATGACTTGGAAGTGTCCGAGTCTGACTACGGGGATCCTGTTTCTTTGGTAGTCTTTTAGTATCAGTGTTTGGTTTTCTAATTCCATTTTGCGTATGTGCGGTCTTTTAATGGTATTCCATGATACCATTGATAGGTATGAGCTGGAGTCCACCTCCATCTCGCATTTTTGGCCTTCGATGCTGACTGCCACATGTACCTTCCAGCCATTGGTTGCATTTGAATGGCCGATGGTTATAGTTTGCGATGGTTATAGTTTGGTGTGTTTCTTCTTTTATGTAGCTTTCATTTAGTTGTTTGCCTCTGCTTTCTCGACTCTCACGGCTCAATATCTTTCTTTCTTTTATTCTTAATGGGGTGTTGTCTCTTCGTCGGGGGGAATAGCTTTTCTGGTTTTGGCAGACCTTTGCTATGTGTCCCCGTCTCTCGCAGTACCTGCAAATGGCATCTAGGAAATGGCACTCTGAACAGGGGTGGTCAACTCCGCACCCGGCGCACTGGAACCCCAACTTACATCCTTTCCTCTCCCATCTTTTTCGTTCCGACTGGAGTCTGTGGATTTCTTCCTCTTCGTCGTCGGTCTGGGACAACGATTCACTATCCTTGTGGCATGTGATGGTCTTATGTGTGTTCTCTGACTTCTCTCTGGAACTTGGCTTGCTTCTGCCAGTGTTTTTTGTGTTGTCACATTCATTTGTTGCATTTTGGCTGCTGATTTTTTAGCTGCTTCAGCTGCTGTGGCTTCAGCGATGGCCTCAGTGACTGTAATTTTTGGTTGGGATAGCAGTCAGCTCTGCAAAGTGAGATCTCTTAGACCAAGGACCATGCAATCCCTCATGGCTTCATCCATGTTGAGGAACTTGCATGCCCCTCCAATGTCCCTGAGAGCTGCTACGAAGTCTGCGATACTCTCACATTCTCTCTGGTCCCGTTTATAGAACTCATGTCTCCGAATAAGGCTGGAGACAGTTGGTGCGTAATGAGCCTTCAGCAATTTTTCCAAATCTGGCCAGGCCATCTGTTTTACGTCCTCCGATTTGGCCAATGCCTTGGTCATCTTGAACACTGTGGGCCCACAGTGCGTCAGGAACACGGCTGTTTTTCTGTTGTCGGAGATTCCTGGTAAGTTGTTGCTCTCGAGGAACATGAGGAATCTGTCAATGTATGATTCCCAGTCCTCCGTCGCTGGATTGAATGGTGCGGGGGCGAGTTGGTTCCGGCAATTTCTTCTGCTCAGTTCTCGTTGCCACGTGCTCAACTGGTCTCCTTGTCTCAGAATCCCACCTTCATCGCCAGTGTTGTGTTCACGAAGAATGAGACTCGAGACCAGCATAACTTCAGCTCTTCTATTAGTTGCTGGATTCTGTCTGAATCAGGAGCCGCGGCAGCCCTTTTTTATAGAGAGGCTGCTCGCGTCCAATGACGGCTCCTTGATTCTCCCGCTGCTGGGGCAGCCAATCATATGCTAGTTATTTTTGACCAATCGCCGTTGAGTAGAACACCAATCAGATTTGAGTATTTGTGGACCAATGGGAATAGAGTATTTTCATAGCTTTTGTTGGTATACCAAATTGAAGAGTTCTCTAATGTTGATGGAGAAAAATATATAAAGCTTCTTACATCTAAGTTGTTACCTAATTGGATACACTGCAGATAGAGATTTGCTGTGTCAGCATGAGCTGGTCTCAGATCCAGTGCCAAGTTCAGATTCTGTCTCCTTCTAAGAGTTTGCTGTGGTCTCTCCAGTCTGCTGACCTCCAAATTTGATTCCAATTTCCATTATTCCCAGCCACCATAGCATGGAAGATCAAAGCAAATGAGTTAGTGGGATTATGAATAAACAGATTGTTTCAGAGTTTGATTTCCTCCCCTCCCCCCAAAAAACAAGACATGCTGAAATGGAAATATATATTTATAAATAAAAACACCACTTTATTCCCCTGAAATAAAATATCCTGCGTGCATACGCAGTATCATCTGTACTGTGTACATGTGTAAATGCTTGGCCATGGCTGTCATATATCATGTGCAGCCAGCCATAATGCATCTGCCAAGATTTATTTCCAAGTATTAAATAATACTTAATCAGTTTTCTGGCACATTTGTAACCACACATTCATCAGCTTCTTTGTTTTTCAAAAGGTGAGGAGGAGGTTTTCTGCATCATAAATGAACTGGTATGCATTAGAGGGGAAAGGATCTATTACCAGGAAGAGATTATCAAAGCGAAAATATTTAGCATTATGCCAAATTGCCTCTGTTTTTATGCAACGCAGCATGGTGAGGGTGTGTATGTTCCAGTTGCTCATTACAAAGCAGCAGAGAACAATGTCCTAGCTGTTGTGTTTGCCTGTGCCTTGAACTGTACACCGTTTCATCAGCAGTCGAGTCACAATCATGCATGTCTAAGTTTGTTCCAGAGGCAGGCTCTGTAGCCCATCCAGTGTCTTTGCTGGAGGCGGTTTGAACTGAGATGCAGCGACTATGTGTCAAGAGAAGCAGATAATCTCAGGCAGCAGCATCTCATTCTCTTCACTCAGCCACACAATACCAGCTTATCAGCCTAGACAACCATCAGACTTAGTACAAGGTCATCATGGGCAAGGAGACATTTCTGCTCAACTGTGCTGGGTGCAAAAAGGCTTTTTGTAGCTGCCTCTCTGTGATCTCATTTTCCAGGCTGCTGATTTTCCAGTTGACCCAATGTCCACCAGCAGAGCAGAGGATTATAGTTCTGTGGAAGTCTTGGTGCTCTTTGAGTTTGGTTGCTTTCCTGCAGACATTTCAGTACTCATTCAGGTACTGACTAGACAGAACAGTGCTCTGCACTGAAAACATTACTGAAGTCAGTAAACAAAATGTTTGTAGGAAAATGATTAAATTTAATAGAGTGCCAAGAATTCCACCATTAGTTTGTTTGTTTTTTGTCTATATGAACATTTTATTCATTTATATAGGTTCTTATCTTATATCAAACTCTGGGGGCTCCCAATCTGCAAATCATATCAATAATAAAATAACATAATACAAACAACCTACTCTCTAATAAACAATTTGGTTTCAGGAAAAAACTATCATGTAATCTGCAACTCTTACACTGAAAAAACATATGGACTACACAACTCAATAACGGCAAAGCAATAGACGCAATCTACATAGACTTCTGTAAAGCCCTTGATTCAGTGGTACACGACAAACTACTCCTAAAACTAAAATCTTATGGTATCTCTAGACAACTTCATAACTGGATAGAAGCATTCCTGTCAAACAGACAACAAATGGACAAAATTGGGAGCGTCCTACCAAATTCTGTTCCTGTCAACAGTGGTGTCCCCCAAGGCAGTGTTCTAGGAGCAAATCTTTTCATACTCTACAAAAATGATCTCTGTGATCATGTTAAGAGCAACTACGTTTTCTTCGCTGATGATGTAAAGCTATTCAACACCACAGACAATGCTGCTACCCTTCAAAAAGACCTTGACTATGTATCAGAATGGTCAAACAAATGGCAACTTTAAATCTCAACAAATAAATGCTCTGTCTTACATATTGGTAAAAAAAAATCAGAAAATAAAACACAGGATGAATAGTCAAGACCTTGTTGATGATCCAAACTCTGTCAAAGATCTTGGAGTACTCATCTCTAATGATCTAAGTGCTAGAGCCCACTGTAACTACAGAGCCAAAAAGGCGTTAAGAGTTGTTAATCTAATCTTATGTAGCTTTTTCTCTGGTAATATTACACTAGTAACTAGAGCATACAAAACATTTGCTAGACCAATACTCAAATACAGCTCATCAGTCTGGAACCCACATTACGTATCTGATATTAACCCAGTTGAGAATGTCCAGAAATATTTCACAAGAAGAGTTCTCCACTCCTCTACTCATTGTAGAATACCTTATGCCACCAGACTTGAAATTCTAGACCTAGAAAACCTAGAACTATGCTACCTTTGGTCCGATCTAAGTATAGTACATAAAATCATACATTGCAATGACTTACCTATCAATGAATACTTCAGCTTCAACCATAACAACACAAGAGCACACAATAGATACAAACTCAAGGTTGATCGCACCCAAACTTGATTACAGGAAATTATGACTTCAGCAACAGAGTGGTCAATGTCTGGAATACTCTACCTGACTCTGTGGTTTCTTCCCCAAACCCCAATAACTTTAACCTTAGACTGTCTACTATTGATCTCACCCCTTTCCTAAGAGGTCTGTAGGGGGCATGCGTAAGCGCACCAACATGCCTACAGTCCCTGTCCTATTGTTTCTTTCATTTTTTAAATTTTTCTTATATGTATCCATGTATTCATAACTTTGTTTTTTACTTATACCTATAATCTTGTAAGCAATTGACAAAAATAAATAAATAAATAGACCTTGAGCTATATATACTGTAAGTTGTGTGATTTACTGTTGTACAAAATTTGTGTCTGGAAGTGGGGAAGGACAGATTTTCAGAAGGTTGCCAGTCTTGAAAGATGATCTGGATGTTTAGTTTAAATCCTTTGAGGGCATTTCTCTATTTGTGTAGGTCTTCATTTCAGTAAATTTCCCTCTGGATTTTTGACTGCAGAATGAAGTCTTTGTGTGCAAGAAAACTGAGGTCTTAGGAAGCTTTTGAACCCGAAGTTTTATTTTCTTCTTGTGATGAAGATTGATTTCCTTTGTTAACTTAATCCAATTCATTTTCAAAAATATTCTAGTGATAGCAAATCTGATAAAACAACGAAAGCCTCCACATTCCCACTTTGTGGAGGAAAAGTTTATTTTATATAGGGCAGTGTATTCAGTTGAATCTATGAAGGGATCCAAACATTAGATTTTTGGACTGATGACAGGAGTTGGAAATGCAATTCTTTCTATCATGATTAAAAATGGAAAATATATTCCTTCTTCTTCAGAAGAAGAATAAAGCGTCATTTCCAAATATTGATCTATCAAGAGAGATTAAACTCTGAATGCTGAGACAGGAAAATTCATGACTTTGGGAAGCATTGCTGTTAAGACAGGCTGGTCTTGTAACAAGTAGGCTCTGCTGATTTAATTGAATGAAACCTTGCGGAATATCTCTGATTTATGGCTGCGGATCCAAGAATCATCCATTCAATTTCATGCCTTGTCCAACAAAATTGACCATGAATTCCTTGAGGCAAAAAGTTGATCTTTAAACAAACTCACACTCTCACCAAAGTTTGAGAGAGAAAACTGCATGGAAGAATAAAACTAATAGAGAACATCAATTGTGTGTGTGTGTGTGTGTGATAACTTCAATTAAACAGGGAAATAGAGATCGGATTTTGGATTGTACATCTTCATTTTGACAGGGTGAATACTCATTTCGTTCTATCTAAGATATCCGACAGAAAATACATATTATTGCTGCTTCTTCCAAGAAGTTAAAACTTACATATGCCCTTCAGCTGTGCTATAAATGTCTGGGCAAGATAATTAATACGTTTTGAAAGGGGAACATAGATTAGGGCTTTGTAGAAAAGAATCTTTTTATATTTTCCCCCACCAGTAATCATTTAGAAATATGTTCCAGAGAGAATTAGAATTTTGATGACATTCTGATCAACAGATTTTTTTTGTTTGTTTTCATCAATAGATTATTTTATGCCCTTACTCTCAGATTCACAACTGCTCATGTGGCTGTGAGTGTCCTTTCTTTCTTTATACAATAGCAACAGCACTTAGACTTATATAACACTTTACAATGCTTTACAGCCCTCTCTAAGCGATTTAGAGAATCAGCATATTGCCCCCAACAATCTGGGTCCTCATTTTACCCACCTTGGAAGGATGGAAGGCTGAGACAACCTTGGGTCTGGTGAGATTTGAACTGCCAAATTACAGGCAGCCAGCAGAAGTAGCCTGCAGTACTACACTCTAACCACTGCGCCAACACAGCCCCATCAGAATCTCCATCTATGGAGATTCTCAATCATCCCAATCATGGTTGTTGCAAAAGATGTATGTTTTTTTAAAAAAGTAATTGGACTTTCTTTGTTTTTCCTTGAAGGAACTTTGCTTCTCATCCAAGAAGCTTCTTCAGTTTAGAAATGAAACTTCTTCACAACTGAAGAAACTTCTTGAATGAGAAACAAAATGTCTTCAAGGAAAAACAAAGAAAGTCCTTTGGAAGTGGGGGGGGGGGAAAGGTACCCTTTGGGTTTTTCAATAGTGATGGTAAACTTTTCTCCTTAAGGCCCTGTCACACTGCCCAATGAATGCAAAACGGACACAATAGACGAGCAAAATGTTCCATCTGTTGTTATTCGCTCTCAAAAGGGGCAAAAATTTGCATAACCGGAGCGGATAACACGGATGGGGGGAGGACGCAGGGTGGGTGGAAAGCGGATGCGGAACGGAAGCCTAGCGGATGGAAGCGGATGGAAGCGGATGGCACATCCGCGAGGCTTCCAGGGGGTCTCAGGAAAGCGGACGCGGAACAGATGAAGCGGATACAGAGCGGATGCACAGTGGATGAAGCGGATGCAGAGCGGAAGCCTAGCAGATGCACAGCGGAAGCCTAACGGATGCCTGGCGTTAATTGCGCATGCGGGGGGGATGCATTGCGTAAGCCACGCGGATATAAAGGGAAGCAGCTCGCACGTGGCCAGCATTCGGAGAAAAGACCTGCTGCAGGATACATCGAGTCCTTGCCTGCCCTGCCTGCATGCCTGCCTGCAAGCCTTGCTGCCAGCCTTGCTGCCAGCCTGCCTCCAAGCCTCCTGGCCAGCCTCCCTGCCAGCCTTGCTGCCAGCCTGCCTTCCAGCCTCCCTGCCAGCCAGTCTGCCTGCTAGCCTTGGTGCCTGCCTGCCTGTCTGCCTTCCTGCCAGGCTTCCTGCCAGCCTTCCTGCCAGCCTTCCTGCCAGCTTTGGTGCAAGCCTTCCTGCCAGCCTTGGTGCCTGCCAGCCTCCCTGCCAGCCTTGGTGCCTGCCAGCCTCCCTGCCAGCCAGCAACCCCACAACCATGGGGAAGAAGCGAAAGTCTCAGCAACCTGCCGCTATCCCTGGCAAGAGGGACAGGGCCACCCTCCCGCCCCCTGTCCCTGACTCTGCTTCTGCTGGGGCTTCTGCTGCTCGGGCTCGCTCTTCTGGTGCTGGAGCTTCTGCTGAACCTGCTCCTGGCGGTGGTGCTTCTGCTGCTGCGTACTCTGCTGAAGCTGCTCCTGGTCCTACTGGTCCTGCTCGTCCTGCTCGTCCTGCTCGTGCTCCTGGACTTGCTCGTACTGCTGGTACTGCTTGTGCTTCTGGTCTTGCTCGTCCTGCTCACCCTGCTCATGCTCCTGGTCCTGCTCGTGCTCCTGGTCCTGCTCGTGCTGCTGCTGCTAGTGCTGCTGGGGCTCCTGGTGCTTACTCTGCTGCTGCTGATCCTGGTCCTGCTGATCCTGCTGCTGCTGCTGATGATGCTCCTGCTGCTGCTGCTGCTGATGATGATGATGATTATGATCCTGATGATGATGATGATGATGATGATGATGATGATATGATCCTGCTGGTGCTGCTGCTGCTGGTGGTGTGGAGGAGCAGCCCCTATCACCTGGGAGCCCCTCTGATGAGGGCCCATCTGGTCCTGCCAAAGGGAGGAAGAGGCGTATGCAGGGACAGGAGAGGAGGCAATACTTCATTGAGGAGGAACACGAGGATGAGGTGCTGGAGTGGCTGACAGAGAATGACTATCTGTGGCAGAAGGGACACCAGCTCTACAGGGACACCAAAAGGAAGCAGGTTGCTTGGAGAGAGAGGGCGGAGAGCATGGGTTACACTTCGGAGGTGCTCCTTGGCTGATGGAAGCACATGCACACCTGGTACGGGAAGCTGCACCTGAAGAAATCTGGCCAGGCCACGGTTAAGCTGACGGACAGAGAGACCTACGTCATGGCCAGGTGCAGCTTCCTGGAGGGTGAGATCCGCCACCAAGGAGCACCAGGAGCCCTTCTGTCTACCCTCTCTCTCCGGCAGCCTGCTGAGACCCAGTACTCTTCCCGCTGAGAGTCAGTCCCTGTCTCCAGGCAGGTTTCTGTAGAGCGTGCCACGGCGGAGAACCCGTGAACAGCTGTTGTAACCGTGGTGGAGTGCGTGGAGGACTCCCTGGTGCGATGAGAGAAAGGAGACATTGAGTCCACCACAGTCGTAGCCGCATCCACCACCACCCAGCTCCACCTCCACAGAAAGGCAGAGAGCCAGACAGCAGGAGGGGCAGAGCCACACTGTCCTGCTGGAGATCAGGGACACCATCCACACCAGCATAGATCTCCTCTCTCAGCTGGTCAGCATCGACACTCATCCTCCAACTGCAAGCCCTTCCTCACCTATGTCAACCAGACCCTCAAGAACATGGAGGAACCCCAGTACCAGGTGGTGAAGGACCGGATCACCGAGCTGCTTCACAACCCTCCAGATTCAGAGGAACCTGCTCCCACCCAGTCCAGGTCTGCTCCTCCACCTCCACTCCAGGTGATGTTCCTCCCATTCCAAGGCTTCCCACAGCCCCTCACCTACCAGGGCTACGGCTACCAGGAGGTCCAGCAGCACAGGCAGCAGCCCTTCCCAGTCCAGGCACAGAGTCATTGGGCGACACCATTGCCACCGGTTCCACTGATGCCACCGATGCCACCCACGCCACTGATGCCACCGACGACAGCGATGCCACCCACGCCAGTCCTCACCCAGCTGCAGACCAGACAGCCTCACTACACTACTCCTTCCTCCACCCCACAGCCAAGCCCAGCCTCAGTACATCTGTCATCAGTACTGGGGCTGACACCCCATGGCATGGAGGAAGGACCTCTCAGCATCACAGGTCTGAGCCAGCTGTCTGAGAGCTTCCTCAACACTGTCCCCTGTTGTCCTCTCGGGGCCAGGCACCCCAATGACGATAAAGACCAGCACTCCAGCACCACCCACCTCCACAGCACCTGGACCCTTCACCCCTGAGACTGGGCACACCTCCGAGTGACCAATAAGAGTGCCAGAGACTGGGTAGCTGGCTACCTGTGACTTTATTTGAACACTTGACTTGGGTCATTTTTGTTTTAAAGCTTGTTGTTCAATAAAGTTTATCTTTGATTCACATACTTGCTTCATTTCTTTTTTTTAATAAAGTCTTGGTGGAAACTTTTAGAATTGGTTTAAGCCTTTGCATGCTTGTGGGATGGGTTAAGATAGCAGTGGGATGGGCAGGGATACCTGTGGGATGGGTAATAGCTGTGGGATGGGTAAGGATAGCAGTGGAATAGATAAGCCTCCAGTGCAAGCATAGTGGGACTGTATGGTCCACCCTCCCTGGTGCCACACCTATGGCCCTTTATTATCAATAATAATGTAATAATCATCCACACATGTCAACACAAACACAACTCTTTATTAAACGCCCTGTTCATTGTAGGCCTACCCAACATACATGGCCCAATCTCATCCGTGTGATGAGACAGGCTGAAGGAAGCACCCATTAATCATCTATCATCCTGTCTTGCCACTCCACTGCTCCAGCTGTGGAGTTGCACGAGTGTCTTAGGAGGTTGCGCTGCTTCTTCCCTTCACGTGAGGCTCTGTTGGGGCCTTGCACATCCTGAGTGTCTATCAGGTTTCGCCCTTGCCTCCATTCCCCAGGCTCCATGTCCCCATTGCCTTGTTGGAGGTCCACGAGCCTGTTCTGCAAGACTGGGTAGCGGGTGCGCATGAGATTGTGCAGGATGCAGCAAGCTTCCACGATCCTCCTCATGGTCTCTAGGCGATGCTGCATGGTGGTGAGAAGTACCTGGAACCTGTTGGCCAGGATGCCAAAGGCGTTCTCCACCACCCGCCTTGCCCTGGACATCCTGTAGTTGAAGATCCTCTCTTCACGGGTGAGGCATTTGGAGGTGTAGGGCTTCATGAGGTAGGTTCTGAGGGAGAAGGCATCATCCCCCATAATGAAGTAGGGCACATCTTGCGTGTCATTGGGCAGGGGGTCTGGATCTGGAAAGCCCATGATGAGGTTGCCTTCCAGCCCCTCCTTGAGGTCACTGGCGTTGTATACCTGGGCATCTGAAGATGAGCCGCTGCCTGAAGCATCAATGTACATGAACTTGTAGTCAGCATCGACCATGGCAAAGAGGACGATGCAGAAGAAGCCCTTGTAGTTGAAATAAGTGGAGCCCGATTTGGTTGGTGCTTTGCAGGCCATGTGCTTGCCATCGATGGCTCCAACGGTGTGTGGGAAGTTCCACCTCTGATACCACTGCTCTGCAGCTTTCTTCCATCCTTCATCAGTGGAGGGGCACTGGAGGAGGTATCCTGCAGGTATTCTTCGATGATGGCCTGCACCACTTCTCTCACCACAATGCTGATGGTGTTGTGTGGCACCCTCCAGCCGTACTGCATGCTGCTGTAGGTGGTCCCTGAGGCCAGGTGGCGCAGAGTGAGTGCCACCTTGAGCCCAGGTTCCAGGCTGGGCCAGAAGTTGGTGTTTGCCTTGGTCAACCTGGGTGTCAGGCGCTGCACAACTTCATGAAACATGGCTGGAGGCATCCTCATGAAGTTCTGGAATGCCTGAGTGTCTTCGTTCCTGAGCTCCACCATCAGCTTGTTGTACAGTCCGTACTCTGCTCTTCTCCCGATCCATCTTCGGACCCAGACGCTTCTTGGCCGCCTCCTTTTCTTCCCGTAGTAGAGTTCATAGAGCCTGTAGATGGCTTCGCACTGTTGCAGAAGGATGGTGGCTGCCAAAAGGACTGTGTTACAATCCACGGTGGACATGACTGGATGCTGTGGAAGAGCAAGAGTCAGATGAAGGCTGCAGAGGTCTGCACAGCTAGGCTGCTGGTCTGAAAGTGAGATGCAGACGAGTTGCTCCCCCTTTTCATAGGCAGTATAGGTGTCTCTTTGCATCCTCTAGGCATCCTCTAGGCATCTCTAGACATCCTTAATATCCGAGATAGGTCCCCTCTGTGAATGTTTTTTCCATTTTAAACGCTTTGTTTCTGCTAGGCATCCGTTTTGCATCCGTTGTGCGTCTGTTCTGCTTTCTCCCTGCGTCCGAGTAGATGCGAGTTGCGTGGATGCGGAACGGATGTCTAGCGGATATAGCGGATGCGTAACGGATGCAGAACGGATGTGTAGCGGATGCGTAGTAGATGAAGAACAGACGAATTGGATACATTTTCCGCGCAAAAGTTTTGAGCAGCTCAAAACTTTCTGAGCAGATGAAACGTCAATAAACGGATGCTGGACGGATAGAGAGGAAGCAAAATGGAGGCAGTGAGTACATCGCGTTAACCAACGGATGACAAGCTTTTTTGTCCGTTTTACATCCTCTTTGCATCCGTTGGTGCAGTGTGACAGGGGCTTTAGAATTTTTTTAGAATTTCTCCTTCTCCATGGAAAAAATTAAAAAAAAACGATCCCACGATTTTGGACAAAATTTCGAAAAGCATTTGTGTGTTGTTCCAATTTTGATTAGGAATGCCCTTGAGAACTTTGAAACTTGTTATTTTAGAGTTCATCTGTTCCGCAGCAAGAGAACATGTATACATGAACAGAGCAGGATGATTGCATAGGAAAATCCCAATCTGATCTTTTTAGTGGTAGATGAAGATGTTTTTATTCTCTCAGGCCCTTTCTTTTATTTTATTATTCAACTAAAATCAATGTTGCTGCCTCACTCTTGAGATTTGGGAACATTTTTATAGGGCTGCTTTTTCTTCTTGTGGTTTTTACGTCATTTTGTAATGTATTCTCTGTGTTCACAACAGAATATCCTGGTTTGGTAGTCCCTTGGGAAACTAGTCAGAAACTTGGTTCTTCCTATTGAAAAGAAAGAAAGAAAGAAAGAAAGAAAGAAAGAAAGAAAGAAAGAAAGAAAGAAAGAAAGAAAGAAAGAAAGAAAGAAAGAAAGAAAGAAAGAAAGAA
>BLBF01000042.1:6147643-6227079 GCA_015471245.1 Laticauda colubrina | reverse complement strand
TCTTCTTCTTCTTCTTCTTCTTCTTCTTCTTCTTCTTCTTCTTCTTCCTCCTCCTCCTCCTCCTCTTCCTCTTCCTCTTCCTCTCCTTCTCCTCCTTCTCCTTCTCCTTCTCCTTCTCCTTCTCCTTCTCCTTCTCCTTCTCCTTCTCCTCCTCCTCCTCCTCCTTCTTCTTCTTCTTCATAATTCCTAAATGGACACAGTACACATAGTTATTTAAATTGGAAGTATAGCTACTCACACAGTAGGATACAGCATGCCCAGGGCCCACCTTGTCTACTGTTCTGTGCCACACAGAGGCCAACTACTTACATTTAGAAAGGTCACCAACATGGATTGGGAGTTGATGATCCTATTCAACTCTTGTTCCCAGCAGCTGAAATGTAGGATGTGCTGCCTATGATTTAGGAGGTAGAATATAATCAATAAAACAAATAGCCATTTATGGCTCAATCCTATGTGAATTTGTCAAATCATTTTTTTAGAGCTACCTAATTTGATGGCTACTACCATGTCTAATGAGAGTAAATTGCATAATTTAAGTGTACGAGCACTCAGTTATTTGGCTGATTTTGGCCCTGGTTAATAGTTAAATGGGAAACCACTACAACCCATGATACTATACCACAAAGTTAAAAAAAATCATCCTTTAAGAAGGCAGTGGCAAGCTATTCCCATAATACTGGCAAGAAAATTGCACGGAGGCAGTCCTTGGGAACTAAGTTTGATTTGATGATATATTAATCTTTAGTGTGGTGTAAATTCTCAGTGAATGACCCTAACAATAGGAAAACAAAGAATGAAAAATGTTTTCCCCACCACCAAAATACTAGGTAGCTCTGTTTGGCCTCATTTCAAATTGCCTTCAATTGATACGAAAAAGCAACAATCACTGTAATTTTCTCTAGAAAAGAAGTTGCTTTAGCCTCTCAACTATTTTGCCTGGTCTTTCTTGCAGTGGATCTACAGTAACCTTTTTGAGATGTGGTCGATCACAACTGTGGCACAGCATTTTAAGTATTTTCTTATCATATAAAGGAATTGTTATTTAAACCTGCCTCATAGTCCCCCAAAAGTTGTGCATCTGTGTCTTACACAACAGATGAAATTATGGTATTGATTAATGATGCAATTAATAGAGGCAAAAACTGTAATAAGGTCAGCATGTACAATGCCTTAGGCAAATTTGGAAGGACTTGGGAAAATGAAAATCCTTAATACAATTCCCCTTTAAATCCTTAAAGCAATTCCCTTTTGGAAAGGAGGTGAGATGATTTCAAATTGAAAAATGAAAGGAGATGATGGAAGAATTCAGAAGAAAACAAATTGATATTGTTTGGCCCCTTCTTTACAGGGCACTTTTCTTTCAACTTTTTCCTTCCTCCATCTCATGACTGGTTAGTTGGGCTCTCATCTTGAAGTGAGTAAGTGTAGCGAAGGATCATTTCAAATTCATTTGAGGATCCTATCTCAATGGGACAAAGACAACACTTCTTTGATCTTGTGAGCCACTTCAGATGGAGTGGTAATTCTTAGTTAATTCAATTCCAGCCAGCCAGATTGGTTTCAGTCAATTTCTCCAGCCTCCCTTTCTGGTTTTACATTGTAGCTAACATATAATCCCATTCTTTTCCTTTGATAAAGCCCACTTGGCTCTGCTGTGTTATCTACAATGTGGCAAGAGAAAGTAAGATTTCAAGTGAAAAGTATTAGGGAGGATTAGACAGAGATTAAACAGGAATTAGAATCAGAAAGCAAGAGGAAAGGAAGGGAAGGGAAGAGAAAACATGTAGTTTCCAAGAAAAAATTGTGCTAGCACAAACTTTTAGGTTATCTTTGATGTTGGATATAAACATAAAGAGTCATAAAAAAAAGTCATAGAAAAAGAGTCATAGAAAAAGCCACATGTTTTCTTTTAATTTTCCCTTTTACGATCCTCTTGTGAAGGGGGTTATACATATCGGGCTATGCCATAATGTAGTTTTTTTTCCTTTTTTCCCCCTAGCATGTTACCTGAATCAAGGACTTGTTTCTTGAACATGTAAAACCCTATGGCAAGGATGCGTAGAGTGAAACCTACCAGCATCCCTTTTGTGGTCTGGAAGGTTCAAAACAGAGGTCCCTTATTTCCTTTGAATGATAAAAAGGGGGATCTTGAATCTTGTAGATCAGGGCTGTCAAACTTGTGGCTTGCAGGCTGGATGCATCACACACTGGCCATGCCCACCCCGGGTTTAGCAAAGGGCGGGGGATTTGTGATACATCACATGACGACAATGTGTCATTGCTAGTTTGACATCCCTGTTGGAGATGCTTCGGTTAGCCATTCCATTTTTGGGATTCCTGAACTTCCTTCCCCAAATAGGTCCTCCTGGCCTTTTCTACTATTAGTCCATAGCCCTCAAATTGATGGAAATTAGGTATTCTTATTATGACAGGGAAGTACATTTTTTCTTCTGATGCAAAGGCTGTCTTTGACCTTCCATGGCCTTCCACCTAGGGCTGGGAGAGAGTGTGACTGGCCATAAAATCCACCAACTGGCTTAGTGCCTAAAGCAGGACAAAAATTTAGAGTCTCTCTGTTTCTAGCCCAGTGCCTACCAGCAAGATCAAGACTTGTAGGTGATATCATAATTATTGAAGTAGTTCTACCTCACCTGCAATGATCAGTGATTCAGTCACAGTCAGTATAGAAAGGAAACATAGTTTTCTATTTACAAAATGGGCAGATGACAGTAGGAAAAGAAATTCATGGAAATCCCAGTCTATAGTTTCCCCTTTCCAATTGGAATGATGGCTAACCATTTATGTTTGGCATGATGGACATAATAGCCTGTTGCAGTGTTGAGATGTTGGACTAGGACAGCCCAGATTCTAGTCTATCCAGTCTATCCAAGCTACTTCACAGCCAGGGTTTTTTTTTTTTTTTTTTTTTGGGGGGGGGGGGGGAGAGGCAGAGGAGGAGAAGTGTAATATCACTGGAAATCAGACAGCACAGATATTTAATAATTCATTATTAAATATTAAATATTGGTATTATTCTGTGCCATCTTGAGCATCTGGGAATAAGGTGATAACAAGCAAGCAATGCACCTCAGTGGAAATGAAATTAAAAATAATATGGAATTGACTCTTCCTTAAAAAGGGAAACAACAATATTAACTAATATCCAGTAAGTATAGCTATCTGATTTTTGCCATTAAAAATTTTGTCTAAGCTTGAACTTTTACCTGGCATTTTGTCAGACATATAATAAAAAGTGATATGTCTCTAATGGGGGGTAGTGAATGTCTGAAATATATTTAAAATATATAATTGCATATTGTACAGTTTTCACTGTTCTTATTAAACTTTGGTTCTGAGAAATTACTTCTCCACAGACATCCAGAGATAAGACACTTCATAAGTACAGAATTGGAAAAAATTAAGTAGTTTTGTCATTTGCCCCAGATTAGTTCATTAATAATTATTTGACATTCAATTACAACCAAATTATGCCTGCTCTCACATTCCCTCTCTAAAGCTAATAATAATAGAAACTCATAGATTCTTTATTATGTCCAGCAGTGCAATGCTGCACACTTGCAAGTAATAACACAGATTTCTGCTTTGTTGATGCTGCAAACTGTCCTTCCACTCAGTTTATTCACACCATGCACTATTGTCAGTGAACAGCTAAATTACTGTTTGGAGAAGTTCACAAGCAGAGAATAGCCCTGCTGGAGGAGCAACCCCATCTTAGTCTAGCATTTTGTTTCTCACATTTTGTCCATTGTCTTTGGGCTGCTCAAAAGCAAGACATGAAGACATATTTCCATCTTGTGCCTGCTGCCGCAATTTGGAAGAAACCATGAGTCTTTCAAGACCAATAGCCCTTGTCTCCATAAATTCACCCAATTCCATTTTAAAAACTGTTCAAATTATTGGCCCTGTGTTAATGAATGTCACAAGTTAAGTATATGTTATGTGCAGAACATATTATGAGTGTATTAAGAACCTTAAAATCTCTATTTAAACAAAAGAGTCCTATGAGATAACCTTCCACTTAAAACAAATGGCATATTAAAGAGCTCTGTTCATCAAAGCCTGCTGGGAGGCTAATATTTATATTACGCAGAGTTTTAAAGGAAGAAGCTACAGTTGCCCGGCAGAGTTTTTGTATTGTATTCAGAAGTTGTAGGTTCAAAGCTTTACCACTCCAAATTAGGGGACTGAAGGCTAAAACATATAAAGAATGGTTGCTGGAATTGGCTATGTCTAGTTTAATAAAAAGAAAGACTAGGGGTGACATGATAGCAGTGTTCCAATATCTCAGGTGTTGCCACAAAGTAGAGGGAGTCAAGTTATTATCCAAAGCAGGGGTTGCCAACCTTTTGGACCTCAGGGACCACCAAATCATAATTTTAAATTCCGTGGACCAGGACCCAGAGACCCTGGGAAAATCTCAAAAAAAGTCTGCAGGAAAATTCGCCACCCTGTTTTCCTATCAATTGATCATTCTTTATTTGGGATCGCAGGATACCGTCTCCAGCTCCGTTATCAGGGAGAGAGAGAGGGAGGGAGGGAGAGAGGGAGAGAGAAAGAGAGATAGAGAAAGAGAGAGAGAGAGAGAGAGAGAGACTTTTGGCTTCATGCAAGGAAAGCAGCAGAAGCAGCAAAAGTCTTTCTCTCCCCCAGTTGCCACCAGAAATGAGTCTTTGTGAGACTTGTTGCGCTGGCACAGCCTCTTGGAGAAGGAAGCCTTGCAGGGTCCCAAAGACTCATTTCTGATGGAGTTTGGGGGAGAGAAAGTAAGACTTTTGCTGCTTTCCTTGCGTGTAGCCAAAAGCAGAAGAAGAAGGAAGTGGAAAGAAGCAGCCTGATGATCAGGAGAGGCACGGTGGGGCGAGTGAGGCAAATTCCCTCCCTCCATCCTTTTCCCCCTCCCCTCACTACCTTGTGTTATTCACAATGCAAGCGACGCAAGCCTTGTGTTCCTACAGGCCATGTGGGCGGCTCAGCCTTGTGTTTCCGTGCAGCCTGGATTAATTGCTTTGGGGGTGCTTCGGGGGTAACATTTCTCTGTGGACCATCAACATTTTCTCAGGGACCACCAGTGGTCCCCAGCCCACTGATTGGCAACCACTGATCCAAAGCACCTGAGGGCAGGACAAGAAGCAATACATGGAAGCTAATTAAGGAGAGAAGCAACCTAGAATTAAGGAGAAATTTCCTGACAGTTAGAACAGTTAATCAGTGGAACAACTTGTCTCCAGAAGTTGTGAATGCTCCAACACTGGAAGTTTTAAGAAGAGATTGGATAACTATTTGTCTGAAGTGGTGTAAGGTTTCCTGCCTAAGCAGGGGGTTGGACTCCAGGGTCCCTTCCAACCTTGTTATTCTAAGGCTGAAAAGACTTAGTACAAGGTGGTGCTATTGTCAATATAAATTTCAATATTTCTGTCCAAAATGTATAAAAGGAAGAAAAGGAGCAAAATTCTGTATTGTGATTTAATCATTTTTATGATTGCTCACCACCAACAATCTCTGGTTTGAGATGGGCAGTTATACAAATTAAATGAATTGATTAGAAATAAATAAATGCTGTTCCACCAAAAGGAGCCATAGGTGAGAAGGCTTATTTCCACAATCCCTGATTCCTTGAAAGAAAGCATGCAGAGGCTGCCTATTCTACCAAACCTTATTGAACTGGGAAGAGGATGTGGTCCCACAGATTTCCAGGGTCTAGAAATGATTGTACATGTAATGAATATACACAAACACACGCACACGCACACACACACACATCTTAGGCACCTCAAAGCTTAAGTGCAACAACTTTACACTCAATTTTTAATTTGAAAACATAGCCAGGCAAAAGTCCTCTTTCATCAGATTGAATTAAAAACTATTAGGAAAAACTGTAGAACGTTTTAGGTGAGAGGAAATAATTTTGATAAGGAAAGAAGCCAATTCTGTGCTCCAGAGCTGATGAGAGAAGCCCACTGTTTTAATTTCTCACTTTATTTCTGATGGAGACCTTGGGGAAAAGAGGAAGCTGCTGCTGGCAATAGGAATCTCATTTCCAATATCCAAATCAGTGTGTCTGTCCTCCCTTGCCCAACAACTGAATTTTTTACCACTCCCCAAATGGATAGAAATTAGGAAGAGTGTAGTCGCTGGAACAATCTGCAAATATGTTGGCTTAATTTCCCAAAATCAGTTGGATCTTATTCAAAGAATCTGGGTAATAGTCATCAGTCTGTGGGTATAGGATACCAACTTCAGCTCTATAGTTTAAGATGTGAATAGTTTAAAACTAGTTCCATTTGTTTTCCAACACTGCAGGAAAATGGACTTGGATTCCCCAAAGTGTAACTTTCCTACCTGTAATCATTGGGGCTCATTGGAGTACTCTAACTTTGGAGCACCCTGACAGAAGATATAATTGCTTTGTTAATCTAATAATGAATTTTTAATGTTTTTTTCTCTTTTGTTTCTGTAAGGTTTCTGGAAAACTATGCTGAGTGGTGGCATAGAATGTTCAAAAATAAATGGCTTCATAATACTAAATTGTTATTAATGTGGAAAAAAGGTCAAATAGCATTGTAGTTGCTGGAGGAAAACTGTCTGAAATTTGAATCTTCTTTAGTTATTATTTAGTGTAGGATCTGCTAAAGCATTTTGGACAGATGGCTATTAAATCTCTGTTTGAAGACCATCAATTAGGGGGAACATAACCATTTCGTGAGGCAACCTAATCTATTGGTTGACTGCTCTTAGCGTCAAGAAATGCTTCCTTAATTTCTCTTTTTAATGTTTCAATTTTGACCCTGCCTTTCAGAACAACAGAGAACAGGAGAAAGAACTACCTCCACGTCTGTGTAAGAATATACAGTGCTCTAAGTGGGGCTTGACCAAGGCAAAGTTAAATGTAATAGTTACTTCCCTCATCTGGACCTTATCTGAGCAAGTAAGCTCAGAGAGCAACAAAGGTCCCCTCATTTCAATCCTGAGCTACATTCTCCTTTATTGATCCCCAAATGTATTTACCTTTTTAGTATCTGCATCACACTGTTAGTTCATAGACTCCAAAAATATTCAACTTGGCATTTATAGAACATCTTTTCACATATATTGGTAGCAAGCCAGATCTTCCTCAGCCTATATTTGTACCTTTTGTGTTTTTTTTCTCCACAGGTGCAGGACTTTACATTTGAACCATTGTTCCAACTTAGCTGTTTTGAAATCACTTATTTCTTTCTAATCTTTCTAATGTCACAACTCTTGTTGTGTCATCTGCAAATTTAATATTTCATTCAGAATGCTAAACACAGGGACCAGGATAAAGCTCTTGAAGCACTTCACTTGTTACTACTTCTGAACTGATCTGGAACAGTTTGCGAGTGCTTCCTAGGTCAGTTTTTTTCAAACTTGGCAATTTTACAATATGTAGTCTTCAACCTCCAAATTTCCCTATGCTGGCTGGAGAATTCTGGGGGCTGAAGACCACACATCCTAAAGTTGTCAAGTTTTTTGGGGAGGGGAACCTGCACTAGGTGAGTCATTGAGTCTGTTACGAATCCATCTAACAGTTCAATCACCTAGCCCATATTTAACATTTCAAAAATGAAGATTTCATGAGAAGCCTTGGCTGAATTCTTTGTCAAACCACATTATATCTACTGAATTCCCCCAATCTATTAAGCTTACAGCTTTGTTAATAAAAGTTTGGTAATAGATATGTGAAGAAATGAAAAAAAATGCACATAAAAATGAAAGTGTTAAAATAAGTAAACAATCCTCTGTAGAAATTTCAGAAAAAGATCCTAAGCTTACCACTTATAAAAATTATGGGATAAATTAGAGAAATTTGGAGGAGCAGAATTTAAAGAATACCTCCACAAAAAATATAGGTGAAACTAATGACATTTCTGTAAGATAAACTAGACTCAGTTGGGTTAAACATTATCCCTTATGAGAGGTTAGTTTGCTCTGTACTAATTAGGTTTGTGCTCTGAAAAAGAAATAAACCATAACAAATCTATAAAAACCCAGTAATATCTGACAGCACTGTCAGTTTAAGACACAGTCTTCATTTCCACATTTCTTTTAAATGATTACATTCAAGGGTGAAGATTCATTCTTCGAGCTTTTCGGTTGGTTTCCAAATGTTTCATTACCAGATTATGTAACATGTTCGGTGGAATTTAGGGATGTCAGTGTTCTTCTGTTTATAAGGGCTTCATTTGGTCAGAAGGTGATTACATTTGTGTGATTTATTTATTTATTTTTAAATAATTTCTTACATTTTAATTGAGATTTATAACCACACTTTTCTCTTGGATTGAGCCTAGTATAGAATGAAGGTATATCATGACTCTTAGTATCTTTTTATGCATTGCTTTCTGCCTGAGTTTACACTGATTTGCTGTTTTGTTCCATGAAACACATTAATATTCCAACCCCTTGAAATGAGTTGGTAATGGTCCTCTAGCAGCTTCAACTGACCTTAAATGTGCTGAAGAAATGACAGCAGATGGAAGAGGGTTTTTTAAAATCCCTCTTTTCTTCCTGACAAGTCAGTCCCAGTGAATCTGTGCAAAGATTTACCTGGAAGGGTCAGATTAATATCCTTGCTTAGAAAGATTCTTCCCAATCTGGAATACTAATTTATGTTGGTACTGCAACATCTAGAGTTCCCAACCAAAATTGTGTACTCCCTCTTTAAATATATATGCAGATTCATTACTTCTAGAAATGGTTTGCTTTATTCAAACAATAATTTGTATTCCCTTTGTTGATTTATTGTGCTAATGAATTTCTTAGTCTGATTTTAACACTGCCGTCTTGCAAATCAGTATTAGAAAACAATCCAAGTCAGGTGTTTTGGTTCCTGATTTGCAAAGTGCAAGAAGCCATAGTTTGCAGGTTGCAAACAAAACAGCCAATTGGAAGATGTCCTAAATTAGGATGGAAAGCAAGAAATTAGCATAAGAGGAAAGAAAAGGAGGAGGGACACAGGAACCTGGCCAAATTGGTGTATAATTTTACATTTGTTCCAGATATTCTCTGCTAACTGAGTGGGTATAAGAATTAAACCTTTGATTCACATACAAAATGCTACAGTGATGTAATATATATGAAAGAGGTATGATTTGTTTTTAATCTCTTGACTTATTCTTGACTTATTTTGTATGCCACCCAAATTCTAACTTCTAAAAAGGGGAGATGAAAAAAAGCAGGAACTAAACAACCCAGACTTAATGTTTTCATTGTCCATACAACTGAACTTAAAAAATATAGTATTATTTCTTTGCTTTCAACTGAATTCAGTTAGTTATGGTTTGTAAAATATGGCCTAGAACTTAGGGCCTGGGAGGACAAACTGCATCTTTGCAAAATGTGGAAACGTATCCATGATTGTGCATATGTTTTCCATTTTGAAATATTATATGACTGATAATTTGGTTCTCCACACACATTAACATAGAAGGCTGTTTTCAAGTTTGATGTCAGCCCTCCAAGGTAGACAGGGCCAAGAAATGGGCACAGCAAAGATTACAGGAATATTGAATAATAGAACCTTGAAAACCTGTCCAATCTTCTCTCTCTTTCATCTTCCACTAAAAAAAATCCTTCCATTCCCGCCAATTTCACAACTGATGAAGCTTCTTAGATGAGAAGCAAAACATCATCTTCCTAAAACAAAAGTCCAGTTGCCTTTTGAAAAAAGCACCTTTGAGACAACTATGACCTGGATGACTGAGGATCTCCATAGACAATATCAAACTCTGTAAGTCTTCTCTTAATGGCTCATTCAATATTTCTCTTTTCCCAAGGTCAGCTATAAATTATAACAGTATTTCTTAAATCTCTTCTTCTCAGAACCCCTTCCCACTTTAAAAAATGACAGAGGACCCCAAAAGAGCTTTGATTTATATGAGTTATATTTACTATGTTAAAGATTAAAATGGGTATATTTCCTGCCACTACCACTTCTCATGATTCTTTGATAGATTTTAATATTGTATTGTTTTTAAACTTGGACTGGCAAATAATTTTGGTTTCATGGACACCTGAGAGGATTTGGGGAGACCCACAGAGATCATAGGAGCACACTTTATGAAATAAAGCAAAATAGTGAGATTGTCAACTCAAGCAAAACTCAGGCTAAATTGGTAAGGAATTCATCCTGATCTTGATTTCCTATGCATTTAGAAACATTCCTGACTATTGTCAGAACAAGTTGTCTGCATGAAGTATTTGTGGGAGTTTTAACGTGAGAGCAAATCCAGAAGAGAGCAACAAAGATGGTGAATATCTGGAAGGAAAAATGTAACAGAATAACAGAGTTGGAAGGAACCTTGGAGGTCTTCTAGTCCAACCCATTGCTCAGGCAGGAACCCCTATACTTGTGGTCCACAAGTCTTAAAGTTGCCAAGTTTGGGGACCCCTTCCCTATACCATTTAGACAGGTGTTTGTCCAATCTCTTCTTAAAAACTTTTAGTGCTGGAGCATTTATAACTTCTGAAGTGAGTTGTTCTACTGATTAATTGTTCTGACAGGAAATTTCTCCTTAGTTCTAGGTTGATTCTCTCCTTGATTAGTTTCCATCCATTGCTTCTTGTCCTGCCTTCAAGCGCTTTGGAGAATCGATTGATCCTGTTTTCCCTGTGGTAGCCCTTTAGATATTGGAACTGCTAAGAAATGCTGAAGTTGCAGTATTAGATATATGTTGAAGACAGAAGAAAAGACTGCAGGAGACATGACAGCTGACTTCAGGTCTCTGAAGAGTTATCATGAAGAAGGAAGAACTGTTTATTGTTAGTCCAGAAGACAAGAGACAGCAGAGTAAATGATAGCTGGCATCAGAAACACTTCCTGAACTCTTAGCATGCCTTATCTTCCTGAAGAAGGGGAGACGAATGGGAAGACAGCTTGTAAAATTTAAGATAAAATTAAGATAAAAATTAAGATAAAGCTTAGTAGTGAAGTTGGTAGTGTGGAAAAAGTGTGGGAGGATTGTAAATGGAATACAACTTTACCAGAAGCCACTAAAAATAATCTGTGAATGAGGAAATCTTAGCAGATGTGGGTGTAGTTCAGTGGTACTTTCTTTCAAGGAATTGAGCATTGGTTGTCTTTGTAGTGGTAGCAAAGGTTTTTAATTAGGCATGGAATCTTGAGTTTCAATTTCTGTTCAGGTGTATTTGTAATGTTGAAGGTATTTTACAATCTTAAATTATGGCCATGGCAAGCTTGAACAAATTATGAGTTTTCTCAGCTCTAATTTCCCAGGTTGCTTTTGACCATCTCAGGTAATGTTTGGCTTTATCCAGAACATGTGGAATCATTTCCAAACACTAGACAACAGTTATTCTTTTTTCCTAAGAGTATGTGGGATTTATGTGAGCCTGGAAACATCTTACGGCTAATTTAGAAATAGTATGCTAATTTCCCATATCACAAATTATGAATTAAAAGACGAAGTACAGGTAATCCTTGACTTACGACCTTGATAGAGCCCAAAATTTCTATTGCTAAGTGAGACATTTGTTAAGTGAATTTTATGCCCATTTTCTTGCCACAGTTGTTAAATGAATCACTGAAGTTGCTAAGATAGTAACATGGTTGTTAAGTGAATCTGACTTCCTCATTGATTTTGCTTGTCAAAAGGTCACAAAAACTGATCACGTGACCCCTGGGACACTGCAACTGTCATAAATATGAGTCAGTTGCCAAGCGTCCAATTTTTGATCATGTGGCCAAGGGATGCTGCAACAGTCATTAGTGTGAAAAACTGTCATAAATCATTTTTCAGTGCCATTGTAATTTCTAACAGTCACTAAATGAACTGTTGTATGTCAAGGATTATCTGCACTTAAAAACAAGGTTGCCGAGCTGGTACCATGTTGGATATGCAGACATGTAAGCTATTCTTGCTTGCCTGGTGACCTTGATTCAGATACTGACTGTCACTGACTTATCTGACAGTATTGTAAGAGCTGTGGTGGTGCAGTAGTTACAATGCAGTATTGCGGGTTAACTCTGCTCTCCCAGTGCCAGGAGTTTGATTCTTTCAATCCTGGCCAGCTCAAGGTTGACTCAGCTTTCCATCCTTCTGAGGATGGAAGATAAAATGAGATCCTCATTGGTAAACTAAAGACTCAGATGGTTGGGGCAATATGGTGACTCTGTATATCGCTTTGAGAGGGTCTGTAAAGGACTGTGAAGCGACATATAAGTCTAAGTGCTATTGCTATTGTTGTAAAGGTAACATTGCAGGAGAATAGCAGTGTTGCTGAGAATCATAGGTTGTCCCTGGACTCCTTGAAGGAAAGAGATGGTTTGTTCTTTTTTCTTACATAACAAAGATTTACCTTTGCTAATGGTCTTTTTTATTCGTACAATTACAAGAATCAGAAACTTCTCTAGTCCTTTGTAACTAATCATACTTTTAATGATTATTTAGTCCTCCCCCCCCTTGTAATAATGGTCATGTTTTGGCTGTCCCTGGGGGAAAAAAAATTCTGGTAAGCTGAAAACACAGTGGGGTTTATTTCACATTATGAGATCCCTCTCAGTACCGTTAGCTGGGTTTTTTTGATGCAGTGCTGGTTTTCAAGATTTCCCTCCCATCCCATTATATTTGACTAAACAGCAGAAAGCCTCCCCCCTTTCCCTCCAACCTCCCCTCCCAGCATCAGACCAGAGAAAGGTTTGCAAGTTTAGTAGATGCAGCCCACATAACCCCTCATATGTTTTCATAGCATGAAGTAGCAGTAAATTGCATCTTTCCCTGCTGTTGTCTCCAAAGGATTGTGTGCCTGATTTGTGGGCATAGAGAGGAGTACCATTTCATGTCAAAAGGTGCTGCCTTTCAGGAGGAGTTTACTCCGTCTTAGAAGTTGAAGGAAGGTATATTTGGCAATACGTGTAGGGTATTGTTTTCTGAAGCGCTGGTTGTGTCAGACCGACACCGAATGCAAGAGAAAAGTATTGGCTTTGAGGTCAAGCATTGTTTGCATGTGTTGCAAATGGTTTCCCCGGGAAACAGTAGATCTGTCCTCCAAGCTTACTGCAGCATCTTCTGAACAGCATCTTGTCTCTAGACACAACAGAGAGGTACCTTTTGATATTGGGGGGGGGCAACCAAAAACAATGTGGAGGGAAAATGCGGAGAAGAGAACATAACATCTGCGAGCGGACGTTTCCAGAGAATGAAGAAACATACATCGAGAGTGGCACCGTTAGAACCTTTCAGTCTTTCCACATTAAATTCACCTAGATCAGACGGTAAATGCAATTTTATTTTCCTCCTGTTATCCTTACCTTAAGAAAGGAATTAGCTGCCGTTCTGTTTTCTCTCTCTCTCTTTTTTTCATTTTTCTTTTTGAGCCCATCTCTTCCTTTGAAAGATGACTGAAGACCATTTGTAAAATGTTTGAAAATGTAACTAAAATATTTTTTTTTTTAAAAAAATTGTGATTAACAGCCCCCTAATGTCTGGCTTTTATGGTGTATAAAAACTGTTTTATGGGGGAAAGAAATTCAGCGGAGGGAGGAAAAGTTGGTTGCCTTTCATTGTTAGTTTGCAAAGTATTAAACCAGCTCTCCCAGTCTGCCTGTGTCATCCAATAGTATTTCAGTATAAAATCTTTCCATTTTTCTCTGTTTGAAATGCTGTATTGTGTCACGACAATCTCTGAGGATTAGCTTCTTATTTGGAGGGTTTGTAGTTTAAAATAGCATTAATTTGAAAGGGGGGGGAAATCAAGAGTCTTCAACAACCTAGCAATCAATGACTTTTATGCTGCTCTAAATCTGAAGGCAGGCAATTACTCAGAGGAGCGGGGAGATTTCATCCAGCAGGTACTTTCTATATCACCTGTTTGCAGGTGTGTCTATTGGTTATGTTTATTAGTCCTCTCACTGCTCTTTTTAAGACACAGTTGCAGACTTCTCTAAAGGAGGATTGTCCTCCAATGCCAGAGATTTGAGCAATTTTGACAAAGCAAGAGAGGCTGTCAAATGCCACTTAAAGCAGTGTTGGCAATTACTGACAATGGGTTGGTATTCATAGTTGGGCTTTTGGCATAGGATCAAGTTGGCATTGTTTTTGCTCAGGGATCCATTTTCCCCTTTAAAGTTGCTCCCCTATCCTCAGCAAGGAAGTGTCCCTTGACTGTAATTGCTACAACAGTGAGTACCATGAGCAATGTTCTGGAGAGGCTAAATATAAGATGACATGATGGATTTACATAAATGTAGTACAGAACTCATAATCCATAGGATTCCCTGGTGGCTGAAGTTAAAACTGATTTTCCCAGAAGATGTGAAGTAGGGCTGAAAGCAAATATATCAAAGATGCTGGATCAGGGAGGCTTGTAGTAAAATTTAGTGAGAGAAGCTTATGTAAACTTTAAAAAAAAGCTTAACATTTAGAAAAGCAAAGAAAGTCTAGCACATAGGAAGGAACTTGAGCTAGTTCTTCATCAGGATGAACACACACATATGTTGATTCTTATACTTTTTAATTAGAATTATTTATCAAACGGGACAGAAGTTTTTACTAAAGTCTGGGAAGATAAATATATAAATTTTGAATCATCCGCACAAAAATAATTGTAATAATTAAAACTGAACTTTTCACCAGCATTGGTGCCACAGAGTCATTCAGGATACTTCCAGTTCAAACTTAAAAACAGAGTCTGGTTTACAGCATTGGGGTTTGTTTGTTTTTGTGACAAGCACAACTCATAGCTAGTTAATTTGTATCGCAAGCAATGATTTAGTAAAAGCAATGAGATAACTGTTCATAGAAGGTGCTGTTGTACTGTTCATAGAAGGTGAAAAAAGGAAGCATAGTCCCAAGATTCTTCCAGAATAAAAATTATTCTAGGGTTCCATGTTATGTCTGATTAAAATAAATGAGCATCATATTTACACCAGATATGAAAGGTTCTGGGTTAGTTTTGGTCTTGAGTTTTAAGATGGGTTTTGATTTTTAAAGTTCATGATAATTGTGATTTAATTCTTCCTTCTTATGTGGTCGCATTATTATATGAGGTCCTATTTATTTAACGTCAGTACCACCTCAGTAGATTGCAGGCAGGGCCTTGCTTGTTGTTGCTCCAAGGGTTGTAAATTCTCTGGAGAAGCACAAGCCTGGTCAGGATTTAGAAGAAGAAATAACTTTAGTAGCTAAATCTTTTGGACTGGTAAGATTTCATAGCTTCCAAGTAAATTTTAAAATGTTTAAAGCAGAAAATGGCATTAAAAATGATATTCTTAAATAGAGTGGCCTTAAAGTTGTTAAATAAATTGGTCCTTATAACATCTTTGCAATATAACCTAGAATTGTGTAATTTAAAGATTTTATGTAGAAATAAAAAAAAGAACAAATTGTGTGCTGCAATGATCCTCAGTCTTTTCTCCATTTGAACTGTGCTGTTTATGTCTAACTCTGCTAATTTCTTGGTCTGATGGGCAGACTAGCAAGAATTAGCACAGTGATGCCAGCAATTGCTTGCTAGATCAGACTTAGCCTATACTCATTTAGCTGACTGTACTGTTTCAAACAGTGGCCAGCTAGGCATCGGAGCAGGAGAAATAGAAAAGAAAGTGAGGGCAGGCCACAAGGACAGAAATAAGCACAGCTGCACATCTTTTTCAACTGCACCCATAACTCAAGGAGTTACTTGTAATAAAACAGGATAACGCAGTCGGAGGGTGTTCTGTATAAAGAATAGTAGACTCCTAAATACAGGTTTCTGATTGGCTAAAGAACTCAAATGGGGATTGGTTCAAAAGAAACCAATCCACATAGCTGCTCAAAGGCGGCAAATATTAAATACCTGTCATTGGCTACAAGCCGGCAGAGAAAAACCTATAAAAGGCTGCCGCAGCTTGAGCCAATGTTCCGTTTTTCAACTGTGTTAAAAAATAAAGACTTTGTTGTTGGAACCCGGTCTACCTCGCGTTTTTTCGGACGGAACACTGGCGACGAGGGTGGGATCGTCCTAAACGTGAGACTGAGCACGCGGTGACAGATAAAACCAGACGAAGGACAATGGCTGGAAACAACGCGCCGCCCGCACCCTTCAATCCCAATGAAGAGGATTGGGAATCCTACGTAGACCGTTTCCAGATGTACCTGGAGAGCAATGAGATGGAGGAAATCTCAGACCAGCGCAAGAGAGCTGTTTTCTTGACACACTGTGGGCCCGCAATCTTCAAAATGGCCAAGGCTTTGGTGAAGCCCCGAGATGTAAAACAATTGACTTGGACAGAGCTCCAAAGAACATTAAAGGCCCACGATGCACCGGTGGTGTCAAATTTAATAAAGCGGCACAAGTTTTATCAGAGAGACCAGAAAGAAGGCGAAACCATCGCTGATTTTGTGGCAGCCCTCCGACAAATAGGGGGAGCGTGCGAGTTTCTGAACTTAGATGAAGCGATGCGGGATCGAGTAATATTGGGGTTAAGAGACTCTAATATACAGAGCAAGCTACTGAATAAACCCAACATATCAGTAGCCGAAGCTATCGCAGAAGCCTCGGCCGCTGAAGCCGTGAAAAAATCGGCAGATAAAATGAAACAAATGAACACGAACAATGACGAAACAAGCCCGGCCAGAGGGAAAAAACAATCTCCCACCACCACTCATTACGAAGAATTCGACGAGATGTCAGAATCCGGGGAGGAAGACGACGGAATCCACCGCCTATACGCCAACAAGAAAGGGCGTGAAAACAGAAATCGGCGGGAATGCGCTGGCTGCGGGGAAAACTATCCTCAAGCCGATTGCAGATTCCTCGATGCCATTTTCAGAGCATGCAAGAAAAGGGGGCATATCGAGAGAGTCTGCAGGAACAAAAAGAATTACAGCCCAAAAAGACGCAGCGACTCCCCAGCAAAGACTGAGCCAAAACTATCCGAGAGAAAGTGGCAGCGAAACAAGCAAGCCACTAACCGAGAGAAAGCATACCAGACTTTCACTATCGGAAGCGCTCAGACGGAAAGCAGGAAGAAAGTAAAAATAATTGTAAAAATTGAAGACAACCCCTGCGAAATGGAGGTTGACTCTGGATCTTTCCTATCAATGGTGTCATGGGACACCATCAAAAAACTGGTCCCAGACATCAAGATCAAGGAACTCCAGAGACAAAAACTAACCCTCAAGGACTATCAAGGAAACCGAATTCCTGTAGTAGGCCTAGGACATTTCCGAGTCGCCTACACACAACATGTCGCAGTACTACCATTAATGATAGTCGACCGAGATCGACCAAGCCTCCTGGGCATCGAATGATTCGCACCATTGGGCATCGGGATGACCGGAGTAGACCGGGTGGCTGCAACCGACTGGGAAGAAGACCTGATCCAAGAATTCCAGGACGTTTTCAATGGCTCCCTAGGCAGGTATCGGGGGACCCCAATTTCTTTTAGTCTAGACCCCCAGGTAGCCCCTAAAAGACTAAAGGCCAGACGAGTTCCTTTTGCTCTAAAAGCAAAAATAGAGGAACAACTAAATAAATTAATAGAGCAAGAGGTTTTAGAACCGGTCGACCATGCCAAATGGGAAACACCAATTGTAACGCCGATTCAACCAGAAGGGTCGGTTCGAATCTGTGGCGACTACAAGGCTACCTTGAACCACGCGCTGCAACAAAGCGCATACCCAGTGCCAGTCGTGCAACACCTATTACACTCTCTTGGGGGAGGAAAAGTTTTCGCTAAACTAGACCTAGCACAAGCTTACCAACAGCTCCCAGAAGACCCCTTAACGGCTGAAGCACAAACAATAGTGACTCACAAAGGGGCATTCAAATGCAACAGACTCCAATTTGGAGTAAGCGTAGCCCCAGGCGTTTTCCAGAGTCTCATGGAACGCCTGTTAAATGGTATAAAAGGGGTCGTACCGTACTTCGACGACGTCCTAAGTTCGGCCAAAGATGCAACCCAGCTTAAGAAAAGACTTAAAGATGTCCTAAATAAATTCAGAGAATCTGGCCTTAAAGTAAAGAAAGAAAAATGCTGTCTAATGACTGATCGCGTCGAATTTTTGGGATATTTGATAGATGGAGAGGGCATACACCCTACCGAAAAAAAAGTCAGAGCTATTAAAGACGCACCAGAACCAAGGAATAAAACTGAACTGCAGGCATTTTTGAGACTAATAAATTTTTATAACGTGTTCCTACCCCACAAAGCAACAATAGCAGAACCATTACACCGATCACTGGATAAGAAAACAATTTGGACTTGGGGGTTTAGAGAAAAGAAAGCATTCCAAAGAATAAAAAACTTATTAACATCAAACACCGTTCTCATCCAGTTTAGCAACACACTGCCATTGACGGTAACCTGCGACGCCTCACCATTTGGAGTCGGTGCCATCCTGAGTCACCAATTGCCAGACGGAAGAGTGGCACCCGTCGTATATTATTCAAAGACTCTGTCTAAAGCCGAGCGAAATTATAGTCAATTGGACAGGGAAGCCCTGGCAATCGTCGCCGGAGTAAAACGCTTCCACGAATATCTTTATGGAAGAACATTTGTAATAGTAATGGAACATAAACCACTACTTGGAATTTTGGCGGGAAACAAACCAACACCGAACATTTTATCCCCGCGAATGACTAGATGGTCAGAATTCCTAGCAGCCTACTCGTATACTCTAACACATCGCCCTGGGAAACAAATCTCCCATGCAGACGCTTTGAGCAGAACTCCGCTACCAATTATAGAGGAAGACCCGACACCTACGATGACCACCTTGCAGATAGAGACATACCCAAATCTGCCCATATCTGCAAATGATGTTGCCAGAGCCACCGCAAAGGACCCATTGACTGCCCATGTACTGAACTGGGTAGGTAAAGGCTGGCCAGAAAACCAAAAAACTGAGAACTTTAAGCCTTTCCGGACCAGACAAACTGAACTTTCAGTTCAAAAGGGTTGTTTGTTATGGGGTGATCGGGTTGTTATCCCCTCCAAATTACAAACGAGGGTACTCAATATGCTTCATGAAGGCCACCCGGGAATTGTTAAAATGAAAAGCCTTGCTAGAAGCTATGTCTGGTGGCCGGGTATAGATAGGGACATCGAATACTGGGTAAATCCGTGTAACAAATGCCAAAGAAATAGGCCTTCCCCGCCACAAGCACCCATAAGGGACTGGGAAACCCCACGAGGCCCCTGGTCACGAATCCACATCGACTTTGCGGGTCCGACTAAGGGACATACTTTCCTCATTGTCGTAGATGCATACTCAAATTGGCTAGAGGTTAAAATTATGCCATCTACGACAACTGAAACCCTTATTAAACAACTGGACAAACTCTTTGCGACCCATGGCCTGCCGGACGTCCTAGTATCCGACAACGGGCCACAGTTAACGAGCATTCAATTTGAACAATACCTAGCCTCCCTAGGTATCAGACATGCCCTAACCGCGCCGGCCCATCCGGCTGCGAACAGCAGGGCAGAGAGAATGGTTAGATTTACAAAAGAAGGGTTAGAAAGAATGGACATTGGGGATGTCCAAGATAAAATAAATCGCCTGCTCACCCTCCAGCATATCACACCCAGTAGCATAACAAACAAAAGTCTGGCGGAACTACTAATGGGGAGAAAACTAAGGTCGCAACTAGACAGATTGCACCCAAATTGTCTCAAGCTGCGGCAGCCCTTTATAGGTTTTTCTCTGCCGGCTTGTAGCCAATGACAGGTATTTAATATTTGTCGCCTTTGAGCAGCTGTGTGGATTGGTTTCTTTTGAACCAATCCCCATTCGAGTTCTTTAGCCAATCAGAAACCTGTATTTAGGAGTCTACTATTCTTTATACAGAACAAGAGTAGAGTAGAGTAGAGTAGAGTAGACTTTGTTGTTGGAACCCGGTCTACCTCGCGTTTTTCCAGACGGAACAGGGGGGACCTTAAAGGTCTTCTAGTCTAGTGGTCACCAATCAGTGGGCTGGGGACCACTGGTGGTCCATAAGAAAATGTTGGTGGTCTGCAGAGAAATGTCACCCTCAAAGCATACCCCAAAGCAATTAATCCAGGCTGTGTGGGAACACAAGGCTGCGCCTTCCACATGGCCCATTGGAACACAAGGCTTGCATCACTTGCATTGCGAAAAATGCAAGGTAGTGGGGGGGGGAAGGATGGAGGGAGGGAACTTGCCCCACTCGCCCCACATGCCTGGCCTAGCCACCAGACTGCTTCTTTCCGCTTCTTTCTTCTGCTGCTTTTGGCTGCATGCAATGAAAGCAGCAAAAGTCTTTCTTTTTCTCCCCCAAACTCCACCAGAAATGAGTCTTTGGGACACAGCAATGCATCCTGCTCCAAGAAGCTGCACCGGCATGACAAGTCTCACAAAGATTGAATTTCTGGTGGCATTTGGGGAGAGAAAGAAAGACCTCTGCTGCTTTCCTTGCATGAAGCCAAAAGTCTCTGTCTCTTTTTCTCCCCCTGAGAATGGAGCTGGAGACGGTATCTTGTGATCCCAAATAAAGAATGATCAATCAGTCGGAAAACAAGGTGGGGAATTTTCCTGCAGACTTTTTTTGGGATTTTTCCAGGGTCTCTGGTTTGCGGGATTTAAAATTATGAGTTTGGTGGTCCCTGAGGTCCAAAAAGTTGGCGACTGCTGTTCTAGTCTAACCCCCAGCTCAAACAGGAGACTGCTAAATTGATTCATGATTATCCTGTTGTGGTGGATCCTAACAGATTTGTTAAAAAAATAAGTTGCACTGGAATCAGTGGAAAGGTAGGGGACTACAATATGGTGTTTATGGACCAAGGCAAGTTCTTTGTTGCTTTTGCCATCAAAACCTCCAGGAACTACAAAATATGTTCTGTAACAAATAAGCATGATGGCCAATGCTTAATTCACAAAGCAAATGTCTTTCTTAAGTATGCAGCAGCCAAAAAGGAGGAATGAATGGCAGGGCAGAAATGTGTTGACAGAAATGGGAGCTTTTTGGTCAACAAGTTACCTTTAAATTGGGAAATGTGTTTTTACATAGCGTGCGATTTGACGAAAGTACAGTTGAATCATAGGGTTGGAAATGGCTCTGAAAGTCTCCTGGTCCACTCCCCTATCCAGGCATTCTCTGGCTATCCTGGACAAACGGCCAGCCAACCTTTGTTTGAAAAGCTCTTGTGACAAAGCCCCTATACTTTCAGAAGCTGCTGTTCCTCTACTGAGTAGTTCTCACAGTCAGGAAATTATTCCTTATTTTAAGTTTAGATCTCTCTTTGTAAAGTTTCTGTGTTTCTTTCCTATCCCTTAGCCTTCTCTTCTGTAGGTGAAACTACCCCTGTTTTTTTAAACCAGTCCTTTACAGATTTTAATCTTCAAGCCCCTTATCATCTTTGTTGTTGCTCTTTGCATTCTTTCCAGTTCTTCAACGTCCTTCTTGTGGACACAGTATTCCAGGTACCCTTCAACCAAGACAGAACTATTACTCCCCATGATCTTAATATGAAACTTTTCTTGATGCAGCTTAATGATGCAAAGGGTCTTTTGGAAGCTACAGGACACTATTGCATAACTCGTGCTGTACCAAGACAACCAACCATTCTCCTTAACATAGCTTGATTATGTTCTGCTTTAGAACTCGATGTGCTTGCCCTTTAGGAATTATTTTTCAAGTAATTCACTCAAACTTATAATTACCATAGTTAGAATAGGAAGTAAAAAGGATCTAGAAAAAGACCATTGAAAACTACTTCCATACTGTTTCCAAGAAGACTGCATGAATGTTTATGAAGCAACTGGCTTACCTAACTAAGTTTAAGTAAAAAAGATATCTCCTTTTCCATTTGGTGTGTGTGTGTGTGTGTATGTACATGTTTGTGTACCCTGTTTCCCTGAAAATATGACCTACCCTGAAAGTAAGTCTTAGCTTGATTTTTACATGTGCACCCAATATAAGCCCTACCCCCCAAATAAGCCCTAATTAAGATCCTGCCCACTCCAGAGTGCGTGGGTAAAAATTAAACTAGGATGGGAATGGGGAGGTGGTGGGGCTGCCCTACTACTTACCTTTGGATATTTGTAGCCAGGCCTTGCACGCCCCGACTTGCTGGCCCATTTCTTCTGCAGCCAGCAAGGCTGGCAAGGCTTTCCTGAAGGCCTCTGGAGCTGATAACAAAGCTCTGGATCGATCAAAAGCTCTGTTATTGGCTGCAGAGGCCTTCAAGAAAGCCTTGCCGGCTGCAGAAGAAGAAATTCCTGAAGGCCTCTGACAGCGAAAAGGAGGCCGAGAGTAACGTGTACAAGTGAGGTTAGTTAGTGGATGACATCCCTTGAAAATAAGACCTGGTGCCTTTTTTGGTAGCAAAAAAAAAAATAAGACAGGGCCTTATCTTTGGGGAAATATGATGTGTGTATGTGTGTGTGTGTTATACAAATATATAAATTGAGACTGGGAAAAGGAATTTCTCTTTTACAGGTAGTCCTTAATTTACAACAGATTATTTAGTGACCGTTCAAAGTTACAATGGCACTGAAAAAAAGTGACTTATGACAATTTATCACATTTATGACCGTCACAGTATCCCCATAGTCAGGTGATCAAAAATCAGATAATTGGTGACTGGCATGTAGTTATGACGGTTGCAGTGTCCTGGGGCCAGGGGGATCCTCTTTTGTGACCTTCTGCCAAGCAAAATCAGTGGAGAAACCAAATTCACTTAACAGCTATGTTACTAACTTAACTGCAGTGATTTGCTAAACAATTGTGACAAGAAAGGTCGTAAAATGGAGCTAAATTCACTTAACAATTGTCTTGCTTAACAATAGAAATTTTGGGCTCAACTGCAGCCATACATACTCCTTCTGTCCATAGAGTGGCTGCCTCAGTAGCTGACATGTACAGTCTACTATGCCATCATGTAGTTTGCTTGTTTATGGTTTTCTGAGTTTTTATGAAACCAATCTATTTTATGTTCTTCACTAAAATGATGTTAAGCAAATCAAGAGTTACACAGAACTCAGAAACCCCAGAGAATTTCAAGATGAATGGCTTAAGCTGAGATAACATAACCTAGTGTTTTTCATGCATTCCAAATTTCAACTTTTTGTTAACAATCAAGTAGCAAATTGTCTATATCAGTTTTCTATGCTCCTGATGGATGACTGAAAAGTCAACTGCTTTTTCTGGCCTTGATGACACTTTCATTGTCAGTACAAACTGCCATGTGACTCCCAGAGGGCCGGGAGTAATAGGGAGCATAGGATTAAGAAAAGTTAGAAATATGTGCTGGAATATGGTAGCTTACCTTAATGGTGAGAGCACATCCCTGCAACGGCTTGAGTTAGGGTAGTTGAAAGAGTTTTCCAAGGTTTTCTAATAGCTATGATGAAATATTCATAAGCACTTGCTCTTCAAACATCAAGGAAGAAGGTTGCTAGAGAAATCAGAATCTCTAAAGTAATGACATTTTCCTAAGAGCAGTCTGGAGGCCCTTTGCTGTTTTGGACATAGAAGACAAGGGGTGGGGGAAAGATTGACATTATTTGTCCTGGATTTATAAATATCTAAAATTGTTCTGCATGTGAATGGGGGGAAATGAACTACTACACAGCTCAGACAACTGGTTCAATGTTTGTTAATCTTGCATTATCTCATCGTTTCCAGTTTCTCCTGAGCTGAATTCTCTTGAAGTACATATCACTTACTACCTTTGCAATTCTCAGTGTAAATGCAAACTTTCTTTTTTAATTATGTGGACATTCTTTGCAGATCAACTTTAAATTGGCTTTACTTGCTTTTTAAAAAAAGGAGGAAAGTAAGAAAAACCCAAGTTTTCTTTAGAATCCACCTGTGTTGTCAGTTATGAATATATTTTGTTGCATCTGGAATTATGATGAGAAGGATTTGCAAACCATCTCTTACAGTTGCAAACAGTGAGACACACAATGCTCATAAAACAGGACCATTTTCTGAGTAGTAACTGTTTATTCTAAAGATAAAGTCCTGGGAAGTGATTTTTGCTATTGACTTTTGGGATGTCTTCATTTTCCAGTCTAGCCTATTGAATAGAGCTCATCATGTCTTGTGGTAATGAATTCCACAGGTTAATTCTATGCTGTGTTTCCTTATGTCTTTTCTAAATCTCCTTTTAATCAGTTTGGTAGGCTCATCTGTTAGTGTCCCATCTAGCCATGTCCAGTACTGCGAAACTTTTCAAGAATCATTTGTTCTATCTTCTATATAAATACCACCCATCTTTTAAGATACTCCTGGTAGAAAACGTTGGTTTTCTCCTTTTAGTCTCACATCACATTAACTTCACACTAGTCCTGTAAAGTACATTATTCAAAGCCAGAGGTAGATAAATTTTTATGTGTTGTGCTTTCCTTTTAATTTTTTTCAGCCTCCAGAGCCTGCAGAGGCTGTCGGTGAAGCCAAAATGTTCAACCTGTTTTTAAGTTTTATTTTTGGAAGTTTGGGATATTAACACAAAACAGATATATGTATTTTTCTTGAAGTTTAGGGAGATTAAAAAAAACCCTTACTATGTCAAAAGGCAAAAATCCCATCCTTTCCTTTCAAAAGAAAACTAGAACAAGGTTTATTGAACCTCCCAAGCATTGCACTGCCAAAAATGCTAACTTGCTATCAAATTGCTAAAATGCAATCCAGAGATATTTGGGAGAATTGCAAAAATGAGGTGCGGTATTGAGTGAGATCCAAGCACAGTTAAACTACATTAAGAAAATCTGTATTACCTAAAAACAATATTGTGAAGAGGAAGCAGCATTGTTTTGGATTGTGGAGAGGTAGCTGTCTTGGTCTGTAGCAGGAAAAAAAGATAAAATATTTTCATAGCACATTAACAGCCCAAAGATGTAAGTATGTTATAAGGTTTTGTAGTCCAGATTCTAGTTTTATCACAGGCATGAAATCTGATGCCTTCAATTTACTCAGTATCTGAAAAATGGATGTTTTTGGTATCATTTTGGTTGGGTTTTGCCTGGCAAGCATTTTCAATAATATTAGATGGAAAGAGGTAACTTTGGTTTTGCCATTCCCTTTTTAAAAATGTAAAGCTTTTGAATTAGAAAAGGAAATTACTCACTGGGTCTCTGTATGACTCTGCTTTCTCACTTTTTCTCCTTTTAGTCAGCCTTTACTAAGAATAGCTGTTTTTACCCTGTTTCTAAGTTAAGTAAGGTTGAATGATTTGCTCAGACTGGATATAGCAGAATTATTCAGAGGTATAATTTTTGTTTTGCTTTTCTACATGACATACTACAGGTAGTCCTCAACTTATGACCACAGTTGAGCCCAAATTTCTGTTGCAAGTAAGATAACAATAGCACTTAGACTTTTATACCACTTCACAGTGTTTTACAGCCCTCTCTAAGTGGTTTACAGAGTCAGCATATTGCCAACAACAATCTGGGCCTTCATTTTACCCACCTCGGAAGGATGGAAGTCTGAGTCAACCTTGAGCCTAGTGGGATTTGAACTGCCAAATTGCAGGCAGCCGATAGTCAGCAGAAGTAGCTTGCAGTATTGCACTCTAACCACTCTAACCAAGGCTCTTTACTTATGAACTTGGAGTAACTGCAGCTATAAATACAGCAGAACTGCAGCTATAAACCTCACCTGAACATCCACTTGGAGTCTTAACTGCCACAATGGAAAGAAATCAAGGATGATATTTCTCTTTACCAGCTGTGCATATTCAACACTCTATAACGCATGGACTGTCGTATATATAATAATTGCATGCATTTGTAGAAATGATCCTCTAATCTGTTCTTTTTTACAGAAACAAATAACACTATTGCATCTGAGAACCCTTTTCTAATTATTCCATTAACTTAATCATAACCAGTTGATAGATAGGAAACAAAAAGGACAAATTTTGATTTTCCATTACTACAAAATGCATTTTCTTTCATCCAGGTAGCAAGCAGTTTATTTTAAGTCACACATATCTTTTAATGCTTCAAGATGTTTCGATAGAACAAAAGATGAGTCGGTTGTCCATCTCTTGCTTCTGGGAAGTTTACCCACCAAACTGATGCAAACTCTTTCTTCTCAGGTGCCTCCCGATCCTCTGTCATCCGATGCAAGCCAGGAGCCAACTGCCCCAGCACGCAGACTGGCCTCCGCAGGCAGCATTCCCCTTTATCCGCTGCTGAAGATTCTGCTGCTCCCATTCTTGAGTTGCAGAGTCGAAGTCCCTCTGGATTTTGTCGGCACAGCAGAGGAGAGAGGCAGGACAGATCAGGTAGGCTTACAATAGTCTTGAGTAAAATGAAAATGAAATTTAATGGGGAGAAAACCAAGGTTTTACACAACAACAACCAAAGGTACAAGTATGTCAGGGCTTCGGCAGTTACTCCCATTTAAATCATGAATCTCGAGCCAAACTTCCAAAACTTAAAAAGTATTTATTGGGATTTAACATGCTGGCATTGCCTGGGTGTAGCCAACTCTGAGACACATAATTCATTGTCACCCTTGACCCTGGTTTTCCCCCACCCCCTGGTTGTATCATAATTCATATTCTCCAATGGAACACATCCACAGCCAAGAGTCATCAATCATGCTCTCCAGTTAAAATTTTGCAGGGCAGAAACTTCAGTCATCTAGTTACTATCTTTGAAAACATTTATGGAATGCAGTTTCAGTTTTGCAAGCTGCTGCATTGTTCCTCCTCCCTTTCTGTGGGCAACTCTAAAAAGACCATAAAAATATTTTATGAGTTGACAAAAGTACAGATTAGGAGAAACTTGGCTCCAAAACAGTAACTGTGAGAGGGACTTTGGAGTCCTAGTGGATGATCGTTTAAATATGAGCCAATAGTGTGTGGCGGCAGCTCCAAAAAGCTAATATAATCCTTGGTCTCATAAACAGGCATAGAATCAAAATCACATGAACAGTGGTAGGATGCTGCCAGTGTAACAACCAGTTTTCTAATCGCGCACATGTGCAGCTTTCAAAATTACTTACCTTCGATGTTACTTTGGGGAAATAACACAGCTGAGGTATGGCAATCCATCCTGTGCGAATCAGCTGAGTAGATATAGTTGAGTACAGCCAGGGGCAGGTGGGCGGGCCCACATAATCGTTGGAGCGAACTGGTTTGGAGCCAACTGATTATCGGAGCTAAGGGTTTGCCCAAACTGGTCTGAACCAGCACCATCCCACCCCTGCACGTGAAGTATTCTGCTTCATAAATCCTTAGTAAGTCCACACCTGGAATACTGCAAAAAAAGATGTTGAGACTTTGCAAAAGTGCAGAGAAGAGCAACTAAGAGGATTAAAGGCCTGGAGACTAAAACATATGGAAAACGGTTGCAGGAATAGGTTATGGCTAGGCTAGAGAAAAGAAGGACTAGGAGTGACATGATAGCAGTATTTCAGTATTTGAGGGGCTGCCACAAAGTAGAAGAGGGTCAATTCATTTTCCAAAGCTCCAGAGGGCAGGACAAGAAACAATGGATGGAGAGAAGCAATCTGGAATTAAGGAGGAACTTCCTAGCAGTGAGAACAATTAACCAGGGAAATTGCTGCCTTCAGAAATCATAGGTGCTTCATTGCTGGAGGTTTTTCAGAAGAGACTGGACAGCCACTTATCTGAAATGAAATAGGGTCTCTTACTTGAGCAGAGGGTTGGACTAGAAGACCTCCAATGCCCTTTTCAGCTCTATCCTGATTGATTATCACTAGTCCATTTGTGCCTTGGGTACAAAACCTTCTCTGCCCTAACAAAACATGAACGGTAGGGTTTCTTGGGTTGTAATCACCATTGTCCACTTTGTCCATACTTTTCTATGCTGGGGTTTTGTAGGCAAGAAGAACTAATGGGCAAAAGTGATGCGCTATGTGGCCTTACACAGATGTTTATAGCAAAGTAGTTGCACGCAGAAGATCCAGCAAAGAGAAGGCCTCCTCAGGATGAAACATTAATTCCACACCATCATTAGAGCACATTAGAATTAAACAGGAGCTTTCCAATGAAGAAGAGATTGGATAACCATTTGTCTGAAATGGTATAGGCCAGGGTTTCCTGCCTGAGTCAGGGGTTGGACTAGAAGACCTCTAAGGCCAGTTTATTCTACTGTATTGTATTGTGTTGTGTTGTGTTGCATTGCATTGCGTTGTATTCTGTTCTGTTCTGTTCTGTTCTGTTCTACCTCCAGACTAACAACTTGATTCTACCATCAGAACACTAACTTTATCTACCTTTATCATGATGAGAAGAGGAAAAATAAGATTGGGAGAAAGGCTTTTCTTTGATCCTGGTGAAAGATCAGTCTTAAATCACTAGTTTGACAGAGAAAGAAAGTCTCCCCCCTCAAATATAGCTTTCCCCCTTGGTGGCTTTGGCTTAAAAAAACATAATAATCAGAGAGAAAGCTGTAGAAATGTGATTTTTCCCCTTTGCCTTGTGACTCTCTTATCTCATGATTCCTCTTTTGCTGATCTCTGAATTTATTTTGACTGGCTAAGAGCAAAAAAAAATGCAAGTGTATTATTTTTTCCCCATATTTGGGATAGCTCAGAACCAGACAAATACCAGAAGGAGGGAACCATGAAAATAGTCAATATTTTAATTTAGGAAGTTTAATATCTGATAAATTAATCCTTTGTTTTATGGAATGATCAGAAATCAAATAATTTATTGTGAATTATGAGAAGAAATGAATCTAAATTTCAGTGTTTGCTGGCCCCAAAGTTTCTCTGATGGAAGAAATCTTCCCCTTTCTCTGTGTACCAGTTGATCTTCCCCTTTCTCTTTGTACCAGTTGATTATTTATTTATTAAATGTATGTGGCTCCCCATTGCATACACATGACTCTGGGCAGCTGAAAGGACAAAAACAGAATTAAAAACACAAATAACATAAAAATTGCAGCCAGGAACACTCTCAGCATGTCACATTCAATATAGCCAAGAAACGGGCTCACCACAATAACAGAGCCCTAAGCTTATGACAAAGCCAATTTTTTAATGAGTTGGAGAAGGCCAATAGTGTTGGGGCAGCTCTGATCTTGTACCAAAGGGCAAGTTCCAGGGCAGAAAAGGCCCTCCTCCTGGGTCCTGCCAATGTCATTCTCTTGTAGATGGGACCTAGATCATGTCTCTCCTGCTGGATCTAATGGGATTGCTATTCTACTGTTTATACAAGGTTTACAGATACAAAATTCCTTTGTAGTTGAATTGTTCCTAATTAATTAATTTAATTAGTTGGATATCATCATGGTTGGACAAAATAATTTACATAGAAAGGTTGTCACAGTAGTAGTAGTGGTAATAATAGTATAGGTGATTTCCAGGAGCTCTAAGTCTGTTCAGATTATACCTTTGCAGATAGATCTCAACATGCAACAAATAGTGAGCAGCTCCTCCACTTCTCCTTGGTTTGTGATTCCCTTCTACTTGTCATGCACTATCCTTTTTGCAACAGTAAGGAAGAATATTATTGGAAAAGCAGCGCAATGTGAGGTGCTGAGTATATCAAGTTTATCCATCTTGGAAGGATGGAAGGTTGAGTCAAGCTTGAGTCAGTTAGAATCGAACTGTTGACAATAGACAGAATTAGCCTGCAATTCTGCATTTTAATCACTGTGCCCCCATGGCTCTTATTCAGGAAAGATGGACATCAGCATCGGGTGTCTTATTTAAGGGCCCATTAAATATAAGAACTGACATCATAGATGGGAAAAAAAAAAGTTGCTGCAAACTGTGATGTCAAAAAGATGCATTCAAGGTACGTAGTTCTCTCCTCCACCGCAGGAAAGATTTACATCAATTCTGTTCCCCTTTTGTGACAGTACATAATACAGAAAACTTGTATGGAGGTGCTCAGATATTAGTGATATGAAAATCCCATAACTCTGATATGATGTTCTTCTAGTCTACCAGCATTTACAAAATTATGTAATTCCTTCTCTTCTTGAATTCTCCTTGGCCAGCATTTCCCATCTTGGCATCTTCCAGTTGTGCTAAAGCAGAAGCTCCCCAAACTCACACAAACAGAAGCCACTGTTTTTGTCACCATGAACAATGCATTTTGTCTGGATGTTAACAATACTTTGAAATGTTATAGTTTCTTGTGATTCCTCCTTTTTCATTCACCAGGACAATGCATGGTCTCCAACATAGCCTTCATTTCTTTAATTATCTTCATTGCCTCTGTTTGTAGGAGGAGAAGAAGGGACACAAACTCAAGCTGAAAACAGCAGCCAGGAGAGCCACACACAGACCCGTTGTGAGTCTTGTACATCTACATTTCTCAAGATTCTCTGGGGATTTCTAATTATTTTGTCAGTCTCATCCTCTTGGATTGGAACAACACAGATTGTCAAAATCACATACAAGAACTTTGATTATCCATTTTTCATGACTTGGTTTTCTACAAATTGGAATATTATGTTTTTCCCCGTTTATTACTCTGGACATCTTGCAACTGCCCAGGAAAAGCAGTCTCCAATCAAAAAAATCAGGTAGGTTTCTAGCAGTCTTTCCTATTTGATTAGACTTCAGCCTTGTCACTTAAAAGACTTTGACATCTTTTCTTCATTCAAGGAAAAAAAAGCATTTGGGGAAAAGTGTTACAGCAATGTCAATTTGTTCAAAGAACAGAAAGTGCTCTCATTTTTTCGTTCTTGTATATATCTAATAAATTCTCCTTTTTTTCTTAGAATGTGTTCAAGAACCCCAATACATGGCCGACAGAGAGTTTTCCAGAACTCTTCATGAAGTAAAGTGTTATAAAAAATGGAATAGGAATCCAAAAGAAAGTCCAAAATTTAAACATTCAGATGTTTTAGATTATTTGATGAATCCACACAATTATTATTACTTTTCTGAAAAAATATGTTCATATGTACATCAGAGACAATGTCAGCTGCCACTTTATGCTTGCTTGTGCTTTGCTGCTTTGTGCTAAGATCCTGTCATGAACTCTGAGGAGGAGGAATGAAGGGGGAAAATGAAAGTAAGTTCTGTATCTCCTTGAGACTCTGCCTCAAGGTCACCAGCTGGAAGAAGGAGAGAGCTGTATACTAAAATGTGCTTGGACTGACCATTATGAAAACATCTTGCCTGAACCTGATTGGTTACACTGGGGTGGTCAATGAGAGATAGTTAAGGGAGGAAAAAGTAGGACTTAGGGATTTTGGCACACAATTCTCAGTTCTGGCTTTGCAATACTGCAATACACTTGATCTCTAATAAACTATACCTTTCTCAACAAATGGAGCCAAGGATCATTTCTATTTAGAGGTTTAAGTTGTGGCAGATTGGACAGATGGCAAGTTTTAGCCTTTTTCTTATTTTGGCATCTGGAAACCAAAGCTCTAAAGGAAAAGGAATCATTGTTCAGTGATAAAATAGCACTTGCATGCAAAAGGTGTCTCGTTCAGGGGCTGGTGTTCTTGTATAGTAGCAGATGACAGAGATATTATTCTTCATCAGGTACTTTGAAGAATTGTAGCTACTTAATACTACTTAATAGTGCTGAATCTGATTTTTTACAACATAATAAATTCCATTAAATATTTTAACTAGGATTAAATAGAGAATCTAGTCAGAGGGATCAGTTGCTTGCTGGTTGTTTTTTTTTCCCCATTCAGAGCAAATTATCAACAGCTGTACCTTGAGTGGGAAATTGAATGACAAATTTGCAAGCTAGCGAGATATTATCCTATATTAATGCTTCTCAACCTTGGCAGCTTCAGACTTCAACTCCCAGAATTCCCCAGCCAGCAAATTTTGGGAGGAAGCTCAAACTTCTTTAGGTTGCCAAGGTTGAGAAAATTAGTCCTAGATGTTTCCCTTGATCATGATCCCATGTCATACGAGCTTCACTCCATTCCAGACAGGCTGCCACAATGCTATCACTACCCCCTCTGGATAGGATTCCATGAAGTCTGTTTCCCCATCAATCTTCTCCTACACCAGGCTGACACAGGCAAGCCTTCAAAGGCCACTGTTATATGGACAAACTTTTAAAAGCCAAAGTGGCCAAAACCCATATTGGTTCATTTCTCTCTTGCTCAAGACTAGCCATACTGCCCTCCTCTCTTCCTTCCTTTTGGAAAAGTTTCTGTGTAAGTGCTTATTTCATTTTCTCAAGTCAGTTTCTCAACCTTTTCAGAATACCAAAACAATATGTATGTTCAGGAGGAGAAATGGCAGAATACCCAAGCATACCCAAGTCCTTGACTTACGACCAAAATTGGGACCAGAATTTCCATTGCTAAGCAAGATGGTGAAACGAATCATACCTGATTTTATGTCCGTTTTTGCCATGATTGTTAAAGAAATCGCTGCAGTTGTTAAGTGAATCCAGCTACCTCCATTGCTTGTCGGAAGCCAGCTGGAAAGGTTGGTTGCAAATGGTGATCATGTGACCCTGAGATGATCATGTGACTTTGGGGATGCTGCAATGGTTCAAGGACCAGTCATAAGTCACACTTTCCAGTGCCGTTATAAATCAGACACTAAACAAATGGTTGTAAGTTCAGGACTACCTGTATTCTATTTACTTTTTCCATTCTCCCACATGGAAATACTATGGTCCCAAGTCAATAAGTAAATTCAGATTTAGGGGAAAAAATCCATGAAATTGCAAACCCAAAAACATTTCTAGGGAGTAAGCCTGAGTGACTTCTGACAAAATATGATCTTTCTCTCACATATGAAACCCTCTACATCAAAAGTCAAATTTGCCTTCATATTTAGATGTGAATTATTATTCAGATAGCTATATTTTAAATTCCATTAGTAACACTCTTGAATCCATTTCTTTCACTTAGATCATAACTGCAAACAAAATATGGCTAAAAGTAAATAATGATTGATGTAATATTTCTAGATCCCAGCTGGAAACACCTTTACCACATTCTATTGTATACATAAATACTTTGTCCTTCCAGATCAGACTCCAGAAATTAATCTAGTTTTAAACATTTGCAGGGGGGGGGGGGAATCCTTTCTATTGTAAGTTCTAATTGAGTGGAACCTATGACAGAGCATCATCTGCCTGCCATTCTATTAAAACATGTGAGCATATCATCATGTTTTAAAATAATTGGTCAGCCATTCTGAAGCATGACTGAAGAGCAAGATTAAAAACTTAAAAGTTATGCTGCTGTGAAATGGCAAAATTGCGAAGAGAGTTGTATCTCTCAAATGAGGAATCAGATAACAGATAATCAGAGTTGGAAGGGACCTTATAGGTCATCTAGTCCAACCCCCTGCCCAAGCAGGAGACCCGATACCATTTCTGACAAATGGCAATCTAGTCTCTTCTTGAAGGTCTCAAGTGATGCTCAAGTGTTGCTCCCACAACTTCCAAGGGCAAGCTGTTCCATTGGTTGATCATTCTCACTGTCAGAAAGTTTCTCCTTATTTCCAGGTTGAATATCTCCTTGTTCAGTTTCCATTTTTTTTTCTCTCCCCTCAGGGAATGTAGTCGGATCTTTGGTGAAGATGGCCTGACACTGAAACTTTTTCTTAAAAGAACCGCTCCCTTTTCTATTTTGTGGACTTTGACTAACTACCTATACCTGCTGGCTCTAAAGAAGCTGACCGCCACGGACGTCTCAGCCCTGTTCTGTTGTAACAAAGCCTTTGTCTTCCTTCTCTCGTGGATTGTCCTGAAAGACAGGTTCATGGGTGTCAGGGTAATGGTCTAGACAGCTTTTGTTAATGAGGGTTTCCATTACCCATTATGTTCCAAAAAACGCATGTTGGGTTTATCCATTTTTTTTTGTTAAGTGTCCACTAAGTACTCTAAATGGGAGGGGATTATCGGATTAGCAGAAATGGTTCCAGGCAATGAAGGAATTCGAAGTGGTTCAGTAGTTCTGTAGGTGTGGCTTGGTGGGCATGGCAGGGAAAGGATACTGCAAAATCTCCATTCCCACCCCACTCCAGGGGGAAAGTTACCACAAAATCCCATTCCTTCCCCACCCTACTAACCTGCTTTTCAGCTCCATTCTCCTGTGCAGGGCAACAAAAGAAGACCCAGCCAATCAGCTGGTACTTGGGAGGCAGAGAATAGATGGGGGTGGGGCCAGTCAGAGATGGCATTTGCCGGTTCTCCAAACTACTCAAAATTTCCACTACCGGTTCTCCAGAACTGGTCAGAACCTGCTGAATACCACCTCTGATCTCTTTTGAGTTCATGTCCAGCAGACTGTCATTATGGGGTTACCTTTTCATATGACTGTTTCTTGGTTTTCTGTTCTCTTGAATGCTGCCCTCAGATGGTGATAGTGAAAAACAGGCATGAGCAATTAATCCATTAAGAATTAATGCATAATTCCATACAGTGTCTTGCTTTGGAATACATGTGGGAGACATTATTGCAGAAGAATAACGGGGAAACATTAAGACTCATATAATCTCATATTCTTTGCCAATATAATAGGATGTGGTGCTTAATAGTGGTGCTTAATTTTATTATTTTTAATTTTGCTCCATATTTAGAAACTGTTTTTCAGTTTGCATTACCAAACATAGCATTTTACTTTTCCCGTAAGAGCAGCAATTCTATTCACTTATTTGAAACAAAGAAAAGAGTGGATTTGCAATATGGTTCTGGTGGGAAATAGATTAGTTCTTTGCTTCTAATCTCAGAGACAAGGCAAGCTTTGGCCTCTTTCATCTGCATCCCAGATGTCAGTCTGTTTACTTAATTTCATAGAATTGAATGAAAGTGATTAAGAATGGCAGCTTATTCTTTTCCTTGTTTGCAAACTCCATCCTGGTTCCTACTACTGTGCAACAGAATTTAGGCAGCTAGCTTCACCACAATCTGGAGAAATAGTTTTAATTTCAACGAGGTTACATTTTTAAAGGATTTTTTTAAATAAATAACTAAAGATGATGAACATATTTAATATTCCTTTCTCCTCTTATTTTCCCCACTGCAGCAACGCTATGAGGTTGGTTGGGCTGAGAATGGGGACTGACCCAAAGCCACCCAACTGGCTTTCATGCCTAAGGCAGAACTAGAATTCATTGTCTCCTGGTTTCTAGCCTGGTACTTTAACCACTAGATCAAACTGACTCTTTCTAAATGGGAAGGACCTTTCTTTCTTTAACTGGCAAACAAGAGCATTATAAATTACAATAACTGGCATTCCAGGTCTCTATATTAAGAATGTCAGGATGGCTGAGAGGGAAAGTCTCTTGTCCATTAAATTCACTTGAAGGAAAAGCACTTTCCTTTTGCAAATTCTCTTCAGCTGAATTCTCGAGCATAAATTAAAATAAAGGTACATTTTAAAGAAGACTTGGCTGAAAGGGCCGAGAGGAAATTAATCTTGGTGAGTGGAATGTTTAACAAAGATGATTAGGGAACTGGAGGCTAAAACATATGAAGAACAGTTGCAGGAATTGAGCATGTCTAGTTTACTGAAAAGAAGGATTAGGAATGACATGATAGCAGTCTTCCTATATCTCAGGGGCTGCCACAAAGAAGAGGGAACCAAGCTATTCTCCAAAGCACCTGAGGGCAGGGCAAGAAGCAATGGGTGGAAACTAATCAAGGAGAGAAGCAACCTAGAACTAAGAAGTTGTAAATGCTCCAACAGTGGAAGTTTTTAAGAAGAAATTGGACAACCATTTGTCTGAAATGGTGTTTCTGCTTGAGCAGGGTGTTGGAAAGGGGTGGGATGCTCCAGTTCTGTCCGGCTCTATAGAACTAGTAGCTCTGAAGAGCAGCAGATGCCGAACCAGTTCTGTGTCTGCAGCTGTTTTGGCCCATGCACCTGCCCGGGCTCTTACCTGTCCTTTATTTTCTGCTTTTTCAACCTCAGCTGTCCTGCATGGCACAGCTGTGGTTGAAAAAGCAGGAAAATAGTGCTGTTTCAAATGTTGTGCACCGCTGCGCAGCGCTGCTCAGCTGCCCAGGCAGTACAGCTGATGATTTCACACACACACGCAGCATGCCTCAGGCACACATGCACATGAAGCATAATTACATAAGCAAAATTATGAAGCAAAACATAATTATGTAAATCACTGAACCAGTAGTTACATCAGTCAGTTCCCATCCCTGGTGTTGGACTAGAAGACTTCAAGATCCCTTCCAACTCGGTTATTTTGTTACTGGCATATAAAGTACCTTCTAAAATAAAACAAATAAATGAAGTAATACCAGCAGGCCAAGCCAAGGAATTACATTATTATAAATGCTTACTGATATCAGGAAGATATTGGAGGGCGGGGCCCATATTTCATTGAGAAAAGACGAGCATTTAAATGTGCCAGATAAAATTGCAGTTGCAGACCTATAAGAGGATCATGTTCTTGCTTTCCCAAGCATCGCATGAAAATAAAATGTTCACTTTTGGGGAGTCCTATCCAATATTCTCTTTAAACATTGTAATACATGATTAAAAGTCAGCAGTTAATTACTTTGGATTTATCTTAAAAGCTAAGGCAGTCTGGCCCTGGTTATTACCTGGGAATTCCAGATCTATTTTCAGACTGGGAAATCAGTTGGAAATCACTTTGGTAACACTGCATGGATGCAGTGATCAGGAGTTGGGTTCATGTTTAGGGCATCTTTAAGCCCCTGTCACACTGCACCAACGGATGGAAAGAGGATGTAAAACAAGAAAAACATTTGCCATCCGTTGATTAACGCGATGCATCCGTTCTGTACTCACTGAGTCCGTTTTTCATCCTCTCTATCCGTCCAGCATCCGTCTTTTGACGTTTCATCCGCTCAGAAAGTTTTGAACTACTCAAAACTTTTGAGCGGAAAATGTATCTAATGCGTCCATTCTGCATCCGCAAGGCATCCGCAAGGCATCCGTTCTGCATCCGTTACGCATCCGCTATATCCGCTAGGCATACGCTGCACATCCGCGCAACTCCATCTGCTCCAGCGGTAAATGGATGCAGGGAGGAAGCGGAACAGACGCGGAATGGATGCAGAATGGATGCCTAGCGGATGCAGAACGGAAACAAAGCATTTAAAACGGAAAAAACATTTGCAGAGGGGACCTATCTCGGATATTAAGGATGTCTAGAGGATGCCTAGAGGATGCAAAGGGACACTTAGGGAAAACCTATACTGCCTATAAAAAGGGGGAGCAACTCACCTGGCTCTCACTTTCAGACCAGCAGCCCTGCGGTGCAGACCTCTGCAGCCTTCATCTGACTCTTGCTCTTCCACAGCATCCAGTCATGTCCACCATGGATTGTAACAAAGTCCTTTTGGCAGCCACCATCCTTCTGCAACAGTGCGAAGCCATCTACAGGCTCTGTGAACTCTACTACAGGAAGAAAAGGAGGCGGCCAAGAAGCGTCTGGGTCCGAAGATGGATCGCCAGAAGAGCAGAGGACGGACTGTACAACAAGCTGATGGTGGAGCTCAGGAACGAAGACACTCGTGCATTCCAGAACTTCATGAGGATGCCTCCAGCCATGTTTGACAAAGTTGTGCAGCGGCTGACACCCAGGTTGACCAAGCAGAGCACCAACTTCCAGCCCAGCCTGGACCCTGGGCTCAGGTGGCGCTCACTCTGTGTCACCTGGCCTCAGGGACCACCTACAGGAGCATGCAGTATGGCTGGAGGGTGCCACACAACACCATCAGCATTTTGGTCAGAGAAGTGGTGCAGGCCATCATCGAAGAATACCTGGAGGAGCTCCTCCAGTGCCTCTCCACTGAAGAAGGATGGAAGAAAGTTGCAGAGCAGTGGTATCAGAGGTGGAACTTCCCACACACCGTTGGAGCCATCGATGGCAAGCACGTGGCCTGCAAAGCGTCAGCCAAGTCGGGGTCCACTTATTTCAACTACAAGGGCTTCTTCAGCATCATCCTCTTCGCCATGGTTGATGCTGACTACAAGTTCATGTATAGCGATGCTTCAGGCAACGGCTCATCTTCAGATGCCCAGGTATACAACGCCAGTGACCTCAAAGAGGGGCTGGAACGCAACCTCATTGTGGGCTTCCCAGATCCAGAACCCCTGCCCAACGACACGCAATATGTGCCCTACTTCATCATGGGGGATGACGCCTTCTCCCTCAGAATCTACCTCATGAATCCCTACACCTCCAAATGCCTCACCTGTGAAGAGAGGATCTTCAATTACAGGCTGTCCAGGCAAGGCGGGTGGTGGAGAACGCCTTTGGCATCCAGGCCAACAGGTTCCAGGTACTTCTCACCACCATGCAGCATCGCCCAGAGACCGTGAGGAGGATCATGGAAGCTTGCTGCATCCTGCACAATCTCATGCGCACCCGCTACCCAGTCTTGCAGAACAGGCTCGTGGACCTCCAACAAGGCAATGGGGACATGGAGCCTGGGGAATGGAGGCAAGGGCGAAACCTGATAGATACTGTGGATGTGCGAGGCCCCAACAGAGCTTCACGTCAAGGGAAGAAGCAGCGTAACCTCCTGAAACACTGGTGCAACTCCCCAGCTGGAGCGGTGGAGTGGCAAGACAGGATGATAGATGACTAAAGGATACTTCCTTCAGCCTGTCTCGTCACACTGATGAGATTGGGCCATGTATGTTGGGTGGGCCTACAATGAACAGGGCATTTAATAAAGAGTTGTGTTTATGTTGACATGTGTGGATGAATGATTACATTATTATTGATAATAAAGGGCCATATGTGTGGCACCTGGGAGGGTGGACCATACAGTCCCACTATGCTTGCACTGGAGGTTTATCTATCCCACAGCTATCTTAACCCATCCCAAAGGTATCCCTGCCCATCCCACTGCTATCCTTACCAATTCCACAGCTATTACACATCCTACAGGTATCCCTGCCCATCCCACTGCTATCTTAACCCGTCCCTCAAGCATGCAAAGGCTTAAACCATTTCTAAAAGTTTCCACCAAGACTTTATTAAAAAAAAGAAATGAGGCAAGTGTGTGAATCCAAGATAGACTTTATTAACAACAAGCTATAAAACAAAAATGAGTCTCTAGCACTCCTCTTGGTCGCTCAGTCTCAGGGGTGAAGGGTCCAGGTGCTGTGGAGGTGGCTGGTGCTGGAGTGCTTGTCTGATCCCCCGCATCATCAATTCCTCAAGAAGCAGAAGCAGCAGAAGCTCCAGCCCCAGAAGAGCGAGCCCCTGCTACAGAAGTACCAGCAGAACCAGAGCGAGGGCCAGGGGGTGGGATGGTGGCCCTGTCCCTCTTGCCAGGGCTGGCAGCAGATGGCTGAGGCTTTCTGTTCTTCCCCATGGTTGTGGGGTTGCTGGCTGGCAGGGAGGCTGGCAGGAACCAAGGCTGGCAGGAAGGCTGGCAGGCAGGCAGGCACCAAGGCTGGCAGGGAGATGGCACCAAGGCTGGCAGGAAGGCTGGCAGGCAGGCATGAACCAAGGCTGGCAGGCATGCTGGCAGCAAGGCTGGCAGGAAGGCAGGCATTAAGGCTTGCAGGCAGGCATGAACCAAGGCTGGCAGGCAGGCACTAAGGCTGGCAGGGAGGCTGGTAGCAAGGCTTGCAGGCAGGCATGCAGGCAGGGCAGGCAAGGCTATCCATCCGGCAGCAGGTCTTTCCTCTGAATGGTGACCTGCTCCGAGCTGCTTCCCTTATATCCGCGGGGCTTATGCAATGCATCCTCCCCGCATGCGCAATTAACGCTAGGCATCCGTGGGGCTTCCGCTGTGCATCCGCTAGGCTTCCGCTGTGCATCCGCTTCATCCGCTCGGCGTCCACTCTGCAACCGCTCTTTCCGTTCTGCGTCCGCTTTGCTCTGCTCCCCCGGAAGCCTTGCGGATGTGCCATCCGCTCCCATCTGCTTCCATCCGCTAGGCTTCCGTTCTGCATCCGCTTTCCATCCGCTCTGCATCCTCCCCCCGTCTGTTCCTTTCCGTGTTGTCTGCTCTGGTTATGCAAATTTTTGCCCCTTTTGAGAGTGGATAACAACGGATGGAACATTTTTCTCGTCCGCTGTGTCCTTTTTACAAACGTTTTGCATCCGTTGGGCAGTGTGACAGTCCCTTTACTTTTCAGTAAATACAAAGCTGCTTTTGCCAATTGTATTAATCTTGTCTGCATGGACCATCATTTTAGCTCCATTTTTGCTACAACTATTTCAGCAATTGAATCGTATTGAGTAATAATATCTGGTGGAATGGGGAATAAATTCTAACAATATCCAATCAGTGCCAAAGCAAATCTTTAATTGAGGCTATTGATTGAAACAAAACAGGATCAGTTAACTCCAAATATTTGTTCTCTGTGTTGATATCAATAAGAATCTGTTTGTGATTGGGCTGTTATATAATTCTCTAGTAATCCAGTTATTATTTGGAGACAGAATCTGATCAAATTGATGGCAGGCCTTTTGCATTTATGGACATTCTCAGTGAAAGACCAAGAATCTGATCTTGACAAATTTAATATTTAATCAGTGGATTCCCATGGCTAACTGGATTTTAACATTTTATCTGGCTACACCAGGGCCGAGTGAAAATTTTTCCAAAGCAAAAGCTCTGAGCTATGATCTTCCTGCTAGGCTGAGTCACTTTAAAGTTAGTTACCCGCTTTCTCAGACTTCTACCATCTCAAAGCTCCTGGTTAGTGATTTGAGCACATAGTAGTCCAAATAGATCTATATAGTTCTTGTGATTTCTCCTGGGCATAGTTCAGAATTGGACTTATAATCATTGTTATTTTATTAATCACTAATAAGGGAGCCAGTTTGGTCTAGTGGATAAGGCATCAGGCTAGAAAGCAAGAAACTATGAGTTCAAGTCTTACCTTAGCCATGAAAGACATCATTCTCTGTCAGCCCCAAATCACCTCACAGGGTGATTGTTGTTATGGGGAAAATAAGAGGAGGAAGGTGTGTTGGAAAGGTTTGCCGCCTTGAATTTGTGAAAATAATAACAGCGGGATATAAATGAATGAATAAATAAATAAATGTCTACCTATGTTACCTACCTTCCATTAATTCAGGGGTCTTCAAACTTGACAGCTTTAAGACTTGTGGACTTCAACTCCCAGAATTCCTCCTCCAGTCATGTTAGCTCAGGAATTCTGGCAGTTGAAGTTCACAAGTCTTAAACTTGTCAAGTTTGAAAACCCTTGCATTAGTTGATTTCTGGGCAATTAGGGACAGATAAGAGAGACAGGTTTGTATAGGCTATACTTTGTAGCTACTGGGCTACAAACCTCACCTTACGCATGAACCCAGCTGGGGGGAGCAGATACTTTCTCTCAGTCCTAGCAAGGAGGCAATGGCAAACCGTTTTTGAAAAATCTTGCCAAGAAAACTGCAGAGACGAGGACAGACAGTTGACAGACATATACAAAAAAGAGAGAGCTGCTTAGGTGCAAAATTATGTGCAAAATATCAATTAAATGAACACATAAAGGCCCACATTTTGAAAGAAGTATTATGGACACACATTACTACGATTTTAGTGATCGGGGCAGCTCATTAGGCCAATAAATGCACCCACATTCTCAAAGTGAGAAAGTCGCCCCTCAACTTCCTCACATGTAGAAGCAACTAAAGAGGCAATTTTCTATATGAAGACAACCCATGCCTTGGCTACCATTTTGTGTAGCGCACATCGCAATGAATTACAAACCAAAGGCAGTATTGCCCATTTTTTAGAAAAGTCTACTCAGGTTCTACTCAGAGGACTTTCCAAAATAAACCTGCTAGTCTGTTCAATGGATTTCTGTCCGGAAACTAGCTAGGTGTGGAATTATAAACTAACATTGAGCTCAAAATTCTTACACAAGAACTTGTAACTTTACATTAAAAGTAGCATGCTTTGCATTCCTCTGAGTTGAAGCATTTGTAGGGCACAAAAGTGCTTCAAGGTTCATGGAACATGATTTACTAGGATGGTGAGAGTAGCAGCAATGATTTTTTTTTAAATTGAAAACAACAGCTTAAATTTGTTGGGCTCCACTGAAATGAGTTATTTCTTAACCTACCTGACACGTGGCAGCTTTCAAAAACTTGCTACATCTTTTTCACTTGCCCTTTAGATGTGACACTGTGGTTTGGATTAACTTATTCTATTCCATGTTTTGCATGAGGAAAATCTGCTTGTGGAAGAAGAGAGTCAAACTTAAAGGACCTGCTTTAATCCCAGCTCCCATCATTTTTATTAGAATTCAAAGAAAGTCTGTTTCTTCTGCGTATGAAATACGTTCCTTCAGTTCATAGTGCAAACCTTACATTTCTGTATCCCCTTCATCTAATTCATAGGCGTGTTCATTAAAGAGAAAAGTAAATTGGACAAGCCTGAATTGGTTTCATCCGTGGATTAATCAACAAAACCTGTAGTTAATTAATTAGTAGAGACAAACTCTAATTTGATGTATAAATTTTAATAACTAGTGCTGGGAGGTAAAATACATAGCAGTTCTTAAAGCTTATTTTAATGCTGGTGTGTACTAGGGGTCGTTTGTGTGCAAATATCTAAAGCTAGATCTTTCTTTTAAAAACTGAAAATAATATTTGCTGCTCAATTCATAAACTGTTTCATACATCCTTCAATATCTCCAAAATGTGATATATTGTATAGAATACAAAGGTTTTTGTAAAGCTGAAAAATGATTTAAGTGTGTGCGATAGGTAAAATGGAGGTAAATTGCACTGACAGCTCAAATATCTTCATTCCCAAACATTTCCTAGGTGATATGATCAGTGTTTGACACCAAATTGGGGTATTAAAGTATTACTTTTGAGATTACAGAAACATTGTATTAGGCACTATGTAGCAAAACTTTATAAAATAGAAGCTGGAGGAAAATATATGTGTTTGAGAGGGAGGGAGGGAGGGAGGGAGAGAGAGGGAGAGAGGGAGGGAGGGAGGGAGAGAGAGAGACTAAAGGTGGCAAGTGAGGTTTTCTAGAGATTTTTTTAAAAACCTTCCTTATGATTTTTTTTCCCTTGTGGGTTTCTGCCAGAAATAAAATGATGATAGATAATAAGAGCTTGAATCAGTAAAGGGAAGTAGGAACAGGTTGCCGTTTCAGCTCCCTGCAGTAACTTATCCAGGCTTTGTTTTAAAGACCATTGCCATTCTTACTGGGTTTAACTGAGTATGAACATCTGAATTAATGACACAGAGCTCTATTATATTGAATTTGATCAATTGGTCAGCACTTTTTGGGTGAATTCACAGAATATATTGGATTCTAATAAAACACAGTTGCTTCATTCACATAAATATGCTATGTCTAAGAATCATATAGCATACTAAGATTGTAACTCAGTCCTAATTACGTACTGAACTATTGTATATAGTACAAATTACCCAACTTCATTTTGGCATCCTCCAGTATGTTGTATAGTCCTAGCATGATATAAATAGTGCTAAGACTTATATCAGCACTCTCTAAGCAGTTTACAGAGTCAGTATATTCTCCCCAAAAATCTGGGTCCTCATTTTACCAATCTCAGAATGATGGAAGGCTGAGTCAACCTTGAGTCAGTCAGGATCAAACTCCTGGCAATGGGCAGAGCTAGCCTCCACTACTGCATTCTAATCACTGTGCCATCATGGCTCAGTGATATAAACACATTGAGTTGAGGAAGTAGAATTGGCTTTGGAGTCCTTGATGGAGTTTGGTTATTTGCTTGGAGATGTTGCATTATCTAACTGGTAACATCACCACAATTAGCTGAAGTTGGGTCACTCGTATACTATTAAATTGTGGTTTCATACAGGCTTCCCCAACTTGAACATTTCACCAAATGACAAATCTCAGAATTCTCAGCCTATACTGGCTGTGGCTGATCAGAATTCTAGGAGTGTTTCTCAAACTTAGCAACTTTAAGATGTGTAGACTTATAACTCGCAGAATTCTCCAGCCCGCAATAATGGTTGGGGAATTCTGAGAGTTGAAATCCATACATCCTAAAGTTGCCAAGGTTGAGAAAGACTGTCCCAAAGTATTAGGAAGTACCAGACTCATAATCATATAACATAGCACTAGAACCATTGGAATTTGGTAGTTTTTTTCACTCTGCCTCTTGAGAAACAAGCTGAAGTTTATTCCACTGTTGCATTTTGCTGATGAATGAACCTGGCTGTTTCGTGTTTTGAATCTTACTCCATAAAGCCATAATTTCTCTGATTACACAACAGTGACCAAAATAAACAGTGACCTATTTATGTTATATTTATGGTTGTCAACCTGTGAAACAAACTAATCTGATTGTGAAGTAATTCTGCTTGAATGGGCTTCTGTCTAAAGTAATCTATAATCCTTTTGATTTTCAAGAAAAGAAAACAAGGTTGCTGTATAGTCCCTCTCTGGGAGATACATAACCTGCATGACTGTTGTAGTGTTATGTTCCCATTCCATGTCCCCAAGTCATTTTAATATCTCTCACACGCAACACTCATCTCATCATGGCTCTTTCCACATAATAAAGTCCTTCTACATGTCTTTTCTTTTGGATTACACAGATAGTTGCCGCAATAATGGCCATCACTGGAATTGTTATGATGGCCTATGCAGATGGTTTCCATGGTGATTCAATTATTGGTGTTGCATATGCAGTTGGATCTGCCTCGACCTCTGCGCTATATAAGGTAGGTCTTTTTCTTACCATTTAATCCTTTCTAAATGCATGCATAGATGAACAAAGCAAGATGGGTTTTAAAACAATGCTCATGGTTGCTTAATTCACATTCTGAGCACTTGAAGAAAGTTACAGCTAGGTAATTATGTAGTGGCCTCCAAGGATTCGGCTTGGCTTCTCTTTATCAAGTCTTAATGAAATCTCTATTATTCCACAGCAACAAGATTAGCATCCATGAGTTTCCTCTTATTTTATATGCCAGCATTTTATGGCATTCAACAGTGACACACAAGCAAAACATTAGCTTGAAAGCTAAGGGAGATATTTTCAATGAAAGTGGGGAGTTTTCAGGAATGATCTCTCTGTCAGTCTGATGAGATTCCCCAGGAGATCTTGGGATTTCTTAATGATTCTATGTTTTACTAATCTCTCCAATTATCTTTTAGTTTAAATCAGAACTATTTCTTCTAAAATAAAGGTAAGTTAACTCAGCCTGTAGAAGTTCAGCTCCATTCTTGTGCTCACTCCTCAGAAACTCGTTTGATTTCAGAGTACAATTGTCCAAAATTGACATTACAGTTTTCTGCTGTTTCAAACCAGTGCACACACAAAACTTGAATTATAAATTCTGACATTGCCTTCTTAAAAAGAAGAGGGGAAAAAAATTCCTTTCACCAAATGAAAATTCATGATGTAGTCCTAAGGGTTTTACATCATGACCCAAATAGTGACAAATAATTTCCATACTGCTTTTTTACTAGGTTATACTAATTAATTTATCATAGATTTTAACATTGTAAATAAAAAGCAAATGCACAGCAGTCGATTCATTGAAAACAAATATATGAAACAAATGACTGCATCAACATTGCAGAAATCAGGAATGTATTTGAGAGCAGTAATATCTAGTAAAAGCCCATAAAAATGTAAAATATTTCCTAAAAGAGAAAAGGTAATTAATTCAGATCTGATTGTGGCTTCCAATGATCTCCTGTTCTAATTCCTGTCACAATATCAAGAGATGAGAACATATATGGCTCAGGATTGAGCTATGGAGTCCTATATACCCTCTAAGTTTGGTTGTTTGCTTGTAGATGTTTCATTACAAACTAAGTAACATCTCCAGTGTTGGAAGGGAGTGGGGTTTGCACTCTGTTTATATATAATAGCTTGCCCTGCCAGTGTTGATGGGCATGTTATTTCTTCTGTTAGCTGTTTCTGAGATGTCTTTGATGTATGGCAGTCCTATCCTTAATCAAATAAGCAACCAACAAACCAATCCAGTAGTAAACAATAGCCTAATCATTTGTACAGCACACTATGTAAAGACTGTAACAGTCACTGTGTAGAACCAATAGGCAGAAAGCTAGCAGAACACATCCATGAACATCAACTAGCAGAGAGAAGACATGATGAACACTCCTTAATTTCACCACACATGGATAAACTTAACCATAATTTCCACTTGGAAACCAATCTCATTCCAAAAACAGTAGGGAATTCCTGGAAGCTTGGCATTCAAATAAACCAGCTATCGACAGACACATAGAGATAAGTCCCATTTATACACCTTTCAAAGGAGATCATAAAACATCCTAAAAAGGAAACAAAAGCACAAGAACACCACCTTGGCAGCAGTCAACACTCATATAAGCAGGGAATTAACTCCAGCAATAAACAGTGGAGGTAGTCCTCAATTTACAGCCATTCATTTAGTGACCATGACAAGTTATAACAGATGCTATATAAAAGCACATTTAATACTTAAAGATTTAATTACCCCAGTGATCAGTATGATGAGAACAACTCACTTCAAGTTGAGGTGGTTGGAGAAAATATTGTTTTTGCATTGTTATGCGCATGTCACATAATTCTTCAGCAGACCCTTGCTGGGTTTTCAAGGTAGTTTGGTTTACATCTTCAATAACTCCAAGCTGGCAAAGCCTTTGGTACCAGGTTGCAGATGATAAAAGTAATTCAGTTGCTTTCATCTTGGCTTTGTCTCAGGCAAGTGAGCCCTGAACTTCAGTATGATGTACCTAAACATACACTTTTCTTAACCTCCTAAGATCCAATGATTCATCATTGTGGAAATAAATGAGAAAGTGTAGGGCCAAAGATGGATCTGAAGATCAGTCTTTGTAAATCCAAGCAATCCAGAGCTACAAAGAAAATCTAAGTCAAAGTGGATAGCTGAACCTGGACTTTCCAACAATGGATCCCTGTCATGTGGTTCCACTGAGAGCATTTCTGCCTATACCTCAAGGGTGCTTTTTCAAGAGAAAGAAAGAAAAACAAGAAAGTCCAGTTACCTTTGGGACAGCCATGACCTGGGTGACTGAGAATCTCCATAGACACCTTGTGGTATGCTCAATTGTTCTCCTTTTTTCTTCTTAGGTTTTATTTAAGATGTTTCTGGGAACTGCCAACTTTGGTGAAGCTGCTCACTTCATCTCTACCCTTGGCTTCTTCAACTTGATTTTCCTTTCCATCACTCCCGTCATTTTGTACTTTACCAAAGTGGAATACTGGTCACCATTTTCAGCTGTGCCATGGGGCTTTCTGTGTGGAATTGCAGGCCTCTGGCTGGGTATGTGTCTGAGCAAATGTTTCAATATCCCAATGCTTCTTTCAACTTTATTTGCAGCAGAATCTCTGGATAATTTTAGTTTACTCTCTGCCAATTTATAAGAAAATCTAGCCTTTTCATTAAATCCAACTGCATACATTTCTGGACATCTTTTCAAATTGGAGAGAATTTTAGAGGAGTAAAGTTTATTTATTTATCAAATGTATTTACTGCCCATCTCATGATGGGTTTGGAGAGGGAGATATGGCATGTCTACTCTGTTAGTGTACCAACTACCTCCAACCAATAGTTTCTCCTGTTTAGTACTAAAATGCCACTTTTTTACTTAGGTTACAAATTTGGTCGTACGTAATTCAACGTTTTGTAAAATACACACACACACACACACACACACATACACACACACCTGAAGATCAAGTGCTGGACACTATAAAAAGAGGATGGTTTGGATAAGTTTATTGGGATTTAAATGAGTTAATTTCAGCCTTGCAGATTGAGAACTAGTCATTTTGTGAGAGATGTCTTCACTTTTCTTTTTCTTTCACAGCTTTCAACATTTTGGTGAATGTTGGTGTTGTGCTTACATATCCAATCTTAATATCTATTGGGACAGTACTCAGTGTTCCTGGCAATGCAGGTACAAATGATGGATTGCAATGCTTTTAAAAAATGTATACAGATAAATGCATTTATTAGTTTCTTCTGTATTGCTGGAACAGGTCTCCAGTATACTTCTTCAGAGGAAATGCTAGATTCTTCATCAAAAATTTCCAAGGAATAGCACAGAGAAGGGATTACCACCCTAGTGCAAAAGGAATCTAAATTAATCAGTACCAGCAGAGAACATTCTGAGAGATGCTAAGAGTGAAGTTAAGTAGATATACACCTCTTCAGCATATATGCAAATTCTAGTGGAGATAGAAACCGAGCTTTAACTAATTATTCCCAAGCACTACATAAAACGCATGTGTCTGTTTACTTCTTTGACTTTGATCCATGGCCCATCAGCCTCTAAAGTTCTTGTAAGAAGTAACAGCCTCTCATCACCTTAGGCCCTGGCTGAGATGGTGTTTTGTCTTTCCTTAGCCAAATTGATTTTCATAGTTTGCTTAGCTATTAAGCTGTCTCCTGATATTCATAAGATGGAGCTCCAAGAAGTCAGAATGCCTAGGAATATTGCACAATGGTCACGCCAAATCAGCTGTTGGCAAGAACAGATTTCTGTGAGACAGGCAGACTTTTATCCTAATTCAGACTAGTAATTCCTGGATGCTCTATATTCCATCTGTCATATTCTATCATTGCTGTGATTTCAGATGAACAAAATTGATGATACCAGTGTGTCCTATATTACAGATTCAGTGTGAGAGAGTGAAAACAATTGTTTTAACAAATTGAATTAGGGACCAAAAAGTCAGTGAAAGATTCTTCTGCTGAATTACAATTCTTGGGGAAACCCTTACATTCAGGGAGAGCAGCCATGTTGTCTTTTTTTCCATTGATTTATGGTGGTTAGCAATAATTGTGGACACCATCCAAAAATAACATCACTAAGTTGGAAACCTTTTGATCTTATACACTGAAAAATTATTAAAATGGTTGCCTCTTTTGTCTCTCTTCCCCATAATTGGGTTGACAACTGGAGGAAGGATATTTTGATTCATTCTTTTTTCATTTTTTCCCTCCTGGTAGCTGTTGATCTCCTCAAACGTGAGGTGATTTTTAGTGTCGTCAGATTGGGAGCCACCATCTTCATCTGCCTTGGGTTCCTGCTAATGCTTCTTCCTGAGGAATGGGATGAAATGACACTGAGATTCATCAACAATTTAAAAGAGAAGAAAAGTGAAGAGCATGCTGAAGACATTACTGATTCAAATGTTCACTTCCGGAGCAGAAGTAGAGCAAATGGAACAGTGTCTATACCACTGGCTTAGAGCTGGTGACTTCTTGATTGCACGACCATGTATATTCTGTGAATATGATTTAATATTTTTTTTCTCAACCACTTGTACACTAAAAAGGACAGTGATAATGTTAAAACCAAGGATGGGTTATAAATTTAATGCTCAACACATTGGTATGTAAATGATTTACATTTGTATGCTTGTCTAGCAGTAGGTGAAAATAACCACAATAAATTCCTTTTTCAAAAAAAAATCAAAACAAAATAAAACTTTTTGTATTTTATAAGAGGATTCACAGGAAAAAAAAGTCTTTTAAAAAAAGATTTTAAATCAAATCATAACTCAGTTTAAGAATTCAGCTGATAGATGTTGACGTGTCGCAGCAGCCTCATCATGCTTATTCTCGGGTGACTCAGCCATTGAGTCTTATGAAAATTCCCTCTGGTATATCATGTGCTGAGTTGTGTGTAGTGTGTGCAAATACCATAGCAGGTTTATCCAGCCTATTACCCTTGAGCATTTTTGGAAGATGCAATCACAGCAGATCTAAATGGGTGTAAAGCTGGGAAAGGCTGTGCTGGGAAAGTACAAGATCCAAATCATTGCTTTTCCAGTTCTGGTTGCTTCATTCGGGTACAATCGCAAACACTCCAGTTTTGTCCAATTACTAGCCATAGGTGTTTGCAGGGAGGGTTAATGTGTATTATAATTTTATTTGGATTTTGTTTTATCATTCTGGTTAGTAACAGATGTTTGTGGAGCTAATTAAGCTACCTACATTTCAGACACTGCAATTTTGACACATGCACAGATCACACTCCAACGCCAGCATACAACTTGTGCTATGCTTTCTAGGTTATCATGCCATCCAAAATGAAATCGTTACAATTTCAAGTTCTTGTAGCCTAGGTTTCCAGTTTCAAAAAAAGCCAGCATGACAGTTGTCCCAAAGGTGCTTTTTCAGGAGGCAACTGAACTTTCTTTTTTTTTCTTTTTTTTTCTTTTGAAGACATGTCACTTCTCATCCAAGAAGCTTCTTCAGCTCTGATAGGATAGTGGGGCATGGGAGGATTTATATTCTTTGCAGACAGCTGGTCATTTGCATCCTTTTGGAGCAGAGCTGTCAAATTCCTGACCCGCAGGCAGGATGCATCACATGCTGGCCATGCCTATGTCCAGTTTAATGAAAGGGGAGAACGCCCAGATATGTACGTGACACTGCTGTGATGCTGTGAGTTTGACACCCTTGTTTTAGACTTTAGAGAGTCGCTGAAGCCCTTGGAATAGGAATGGAATTTCAGAGGAAAAATTGCAGACTACAGGAACCAGGAGCACTCATCAGATGACCCTGTGGACACAGATAAACCTCCAAGTGCTTACAAGTAGTGGTGGGATTCAAATTTTTTTACTACTGGTTCTGTGGGTGTGGCTTGATGGGCATGACAGGGGAAGGATACTACAAAATCCCCATTCCCTCCCCACCCCACTAACCTGCTTTCCAGCTCCATTCTGCTGTGCAGGGCAACAAAAGAAGACCCAGCCGATCAACTGGGATTCAGGAGGCAGAGAATAAAAGGTGGCGGGGCCAGTCAGAGGTGGGATTTGCCGATTCTCCGAACTACTCAAAATTTCTGCTACCAGTTCCCCAGAACCAGTCAGAACTGCTGAATACCACCTCTGTTTACAAGCATGACAGTTCTTTCATTTTTGGAAGTCACATTCAAAACTACAAAAGCTTACATAAAATACTGTGCACAACATAGAATGATATGGCAATGATTTTGTTAACTAAACTTTACGGATGACTGAGGATTTCTACACACTCATAGAATATCACAGGGCTGGAAAGGACCTTGGAGGTCTACTGGTCCAAGTCCCCCTGCCTAAAATAGGACTTCTTATACCATCCCAGACAAATGGTTATTCAATCTTTTCTTGAAAACCTCCAGCGACCTTTTCCATTAACTAATTGTTCTCACTTCAGGAAATTCTTCCTTATTTCCAGTTTGAATTTCCCCCTGGTGAGCTTCCATCCATTGCTTCTTGTTCTGCCATCAGGTGCTATGGAGAATAAATTGACACCCTCTTTCCTTGTGACTATTTTCCCTGAGCCTTTTCTTCATTAGGCTAAACAAACATTGCACTGGGCGGGGGTGGGGGGGAGTAACGTAAGTAACTCTAGCCAAAAACACTCCCAGCCTCTTACTCACCTTTCCCCTCCACTGTTTACCTAGTTTCCTTAGCCATTCATTGTATGATTTAGTCTCCAGACCCCTTATTATTTTCGAAACTCTTCTCTGCACTCTCTCTAGGACTTCAGCATCAGAGGTGGAATTCAGCAGGTTCTGTCCAGTTCTGGAGAACCGGTAGCAGAAATTTTGAGTAGTTCGGAAAACCAGCAAATGCCACCTCTGACTGGAGATTCTACAGTCTCCTTCCCCTGCCACGCCCACCAAGCCACGCCCACAGAACTGGTAGTAAAAATTTTAAATCCCACCACTGTTCTTTTTTTTAGCGTGGTGACCTGAACTGGATGCAGTGTTTAGATGCGGCCTCACTAGAACAGTATAGGGTGGTCCTGTCACTTCCATTGAGACATTTTTTCAAGAGTCAGATTATACAGAGAGTTTGGTGGGCACTAAGGGAATTATATTAGAAAGGCCTTGCCTATGAACTAGGTGGACTAATGATCAGTTCTGGTCTCGGGATGCTTCCTCTGTTCCATTGGCCCCTGTCCCCATCATAAATCTGCATTGGATGGATTGTTTCTCTGTCATTTTTGTTACTCCCTATGCAGGGGTGAGATTCAGCCAGTTTGGACTAGTTTGGATGTTAAATTTACATCTGGTTTGCCAAACCGGTAGTTGAACCGACCAGCTGGCCCTGCCCACCCAGGAGTCTCCACATGGCCCATTTTGGATGCAGGTAAGTGCAGGGTCCATGTGGAGGCTCTGGGAGGGTGGAAAAACAGCCCTCCTGGAAGTTCCAGGAGGCCATGGCCACCATGGCCATGCCCACCCAGCAACCGGGCAGTGAACCAGTTGCTGGGATTTTTGAATCCCACCCCTGTCCCTATGGGTGTGGTGCTGATGGTTAGGGAGGGCCTGGAGTGAGGTCTTCTGCAAAAAGCAAGAATGAACTGCACCACTCCAACTGACTTTCTCCAGTGTAGGTTACTCACTCACATAAAAACTCTCTTCACACTTTATCGACTTCATAGTTATCCTGCAAAGTAGTGACTGTGTGGATAACTCTCCTTTCGAATTGAATGGAGATGATTGCTGGGGAGTAAGGGCAAAAAAGGGGGGACTTCTTGGAGGTGGGAAAAGGGATATGAAAAGACTATGAACCACCTCGTCCTTTCACAGTGTGCTGGGCTCTAAAATTGAATGTTTTTGCCATAAGATCAGGAGCTTTCAGTGTGCTTTAAGCAGTGAGTTAGAGCTTAAAATACTCAGCTTTATATCTTTATTTTCAAGGGTTTCATTGTGAAGGATTAAGTATTTTCTCTCAACTGTGTTTGACATAAAAGCAATGCCTTTTCTTTTGCTGCTTTATTGTTCATAAAAGATTGCTCTTTTTACAGTCCAAAATTAGAAAGAGCCTGGAAGTTAACCTTTTCTAACTCTGTAACAAATTTTATTAAAAGGCTTTCATGATTCATAATAGGTTCTGCCTTTTCATAATGTTTGTTAGTCAGAAAAAATAAGTGAACCTCTCCTACAATGCAGCAAGCTAAATAAAGGTTTAATATTGACAATATAAAGCTGAAAGTTTAATCCCATATCTGTTTTGAATTATGTCCTGCTGGATTATGTAGGATTGATATAAAAATGAAGAGAGCATCTTTCTGACCCAACAGCCTACATGCTATATGTGCATTCTTCCCTCTGTCCTTTCCATTTAAATTCTGAAATCCTCTCATTCTCCTTTTGGATGTACAACATTAAACCACAGCTTATTTAATCATGGCTTACTGAACAAACACATTTAGCTAGGTTTACATACAATATAAGCCATGATTGTACCAGTGGTGGGATTCAAAAATTTGTACTACCGGTTCTGTGGGCGTGGCTTGGGGGGCGTGGCAGGGAAAGGATACAGCAAAATCTCCATTCTCTCCCCACTCCAGGGGAAGATTATTGCAAAATCCCCATTACCTCCCCACTAACCTGCTTTCCAGCTCCATTCTTCTGGGCAGGGCAACAAAAGAAGACTCAGCCGATCAGCTGGATCACAACAGCCTATCATATACTAGCAAACCACATCAAGGTTTGTCATCAGTTATGGACGGGAAACAAGAGGATTTAGGATTCAATGACTTCCTGTACTGGGATTTTTTTTAAAAAGTGAAAAATTGGAAAGTGATCCAGGACAAGGCACAATCTTGAATTTCAGCAGTTGGTTGTTTGATCGGTATCAGAGCATAAGGCACCCGATTTATTTACAGGTTTTTAATTTTCCTTAGCTGCCACAGCCTCCCATGGAGGACCATGGCATGGGAACTGCACACACAGCACTACTTGGGTTTTTCCCAAGTCACCCCATTTCTGTGCTGTGATCACATAAACATGTATGAATGGTTGGTTTTGCAAGCTATTGAGACTGCATTCTTCAATATTCATTTCAGGTTATAAGAATGCATCATAGTCAGTACAGGGCACCTGGCCATTAAATACTCTGTTAGCTCCATTCAGTTACCCAGATTCCACCCCGCAAGTGATGACGGGATCATTAAAAGATGATGGTGATTGTGAGGCATCATAGATGTCACTGGGTCTTTTATTTTAAGTTCAGTCTCATCAATCATGTGCTATAAGAGAAGATTCATTTCAACAGCAAGAAAGGGTTGCTTTTTCAATCCAGTGCAAAAGAGTTACTGTTGTGATGGCACCTTTCCTGCTTTTTCAGAAATGCATTAAGTTCCTGGGATAGTTCTGCAGTTTGCATTATTCACAACACGTTTTGTTTTGCTTTCAGGGAGAGGCTGAGATCGTCCCTTACGTGCCAAAGAATGTAATCTCGCAGCTGCCTCATTTGTCAAACTGCATTTTCTTTTTCTCCTCTTCCTATTCTTAGAGGCCAGAGGCAGTTTTGTCTAACAAAAATTAAGTTAGCGGATTTCTGTACTTCTAAATGATTGAGTTTTGCCTGTACAAGAGTAGCTGTCTGGTTCTTTTCTCACATATGGAGCAAATCAGCTTCTTTCTGAGCTCAGCCTTTTAAGACAGTAACCAGAACTGCAGCTGAGAGCTGGTTGTTGGAGACACTGGCAGGCTCCTTCTGGTGCACAAAATGCTGCAGGAATTGACAAGACCTGACTTCCAGGATCCGTTTCATCCTAACCCCCATTTCTGTGGATTCCTTCAGAACCTAAGAAATTGTAACATGTGTCAGCAATAAACCACTGAGAAATAAGGTCTGATTTCCAATTGTTTAGGTAAAAAAAGAAAAGGATGCATCTATTTCTTTAGTTTTCCCCCTGCTTTTGATTAATCATGTATGATTCTGAGAGGCTCCGATAAATCCCTGCAGTTTTATTGGGAAGGGTTTCAGAAGAAGTTTGCCATTGCTTCTTTTCTAGGACTGAAAGAAACTGACTGGCCCAAAATTACCCAGCTGGCTTTGTCCATAAGGTTGGACTAGAATTCAAGGACTCCCAAATTCTTGCCAGATGCCTTAACCACTACTGACCCAAAAGAGGAAAAAAAGAAAACAAAACAAGATTTGTTTGCCCCAAATTCTAACACTTGCCTTTTGGAGGCCTGACCATTTAGGTGATATTGTCAGCACAACCTTTAGTAGCCCACCAAGTGAATACAGAAGAGTCTTCTGATTGCCATCAGATTGCATGACCTCATGTACATAGGTCAATGTTTCTCAATCTTAGCAACTTTAAGCTGTGTGAATTGCAACTCCCCAAAATTCCTCAGTTATCATTGCAAGTTGAATTGAGAGTGACTGTCCAAGGTCACCCAGTGAGTTTAGGCTGGATTGGTAACTTATAATACTTAAGAATGTTCAATGAAACCTGTCATTAAGGAGCTAGAAGTAGGTTTTTTAATCTTTTTTGTCCAGGTGATCTTGAACCCAATAATTGTCCAACTCTAAGCTTCTTCAAAGAGTGGTCCAAACGAGATGTGAAATTATTTGTATCAAATGTGCATTTTTAATCAAATAGGAATCCTGCGATAGAACATTGGGCCAAGGTAAGCGTAGAAGGAAAGTAACAAAAAAATCTATTCATATTAATGATTGAAAGACTATGATATCTGGAGTTGGCAAAAGGCCATAAGAAAATGACTATTTCAAGAGTGAATAATGCTGAATTATGAGTTGACAAAGACAATCTTAGGCTGCATCAACTCAGCTTCAAATCACCGTGACAATTTATTCTACCTTTGTTGAACTCTGATTTGAGTACTATGACCAGTTCTGGATATTATGCCTTAAGAAGTATTCAGACAAACTAGAATAACCCGGAAAGGTGTTTAAATTACAGGAAGGCAAATTCCAATTGAATAAAGAGAACATTTCCAAGCAGTTAAGAGCAATTTGACAATGGGACTGATTGAAAGACATGGTGGAGTCTCCTGCATTACTGTTCAAGCAGAGGCTGGATGGCCATTGGCCAATGCTTTAATTTGGATTCCTCCTCAGAGCAATAAGTCAGCCTGAGTTATCTAAATCAGTGGTCCCTGTTAGGGATAACATTGTTCACCCTAACTGTTTTAGGTGAAATACTAACTATGAATCATAGTTAGTGTATGCAGCTTTAAATGTAAAATAGCAATTGTGGGTGTGATTATGAAAACCATATAAAAGTAGCAAGGCTACAGCTTGCTCTCTCTCTCTCTGGCTTTGATGATCCCTGATTACTGCTTGGAAGCAAGACTGCATTGCTCTAACGGGAGAGACAACAACGGACTGATTTATGAGAACTGACAATAGGATATTCTACATGGACTTTGCTAACTGAATATCCCTGAATGGACTGACTACATGGTAACTGAATATTGGACTGTTTTTGACTATGCTATAAACTTATACTGGAATAAAATATATTCTTGATAGCACAAGCGTATCTGTTATTTTTACTGTATGTTAATAAACATACAAACTTAGCTCACTCATTTATCTGTGTGCCTATCTGACTAACGCTGCACATTCTGTTTAGCTTGTCTACCTAACCCTGGTTGGGGAACCCAGGCTTAACAGTCCCCAACCTTTTTTGTACCAGGGACCAGTTTCACGCAGAAACACTTTTTCAAGGACCGTCAAAATCAATTCTTCCCCAATAGTAAAGTAAAATAGTAAAATTTACTATTTCTTTACTAAAAACATATTTTTATATATATTTTAATCACAATTATTCATTCTTTGTGGCCCGGTACAAAATGATCCACAGACTGGAATTGGTCCGGGGCCCGGTGGTTGGGGACCCCAGATCTAAATGGCCCTTTTAACTCCACGATTCTAGAATTAGTTACAGATCTAAGGATGACCAGATTTGTTTTGATGTTTTTATTTCAAAATGCTGTTGCCCAGCCCAGGTCATGGTTGTCTCAAAGGTGTTTTTTCAAGAGGCAACTGGACTTTTTTGTTGCATCTTTGAAACTTTGAAGCATCATCAAAGAAGCTTCTTCAGCTTCAGGATAGTGGGGAATAGAAAATCCTTCCATTACTATGATTCTATTATTCTTTATTTTATTATTTTATTTTATTATTTCATTTTATTATTGTATTTATTTTATTTTATTTTATTTTATTTTATTTTATTTTTCCTAGGTTCCAAGATCACCGCAGATGGGTAGTGCAGCCAAGAAATTAAAAGACTCTTTCTCCTGGGGAGGAAAGCTATGGCAAATCAGGACAGCATACTAAAAAGCAGAGACATCACCCTGCCAACAATAATGTGTATAGTTAAGGTTTTCCCAGTTGCAATGCCTGACTGTGAAAGTTGGACCATAAGAAAGGCTGAGCACCACAGAAATGAGGCCTTTGAAGTATGGTGCTGGAGAAGACTCCTGTGAGTCCCTTGGACTGCAAGGTGAATAAACTAGTCAGTCCTAGAGGAGATCAACCCTGACTGCTCTTTAGTAGGTCAGATCCAGAAGATGAAACTCAAATACTTTGGCCACCTAATGAGAAGGAAGGACTCACTGGAGAAGAGCCTAAAGCTGGGAATGGTTGAGGGCAGTAGAAGAAGGGATGACAGAATGGGGTGGCTGGATGGAGTCACTGAAGCAGTAGGCATGAACTTAAATGGACTCCAGGCAGAGGTGGAATTCAGCAGATTCTGATCAGTTCTGGAGAACCAGTGATGGAAATTTTGAGTAGTTCAGAGAACCGGCAAATCCCACCTCTGACTGGCCCTGCCCCCATCTATTCTCTACCTCCCGAATCCCAGCTGATTGGCTATGTCTTCTTTTGTTGCCCTGCACAGGAGAATGGAGCTGGAAAGCAGGTTAGTGGGGTGGGGAAAGAATGGGATTTTGCAGTATCCTTCCCCTGTCACGCCCATCAAGCAATGGCCATGTAGCAACACCATGCCCACCAAGCCACTCCACAGAACCAGACAGGAAGGCCTGGAGGAACATTGTCCATGGGGTCACAATCGATTGGACACGACTTCGCAACTAACAACAACAAAATGATTCTTTAAGAATAAAAAAACTTAAAGAGAAAACTGTCATATGTAAAACTTTCTATCAGACATTGTTAGCTTTGAAAAAAGCTGACATTGTCAGCTGCCACATTTTTTTAAGAGAGTTGGAGTAGTTGAAAAGTTCAAGGTTATTCTGTATGGCATATTAAGAAATTCCAGTGGCAGTTAATTGGTTCTTGTGATTTATGAAGTGTAGAAGTGGGAGGAGAGAAGATGGTTTATGTGTAACACGCGAAAAATGTTCACTTTGGGAAAATGTCTTTGACATACCAGATCTGTTTCTAAATAAATCAATTGAAAAGAAAATGTCTTGTAGTGATTGATATCATGGATACTTTCTGATGCTTTACATTTATCTCCCAAAGTGACTTTTTATTTTTTGAAAGGGTTGGCTGATACCCTGAAGTTCTTTTCCCAGAAATGGAGAGAGATCAACAATCAGCCTAAGTTGGAGATGTGCAGGGGGGAGTGTGTGGGGGCCCTCCCTCCTGAGCATTAATTGAACCTGCCAGCCCTTGTTTGGAGGAGATGATGGATGCTTTCAGGATGGCAGTAGGAGAAAGAGAGTTGGGAGCTATACTGAAGCATTTCAACTCAAGAAGTTGTTATAACCCAGATGTAACCCAGCTGTTTGAAGATAAATCTTTCTCTAGCCCCAGGCATATGGCTATTCTGTCAGACTGGAGGGAAGAGAGACAATTGGGATCAGATTTCCCTCAAGAAGACAACCCCCAGATTATTCCTGGAAGTCCATCAAGGGCAGGTTTACATCAACAGTTCCAGAATTTAAAGGTGACAGGTTTGGTCTCACAGTTTTTTTGGACGGGTGGAAGCTTGAGACCACCCATATTCACTTAACCAAGTATCATGAGGAACGAGGAGACTATACAGATGCCAGTTAGTGGAAGCCAGAAAGAAGCATCAACTGACAGAGGTATGTTGCAGCCCCCCAGGCAATCCCCTCATTTTCCAGAAAGAAATTTGCCCCCTGCAGAGATTATCCCTCCAGGGTGGGGATTTTATCTAGGCCAGGGGTGGATTCAATGCCAATGGCAGCCAGCAGCAACACAGCCTTGGTCTGAAGGGGGGTTGCCCAGACAGCAGACAGCAGCCACATCTCCTCCCCCTGACCAGGGAACCAGGCCACACCCATCTTTCTCCTGGCAACCACAAATGCAGCTCCAACTGGCAGTGAGGCCACGGGGACCTCTATTCCAGAGAGGCACCACCTAGCCAGGATACAGGGGGCCTACCCAGCCTATGTATGCCACCAGGCCAGTTCCTTTCATTCCAGTACAACCTGCAGGGGCATGGCCTATGCTACCTCCGCAACCACGACCCAGACCAGAACAAATATCCTTTAAGGCCATATTCAGTGGCCACCATGAACATTTCAATTACTTCCTCACTCAAATCTGATCCCATATAGAACAATTTGGAGATCAATATGCCACAGAGCGCAATTTGGTTACGGCCATAACAAATGGGATGAATGAAGGGGATGCTTCAGATTGGGTGGCCCAACTACACAATGAACAAGCCCCCAAATTAGATGATGTAAATTGATTTATTCAATTATTAAGACTCAAATTTGAAAATCCAGACAGGGTAGCAGAAAATGAAGAGATGTTAATGGAAATAAGGCAAGGCAAATGACCCTTGTCAGAATTCATTTGGGACTTTAGAAGGGTCACAAGCCACCTCATGGATTGTCCTGAAAGTATGACTTTACACTATTTTAAAAAAGCCATTGATCCAGACGTAAAGAAGGCCTGTGAAATTAAGGGAATCCCAGAGACCTTACAATCGTGGTATGTTGCATCACTCATCTTAGATCACAGCATCAACCCACACAAGAAACCCCTTCCAGCAGCCTCAACTAAGAGAATTGTGGTGAGGAGACCACTGACCAGATCAGCCAAAACTTCTTGTACCCGACCCACCAGGGTGCTGAAATGTTACCAATGTGGCCAAGCCAGTCATAGGGAAGCAGACTGTCTGGCCCCTGCTCCTGTACCACAAGCTTCACAGTTGAAGCCTAATACAACTGTTAGAAGTTGTAGAAGAATAAAGGAAGACCTCCGGGTAGGGGCGGGTTTGCCAAACATAGCTGGGAAAGCCCCCTCTGAGCAGATGGGAGCAACGGACCACCAGACCGATACCACATCCCCAAGAACCCGACCTGCGAAGATGACCCAATAGTTACTGATCCCATCATACTTTTTACAGTTAAGGTCAAGTTAGTGGTACCAAACTTGGGGGGGGGGAGTTAGAAGCTGTCATTGATACTGGGTATTCTAGATGTCTTATTGGACTCCCCATCCTTGAACAATTGGGCATAAAGACTAACCCGCTAAAATGCCCAATCACATTTAAGCAAGTAGATGTAACCTTAATGGGGGGCGCAGCCACACAAATTACAGAATTGATCAAGATGGAATAAAGGGCCCATCGCGAATTCATATGCTTCATAGTGGCCCCCAATCAATTATACTAGGACTTGCTTGGTTCAACAAATGGACCCCAAAGATCAAATGGGAGGATGGATTCAGAAAAATCCTCATTGGATTGGGCCCATTGCCCCCTCTTCCACCCACTACAAAGCCACCAGTCAGCTTGAACCCAGAGCCTGAGCCAGCATCCATGGCATCCCACCTTCTCCCAGATAACTCCCAGGTACCCTACCAATACAAAGACTTTGCTGAAGCATTCAGTGAAGAAGAGTAAAATGTTTTACCTCCCCATCAAGCCACTGATTGCACCATAGAAATAGAGCCCGAGGTGAAGGGGCGGAGCTGGTGTCACGACGATACGGCATGCGATCTTGGAGGTCTGAAATCGCTGCCAATATCTTTGCTCCTGGATGGTCCAATTGGATCTAAACTATCCTGAAGAGACGATGAAAGTGAAGAACACATCCTGTTGATCCCAGGGATACCACAAAGTCCCTGGTAGATCCAGGAGAAGCTCTTTTTGCCAGCAGCAAAGAGGCAGCCATTAAAACTGCTGAAGTAGGGACAGCTCCGAAACAAAAGAGAACAGAAAGAGAGAGTGTGCCGGTTTGGTGAGAACTTTTTCTTTATTCTAAGCTCTGAAAGAAAACCCTAAGGAAAAGAAAGAATCTGTAAAAGTTTTGACAGAAGTGATTAAGCGGCAATTTTAAACAGGAATGTCAGAGTAATGATTTTTTCTCATTGATGGATTTTCTATACATGATACATGATCTTATATTTTGAAACTGGACTGTTTTTTTTTTTCATCTATTTTTTTTTCTCCTTGATTTTGTAACATTTTAGGCAAGAGACTCCCTTTTAGTTATTTCTTTTTTTAAATATTTTTTTTAATTAATTCTTATTATATTTTGCTTGGAAAAGGAGGGGGAAAGTGAAAGCAAATAAACTTTGTAACACTGCCAACTATAGGCTTGGAAATATTCTATTTCTCTTGTGACCTGACAAAGCTGAGAAGAAAAGAACTGAGACTTTTTTTCAAGGACATTGCTATTTGATAAGATAGAGGGAAGAGCATGGGAGAGTATCATTGCAGGTGCTCTTCTGGGTTTCTATCAACAGCTGAAGTCTGGTGTTGAAGTTTATAGGAAAAGAAAAGGTGATAAGATTCTGGAGAAGAGTGTTATAACAAGAGCCTTGGATAACTAAACAAAGTGCAGTGTGTTGTTTTGATTTTTCCTCAGCTGCATTACCCCTCCTCAACAGTTTACTTTTTGAAATAGCTATTTGGATTTTTAGCTCTTTGGAACTTGTCTTTGTTTTTGTTTTTGTTTTGCTTGTCTTTGGAAGTTAATTTTTTCTGCCTGCTTTTTATTTTAAAAGAAAAATTTTAGTATTAATGATTCCCTTCCTTTTCTTTTTAAGGGAGTAGCCTTTTTTTCTTTTTCTTTCTGTCTTTCTGGTATTTTTGTCTTTCCATCTACCTCCCATACTGTTTTTTTCTTTTATCTTCCTGGCCTTTTTTTTTTCTTTTTCTCTTATGCAGCCTTTTATATTTGAGACCTCTTAATTGGATTAAGGTGTTGAAGAACCTGAAGAATTTTTCCTTTTTTAAAAATTTTTTATTCCTCACTTGTTCATCTTTTTTAGGATTTTATAACTTTTTCTCTTTAGTATGTGTTTATGGTTTTTTCCTTCATTTTTGAATTTTCACTGTTATCTAACCAATCGATTGGATTAAGGTATACAAGAACCTGAAGAATTTTTTTCTTTTTTTCTTTTTTTTATTATTATTACTATTTGGTTTCTATTTTCCTATTATTTTTATTTGGAATTGCAAATGGTTATTTCACAATTGGATTAAGGTTTAGAAGAACCTGAAGATTTTGAATTGTTTGAAATGAGTAGGAAATTAACAGCTCTTGGTTCTTCAACTTCTACTTCCTTCTCTCCACCATCTGGAGGACAACGTTCAATACAGACAATGTTAAGGAAAGAGAAAGAACAAGAAAAAAAAAGTGACCCTGAAGATGATTATGCAAGGAATTTAAAACATTCTAACAAGATCAGAGAATATTGAAAAGAGAATAGAGAACATCAAACAAAGAACAGAGAACATTGACCAAAGAACAGGGAAAACCGATGAAAAAGTGGAGAACATCCAACAAATGATGATGAAGTATGATGAGAGATCACTAAAAATTGAAGAAGAAGATAAACAAAGAGACAAGAAGATTGGAGACATTGATAACAGATTAAGTGTGGTTGAACAAGATAAAAGTGGTATGCTGAGATGGGAGATGGACAGATCAGAATTTTATCTTAGATTCCAAAACATAGAGGAAGAAAAAGGACAAAATCTAGTTGAGATAATGATAGAAATATTGGCTGAAGCTTTGGAAATAACTGAAGAGAAGATGATGGATGGAATAGATGAGGTCTATTGAGTCTTCGCAAAATACGCAATGAGAAATAGCCTTCCAAGAGAAGTTCACATCAGGTTTACAAAGAAAGCCATTAAAACGCAAATATTGCAAGTGGCAAGAGAGAAAACATTGAAATACAAAGATAAAGAGATTGTGGTCTTGAAACAAATACCCTGAAGAGTGAGAGAGATGAGAAGAGAATACCGATTCTTGACCAAATTGCTACTTAAAGAAGAGGTGAATTATAGATGGCTGATTCCAGAAGGTTTAATGTTCACATGACAAGAACAGAGATACAGAATTGGCTCAATTGAGAAAGCTGAATCATTTTACACAGAATTTTCCAGAGGGAAAGAGGAAGAGGCAGAAAAAGAAATTTCACAAACTGAATTCCAAGAGGACTGCCAAATGACGACTGAAAAAGAGGAAGGTGCAGTAGGTGGAAAGGAGGAAGCCAAAGAACAATGTGAACCAAGATCCATGAGAGCTGCCAACCTAATTATAAAATATAACCATGGAAGAGTAAAAATTGATTACAATTAATATAAATGGACTTAATTCAGCTGTTAAAAGAAGGAAAACTTTCCATAAATTAGAGAAATTAAATTTTGATATAATCTGCCAACAAGAAGTACATATTAAAAAGCAATATGAACAATTGTTGATACAGCCAAAACTAGGGAAAATATTTACCTCCTTGACACAATGCAAGAAAAGAGGAGTGGTTTTATATATTAAAGAGACCATTTCAGCAAAATTGATTTATATTGATGACGACGGAAGAATACTAATGGTGGAAATAATGGATAACAATACGAAAACACTCCTGATTGCAATCTATGCCCAGGATGACAAACAAGAAGAATTTTATAAAAAATTACTGTTAGGGATAACATTGTTTACCCTAACTGGTTTAGGTGAAATAATAACTATGAATTATAGTTAGTGTATGTTAGAGTGTATACAGCTTTAACTGGGAAATAGCAATTAAAGGAGTGGTTAAGAAAACAATATAAAAGTAGCAAGACTACGGCTTGCTCTCTCTCTCTGGCTTTGATGATCCCTGATTACTGCTTGGAATCAAGACTGCATTGCTCGAACGGGAGAGACAACAAAGGACTGATTTGTATGTGAACTGACATAGGATATTCTACATGGACTTTGCTAACTGAATACCCCTGAATGGACTGACTACATGGTAAATGAATATTGGACTGTTATTTGACTATGCCATAAACTTATCCTGGAATAAACTATATTCTTGATAGCACAAGCGTATCTGTTATTTTTACTGTATGTTAATAAACATACAAGCTTAGCTCACTCATTTATCTGTGTGCCTATCTGACTAACGCTGCACATTCTGTTTAGCTTGTCTACCTAACCCTGGTTGGGGAACCCAGGCTTAACAATTACATATGAAAATAATTGAACTGGACTATACAAAGTTTTATTGAGCCTGCCAAATTAAAATTAGCTGCCCCCGTATTGTTCAAGTAGAAGAAAGATGGCGGGTTGATATTGTGTGTTGACTTTAGAGGCATGAACGCCGTATGTGTCAAAAACATGTAACCTCTCCCTCTTATGAAGGACCTATTGAAGCACCTGTCAAAGGGCAAAGTATTCACCAATCTAGATCTCAGAGAAGCTTACTACCGGGTCCGCATCAAAGAAGGAGATGAATGGAAAACTGCTTTTAACTGCCCTCTGGGTAGCTTCCAATTTAAAGTCACGCCTTTTGGACTTCAGGGGGATCCTGCAGTGTTTATGCAGCTCATCAATGAAGTGCTACATCAGCATTTTTACCAGGGGGTCCTTGTGTACCCGGTTGACATCCTTATCTTCAGCAAAACCATGGAAGAACATGTTCAATTGGGCTGACAGGCTCTAGAAAAACTTCTAGCCACCAAATTATATATGAAACTCTCAAAATGTGAATTCCACACGGAGTTGCTGGACTACTTAGGCAACTGAATATCCAACCTGGGGATTGAAATGGACCCCTGAAAGGTTAAAGCAGTGCTGGACTGGCAACCCCCTAGAACCCGAAAACAACTTCAAAGTTTCTTGGGGTTTGCCAACTTCTATAGACAATTCATTCCATCCTTTGCTGAAGTTGCCCTCCTGTTGACAGAGCTATTAAAAACAGGCCCATCACCCACCAAACTGAAGCCGTCAATCTCTGGCTTGGACCATGGACTGTCAGAAAGCTTTCAAGGCCTTAAAATACCTCTTCGCAGCTGAGCCCATCCTCCAGCACCCAGAAGCAACCAAGCCTTTTATTGTCCAAATGGATGCAAGTGATGTAGTGGTGGCAGCTGTTTTGCTGCAAAAGGATTCTCAAGACCGACTGATCCCTTGAGCTTAAGTGTCCAAAAAGCTTACAGACACAGAGCAAAGGTGGGTGGTCTGGAAGAAAGAAGCATTCACTGTACAATGGGCTTTGTTGACTTGGAGGCATTTTCTAGAAGGGGTGCCAGAGGCCTTTGAGGTATGGATAATCATAAGAACCTCAAGGCTCTTAAGATCCCTAGGAGATTATCACCCAAACAAGTCCGCTGGGCCCAATATTTCAAGCAATTCAATTTCAACATTAAATATATCCCCAGAGGGAAAAACTTACTGGCGGATGCTTTGTCCAAAAAACCTCAGTTTGACAGCCACTGAGAGGAAATAGTACAAGTCTTAATTTCAGGCGCTCAATCAGCAGGCCAAGTGATCACTTGAGCCCAAGCCAACCACAACCCCAAACACCTGGAAGATAAGCTGACTGCAGAATTGAAAACAGTCCTATTGACTGATTCTTGGTTCCTGGACCATCAAACTGAGTTGACAATGAATGATGGACTAGCTTGGAAAGGGCTTTATGTACGCACAACCCTAAGACTACTGGTACTAAAGTGTAGCCACAACTCCCAGCTGGGAGGCCACTTCGGATTCCTAAAAACACTACATTTACTGAGAAGACAGTTCTGGTGGCCAAAAATGAAACCTCATGTCGAGGACTATGTAAAAAGTTGCTCAATTTGTGCCACAATGAAACACCGAACTGAAAACCTGCTGGCCTCCTGCAACAAGTCGCTGAACCAACCCAACCTTCAGAAGAGATCTCAATGGCCTTTATTGTTGAATTACCTAAGAGTGAAGAGAATATGATCATTTGGACTATAATTGACTTATTCTCTAAACAGGCCCATTTTATAGCCTGCAAAGGACTTCCATCTGCGAAAAAACTTGCTGTTTTTTCTGTTCATGAAACATATCTGTAGACTACATGGAGTACCTTGTAGAATAATATCAGACCGAGGGGTACAATTTACTGCAAAATTTTGGAGGCAATTTCTGAAATCCATTGGTTCATCCTCAAGGGTTATCCTCAGCTTTCCATCCTGCTTGTAATGGAGCAGCAGAGAGGGTTAACACCATGATTGAACAATACATTAGATGCTATGTAAATTATCAACAAGAAAATTGGGCTGAGTAAGCAACTTTTTGCAGAGGTTGCTTACAATAATGCAGTACATAGCAGCACAGGATTGATTCCATTCCAAATCAACACTGGAATGGATTTTGTCCCAATGCCAGAGTTACCTAGACAACTTTCCTCATCCATGTCCCTAACAGAATGGATGAACTCATTAAAGAAAGGATGGGAAGATGCAAAAAACTTTGACTGAAGCTGCAAAAAATTATAAAATACAGGCGGATAAGCATAGATCCCTTCAACTGCCTTTTAAAGTAGGGGACAAAGTATTTTTGTCAACCGAGTATCTTATGTTGAAACTGCCCAGTAAGAAGCTGGGTCCAAAATTCTTGGGTCGGTTTCCAATTTCAAAGATAATCAATTCAGTCACTGTCCAATTAAGTCTTCCTCGAATATTGGGAAAATTCATCCAGTATTCCATTGTAGTTTACTAAAACCAGCTACTACATCAATGATAAGATCACCGCCAATCACTCCCCCTAAACTGTTAATGGTACAGGGGGAAACACATTATGAGATTCAAAAAATTCTTGATTCTAGATTACACCATGGCCGATTGCAATATTTGGTCTTATGGAAAGGATACCCCCTCTCAGATGCTAGTTGGGTAAAGAATTGGGATTTTCCACACAAACCGAAGGGTCCTCATGGGGGGGGGAGGAAGGTTAAGGACAATGTGTTAACCCCTTTATCTGTTTTTTTTCTTTTAGGAGGAGGAGTTTTCAAGGGGGGGGGATGCCTGTCAGCTTTTAAATTCAGCTGCCACATTTTTTAAAGAGAGTTGGAGGAGTTGAAAAGTTCAAGGTTATTCTGTATGGAGTATTAGGAAATTCCAGTGGCAGTTAATTGGTTTTCGAGATTTATGAGGTGTAGAAGTGGGAGGAGAGAAGGTGGATTCTGTGTAATGCACAAAAAATGTTCACTTTGGGAAATTGCCTTTGACATGCCAGATCTGTTTCTAAATAAATCAATCGGAGAGAAAATGTCTTGGAGTGATTGATATCATGGATACTTTCTGGATGCCTTACAGACATTAATATCTCCTATTGTTTAGGAATACCACAGACTTCACAAAGGTCAATGGAGATTTGGAGTTCATTCTTATCCAGTAAATAGGTGTTTTGTAATGAATCAGTCCCTCAAGGCAGGTTCTTTGTGAATGGACCCATCACATTACATAATTCAAAAGAAGTCCCCAACTGGAAAAGGATACATATTCCCAATCTAATGAAAAACTTGGGATGTACTACCAATTTTATTTTTCATTTAGCCCCTGGAAAAAGTAATGATATATTTTAGCCCACTTCTGAAAAATTATACATTTGGAAATTTTATAGGGTAACTTTGCAGTTACATATGTTCCACAATTCTATTTTTGTAGCCCCCATAACAAACCCAGATTATGCCAGTTAAATTCAGTGGCAACCAATGATTTTTAGCCGTGTGATTTTTCATATTTTGGGAACAAACAGCAGGACTCTATGAGGCTTAGAAAACTTTGCATATCATTTAATACCTGCTGGAAAGCTGGCACAAGACACAGAACTAGTGGACTTTGGCTCAAAATAGCAAGGCACTTCAAATGTTCTTCAGCTGAAGTGCATTGTCCCAGGCAGGTTTCTAACTCATAGGATTTGGTTTTTAGTTTCACTAGAATCAAAAGAATTCATGTACCAGAACCCAGGACAAAAAGATACCAAATCACGCCATTTTAAGCTCAGTAATGAGTGCTATTCGTATTATGTACTATGGGCCTTACCACTCTAATTGCCAAAGACATCTCTGTTAAGGTAGCAGTTTCCATGACCTACCTGCCAGAATTCCTGAGTGGCTGAAATGGCGACACACCTTTCCTGCTTCAAGAGCGCTGAGATTACAAAGCAGCAGAAATGTCAGGCATCAGAAAGCTATATAAAGAGGGAGCAAACCTCCGCCTTCCCCAGCTCTGATGATGTTATCTAATTATGAAACTTCTGCAAGTAAACAATCAAACTTCGAGAACATCAAGGATTTCACTGTTTAATCTTGAGCTAAAGATGTTCTCTTCTATTGAAACAGTAAGCTAGATCCCAATTCATGATAAGAATGATCAGAGGTCACTCCAGGAGTCAAGGGAGAAGTGAACCATTAAGCAGTATAAAGACCCAGGGCTGACAAATGAACCAGACCATCAGGAGGAAGAGGTCTATCAATGTAGAAAGAAGTGGAAACCATAGGTGGTTTTTAATTTTGATAATAAATAATGTAATCAATGCAGCACTTAGGATCTTGACATTTTTTGTGTTAGCTATTAGAATGTGAAACAAAACTCTTGAAAGTCCCAAATTTTAATCTCTAGAGCAATGTTTCTCAACCTTGGCAACTTTAAGATATGTCAATTTCAGCTCCCAGAATTCTTCAGCCAGCTATAGAAGGTGTAACTGGAAATGTTGACTGGAGAATTCTGGGATTTAACATCCATATATTTTAAAGTTGCTAAGGGTTGAGGAACACCATACCAGAGCATCGATAAAGCAACTCTCCTTTTGAGTAAGACCTTACTTCTAAAGTCTTGTGCAAGAAATCCTGTTTCTAAGGTAGACTATGTATGTACTGTTTGGGTTTCTTATTTTTAAAGCGTGGAAACCAAATATGGCATTCCAAGTAGAAGGGGCATGCTAGAACAGTATCTGACTGTTTGGGATTAACTATTCTTTGGTGAACAGAAAGAAGAGTATGTTCTCAAATTCCTGTTCTGTAATTTTTTTTTACATTGGATTCCCAGAATGCTTGGGGCTAATTTAATATTCAGGTTGAGAAAGCCAGGTACCCATTCTTTCCTTTGAAAAAGTTTCCAGACCAGGTCAATGTTTAACTAGATTCACCAAGTGTGGTAAGGGGAAGAGTTTATAAAGGAGTTTCCATAGCAACACGTGGCCTTTGGCTCTTGATAAATGTGTGTTTTGGCACATGCGCACATATGCATATGGGGATATCCTGCAAGAAAAATGCCATTGGAGAACTATATTAGGATATGTTGGGAATCCAGATTCATCTCAAGAAGCTATTAAAGAAATCAACAAGACAGAATACCAAAGTTGGTTCCTGCTCTTCTGTGCACCTGTCTTCCTAAGGAAATATCTTGAACTTCATTTGTGCTTTATATTTCTCCTGGTTGAAAGCAAAACCCTTGAGAACAGATGCCTGAATAACAAAATATTCTCCAGCTTTGAGGTTGGTCTTTCTCGGTGCTACCCCATTACGAGGACTGCATTGTATTATTTTTGAGGCTGGGAATGAGGTTCTCTATCTCTTTCTATGTTTAATAACTCCAAGACTGGGCTTCATCCTTCTTTCTCTTGAGGTGGAAATCAGCTCACCCGAATTCCGAAACATGGGCTTGAATTTGTCCAAGACCCATAGAAAGGTCACCAAAGTGACACCAATGCCATGCAAAGAAAGAGAACCAAAACAGCCTAATAGTGTGACAGTTTATTCCTTCCAGACCTCGCCAAGCTCATTTGTTTCCTCATCAGGGAGACATCCAGTTCTGGAAAGACAACTTCCACCCTTGCGAGAGACATGCTATGGAAGAAATCCCACAGGTAACCTAACATTTCCTTTTATCTTTTTAAAATAGAACATAATTGACTTCTTTAAAAATAATTCCACTAACTTCAAGGCCCTCTTTGGATTTTTTTTCTCTCCTCCCCATATCTAAAATGTGACACAATATTTTTGGAATCAAAAGTAGAACTTGAAATGTTTGAAGAAGTTTAGATTGCAGTGTCACTTTTTACCTTCATTGTTCAGGTGGCATTAGCACATATTAATTTACAATCATTAATTTACAATAATTCTCAATTTACAATAATTCATTTTGCAACTTGCAAGTTCAAAGTTACATCAAAATTGGAAAAAAAAAAAAACTGGCTTAGGCTGGTCCTCACACTTATTACCACCACAGCATCCCCTGATCCCCTGATCAAAATTCAGGTCACATGATTGAAATTCCAGCATGTATTTACAGTGTTACACTGTAGCTATTTGTCTATTTGCAGGGTCACATGGTAGCTATTTGTGACTTTCCCAGCCAACTTCCAATGAATACTCAATGTGGGAAATCAGATTCACTTAATGATCACATGACAACTGCAGTGATTAGCTTAACAATTGTTGCAAAAATTAGTCTGATTAAATTAGGAAAGCAGCAACGGATCCTTGAGATAGGCATATTACACAGCAAGACAAATTCAGACATTTGAAATACAGTTTTTAGGAAAAGAATCAAGAGACCAATTAAAAACAAAAATGAATTGACTTAAACCAGTGTTCTTTGAACTTGGCATTGTGGACTTCATTTCCCAGAATTCCCCAGCTAGCGAGAAAGATTAAACGGGTCAGGAAGTCTGTCTTGAGCTTGAAAGAAGGTGTTAATGGATACATTGTCACATCACCTACCACCGCTCCGGAATAAAGTCTTAAAAGTCTCTTGGAACAAGGTACTGAGTCAATAGTCCCATGGTTCAGAGTTTAATGAGAAGCTAAATGGTAGAACTTACCTTGCCAAGGGGAAAGACCAATTCTTAGGAGGAGGCATTTAAAAAGCAAGGAATGGGGCCATTTTAAGCTTTTTCTTGTGGATTTACCTTCTGCTTGACTGTTATGGAAATAAAAGGCTGCACCAGTTGGAGTTCTGGCCCAGCTAGCTTGTGAATCAGACTGCAAACAAACTCTTGATTGGTTGATTGATTGATTCATATGAAGTGTCTTCTAACTTGCCTTTCTACTCTATATAGTGTTCAAGGAATCTGACAGAGCCATCAGTTGCCTTATATTTCTTGAACGTTTATTAACAATTTTAATAATAATTTAATACTTTTGAAAATATAACTGCCAGATGTAAACTATTCCAGGTAAATCTACCTTTGACCATTGATTGATGGTAATTTTGCCAATGCTGATAGTGTTCAGCTGGTGCTCCAGATGTTTCGGCATTGTACAGAAGGCACCAATTACTATTTGTATTACCTTTGCTGTCTTTTGCCATGGCCATTCTACTTCAGTTTGTAGATCTTTGTATTCTGTTATTTTCTCCAGATCTTTCTCTTCTCTTCTGTTGTCTCCAGGTACTGCCATGTCCATTACCAAGACTTATATTTCTCTTTTCTTATTGACAGTTATTAATTCTGGGATGTTGTATTCAGGGATGGGATTCTACCAGTTTGCACCTATTCACTAGAACTGGTTGTTAACATTCTAAACAGTTTGGAGAACTGGTTGTTAGAATAAATTACTGGCCTAAATCCTGTAAGGAAGGCAGGAAGGAAACATTCTGGTGTTACTTACAGAAACTGCCTCTCTGTTAACCCTTATTACACTCTTGGCAAGACTAGACTTCCTGTCTCAGGAACATCTCTGGAGTTTTTTTCTCCCTCCTTTGCTGGTAATTTGCTTGTGTGGAGTGACCATTCAAACTTACAATGGCACTGAAAAAAGTGACTTATGACCATTTTTCACACTTACGACTGTTGCAGCATCCCCACAGTCATGAGAGGCCAGGCAAGGAGATGTGTGCCTCAATGTAATTGATATTGAGTTGGCAATAACATGACCACCAATCTATGTCCACCTAGTCACATGACCACCAAGCCACGCCCACCACCTAAGCCATGCCCACAGAACCGGTTGTTAAAAATTTGAATCCCACCCCTGGTTGTAAGGTAAGATACTTGTCTGTCTGAATTTTAAAGTCTCAGAGCACATTAGCTTTTAAAATTTCTATTATTTTGTCTTTTTATGGTTCCACCAGTTCTGGCTTGGAGACAAGTGATATTTCTTGTAGATATACCAATGTACCATTGTTGATAATTTGTCATCCTTTGTTTTCGTTTCTTGTATTTATTTCACATTTTGTACCTATACCATGAAAAGATAATCTGTTTCCCCAAAGATAATAATGATAATGTGATTCTGTCTGGATATTTCCTTCTCCTCTCCTGGATAATCTAGCAGCATATTATTCTCTTTTAAAGATGAAAGGAAATGTATTTCTACTTTAAGTGGAGTCACTTCTCACAAGTTGAAAGACTACAGAGAATACAAATGTGTTCCGGTCATTTAGCAACAGATCCTGTATCATTTTATTATCCACAAGCACTTGCATAAACATCTGGGTTTGATGAAAAAGATTTTAAAAATGGATTCTGTTGTTTATAATGGAAAAGTGATTTCCTGTAAAAGACAGTTTGTAATTCTTTTGCAGCTGTTTTCTCACACTAATCCAGCTGAAGTGTTAGTTTTGTGAGTGTCCTGGTCAGCATCTGTCATGAACCTCTGTACTACGTACTCACAAAAAGGGCCCTTGAGTAAATAGCTTTGGACTGATAAGAAAGGATGTATTATATGCAGTATTTCTCAACTGTGTCATCTCTAAGATGTGTGGACTTCAACTCCCAGAATTCCTCTGCATTGCTGGCTGGGGAATAATGGGAATTGAAGTCCATGCATCTTAAAATCGACAAGATTGAGAAACATTGGTTATATGTATCCACCATTCCTTGTTTTTATCAATAAACTCTAAAGGCACAATAAAAATATGAGCTGTGTTCCCCGTTCTTTATTTACAAAATATGAAAGAATCAGTCTTCCATGACAAACAAATCGTAAATGACTAATTATGCATAATCAGCTCAGATTTTTTAAATTCTTCCTTTCCTTCAAGTGCTCAGACCAAATCTGTTAGATCCCATGCAAGGAGGAGGAGGAGGAGGAGGAGGAGGAGGAGGAGGAGGAGGAGGAGGAGGAGGAGGAGGAGGAGGAGGAGGAGGAGGAGGAGAAAGAAGCATCATCAAGCAACATCCACCTCGAAGGCTTCAGGTAAGATGCCTCTTGATCCCTAGTTCCTATCTCTTACACACTGAGGCTGAATTTAAATTTCTGACATCTTGTCTCTTCAAGCCACATCAGCAAATTCCAATGAGAAAAATCCACTCCCCAAGGAGTTCTTGTTAGTGTTCTTCAATTTACTAAAATCTCTTTGAAGGTCGGTCTCCTTCTTCACTCTTCATCAATCCCCTCCAGCACCCACTTCTTGTTGAGAATACCTGATGAGATCCTGATGGATGCATCTTGCTAGCTTGTTGATTCTTTTCATGTGGCCTAGTTTGCAGAGTTAGAATGCTTCATCAATGAGTAAAATTGTAAGAGGTGTTTCATGAGGAATCTTCCATTCCAAATTTTGGGCAAAGTGCTAAGGTTCTGAATGGAAAGTAGCTAATTAGGCAAAAAGGAGAGGGAACATACTTTCAAATGCACTAATGAAAGATATTGTCTCAATGGAAGCTGAAGAAGCCTTCTCTGATGAGACCTGCGTTACATCCTTAAAGGCCCTGTCACACTGGCCTACGGATGCAAAACGTTAGTAAAAAGGACACAGCGGATGAGAAAAATGTTCCATCCGTTGTTATCCGCTCTCAAAAGGGGCACAAAATTGCACAACCAGAGCGGATAACACGGAAAGGAATGGACGGGGGGAGGACACAGGGCGGATGGAAAGCGGATGCGGAACGGAAGCCTAGCGGATGGAAGCATATGAGAGCGGATGGCACATCCGCAAGGCTTCCGGGGGACTGCAGCAAAGTGGACATAGAACAGATACAGCGGATGCAGAGCGGACGCTGAGCGGATGAAGCGGATGCACAGTGGATGCCAAGCGGATGAAGCGGATGCACAGCAGAAGCCTAGCGGATACCTAGCAGAAGCCTAGCGGAAGCCTAGCGTTCAATGCGCATGCAGGGAGGATGCATTGCGTCAGCCCCGTGGATATAAAGGGAGGCAGCTCCCAAGCAGGTCACCATTCAGAGGAAAGATCTGCTTCCAGAGACATCGAGTGCCTTGCTGCCTGCCATCCTGCCAGCCTCCCTGCCAGCCTCCCTGCCAGCCTGCCTGCCAGCCTTGCTGCCAGCATGCCTGCCAGCCTTGCTGCCTGCCTGCCTGCCTGCCTGCCTGCCAGCCTGCCTGCCAGCCTTGGTGCCTGCTTTCCTGCCAGCCTTGCTGCCAGCTTGCCTGCCAGCCTTCCTGCCAGCCTGCCTGCCAGCCTTGCTGCCAGCCAGCAACCCTACAACCATGGGGAAGAACAGAAAGCCTCAGCCATCTGCTGCCAGCCCTGGTAAGAGGGACAGGGCCACCCTCCCACCCCCTGGCCCTCACTCTGCTTCTGCTGGGGCTTCTGCAGCATGGGCTCGCTCTTCTGGGGCTGGGGCTTCTGCTGCTTCTGCTTCTGGAGGAGCTGATGCTGCTGCTTATGGCGGTGGTGCTTCTGCTTGTGCTTACTCTGCTGATGCTGCTTCTGGTGGTGGTGCTTCTGCTGGTACTTACTCTGCTGGCACTGCTCCTGGTGCTGGGGCTTCTGCTGATGCTGCTTCTGGAGGAGCTGATGATGATGCTTCTGGCGGTAGTGCTTCTGCTGGTGCTTACTCTGCTGTAGCTGCTCCTCGTCCTGCTGATCCTGCTGGTCCTGCTGGTCCTGCTGGTCCTGCTCATGCTCCTGGTCCTGCTCATGCTCCTGGTCCTGCTCATGCTCCTGGTCCTGCTGGCGCTACTGGTGCTTACTCTGCTGCTGCTGATCCTGGTCCTCCTGCTGCTGCTGCTGCTGATGATGATCCCTGCTGATGCTGCTGGTGCTGCTGGTGTGGAGGAGCAGCCCCTACAACCTGGAAGCCCCTCTGATGAGGGCCCATCTGGTCCTGCCAAAGGGAGGAAGAGGCATATGTGAGAACGGGACAGGAGGCAATACTCCATTGAGGAGGAACACGAGGATGAGGTGTTGGAGTGGCTGAGAGAGAATGACTATCTATGGCGGAAGTGACACAGGCTCTACAGGGACACCAAAAGGAAGCAGGCTGCTTGGAGAGAGAAGGCAGAGAGTCTGGGCTACACATCGGAGGTGCTCCTCGGCTGGTGGAAACATATGCACACCTGGTACGGGAAGCTGCACCTCAAGAAATCTGGCCAGGCCACGGTCAAGCTGACAGACAGAGAGACCTATGTCATGGCCAGGTGCAGCTTCCTGGAGGGTGAGATCTGCCACCGAGGAGCAGCCCCTCCCATAACCCTCTCTCTCCGGCAGCCTGATGAGAGCCAATCCTCTTCCAGCCGAGAGTCAGCTCCTGTCTCCAGGCAGGTTTCTGTGGAGCGTCCCACGGCGGAGAACCCGCGGACAGTTGTTTTAACCGTGGCGGAGCGCATGGAGGACTCCCTGGCGCAGTGGGAGAAAGGAGACGGCACTTCCACCACAGTCCTACCCGCATCCACCCCCAGCTCCACCTCCACAGAAAGGCAGAGAGCCAGACAGGAGGGGCAGAGCCACACTGTCCTGCTGGAGATCAGGGACACCATCCGGAGCAGCATAGATCTTCTCTCTCAGCTGGTCCACACCAACTCCTCATCCTCCAACCGCAAGCCCTTCCTCACCTATGTCAACCAGACCCTCACGGACATGGCGGAACCCCAGTACCAGGACGTGAAGGACCGGATCACCAAGCTGCTTCACAACCCTCCAGACCCAGAGGAACCTGCTCCCACCCAATCCAGGTCTGCTCCTCCACCCCAGGTGATGTCCCTCCCATTCCAAGGCTTTCCACAGGCCCTCACCTACCAGGGCTACGTCTACCAGGAGGTCCAGCAGCACAGGCAGCAGCCCTTCCCAGTCCAGGCACAGGCTCATCGGACACCACTGTTGCCACTGGTTCCACTGATGCCACCGATGCCACCCATGTCACCGATGCCACCCACGCCAGTCCTCACCCAGCTGCAGACCAGACAGCTCCACTATACTGCTCCTTCCTCCACCCCACAGCCAAGCCTGGCCTCAGTACATCTGTCGTCGGTATTGGGACTGACACCTCATGGCATGGAGGAAGGAGCTCTCAACATCATGGGGCTGAGCCAGCTGTCTGAGAGCTTCCTCAACACACCATCACCTGTTATCCTCTCGGGGCCAGGCACTCCAGTGGGGCTTCAGACCAGCACTCCAGCAGCAGCCACCTCCACAGCACCTGGACCCTTCACCCCTGAGACTGGGCACATCTCCAAGTGACTGATAAGAGTGCCAGAGACTGGGTGGCTACCTGTAGACTTTATTTGGACACTTGACTTGGGTCATTTTTCTTTTACAGCTTGTTATTAATAAAGATTATCTTTGCTTCACAAACTTGCCTCATTTATTTTATTAAATAAAGTCTTGGTGGAAACTTTTAGAAATGGTTTAAGCCTTTGCATGCTTGTGGGATGGGTAAGGATAGCAGTGGGGTGGGCAGGGATACCTTTGGTATGGGTAATAGCTGTGGGATGGGCAGGGATACCTATGGGATGGGTTAAGATAGCTGTGGGATGGGTTGAGATAGCTATGGAGATAGATAAACATCCAGTGCAAACATAGTGGGACTGTATGGTCCACCCTCCCAGGTGCCACACCTATGGCCCTTCATTATCAATACTAATGTAGTCATTGATCCACACATATCAACATAAACACAACTCTTTATTAAATGCCCTGTTCATTGTAGGCCCACCCAACATACATGGCCCAATCTCATCCGTGTGATGAGACAGGCTGAAGGAAGCATGCATTAATCATCTACCATCCTGTCCTGCCACTCCACTGCTCCAGCTGGGGAGTTGCACCAGTGTTTCAGGAGGTTCCGCTGCTTCTTCCCTTCACCTGAGGCTCTGTTGGTGCCTTGCACATCCTCAGTGTCTATCAGGTTTTGCCCTTGCCTCCATTCCCCAGGCTCCATGTCCCCATTTCTTTGTTGGAGGTCCACAAGCCTGTTCTGCAAGACTGGGTAGCGGATGCACATGAGATTGTGCAGGATGCAGCAAGCTTCCACGATCCTCCTCACGGTCTCTGGGCGATGCTGCATGGTGGTGAGAAGTACCTGGAACCTGTTGGCCAGGATGCCAAAGGTGTTCTACACCACCCGTCCTGTCCTGGACAGCCAGTAGTTGAAGATCCTCTCTTCACGGGTGAGACATCTGGAGGTGTAGGGCTTCATGAGGTAGGTTCTGAGGGAGAAGGCATCATCCCCCATGATGAAGTAGGGCACATCTTGCGTGTCGTTGGGCAGGGGGTCTGGATCTGGGAAGCCCATGATGAGGTTGTGTTCCAATCCCTCCTTGAGATGACTGGCATTGTATACCTGGGCATCTGAAGCTGACCCGTTGCCTGAAGCATTGATGTACATGAACTTGTAGTCAGCATCGACCATGGCGAAGAGGACGATGCTGAAGAAGCCCTTGTAGTTGAAATAAGTAGACCCCGACTTGGCTGGAGCTTTGCAGGCCACATGCTTCCCATCTATGGCTCCAACAGTGTGTGGGAAGTTCCACCTTTGATACCACTGCTCTGCAACTTTCTTCCATCCTTCTTCAGTGGAAGAACAGTGGAAGAGTTCCTCCAGGTATTCTTCGATGATGGCCTGCACCACTTCTCTGACCACAATGCTGATGGTGTTGTGTGGCACCCTCCAGCCATACTGCATGCTCCTGTAGGTGGTCCCTGAGGCCAGGTGGCACAGAGTCAGTGCCACCTTGAGCCCAGGGCCTGGCTGGACCGGAAGTTGGTGCTCTGCTTGGTCAACCTGGGTGTCAGCCGCTGCAAACTTTGTCAAACATGGCTGGAGGCATCCTCATGAAGTTCTGGAAGGCACAAGGGTCTTCATTGCTGAGCTCCACCATCAGCTTGTTGTACAGTCCGTACTCTGCTCTTCTCCCAATCCATCTTCAGACCCAGACGCTTCTTGGCCACCTCCTTTTCTTCCCGTAGTAGAGTTCACAGAGCCTGTAGATGGCTTCGCACTGTTGCAGAACGGTGGTGGCTACCAAAAGGAGTTTGTTACGATCCAAGGTGGACATGACTGGATGCTGTGGAAGAGCAAGAGGCAGATGAAGGCTGCAGAGGTCTGCACAGCAGGGCTGCTGGACTGAAAGTGAGATCCAGGTGAGTTGCTCCCCCTTTTTATAGGCAATATAGGTTTTCCCCTATGTGTCCTTTTGCATCCTCTAGGCATCCTCTAGACATCCTTAAGACCATCCAAGATAGGTCCCCTCTGCAAACGTTTTTTCCATTTTAAATGCTTTCTTTGCGTGCTGCATCCACTTTCATCCTTTCTCTGTCCGTGCTACTAATGCTGCGCGTCCGTTCCGCGTCCTTTCTGCTTCTTCCCTGTGTCCGCTTTCTGCTGGAGCAGATGTGCATGGATGCGGAGTGGATGCCTAGCGGATGTAGCGGACGCGTAACGGATGCCGACGGATGCCGAACGGATGTCTCCCGTATGCCTAGTGGATGCAGAATGGACGCGTTGGATACATTTTCCGCTCAGAAAATTTTGAGCAGCTCAAAACTTTTTGAGTAGATGAAATGTCAATAGATGGATGCTGGACGGATAGAGAGGAAGCAATACGGAGGCAGTGAGTACAGAACGGAAGCATCGCGATAACCAACGGATGGCAAGTGTTTTTCTCCGTTTTACATCCTCTTTCCATCCGTTGATGCTGTGTGACAGGGGCTTAAGGTTGATTATATTCTATCCAGGTCTTTCATTTTTATTGCCAAGTTTCACCCAGAGGATTCACTGACCTTATAATCTATTCATTTCACTTGTCTATAGGGCTCCACTTCTCTCCCCCAGATAAGTCCCACATAGATTACAGTAGAGTAGAGTAGAGTAGAGTAGAGTAGAGTAGAGTAGAGTAGAGTAGAGTAGAATAGAATAGAATAGAATAGAATAGAATAGAATAGAATAGAATAGAATTCTTTATTGGCCAAGTGTAATTGGACGCACAACAAATTTCTCTTGGTTTGTAAGCTGTCAGTGTACATAAAAGAAAATATTTGTCAAGAGTCATGAATCATAAGGGACAACACTTGGTAATAGTCATAGGGTACAATAAGCAATCAAATCATACTAGGAAACTAGTATGTCACTATAAATTGTAAGGATACAAGCAACAAGGTTACAGTCATACAGTCATAAGTGGGAGGAGATTGGTGAAAGGAAGGATAGGAGGATTAATAGTAATAGTAACAGTAGTGCAGACTTTATAAATAATTGGACAGTCTTGTGGGTCTAGTTGTTCTGGTATCCAGTGCTCTATAGTATTTACAGAAGGGGAAAAAACAAAGCCTAAGTAAATGAACCAACAATTCTTTCAAGTAAGCTATAGCATGGGCTTGGGCCACTAACAATATTTAAACTAGCCAAGAAGACCTGGTCATCTTAATACAGCACAGCATGAAACGAGAAATGTCACTGAAAGTTTGAGGAGTTCTTTAAATGCTATTTTTAGCCTACTTCTATACTTTCTTCCAAAATCATAAAATAATCTGGAGCACTCAAGAGGGTTCTTGGGTTATTTAAAGT
>BLBF01000042.1:6092895-6138587 GCA_015471245.1 Laticauda colubrina | reverse complement strand
AGCACCAGCAGCACCAGCAGGAGAAGCACCAGCAGCAGCACCAGCAGGAGAAGCACCAGCAGCACCAGCAGGAGAAGCACCAGCAGTAGCAACACCAGGAGCACCACTACCAGCAGCAGAAGCACCAGAAGCTTCAGAGTCAGCGCCAGTGGGTAGGATGGTGGTTCTGTCCTTCTTTCCAGTGCTGGCAGGAGTAGGCACAGGCTTCCTCTTCTTCCCCATGGTGTTCTCTTAAGATGTCTCTGGCAGCAGGTCTTTCCTCTGAATGGTGACTGCTTGCGAGCTACATCCTTTTATATCTGCGGAGCTGACGCAATTCATCCTCCCCGCATGTGCAGTGAATGCTTTACATCTGCTATGCATCCGCTATGCATCCTATAGACATCCGTGATGCATCTGCGTCATCTGCTATGCATCCGCTCCTTCTGCTACACGTCTGCTTTGCTATTCTCCCCCGGAAGCCCTGTGGATGTGCCATCCGCTTCCATCCGCTTTCATCCGCTAGGCTTCCTGCTTTACATCCCAGCTACATCCTCCCCACGTCCGTTCCTTTCTGTTGTTTTCAGTTCTGTTTATGCAAATTTAGGGCACTTTTGAGAGTGGATAACAACGGATGGAGCCACCCCTGAAATTTTGCTCGTCCGCTGTGTCCTTTTTGCATATGTTTTGCATCCGTTGGCCAGTGTGACCTAGCCTTTAACTATGCTAATGTCATCAACCTAACACACCTCCCTGCCTCCACCTCCACTCTGTGGACACCACTGCTTGTGAAACTGTTAAAATGTCACAAATTGCTATAAATTTTAATAAATTCCCTCCAGAATGAAATATATCGAGTGATGATTTATGAGACTTTCTGGGAAAGAATGTATATTAAGGATGGTACTTCATTTCTGAAATATAGGAGAAAAAGGTTAAAAAGGGGGGAGAGATTTGATCACATGGTGGTTTAATTTTTTTGACCCTATGGACACCCTGAGTGAAACCCTGAAGGCATCTCCTCTCTCTTTAGATTGTTTTGATCAAAGCAGCATAAAAGCACTTGTTATAAACAAATGCATCTAAGTAAATTTTAAAACAACAACAATAAAGCAGCACACCGGCATTATCACTGGGGCATGCTGAAAACAGTGTGGTCATTCCAAGAAGTACAAAGAAAGAGTTTGCAATTCTTAAACAATTCTGATGCCACTGCATACATTTTAGGGAAAAAGCACAACCTTTGTGTGGCCCCAGATTAAAACTCGGAAGACAAAACCTCTGGTCCCGGATTGAATCCTGCAATTGCTCCTTAATTCTAGGTTGCTTCTCACCTTGATTAGTTTTCATCCATTGCTTCTTGTCCTACCTTCAGGTGCTTTGGAGAATAGTTTGACCCCTATTGTACAAAATTTATGAAAATCTCATGGATTGCAAATCTGCCCTTGAAGGGCATATTTAAATAGACTCTGCCACAAGGCATAAAATTAGCTCACTCTGATTCCAGAGTATTGTTTTACTTTTTCCTTGGTTTTGCAGAAATTGGAGCCATTTATTCTTGCAGACAACATCCCTGCAGCCGCATACCCAAATCTGCAAGGTGGAACAGTGATGCAGAAGGAAAAGGTAAATATTCAAAGGAAGCTGGGGGTACAAGAATTGATTTATAAATAAAAGAAAGATGAGTTTGGAATTAAAGTTCAACACTCTTCTAAAAATGTTAGACATGCCTCCTCTTCCTGCTGCTCCTTCTTCTGTCTCTTTCTCCACCATACAAAGAAAACTGTTTTGTGATCCCAGTTAAGTAGGTAGAAATAGGGTTACATTTTTATTTGTAAAATCAAATATGTTAGTTCTGTTACTTGCATGTTTTAGAAATTCATGCTTGATACACAAGCCATTTATGTGTTAGTGACCTATAGTGTCACCCAGCTATTGCCGAAGTAACATAGATCCTGCCCTTAGTACAGTTATTTTTGTAGAGTACTTGGATGACTCTTAAAAATTGTAATCAGTTGCTATGGGTGACCTCTCCTTATGGAGAATGGAGTTTGTGTCCCAATTAGCCTGCAGGGCTGTCACATGAACTGTAACTGTCTTGTCAACACAGCATATTGACTCCAGCCTAACAACATCCAGATGAACCAGTATTCCAGTCTTCCAATTTGTAAACCACATAACTGTACAAGTATTTCCGTGTTGTTAGTTTGCAATCAATCTGTCAAGTTAGTTTGTATCTAAAGTAACTTATTCCAATTTGGGCCCTTCCACGTGTCTAAGCTTACTATTTCTATCTGATCACCATGTGGCAAATGCTCAGGGATGATGAGAATTCTCTGTCAAATCAGTTAGGGAGAGTCACCTTACAGAAAGTCTTGAAGTACTTATCAAGAAATTCGTTAGAGTGCTTATCTCCAATTTACTGTCCTTCAAATATCAGGCATTAAATGGAAGAAGACATTATATTAGGATAATCTAGACTAGACAAATGTTTGATTTGACTGCCTTTTGTTCATTGCCCTTGTAGCAATAGATACATAGGTAGAAGATACCGTATATACTCTTATATAAGCCGATCTCGCGTATAAGCCGACCCTTAAAAAACTGCCCCAAAATGAGGAATTTTGCAAAAACTCGCATATAAACCGACCCCCAAATACCATGGTGTGTTGTTTGGGCTAATAACAAAAGAGCATCAATATGCAATGCACTGATGAAGGTTCATTATCAAATATTGTAGGAAACAATATTAAGTTAATTACCCGGTATGTAAAGAATCTGATGTTGCACGTGACGATTGCAAACACGAAAGCAGTCATGTGAATGACTAACCAATTACAGCATGTTATGATCCGGTGATAGAAAAAGCAAAATGGAGGTGCCCAGAGTAAAAAAAATGTGCTGTATATATGTATGACTGTATGGTAATATCGATGATATTGCGTGATCTGAGAAGTGGTGTCATGTCAGTTCGTTTGTGTGAGATCAGATTTATGCGTGTATAAGCCGACCCCCTAATTTGATTTTAAAAAAATTGAGTTTTAGAGTTGGCTTATATGCAAGTATATACGGTAGATAGAATTTTTAATTGGCCAAGTGTGATTGGAAACACAAGGAATTTGTCTTGGTGCAAATGCTCTCAGTGTACATAAAAGAAAAGATATCTATAGGTAGAAGTCAAAAAAGTATAGGCACAGTTCAAGTCCTGTTCATTTTTATATCTACTGTAGATATGATACACAAGAGAATGGCTAGTTGTATAATTCTAGTTGCCCTCCTGACTTTCTTGACCCTGCCTTTCGATGATATAGAAAAGTGCTGATTGATGTAACACATTCTCTTATCTTCCCCAAAAGTTCTATGGTTAAATCGTTGTTGTTGGTTTAACCTGTTGGTTTAGACTGTTTCAGTGTCACTGGCCTTTGGCTACCAAAATCTGGATGATACTAGTTTTCTGCCATCTCCTGGTCATCTGGATTTTGGCAACCCTGACCTCCTAGTTTATAAACTAGACAAGGCAGTGATGTTCTCAAAAAAGTTATGCAATCTTGGCTTTGTTTCATAAAAGGTTTTTATTATGTCTTTGAATCCTCTGCTTAACCTGGAAGGAACTAGAGAGAGGAGAACATGTTGATAGGCATCCTATTGGAAGAAGACAGTATTTACTGCAGATGAAGATGCTTGAAATAAGAAAAGAGGTAAACCTGGGATATTTTACTACTGGTATAATACCATTGTAATAATTAAGGAGAAAAGTGGATGATAAATAAATTGAGGTAGTCTCTGTTTTATACACTGAATAGCAATTTAATGGTGTGTGTTTTGTGGAAATTTGTATTGAAGATCTCAATTTTGTAGAAATTTGGCATGTGTATAGGAGTAGTTGTTTGATCTGTTTAATCATCGAGCTGGAAGAATAATAAACATATATTACTACATTAATCATGTGAAACTTATTCATTTATATAGCAATTATATGTACATGTTTATTAAAATTTTATTTCTCAGTTAATTTATTTTTTAAGAAATTACACCTTAGAACTTTGTTCTTATTTTTAAGATAAAATAGGAACATACTGTGCTTTTAAGAGTATATCAACAATGCAAACTTCTTCTTTTTTTAAAAAATGAATAAGCTACTGGCCCTGATTTTCCACCAAGAATTCTCAGAAGTCTAGATGTGTGTTTTTTAAAGGTGATTAAAATTCTGCTGGCATTTTTGAAAATAACTCCAGTTTCTTTCAGAAAGAAGAATATCTCTTAAGCCATTTTGAGACTGTTGTGTATCTGTAACTTATAAGAAATTATTTATCAATTCAGGCAGAACTAAAAAGGCGTCTGCAACAGGAGGCTAGGCTTAATAAGCCAAAAATGAGAGATCTTCATGTGCTGGGCACTTTTGAGCATGTGCTGGGAACTCAGAGTTCTGATGATGAAGAGCAACACTCTACTGAGCATGACCAAACATTTAATGGAAGCCCTGGTAAGTATCATCAAAACAATCAATTTTGAAGTCAGCGTTGCTGATCTTTACATTGGCACCATCTTAGAACTCTCTGTAAATCCATCTACATTTTAATGCAGTGGTTAGAATGCAGTATTGCAGGCTAACTCTACCTACAGCCATGAGTTCGATCCTGAGCTCATGGTTAATTTAGCCTTCAATCCTTTTGAGGTAGGTAAAATGAGGACCTAGATTGTTGGGGGCAATATGCTGACTCTGTAAACTGCTTAGAAAAGGCTGTAAAGCGTTATGAAGTGGTATACAAGTGTAGGTGCTATTGTTATTGCTATCTTCTTGCAACATATCCCAATAGATGTAAACCAATATACTTCAATATTAATCATTCAAGTGTGACTGAAACAAGGGTATTGATTCTAGGAATCACTAAATAGCTCACTAAATGAACAAGAGATGCCAGTGAGCTCCCCTATAACTAGAATTAGAACAGGAAATACAGGTTCCAGTTGGGATGAAATCATCCCAAGAATACAGCCATAGAGGCATTGTTTCTAGTTTGCACTAGGCTTACAGATTGCATGCTGATTAACTTCCAGTATAGTAGAGATGACATAAAGTATTAGGGCCACGTTGAGAAGTTCTGAGTTTACTGCTTTTTAAGGGATGCTAATCCCTTGCACATTACATGGCCAAATCCGTTCACTAAATTATACAACTATGCAAAACTTTTGATTAGATATGTCATTTTATTGTCCTATTGTTTGTTTTCTGCTTTCCCAATAGCAAATTGTTGCATCAAACCATTTATCTTTTTTACTATACCCACCTGTAATAAAAATACTGGATTTGACATAAAGTCCTTAGCCACTTGTATGATACAGGATCAGGCATGTTGTAAAATTTGTGCCATTCCATAAGCTTTTAGAAATTCTAGGAATGGAGCGACTCCATTCCAGGTGCCACAATTTTTTCTGAATTGGAATAACACAGAATTCATTTCTACCTGTGACAAAGGGTTAGTATAGAATACCAGGTCAAAAAGTGCCCAAAGAATGGCCATAGGTGTATGTTCCAAAGTAGTTTCTCCCACTAACTGAACAGTAATCATTTTTAGAGAGATGCCTTGGGATTAACACTTGATTGTAGAATTTTTCCCCATTAGCTCTTCCTAAGTGGAAATGAGTCCTAAGTGGAAATAAGAACCTGCCTTTTCTTTTATTGTGCTCAATTCATAAAAGGAGACAATGATAGATTTTGTGATGCTTCAAAGGCTAACAAATTAATCTTGGTTATTTTCACCACAAAAGACTAAAACAGCCTCTCATACATTGATAGGAAAGCGTGGCCTTTTGTCTCTGAAGAATGACACCTTTGGGAGAAAGCTAAAGTTCATTTAATACAAGTGCAATATATCCGAGGTAGGCAATGTGATTTCAGACTTCAGGTGTGAAGCTCTTATATGTCTACTAAGATCCTTGATGCCTGATCTATTAAAATATTTTAGAATAAAAATTATGCTGATGTAACCCAAGCCAAAGCACCAACCTCTAGCATTTTATTTGCAGGAATGCTGTCGGGCCAACCTGATTTTCTTCAGAGAATTTGGTCCCCAACTCTCATAATCCCTGGCCAGTATGGCCAAGGCTATCAATGGATTATGGTTTCTGAAGTGCTAGGTTGGGACTAAGCTGGACCAAATCTAAGGTTTCATGTTCAGAAACCAAATCTAATGCATCACAGTTCTTCCTGTGTGTTTGTACAATATTGAAGTCTCCTTTGCTTGTTTTGTTAGGAGATTTGTGGCACAGAGAATTTCTTAAAGGACCTGGATCACCTAAATCCCATCTGGACCAGAGAGACAAAGTGGAGACATGGCTGTGGAAGCAACAAGCAACAATGGAGTCGTCTTCAGATGCTTCCAGCACTGACACCAATAACTGGAGTGATTGCAATGACAACTTTAGGAAATCTTATCGGAGGCCTGCTTTAGTGAGAACTAAAACAGAAAGGATTACCCTTTTTGATGATTTCTTTGATAAAGAACTCTAAATTATACAAGCCATGTATAAGACAACCTTTTAGAGATGGTATTCTGACATTATTCTCTCCTTCCATTTGTAATTCTCCTATCTTTAATTCTTTAATGTCCTCTTTCCTATATCATATTATTGTTTTCTATATTCTGTAGTATAATTTTCTGTTACTAACCAATATCCCCTCTGATGTTTAAACTCTATATATCTTTGGTTCTAGATTCTGTGTGTTCTTGCTGCCTGCACTCCCATTCTACAAAGTTCAATCTCTCTCTCTCTTTCTGGATTTCTTTGCCTTTTTCTGCTCTCTTGTAGCCTTCAGTGGCCATCTGGCAAAGTTCTTCATCCTTTTCAACATGTTTGTTTCCTCACTGATTTCTTTACAGTTCCTCTGTGGAATGCCCACTGGGTAAAAAGCACCTATGTTCTGATGGGGCAGGAGAACCTTTGTGTCCTCCAAACCTGAGGTTGCAAGGTAGGGAAATGCCTCAAATCCTCAATTTTCCCAGTGCTCCCTCCTTTCCCGTTGCCTCTTTGCAGCTGGCCTTTGGCTTTCATTGCTGAACTTTTCACTTCTGTCTCTCATGATGTTTGAGCTACAAAGTTTCAAAAAAACATGCCTTGTCTTCTTCCCTCCACACAGCCATGTGCACATAGTGTTGTGTTATTGGCAGCTGAACTCTCCTGACACTAGGTAAAAAGATGGGATGGAAGGAGCATGGGTGCTTGCAATCTACCCAAATAGCCTGTCCTTCCACACTTTCTTTAACTTCTTGTTGTCCGTAAGGTTAGTCAAGTATAGGCTTGCGATTTTGGGCTTGGACAACTTTGAACTATGCTATCTATGGTTGGACTTAAGCGTAGTACACAAAATTATTTGCTACAATGTCCTACCAGTCAATGACTACTTCAGCTTCAACCACAATAATACAAAAGCACGCAACAGATACAAACTCAATGTAAACCACTCCAAACTTGATTGCAGAAAGTATGACTTCAGCAACAGAGTGGTCAGTGCCTGGAATGCGCTACCTGACTCTGTTGTTACATCCTCAAACCCCCACCCCTTTAATCTCAAAGTATCCACTACTGACATCACCCCATTCCTAGGAGGTCTGTAAGGGGCGTGATTTAGTGCACAATCGTGCCTACTGTTCTTGTCCTATTTGTCCCCATTTATTTATACTTATTTCCTGTATTCTTACTCATGTTTATACTTATACCTATTATCTTGTAAGTGATTGACAAATCAAATAAATAAAATAAAAGAAATAAAAGGGAAAAAAGAAATAAAAGGAGTAAGAGGAAGAGGGGATAATATGCTGCTTTTCTTCTCCTAGGCAATCCCCCCAAAACAGGGAAATAAATGAGAACTGTAGGTATTTTTCATGGCAACATATACACATTGTTAGGAATGTCAGTCACCTAATAGTTGGGTTGGAAAATATATAAACCAGGATAAACATTTTAATACTGTCTCTTTAAGAGAATGCTAAAACTGTAATTGGGTGTGGTTCCTCAAATGGCCATAAGATGGAGCCAGAAACCTGGGTTGCCGTTCCTATTGAGTGTTACTGATCATAGTTCATCTGGGATTTGATGTAAGTCTGTTACTGAACTGTTTTTGATACTGGACTTTGTTATTTGGATTATCCCTGGACTGAAAACTGACTGCTTTAACTATGAATGACTTGGACTGCATTGTTGGACTTTGCTTAACCATTGTTACCGGAAGTAAAAACCTACATTTTACTATACAGTGTATCTGTGTACTAGTTGTGTGTTATTCTTCACCACTCTCATTACGTCTCCCTGGATGCACTCATTCTCCGAATGGGGAATTACCTCAACACTGGCTATGGGCCCAGGTCATACCAGGCTCAGATAACTGAGAGTTAGTGTGAATGCACATTACTGTATTAAACACAGTACTGTATTAAACAGCTGTTTACTGTTTAATTGTGGGTTACTATCCTGATAAAGATGGCACAAGACCCTTCAACAAGTCTATCACAGTTGGATGGAACAAACTATGTTTCCTGGTCTATGAAGTGAAGTCTACTTCTGTATAGAGAAGTTTTATGGAATGTAGTTCAAGACCCACCAGATGTAAATGCTTGGGATCCAGAAAATGAGGATGATACCAAGAAGCTTGCTGACTTTAAACAGAACAACGAACGAGCTCTTTGTATAATTGGACTAACACTGAGTGACCAGCAGCTAGTCCATATTTGTGGAGAAGAGTCTGCTATGAGGTGTTGGGAGAATTTGAAGAGGATTTATGTTCGTGACAGTGTAGGTGCACACATACATCTTACACGTAAACTTTTTAGAGCACGTCTTCTGAAAGATGGAGATATGTTCGCTCATTTGAACTTCATGAAAATAACTTTTCAAGAGCTACATGAAAAGGAACTGGTATTTTCAGAGCTACATCAAGCTCATTGGATGAAAGTTATGATGATTATGTATCTTCACTGGAAGTCCTGCCCAGAGATGAACTAACATTGACTGAAATAACTGGAAGGTTGTTAGAAGAAGCAAGAAGACAACTGGATAGGGACCAACCGAGAAAGGAACAACCACAAGAAGAGGATTTGGTTTCAACTGCCTATACTGTTAGGAAATGTTTTTCTTGTGGGGCTAGGGGACACATAGCTAGATTTTGTAAGAAAGGAAAATGACAGAATATGGTAATCACCAGAAGGCCAAGAAGAATGTTAGTTTAGCTATGTCTAGCAATTGTAAACCATGATTTGTGGGTTGTTGATAGTGGAGCATTGCAGTGCATTACTAGAAATAGAGAGAGGTTTGTAAAGATGTCTACAAGGAAGCAACATGCATCATTGGCAAATGGATGGAAGATGAAAGCCTCTGGTTATGGTACTGCATATCATTCTTGTATAAATGAGCATTTAACTATGTTATATGTACCTAAACTGAAATTGAATTTGCTATCAGTAAGGGCTTTAGTTAATGTTGGTTATGTAGTAACCTTTCGGGAAGATAACTGTATAATAGAGAAAGAGGGTAAAAGTGTTACTGCTAATTTAGAGAATGATTTATATGTGATACATGATGACCAGTTGAAGATAGCTAACTCAGTTTATAACAATGTGAAGCCACATGGTGAATGTATACATTTACTGCATGGACGTCTGGGATATTAATTTCAAAATGGACATTCATGGACATTAATTTCAAAATGCTCAAACAAACTGATGAATTGTCAGAGGGAGGAAAATTGAAACCCTGTAGCAAGTATTTAAGCTGTAATGCCTGTAGTCAAGATAAAAGCAAGGTTACTCCAGCAAACAGACTAAATGGGTTTAAGACCAAAGAACTTTTAGAGGTTGTGTTTGATGACATAATTGGTCCTAAGAAACCCAGTTTGGGTGGTGCCTGCTATGTTTTGAGTATAATGGACCATGGTTTCTGCTATCTTATGAAAAACAAAACAGAAACATTCCAACATTTCTTTAACTGGCTAAGGTTTGCAGAGAGAAAAATGAGGAGTAAAGTAATTACTTTAGTTACTGACAATGGGACTGAGTTTATTAACAAGAGATTCCAAACTATGTTGAAATTGGCTGGTGTTGAGCATAAATGTTCTGCACCTTACAGACCACAACATAACTTGTTTATAGAACGAAGAGGGCAAACGTTACAAGCCATGGCTCACACTATGTTATCTGACTCAGGTTTGCCTGAAACACTATGGGGTGAGGCCATAATGTGTAGCAATCATGTGTTCAACAATGTAGTTAACACAACAACTGGAGAATTGCCATTCACTCATTGGCATGGCAGAAAACCAAATTTAAGTTATTTACACACATTTGGAGCTCCAACATGGTTGCATATTCCCTCACACGTAAGAATGAAAGGGCAACATAGGGCTAAGAAATTATTTTTTGTAGGTTACGAGGCCAACCATAGATCGCTTAGATTCTGGGATCCAGGCCACAGCTCATGTTTATTGCAGCACTAGTGCAAAATTTCTTGAGCACGTTGGGTGGAATAAACTGGAACAAGAATCCAGCAATGATGTTATTATTGACACCAAAGTAGTCCCTAAGGATGAAATAAGTAAACCATGAATAGCCATTAAAGAGGAAGAACAGGAGGAAGTAGAACAGGCACGGAGGAGATAGAAGAGCAGGAGCAGGTAGCACAGGGAAGTCCACCAGTAAGCCCTGTATTACCAAGACGTTCAACCTGAGTAACATGACCACCTGATAGATATCAGGCTAGTGTTGATTGTCAAGTGAATACAGTTCCTGGTAACTATAATGAACTGAAACTGTATCCTGCTAATGATCAGGCTGCTTGGCAGGAAGCAATAGATAAGGAACTGGAATCATTAAAAAAGTTGGAGATATATGAAAATGTTAAGTTACCATCTGGTAAACATGCAATAGGATGTAAATGGGTTTATAAACTTAAGACTAGTGTAGATGGGACTGTCACCCATAAAGCCAGGTTAGTAGCACAAGGGTTCAATCAGACAACAAATGACTATGATGAGGCGTTTGCACCTAGTCTGAAGGCTACTACATTAAGGGCAGCATTAGCATGGGCAGCTAAGGAAAAATACATTGTAAATCATTTAGATGTAGAGACAGCTTATCTGCATGCACCGTTGCAACACACTATTTATTTAAAAAACCTTTAGGTATCAAAAATGATAATACAACTGATTGCTGGAGATTGAAAAAGAGTCTTTATGGCTTGAAGCAATCAGGATATGAGTGGAACCAATGTATAGTTAAGTAATTAACTAAGATAGGTGTCATTATTGCTATTGTTTACTGATGACATAGCTTTAATCACCAAAACTGAACAAGAAGCTATTGAAATAATATGACTGTTAGAGAAGAAATTTAAGATAAAACAATTAGGAGAAATTAAACAAAATCTTGGATTAAAGATAGATAGAACTAGGGGAGGATACAAGATCTCACAGGCAGATAAAATTAACCAATTACTAAAAAGTTTTAAAATGGAACTTTGTAAGCCTGCTAAGACACCAATGAGGCAGGAGTTTTGCCATAGTGATGTTCAAAGTCCTGTTTTTGATAAGAACATTTATCAGTCTTTGATTGGTAGTTTATTTTATCTCAGTAATTGGTCAAGGCCAGATATAGCATATGGTGTTAACCAATTAACTAGATTTAATGCTGAGCCAACTGAAAGGCACTGGCAATCTGCTAAGCGTTTGTTAAGATATCTGAAACAAACAATGCATTATGCATTGAATTTGGACCCTAAAGATGAACTGAGTTTAATTGCATATGCCAATGCAAGCTTTGCTACAGACATAAATATACGTAAATCTACATTGGGTACTGTAGTATTATAAGGAAAGGTGTTGATTGGATGGAGGTCTATAAGGCTTGCTGTGAGGATTATGGACTTAGAATGTAAGGTTGTATATATTGTCCTACACGAAGAGGAGAATGTTAGGAATGTAAGTCACCTAATAGTTGGGTTGGAAAATATATAAACCAGGATAGACATTTTAATACTGTCTCTTTAAGAGAATGCTAAAACTGTAATTGGCTGTGGTTCCTCAAATGGCCATAAGATGGAGCCAGAAACCTGGGTTGTTTAGTCCGTTCTCCTCTGGTGTTTCTGGAGAGTGTTGCCATTTCTATTGAGTGTTACTGATCATAGTTTGTCTAGGATTTGATGTAAGTTTGTTACTGAACTGTTAGGTGTTAGGTGATATATTCCTAACAAAAGGCTTTTCAAATTTCTTTATGGGAAAACAGCTTGGTTTATACTGCACACAGAACTCACAATTAGTAACTAAAGTTTCAACTTGATAATACACCAAAGTTTCTTCAGCAAAGAATTCTGGAATATTTTAATATCTAGAGACATTTTATATCATCAGTATGTATTTGCAATGATGTATCTGTACATTATAGGATCCAGCCCTCCAAAGGCAATTAACAAATTCCAACAATAAGAGCAGAGCATTGCCCAAAATAAAAACTACAGAACTTCCTTCAAGAGTCAGGTTTGAAAAACAGGTTATATATGTTGCATGAACAAATGAATAGAAGCTGTTCCAGAGTGAAAAGACAGGATTTTCTTTTCCTTTAATGGCTGTGAGGAGAACAAAAACCCAGCATTTTTTTTTGGAAAACAGAGAAAGGAGATAAAGCACTTCATTTCTAAGAATCAATAAACAAGTATCTGAGAACTAAGCTTATAGAAACATTTCCTTTCATGACAAAAAGTGTTTGTAGTGCAATATTGGAGAAGGAAAACGGAACCAAACCTCTCCACCATATCAGATAAGAGACTTCAGGTTAAATAGTTTTAGAGGGCTCAGATAGTGCAGGATGTCAAAGTTACCTGAAATTTCTCCTGTCTCTCAGTTCTTGATCTGGTTAGATTTGATTCCTGACCTGAGGGAACCTAATCTGAGCATATAATTTTATTCCCATGGCTGCATATTTCTGTTTTGCCTAGAATGTTACCTTTCTGCTTTGACAACTGATCTGCCATTTAAACAATGGCAGAAAGATTATCTAAATGTGCGTGGCAGGGGGAAAATATGAGTCAAATATGCTACAAAATAAAAAGGAAATATGAGTATAAGTTTTACCTGATTTGAAATTGAAATTTTGCAGCTTGCTGTTTGGTTTGGATGAAAAAGTGAGTGCTTTTAGAGTTAGGACATGATCTGAGATTTGGGGTGGTATAAATATTTGTGGTACAACAAAGTTAAGATCAACTTGGATTGTCCCAAAGGTGCATTTTCAAGGGGCAACTGGACTTTCTGGTTTTTCTCTGAAGACGTTTCACTTCTCATCCAAGAAGCTCTGCAAAAGAAGCTTCTTGGATGAGAAGCAAAATGTCTTCAAAGAAAAACAAGGAATTCTAGTTGTCTCTTGGAAAAGCACCTTAAAGAAGCTTCTTGGATGAGAAGCAAAACATCTTCAAAGAAAAACCAGAAAGTCCACTTGCCTCTTGAAAAAACACCTTTGGGACAACCGTGATCTGAATGACTGAAAATCTCCATAAACGTCAATTGAATTTTAAAACCCATTATGTTACATGTTCCTTAAGCCCATGTCACACAGCACCAACGGATGGAAAGAGGATGGAAAATGGAGAGAAACACTTGCCATCCGTTGGTTAACGCGATGCATCCGTTCTGTACTCACTGCGTCCGTTTTTCATACTCTCTATCCGTCCAGCATCCGTCTACTGACATTTCATCTGCTCAAAAAGTTTTGAGCTGCACAAAACTTTTGAGCGGATAAAGTATCCAACGCGTCCATTTTACATCCGCTACGCATACGGGGAATATCCGTTATACGTCCGTAGTCATCCGTTACGCGTTCGCTATATCTGCTAGGCATCCGCTGCGCATCCGTGCAACTCGCGTCCGCTTCAGCGGAAAACGGACAGGGAACGGACACGCAGCGTTAGTAGCACGGACATAGAAAGGATGAAAGTGGATGCAGCTCGCATACAAAGCATTAAAATGGGAAAAACGTTCGCAGAGGGGACGTATCTCGGATATTTAGGATGTCTGCAGGATGCCTAGAGGATGCAAAAGGACATCTAGCGGAAAACCTATATTTCCTATAAAAAGGGGGAGAAATCACCTGGATCTCACTTTCAGTCCAGCAGCCCTGCAGTGCAGACCTCTTCAGCCTTCATCTTGCTCTTGCTCTTCCACAGCATCCAGTCATCTCCACCACTGATCATCACACACTCCTTTTGGTAGCCGCCATCGTTCTACAACAGTGCGAAGCCCTCTACAGGCTCTTTCACCTGTTCTACAGGAAGAAAAGGAGACGTCCAAGAAGTGTCTGGGTCCGAAGATGGATTGTGAGAAGAGCCGAGTACGGACTGTACAACAAGCTGATGGTGGAGCTCAGGAACGAAGACACTCGTGCATTCCAGAACTTCATGAGGATGCCGCCAGCCATGTTTGATGAAGTTGTGGAGCGGCTGAGACCCAGGTTGACCAAGGCAAACACCAACTTCCGGCCCAGCCTGGACCCTGGGCTGAAGGTGGCACTGACTCTGCGCCACCTGGCCTCCGGGACCATGTACAGGAACATGCAGTACGCCTGGAGGGTGCCACACAACACCATCAGCATTGTGGTGCAGGCCATCATCGAAGAATACCTGGAGGAGCTCCTCCAGTGCCCCTCCACTGAAGAAGGCTGGAAGAAAGTTGCAGAGCAGTGGAATCAGAAGTGGAATTTCCCCACACCGTTGGAGCCACAGATGGGAAGCACGTGGCCAGCAAAGATCCAGCATCATCCTCTTCGCCATGATCGATGCTGACTACAAGTTCATGTACATCGATGCTTCAGGCAACGGGTCAGCTTCAGATGCTCAGGTATACAATGCCAGTCACCTCAAGAAAGGGCTGGAACACAACCTCATCATGGGCTTCCCAGATCCAGACCCCCTGCCCAACGACACACAAGATGTGCCCTACTTCATTGTGGGGGATGACGCCTTCTCCTTCAGAACCTACCTCATGAAGCCCTACACTTCCAGATGCCTCACCCGTGAAGAGAGGATCTTCAACTACAGGCTGTCCAGGGCAAGGCGGGTGGTGGAGAACGCCTTTGGCATCCTGGCCAACAGGTTTCAGGGACTTCTCACCACCATGCAGCATCGCCCAGAGACCGTAAGGAACATCATGGAAGCTTACTGCATCCTGCACAAGCTCATGAGCACCCGCTACCCAGTGTTGCAGAACAGGCTAGTGGACCACCAACAAGGCAATGGGGACATAGAGCCTGGTGAAAGGAGGCAAGGGCGAAACCTGATAGATACTGTGGATGTGCAAGGCCCGAACAGATCTTCACATGAAAGGAAGAAGCAGTGCAATCTCCTGAAACACTGGTGCAACTCCCCAGCTGGAGCAGTGGAGTGGCAAGACAGGATGGTAGATGCTTAATGGATGCTTCCTTAAGCCTGTCTCATCACACTGATGAGATTGTGCCATGTATGTTGAGTGGTCCTACAATGAACAGGGCATTTAATAAAGAGTTGTGTTTATGTTGAAATGTGTTGATGAATGATTAAATTGTTATTGATAATAAAGGGCCATAGGTGTGGCACCTGGGAGGGTGGACCATACAGTCCCACTATGCTTGCACTGGAGGCTTATCTATCCCACTGCTATCCTTACCCATCCCACAAGCATGCAAAGGCTTAAACCATTTCTAAAAGTTTCCACCAAGACTTTATGGACTAAAAGAACTGAAGCAAGTGTGTGAAGCAAAGATAAACTTTGTTAATAACAAACTGTAAAAGCAAAATTATCCAAGTAAAGTGTCCCAAGCAAAGATAAAGTCAACAGGTAGCAACCCAGCCTCTGGCACTCTTCTCAGTCAATCTGAGGCGTGCCCATAGTCTCAGGGGTGAAGGGTCCAGGTGCTGTGAAGGTGGCTGCTGCTGGAGTGCTGGTCTGAGGCGCCATTGGGGTGCCTGGCCCTGAGAGGACAACAGGGGATTGTGTGTGGAGGAAGCCCTCAGAGAGCTGGCTCAGTCCCGTGACGTTGAGAACCCTTTCTTCCATGACATGTGTGTCAGTCCCAAGACCGATGACAGATGTTCTGAGGCCGCGCTTGGCTGTGGGGTGGAGGAAGGAGGAGTGTAGTGGGGCTGTCTAGTCTGCAGGTGAGCGAGGTGAGGCATGGGTGGCATCTGTGGCATGGGTGGCATCTGTGGCGTGGGTGGCATCGGTGGTATCGGTGGCATCTGTGGCGTGGGTGGCATCTGTGGCATCGGTGGCATTTGATGAACCTATGCCTGGACTGGGAAGGGCTGCCTGTGCTGCTGGAACTCCTGGTAGCCGTAGCCTTGGTAGGTGAGGGCCTGTGGAAAGCCTTGGAATTGCTGTGACATCACCTGGGTGGAGGAGCAGACCTGGACTGGGTCGGAGCAGGTTCAGCTGGGCCTGGAGGGTTGTGCAGAAGACCTGTGATCCTCTCCTTTATCACCTGGTACTGTGATTCGGACATGTCCATGAGGGTCTGGTTGACGTAGGTGAAGAAGGGCTTTCAGTTTGAGGATGGTATGTCGGTATGTACCAGTTGAGAGAGGAGATCTACGCTGCTTTTGATGGTGTCCCTGATCTCTAGGAGGACAGTGTGGCTCTGCCCCTCCGGTCTGCCTCTCTGCCTGCTTTCTGTGGAGGTAGAGCTGGGTGTGGGTGTGGGTTGGTCTCTGGTGGAAGTGCCCTCTCCTTGCTCCCACTGTGTCAGGGGGTCCTCCACGCGCTCCGCCATGGGGAGTGCAGCTGTGGGGGGGGTCTCCATCGTGGGACGCTCCACAGATACCTGCCTGGACACAGGAGCTGACTCTTGGCCAGAAGAGGACTGGATCTCTGTGGGCTGCCTGAGAGAGAGGTAGACAGAGGGGCTGCTCCTTGGTGGTGGATCTAACCCTCCAAGAAGCGCACTTGGCCATCACGTAGGTCTCCCGGTCGGTGAGCTTGACCACGGCCTGGCCAGACTTCTTGAGGTGCAGCTTCCCGTACCAGGTGTGCATGTGCTTCTACCACCCAAGGAGAACCTCCAAAGTGTAGCCCAGGCTCTCTGCCTTCTCTCTCCAAGCCTCCTGCTTTCTCTTGGTGTCTCGATAGAGCCTGTGTCCCTTCCGCCATCGGTACTCGTTCTCCCTCAGCCATTCGAGCATCATATCCTCATGTTCCTCTTCGATGGAGTATTGCCTCCTCTCCCTATCTCGCATATGCCTCTTCCTCCCTCTGGCAGGGCCTTCTGGGCCCTCATCAGAGGGGCTTTGAGGTTCTAGGGGCTGCTCCACCACACCACCACCAGCAGCAGCAGCAACAACAACAGCAGCAGCAAAAGCAGCACAGCAGCACCAGCAGGACTAGCAGGACCAGCAGCACCAGCAGCACCAGCAGGACCAGGATCAGCAGCAGCAGAGTAAGCACCAGCAGCACCAGCAGCACCAGCAGCACCAGCAGGACCAGGAGCACCAGCAGCACCAGCAGGACCAGGAGCAGGACCAGCAGAGTAAGCCCCAGCAGAAGCCCCAGCACCAGGAGCAGCACCAACAGAAGCATCAGCACCAGCAGAATCGGCCCGAGCAGCAGAAGCCCCAGCAGAAGCAGAGTCAGCGCCAGGGGGTGGGAGAGTGGCCTTGTCCTTCTTGCCAGGGCTGGCAGAAGATGGCATAGACTTCCTCTTCTTCCCCATGGTTAATGGCTGGAGATGTGTCTGGCAGCAGGTCTTTCCTCTGAGTGGTGACCTGCTTGTGAGCTGCATCCTTTTATATCCGCAGGGCTGATGCAATGCATCCTCCCCGCATGCGCAGTGAACACTTTGCATCCGTTAGGCATCCGCTAGGCATCCGCTCCGCATCCGTTCCTTCCGCTGCGTGTCCGCTTCGCTGTGCTCCCCCGGAAGCCCTGCGGATGTGCCATCCGCTTCCATCTGCTTCCATACGCTAGGCTTCCGTGGAGCATCCGCTTTACATCCTGGCTACGTCCTCCCCCCGTCCGTTCCTTTCCATTGTTGTCTGCTCTGTTTATGCAAATTTGGGGCACTTTTGAGAGAGGATAACAACGGATGGAAAATTTCCTCATCCGCTGTGTCCTTTTTACATACTTTTTGCATCCGTCGGCCTATGTGACAGGCCCTTACTAGAGATTATGAAATAGATACAAATCCATCTTGTGCTCCCAAATACCTTTGTGACTCTCAGTACAAGGAACATATTATAGAAAAGAAATTATAAGTAAACCCAAATTGCTTAATTTATTGTGGCATATTGTCAAAAAGAATGTAAAATAAAATCAAGAGAAGATCTGATGGCAGAAGTATACACTTGTCAAGTCTTTGAAAGTACAGTTACTAGAAAGATTGAAAATTATAAAAACCTTTGATTTTGAGCATTGTTAAGGCTGAGTTTGAAATTAAACTATATACAAATGATGAACATGTTATTGAAAATGTATCAACTTTTAATGGATATTAAAAGAAGTTTGAAATAAATTTGAATGATAATGGCAATTGGAGTGATACTGATAATGGCAATATCATATTGATAATGGCAATATCATAATTGGAGGACCATCAAAATCCATTAAGAATGATAATGGCAATGGACATTTTGATGGTTCTCCAATTATGCATATTACATATTATTTAGGGGAAATCATCTAGATTTCTGTTAAATTAAAAACAATAACTCATGAATATTTCTCTATCTTTACAAGTGGAAGAAACCTTCTGTAGAAAAATATTTAATCGCTTAGACCTTTGTTTTGATTAGCATCCTTCCTATCTTTCTATCATCTTATGTTCCAGGAAGCTAAACATCCTTTCCTTAGAGAGGAAATACTAATCACAGAGTGTTCTTATGATTAAATAAGAAGAGAAAGAAGAAAAAGAGAAAAAAAAGAAACCTCTAGCACTTTGTAAAATCTTGAACAGTCCCATCTATATTTTTTCTAATGCATCTTTAACTATTGTAGATTTACTTTCAACTCAAATGCAGTCAAATCTTTTGACAAAATCAGGGGAAGGAATGTAGCAAAAAACATGACTATACCATCAAAGATATGCCCTTTACATGGGTAATACATTACCTTACTGAAGACGTTTTTATAGAGAATGGGGGAATTATTTGAAGAATACATGTCATTCTAATCCGGATAAACTACAGGTCGCCATTGGACCTACATCTCCCATTTTGCATCACCCAGAATCCAAAGTCACCTGGGTGAAATTCTGTGACATTAATGTTGTTGTTGGAAGGGATTTGGGCACTCATTTCTTTGTTCTTCTTCATTAAAATTTATTGGCTGCTCATCTTACCATAGGGTAACTGTGGGAAGCTTACAATCATAAAATACAATCATTAAAAACATTTAAAACCAAATAATTAAAATCAATGTTAGAACCTAAGGACCCATGGAGAGGGTGGGCAGAGATGGTATCTGTTGTTACTTGATCAATCACCTTCACTGTGCTTCAACCAGAGGTGGTATTCAGCAGGTTCTGACCAGTTCTGCAGAACCGGTAGTGGAAATTTTGAGAAGTTCAGAGAACCAGTAGCGGAAATTTTGAGTTCAGAATACCACCTCTGACTGGCCCCGCCCACATCTATTCTCTGCTCCCCGAGTTCCAGCTGCTCAGCTAGGTCTTCTTTTGTTGCCATGGAGCTGGAAAGCAGGTTAGTGGGACGGGGAGGGAATGGGGATTTTACAGTATCCTTCCCAAGCCACGCCCACCAAGCCACGCCCACCAAGCCACGCCCACAGAACCAGTAGTAAATATTTTTGAATCCCACCGCTGGCTTCAACCACTGGGGCCCAAAGCCAACTCACAGAGCCATCCATGTCTTTAGGCCCTTATAAAAGGATAGAATAGGAAGAATGCATGGAAACAAACTCTTTCCAGAAACTTAATCATTATTATCATCATTCCTAGGCTGAGAATTCTGACTCAGCATCCTTCTGTTACTGCCTTATCCCTGCGGCCTCTCAGGTTAAAATAAATGAATTAAACTCAGATTAACATTGTCTATTCCTGTCCTGAGTTTTTCAGTACAAAAAAAAAAGAAAAAGAAAATAAAATAGAAGACACATGGTTCTTCAGCCTAAATGGGAGCCACAGCAAGTTCCTGAAATTTGCAGCCCAGATTGGACAGCTCTTAATGATTATGGAAGGATGAACTGCCCTGAAACAGAAAAACAAAGTTGTGTATAACTCTCAAGGTCAAAAAAAAAAGAAAACAAAAGTGTTTTCTCCGAGGTGCTCTAATTGTCAGATGTCCAGCTTAGGCTCATAGGCAGTGACAGAGAAAAGGAAGGAAAGTTTGAAGCCCTTAGAATGCCCTGTAAACTGGAATATAGGATTTGAAAGGGAGTCAGAAGCTGTTTCCTTGCAAAGGTCTTTTTTAATTTATTTTGTTTTTGCTCTTCCTTTAGGACTCAGCTAGAATGTCTTTAAAATATTTTTGCTGTTTGCTTGACTGCCTTTAGGATCCAGCTAGGAATCTAAAGGGGAGTCCTAGTTGGTTTCTGAAGTCAGTGAGGCAAACTGCAAAACACCTTGCAAGGACCCAGCTTTTGCCCCGTTTGCGGCATGTGCTGAGATCCCTAGCCAGCTAAACTTTTTTTGAGCTGAAGTTTTTTCTTCAGGTCCTCAAGGCAAAAACCTGCAGAAAGAGTTTCTCTGCTTGCTTCATTCCTTTTTTACTACTCTTCAACCTGGAGTCAAGGTAAGTAACTTACAGGTTTTGTCATCCTCTTTCCAGGCATGCAGTGATTTAGAAAATGAAGCTTTTTAAAAGAGAGAGAGATTGGAGGGCTGAGGGCTGAGGCAGAGAGTTTAGTTTCAGCAACTAATTATTTATTTTTATTTATTTATTTAGCATGTCTAGCATGTATGAGAAAACAAGTATAAGTATGAACATAACATATAAACATAACATATAAACTGGTATAAGTATATGTATAATAAATGAGTACAAGCAAGTAGATAAATGGGAACAGTAGGACAGGGACAGTAGGCACACTGGTGAGCTTATCATGCTCCCTGACAGACCTCTTAGGAATGGAGTGAGGTGAACGGTAGACAGTTTAAAGTTTTGGGGGTTTCAGGATGTAACAACAGATATATAATCAATTATATAAGACACATAATTAGGGGAGTGGGCAGGAAGGTAAAGAAGTCTATGCCTCCCAGCCTTTTTTGTAGATCAGGATCACATCTATTAAAGGAGAAAGATAACCTGTTTGTGTGTGTTAAAGGTGGAAATAAAGCAACAGGACCACCCTTTCTGACCCAGAATTTTCAGCAGGCGTTGGAAGACCACTAGTCCCAGAATTATTCATTCGGATGTATTTTATTTAGGAATTCTGACATCTTTTGGCTTTTTTGAAAGGCACCAAAACATCATTTATTCAGTGGGCCTGTGGAATCACAAATAGGAGATGGAGCTAATCAAGTTTGTGTTGATGCTGCCATGGGGGTAGGTGGTGGAGGGGATTATGGGTTTTTATTATGGGATGGATTTTTAAGCGTTGTAAAAAGTGTTGATTTTTAAGCATTGTGCCTGGAGTCATCTTTATGTGAGTTTAGCAGCTATATAAACTTGTTAAATAATCGGTAGTTCTGTTGTTGTTAAAGGACACTAGATTGGAAAAGCATTGAAAAAAAGGATGTAATGGGATAGTGAGAGGTCATTTAATGCATTTGGCTGCCTGTGGTACAACACTAAGTGTGTTTTCTCAAAAGTAAGTCCCACTAACTTAGATGCAGGCATTTTTTTTTTTAACAGCAACTTTTTTTTCAAAAAAGATAGGGCTCTGAAGCCACTGAAAGCATGATGAACAATTTACCGTATTTTCAGCTTGCTTTATGTTTTATTCTTAAGAATGGATAATTAAAGGGCTTAAGTTAGTAGCCACATTTCTAAAGAGTTTTTACACATCCATATCTTGCAAATATGTGTTATGGTCAGTCTTCTTCTTCTCTCGTGTCGCTACACTTTTCCCAGCCACTGTAGAACACTGTTGGTGTAGGTTGGTGTAGCGTGGTAGAAGGATTCGCAGGTAAACAGATACCTGACAGGGGCCGCGACGTGAACGCTCCTTCTATGGCCCCCGTTATGGTCAGTTATCGTTAGGGATTTTTGTTACAAGTGCACAATTGAAATCCTAATGATGGATGAGTCTTTGTAGAGAGTACAGTGCTTCATTCATTTATGCTATCACTTAAACAAACAGCAAACAGATTCACAAATTCTTATTTTTTCTTATAGATTAGCTCATCTCATAGTTTTAATATTTTAAAATAGGAAAACAATTTTATAATCAGATGATACTTTGGCAACTGTTAGAACTTGTAGCATGAACTTGTAACTTGTTGCCAAGCCTTGTTTTTTGATCAACAACTAACTGTGGTGTGTGGCTTTTTAGTGCAGGACACCAGATATATTTTTGAACCTGAGGACAAAATTCTTTTTATGTGGTAAAATGGATAAGCTGGATCCATTTGTACAAACTCAGTGTGGTTGTGGTAGCAATAGCAAGTGTATTTTGCTTTCTTAAATTAGGCAAAGATACTTCATATATTCACTAGAAACTGCTCTGTATTTCCACAGGTTCTGTAATGTAGAATTACTATTTAAATGTCATATAATCACACAAAGTTATATACTTTTTGCTTAACAACTGAATTTTGAATGCTGAAAGTCAATATATTTGACTGAAATGAGTAGAAATGATGCCACATATTTGAGAACACAACACTGCTGAACAGTTCAAACCAGTATCTACAAACACGGTTATTCCATATATATAATAATACTGTAACTACTGATCTGTGTGGTGCTACCAAAGCAATGAAGAGTAATAAGGCAGCTGGGTTAGATGATATCCTCTGTGAGCAGATCAAACATCTTGGACCTGTTGCACTCCAGTGGCTGCTTGACATGCTGAACAAATGTCTGAGTGACAACACCTTGCCAAAGCTATGGAGGAAGTCCAGAGTAGTCGCCTTACTCAAACTAGGCAAAGACCCAGCCAGCCCAAAGAGTTACAGACCTATCTCCCTGCTCTGCCACACATACAAACTCTTTGAAAGGCTCCTACTCAACCGTATCGCCCCCTTTGTAGATGAGCTCCTCATTCCCGAGCAGGCAGGCTTCAGGCCAGGAAAGTCCTGTACTGGCCAACTGTTGAATCTCACACAGTACATCGAAGATGGGTTTGAGGAAGGGCTGATAACTGGAGCAGCTTTTGTTGACCTCTCTGCGGCCTACGATACAGTGAACCATAGGATTCTTACAAGGAAAGTCTTTGAGATGACCAAGGATGTCAAGCTGACACAAGTGATCCTGAACCTGCTTTCAAACCGGCGGTTCTATGTGAATCTGAATGGTACCCACAGCAGATGGCGGAGACAGAAAAACGGTCTCCCGCAAGGAAGCGTCCTTGCCCCGCTTCTTTTCAACATCTACACGAATGACCAACCAATCCATCCAAGTACAAGGAGCTATCTGTATGCTGATGATCTCTGCATTGCCTCACAGAAGCAATCCTTTGAAGAGGTGGAAAAAGCACTCAGTGATGCTCTGGCAGGTCTAACTCCTTACTATGCCGCAAATCACCTACGTGCAAACCCGGAGAAGACTCAACTTAGCGTCTTCCACCTTAAGAACAGAGATGCTAACCGACAACTGAGGGTCAGATGGTATGGAAAATGGCTTAAACACACCAATAAGCCGATCTATCTAGGTGTCACACTGGATCGTTCCCTTACTTACAAGGAGCACATTGCCAAGACAAAGGCGAAAGCTGGAGCAAGGAACAGCATATTGAAGAAGCTTGCTAATACAAGATGGGGAACAGATGCCAAAACTATCCGCACCACAGCTCTTGCTCTATGCTTCTCCACTGCCGAATATGCAGCCCCTGTCTGGTGTAGGTCATCCCATGCTGCAAAGATCGACCCAGTCCTGAATGCAGCTTGCAGAGTTATCTCTGGATGTCTGCGTCCAACAAGAGTAGATGACCTTTACTTACTGTGTGGTATTGCTCCACCACACATCAGGCGAGAGGTCTCAGCACAGATGGAGAAAACCAAGCAAGAAGTTAACCCTCGCCACCCACTCTACAATCGTGAACCGGCTAAAAAGAGACTCAAATCCAGACGCAGTTTTCTCCATTCAACCGAATCCCTTGATGACACCGCCCACGGTCGAAGGATTACCCTATGGTCCAACCACCTCCAGTCTGTGACGCATCAGCTCTCCTATGAACCAAGTGAATCACTTCCTCCGGGTTCGAGTGAGGCATGGCCCATCTGGTCATGCCTGAATCGCCTACGGACAGGAACAGGACGATGCAAAGTCCTCATGCAGAAATGGGGCTATAATAGGGATGGAGAAACTGCTTGCGACTGTGGGCAGAATCAGACAATGCAACATCTTTTGGTCTGCCCTCTCCTACCAGAGCCATGCACTGTCAATGACCTGGAGACTTTCAACACCAAAGCCAGATCCTGCGCTCTGCACTGGACAGGACTTGTGTAGTGACTCGAGAAGAAGAAGACTACTAACTGGGATAGCTGTATATTTCCCAATCTTGCAAGCCATTTAGCTCAAATGCCATTTGTAGAACATGAGTTGGAAAGTGAAGAAAGGGACTTCTGTATGGTATTTAAACTTCCAGTCCTTTATCACACCCGTTTTTGCTCACATCAGCAGCTAACTTCTGAATATCAGATTATAGACTTTGTATATCATTCTATCTTCTCAGCTACTTTCATTTTAGCAATTTACACCAGAATTTTTTGGGATGGGGAAGAGTGAGGAAACACATAGACAAAAATGTTTATTTCAGATTATCCAGAGAATTAGCCTTAAATCTACCTTGTGATTGTCTTATTTTTTTAAAAAAAAATCAATGAATTTACACCAACAGTCAAAAAATGTGGTACACAACTTTTCTTAGTTTTTTCCTAGTCTGAAATCTAATTTTCTAATTATTTCATATTCCTAATTAACAGAGGTATTTTAAAACAGTGAAACCTTATGTTATATATATAAAACAATAAGAATCTTCCATTACTGATTTAAATCTTAGGGAAAACCCTCCTAATATAACATCTTCAAATAATACCTTCAACATATTAATCCAGAACATGGAAACTTTGTTAACGGGAATTAAAGAAGCACTAAAGGAATGAACACAAGAATTAAAGAAGCACTAAAGGAATGAACACAAGAATTCTCCTGAAAACAATATTTAGGGGCATTCTCTTTTCTTAACTTACAGAAAAAAAATCTAAGAAATTAAAAATGAAGTTTCCAGTCAGATGTTATCATGTGCTTATTATGTGCATTACAATTTAGCATTATTGCCCCATTCTCTACACATTTCAATTCATTGCAAACTGGGCTTACCTGGTGGTTTAGAAGGACTTTCTTCAGTCTGACACATTCCAGGTGAAGTAAATATCGCCAACTAGGAAAACTACACTACAGCTAAAAATGGCATGGTTAAAGTATTTGATGGTGCTCAGAATTCAATGATCTGCTGTTCAAGCATGGTGCTGCAAACAGGGCAGAAAGTTGCTAAGAACTCAAATTCAACCATCAAGTGGATGAAAGAAAAAGGGGGAAGAAAGCTACACAAAATATATCAGGAGATAAGTGCCAGTTTTAAATTAAAATCCTTTATTTTTTCCCAAATACAATTCACAACTTATACATAGTGGGGGAGATGCTTAGACTGTGCAAAATAAGGATGGCCTTCCTTTAAATTTGCTAAACTATCCAGAATGGGTGTTCATTTCCAAAGAGGGACTAGAGGTAAAGTCCTCTCAAGTGTACAGTAACTTAAACCATTTTATAAAATAATCGATTGAACTTAACATATTACATAGTAAGGCAAACTTGAATTCTGAAGGGCTTCCTATCAATAGATGATTTTTTTCCCCATGAGTTGGGATCAATCTTATGTTTTGCTTTTATATATTATATACTAATGCTGTCATTGCTGAACTGCCAAAAAGAAGTGATTTGCTTTACATATTGCACTGACAGACAGAAGTACACAGTGTAACTGATGAAAAAGAATACAAGCTCATTTAGATTTTAAAAAGAGGGAAGAACTCAAAACCAACCTTTGGACACTCCTGTCAAATGATTCAAAAAAAAATTAAAACTGCAAGAGGTTTGGCTTTTCTAAAATAAAAAATAAAGTGAAAGCAGCTAAAGAACAAACATGGTATTGCAGTTTGAAATTCATTTTCAAGAACAAGAACTGAAGACCAAAGCATTTTTAAAACATGGAAGATAAGCATGAGTCCAAGTAGAATTTAAATTCATTTAACTGTTTAAAAATAATGGTTCTTTAGCTATTCTAGTGATAATTCTAATTAAATAAAAGTTAATCCAGATTACATTAATTTGTTGTTTGCTTTTTAAAAAGATCCCTCTCTCTCTTTAAAGGAAAAAGTGCATCAGACTCCCTTTTAGCAGCTACTCAAAATTGTTCTAAAAAATAGCTTAGACTTTATACTGTAAAACAAGGGCTTCTTAAGCTCTCACATGGGAGTTCTGTCCAAATGATAAATGAAATAATTTATTATCAAATCCAGAATTTAAATAAAAGCCATTCTTGCAAAGACAAAAAAAATCAAGAAAAGAAAGCATGCACTCAAATTAGCAGTGGAGACAAATATACGTATTTCGACAGGCACTGGCAGACGCAATTTAATTGTTACCGTTACTCGATGTAACACACACCCCACCCTACAATACATTTTTTTCATCCACTAATCACTGAGGTACCAATATTTAAGAATGGAAACTTCAATATTGAAAAATAAAACCTAAAGTTGAAGTAATTTTTATTTTCCCCAGGGAAAAAAAAAAAACTATGGTGAGATTTGTATGAAATGTTAGTATACTTATAGAATTTTACAATTACATTGGCTTTTCTTTCTCTCTTAAACAAAAAAAAAAATGTGTTCTGTGTACACAGGTTCTTGATAAAATGTTCACCATTTATATAACAGAAGTCAGTAGACTTGCAAATGAAAAGAGGAGCTCTTGGCTACCTATTGGCACATCTTCCTGGTTACCAAGAGGATTTGAAGTCTGAAACAACCTGTTGTAAATTCAGAACAAGATGCGCCATGCCACACAGTGCAACAATTTAGGTGCAATGCTCAATGAGACACTCACAAAGAAGAGCTGTATGGAAGTTATTATGTCCAACTGCAAAGCAATTCCACACAAATTGCATTGAATGCAAAAGATGCTGCTGCCATGTTTGCTGAGAAGAAAAGTCCTCCAATTAACGCAGCCAAAGTTTAAGACGCAATGCATCAACTCCATTTAAATAGTATCTGAACAACCTCTTGTCTCGCACAAAGCCAAGATTTTCATAAAGTTTCAATGCAGACTTGTTCGTGATCTCAGTCTCCAGGACAACCTACAAAATAAGACATGTTTTTCAACAAGGTGTTTTTTTTTGGTCTGCTTTTTAATTTATTTGCAGGACTTATATGGCTGCTGCCTAGGCTCATGTAGATTTTAGACAGTTTGCAAACCATAAAAATACAAATAGAAATATGCTTTCCACCCAGGTGCCAGATCAAACAGTCCCCAACTCAATAGTAGTCCAACGCTTGAGTTCCTAGCCCAAGTTGAATTGCATATTAAGGTGAAAACAAGCTTGTTGATCAAATGTTATAGTACAGCTTGCAATTATTTATATTTACAAGTTCCCTGACATTAAAAAGACATTCCATAAGATTCTTGAACTGTCCCAGGATCCCGGATCCCAGAGGTTGCTCTCTTTCAGTGTTTTACTATCAACAATCCTTAGAAGGGATCCTGATGTCATATGTTTACATTATTAAGATATTAACAAATCATGTGCTAATGATGCTTATATGCTATTTTGGAAAAATTAGCCTTCTGGAAATTGGGATATAAATAAGAAAATAAATTATAAGCAATCGACAGTTAGCTCACTATACTCTCAGCTTAATTTTTCACAATTACACTAGTTAATGACTGCAATAAAATTTATTTAATTGCCTAATGTCTTGTGAGGATAAAAATGGAGAGAAGGAAGGAAGCAGCTTACATGCTGTCCTGAGTTCTTCAGAAGAAAGTTAGGGATAAAGATAATATAATTAAAAGAATAATTTTAGCATATACAAACTTGCAGGGTCAGGTTTCTAGAACAAAGAAAGATTCTGCATTTTTTCCAATTATGGAATATAATCATTCTTTTCATGCATTTGTAAGACTTTGCCTTGAATACAATGTAAAATTCTGGAATCACGCTATTAAGAATAAAAACAGATCAGTAACAGATTCAGGAAAGAGCAATGTTGATGATCAGAAGATGTAGAAAACTAATTTCTATAAAGAAAGATTAAAGATGATTAAACTTGAGAAAACAGGAATGAAGAGAAATATGATGGCACTCTTCAAATACCTGAAAAGTTTTTTTTTATGTTATTTATTTTTAGAAGATTAAATCAGGTTTCTGGAGTTCAGGAGATGAAATAATGAATTCAAGTCACAGAAGGCTGATTCTGATTAAATATTGGAACAAAACACCAATAAGAACAGTTCAATTGTAGAACTATGTACCCAGAAAAGTAGTGAGATTTTCTTCTTTAGATACTTGCAGATGAAAGCTAAATTTATAGCCATCGATGAAGGAATTTGGATTCTTCCAGTGAGTAAGAGATAAAACTTTATGATTTAAATGTTCTATTCTAAAACTATAATTCTATGAATGTAGAATATTTGGTCTAATACCAACTCTAAACAATGGTTTGTCATGACCTGACTCTCTTACGGAGATTATAGACAGGATTGAAAAATTACATCTGATGTGAAAACAATAGGATCAGGAATCTTTTGATTAAGGAGATTTTATTGGTGCATATTTGGGTTGCTTCATGTTTAAATTGCTGCACTTGTCTTCTTGGAGACATTCATAATTCTTCTTTCCCCCAAAGTTCCCCTGAATATTCTTCTTTCAAGTCCAGGGTTATGGTGTCTTGGAATAAGTAGTTTCCTTTCCTTGATTGCTAACATGGCATTTTTAAGAATTGAAAGATTTTTTTATTTACATGGGAATGAAGTAATTCACCTGATTCTTATTACGATTGGTAGCTTTCAGGTTAGTATTTATTTTATATTAATCAAAATAAAAATTTATGGATGTATGTGGGTTCTGCAGTTTCTTGGTGTGTTCTGTTAAATGCACATGGTGGTTGGTTACATTTGAATTGTTTCAGTTATAATCACTTTTTTTGTTCGGTTAATAGAGCCGTGAACTAAATTCTAACTATAGTGTTTTTCTTTTACTATTACATATTAGTTGATAAAGTTGCATAATAAATAATGAGTATCAGATTTGTTGCCATATACTTGTCGGTCACAAATTCAAACCCATTGTATTGATTATATTTAATCTTTCCATAAATTTGTGCAAAAACCTTACAGGAAAATAGTAACAGGCCTATGAAGAATGGTACATTTCAACTTTGAGAAGAAGCTTTATGCCATGTGTAATGGTGTGTGGGAATCACCTTGGGAGACGGAGGAAGAACTACAGAGTAGATAACTTTCGCGCAAAAGCTATCTCAGCTCAAAGAAACAAAAGGGGATGAGAAAGCATTTTAAAAGATACCTCTCCTCATTTTCTGGAAAGTAAAATTAAAGGAGGGGAAACGTACTTTCAAATGTGCAATAAGGTGATGTTAGTATATATGGTTTGTGCTTCTTGTCTGAACTATCTCAAAGAGCTGACACCATATAGTTTCAGATTGGCAGATGTTTTTGATGTTTGATTGCCATGACCTGAGATATTCAGTATCTTTGACAGAAGAATCAGTGCAATGACAAAGGGTAGTGATGAAAGTGAGTCTCCTTGAAAGATTCCTCTTGATAGTAACCTCTCCCAATTTATTGCTATTGACTAGCAACCGTGTCTTCCATTGTGCCATTAATCTTTGTACAAATCTTCTGATGTTTCTACTGACTCCTCTTATTTCTTGGCACTTGATTGTTCAATCATGTGGTAGGGAATCAAATGTCTTCTTATAATCAAGCCATGCTACATTCAAGTTGGTTTTCCTTCTTTTGCAGTTTTCCAGAATCATCTTGTCAATTAGGAATTTATCTTTTGTTCCTTTGCTGTTGCAGTAGTTTCCTTTCTGCTCAGGTGGAAAGAGCTTATTTTTATCTAGATGCTGCTGGATTGCATCAGCTACCACACTAGTTAGCAATTTAAAAAATTGTTGTTAAGCAGGTAATTGCCTTTAGTTGTCTGGTGCTGCCCTCTTTGCTGGATTTTTCAGGTAGATTATCCCAGATGTTAATATCTCTTCAATTTTACTTTCTTGCAGTACATTGTTAAACTGTTTGGCAACAAGTGGGTATAAACTAATCAGAGGTTTCAACCAATATCTATGCAATTCATCTTCACCTGATGCTGACAATTCTTGATCTTCTTTGCCCTTTTCTCCACCATTTCTGCTGTTATTAGAAGTTCTTTCATTTCATCTTTTTTATTCTGATCCACCTTCTTTACCCAAGCTGTGTTCTTGCTATATTTCTTTTGAGTTCAAATAATATATTCATTCAAAACAGCAGTTTCTTCCTTATCAGGTGCTGACTGATTCACTGAAGTATCTCCATTAATGGACTGATAGAAACATTTCTGATTGGATTAAAATTAGAGGTTCTACCTATAATTCTCAATTCAAATTTTGTATCTGCATATTTTCTTGGCTGTTATTTACTACTTTATTATTTCCAGTGTCCTCTAAGCTTCCTTGTTTCTAAGTGGTATTTCTTGATTAGGTATTATTTAGTGCAGTGGTCACCAACCAGTGGGCTGCGGCCCACTGGTGGTCCACAAGAAAATTTTGGTGGTCCGCAGAGAAATGTCATCCTCAGAACACCCCCCAAAGCAATTAATCCAGGCTGTGCGGGAACACACTGCTGCATCGCCCACATGGCCCATGGGAACCCTCCCTGCCCACTCACTCCTTACCTGGCAAACTTGCCTAAGTTGCTATTCACCCGACTATCAGCTGTTCTGCTGTGCCGGGATATTTAGATTAGCTAGAAAACAGGAAATCATTGGATTTCTTGCTTTCTAGCTAATCTTTAGATCTTCAGCTCTGCTTAAAACTTCCCTTAGGACTGAAGGTTCTATTATTCAGTGAAGACTCAGATAGCTGATAGCAGAAACAAATTTTGTGTTTGGTGGTCCCTGAGGTCCAAAAGGTTGGTGACCCCCAATTTAGTGTTCTTGTTTTTCAGTTTTTTTTCTTTCATCTGTTCTAACCTACTTGGATCTGATCTCAATTTGCTAATCTTATTTTCCAACCTGATCTTTTGTTTTGGTGGTGCACTGTTTGGCTTTTTCTGTTGATTTTGCATCCCAGGAATTACAGATGTACTGTTGGTTTGTTTCATGCAGTGAGCTGATGCTTATATTTAATATTACAGCATTGGCATCTTTTAATGCTTATGCTAGCTATTTCTTTGGAACAAGCTTCAATGCAGGCAACTTTATTATGTTGTTTTTGTGCTGTTCTAGATTCTCAGTTATTCTTCTAGTTCTTTAGTTAGAAAGCTTTGTTCTTTCTGAGGCAGAATAAAGGGTGCCTGGTTTCCAAATGAAAACAATTCTATAGCTGTGCTGGTTTCATCTAACTGCCAATTCCCCTTAGTTTGCAGACTTAGTTATAGTCTGATTTACTTCTGGCAAGGCTTTGATTTCTTTGTACCGGGTAGACTTTTGCAATTTTTCCAATTCTACTTCTGTGAATACTTTATTTCATATTATAAAATGATGTTGATCTGCTAGCCTCTGTTCTATTATTTCTGGATGTTGTTCTTTCCAGAACTGGTGCACTCATTTCAAAAAACCTCTTGTTAGACTTAAACTGTAATAACATACCATTATTTCTTTGTTTTTCAATATTTTCAATATTTTCTATATATTTGTGGCAGGTAAACACCTTTTCTTCCAGTAGTTCTATAGCTGCTCCCTGGTTGCTCAGCCAACAGTCCTGAGTCCTGTAGTTTACTTTTCACTAAATGTCCAAGAAATCCAAAAACCTAGCATGATCTTGTTGACCCAGGTGACAACGGAACTAGCATGGGTTTCTGTAATTTACATGCTATCTCATTTTCATGTATAATATCCCCAAAGTACCATAACTTTTTAATATACTATGGAAGCTCAAATCATTACTTTAGATCACTTATATTACTTTCTAGATTTGTTTAGGGTTTTTGCTCATGTATTTGCTCATGTATGTATCAGAATTCATGTATTTTTCTGTGCAGCCCAAAGAAGTCAAATTTATTCTTTGGAGTCCCAGAAAACATTGTTTTTCTGAATATATTTTACTTAAACTGAAGCCTTGCTTACATAGTAAACTGCATTTGGAAGTACAGCCTTCAAGTGAAGCAAAGGAGAAAAACAAAGTTTCTTCAAACAAAATAATTACCTCATCACAATCTCCTTCTACCATGGCGTAAATAGCTTTCTTAACCAAGTTTGTACCTGGAATACAAATAAAAAAACAAACAAATTTAAACTTCAGGTACAAATTATTACAATATGAACTAGTGTGTATCCTGATCTTTCAACACATGTATAATTTAAGAAGTAACAATCAGTAATACGATAGTCTACACATTTTAAACAAAACTGTCTCATAAGGGAAAAGAAAGGCAATTCAAACACCAATGTATTTTACATTAAGTATAAATGAGATATCATGGCACAACATTCAAAGATCTTATTTATGATATTCTTTAGCACTGACTTACAAAAATTTGCATAGCAGTTTCCAGAGGCAGTTTCACTTAGCCTGCCACAACATAGTGTACTGTAAAGTTAAGGGAACCAATGGGGTACAGAATAAGCTAATAAGATCATACATATTTCTTTCCTTTAATCGGTTACATTTCTGTCCCCAGTTTCCATTTAACCTGTGAATGTCTTATATACAGGGGTGGCTCACAAAAGAAAGCAGCCAACCTAAAGAGAATGTATTTCCCAACTATGAGGCATGTTTGTCTTGTCAACATCACTGCAGCAGAAGTGTATGAATAGGGTCGGTGACGAGTTCAAAGTGGATATCCCCAGAATAAGGACTCATGAGCTGCACATAAGTATATGACAATAGCAGAGTGCTTCATTTTAAAAATAACTGATTAAAGTAATTGCCACAAAGAAAGGCAATGGTATGCAAAAATATTTACCTCAAAGCAATAGCTAACTGAAAGTATATTACTTTCAGAAAGCTTCAAAAAGATGCAACTGCTATTCTTACCTATGCCTTTTCTTCTGTATTTGGAATCCACCGCTAACATGGCTATATAACCTCTACGAAACATCTTTTTGTGCATGTCCAACTTGCAGACGATTGCACCTACGCACTCATCACCTACCATTGCCTTAAAAACAAAACAAAAACCAAACAAAACACATCTTGTAGGTTAAGGCTAACACACAGTGCCATAAAATCACCATTTTATAGACACATTTTTAAAAAAGATCCCATGATGGAAATTCCCCAAAAGTTTACTTAGTTTCTTAGAAAAGTAATATCATACTGTTTGGTTTGGATATTAAGCTGTATGAGAACAAATATCTGTCCAGACACATGCATAGCGTATTAATTTGCTATCATAAAGGGCTAATAGTAAATAAGAAACTACTCCAGAATGGGTAGATGCATCTTTTATGTATGAACTGATAGCACTCAGGGTTCCTTTCTTCTCTTTATTGCTTTTTTTAGTCTATGCTATTTAAGAAAGCTTCACAAATCTTCTAAGGGGCTTGTGTAAGAGGCACACAAGTTAGGAAGCTGTGCAAACTACCTTCTGTTTATAATATTTAGTACTCTAAACATTATCTTCAGCTTGTTTGGCCTGGATCTTACACAATATTTTATCCAGTATCTCAGTGCAGTTTGAATTATTCTGCAGTGATACTTTTCTATTCTTTGAGAATGGATCTCTTATTTTTATGAGGAACAGAATTATTAAATTCTAAGTAGAAAGTACATAACTGAAATACTGATCAATCACCAATTCAAATAGGAGCTATATTAGAGTTGATATAACTGAAACAATTTTAAAATGTAATTTTTAGTGAGCACATTTTTAAATTTTAGGTTTCATAAAGTTATTTCTGACAAATCCATTGCATGGTTTTTTTATACATCAATATTGTACGATATATATACTTTTATCTATATTTTACAGTTGTTAGTTTCACAATATGTTTCTCTTGCTGGAAGATCTGACAAAAAATACTAACATCAATTTTTATCCTCCTATAAAAATGCATTACTTAGAATGCTGAAATTGGAAAAAGAATTTTTTTAAAAAATGTCATAAATCCTGACAAAATATATTGAATCTAATTACAGCTATAGGTGACATTTTAGCTCAAAACCCAACTTTCATTTTTTTCTGATCTACTTTTTGCATTAGGTGCATACAGTATGATCAAGAAACATATACATAGTCAACCTGTATGATTAATATTATACTAGCATTCAAGGTAAGAATTGCAGATGTTTATTTACACAAGATTTATAATGCTTACAGAACTGACTGATGTAAAGGAGCATCTTTCTCATACCATGAGTCAAGATTATTGGCCAAGTTTCATGCAAGTCAAGAATAAAAACTTTATTCTGGAATCTCATTCTCAAGTGTCAGAATCCGTATTTTCACCTAAAAATGAAGCTAGGTCTAAGTTGTGTAGGTAAATTAATTATATCTGATAAATTAAAGAAATGAGCATTATTAGATTCAGATTAGAACAAACTTAGACTGATCCTGCAATAATTTCTGATAGAAAGGGCAGTGAAGCAGCAATAATAACTGAGAGATCAATGCCTGAATATTCTAAACCAGTGTTATGATAATCTATTCCTATTCCTGTGAGTGATCAGTTTCAGATCCTGGGAAATCAAGAGGATTTTTTTCTGTTCTTCAGAGAAGGCAATTCTAAAAAGAACCTTTTTGGTTAAAGCAGTTTGGAATTGCTTCCTAATATTTTCTAGACATTCCAATTTATATACCTCACTACCCAAATTGAATAAAGTAAGATATATACTACAGACTTCACCTACCGCTTCTTGGTTTATGTTTGTCAATGCACCTTCAAGTACTTAGCTTTTTTATTTTTTTGAAGGTACATTAATGATAATTTATTCCATTATCCCAGCCACAGAAAAACACTGCAGGCAAATCCATGAAAGAGGGGGAAATCGCATATGTCATGTAAAAATCAGAGTGAACAATAATGCAAACAGAGCAGACTGATTTCACATTTGTCAGATTTGCTTTTGTATACCAAAAGGTATGCATTTCGAATTAAAGAATTGAGGAACTGTGTTCCATTCAGTTCCAGGGAGTACCCTTCAGGACTTTTACTTATTCTACTCCAGTGAGTATATCTGGGAGAGTAACTTTCGAAGTATTCTAAAATCCTTAAAAGTTAAAATCAAAGCTAGCTATTCAAATACTAAAATAACATCAATATTACCAATGTAACACACATATTACTGCCAATATAATATCAATACTAAGGTTTGAATAATGATTAATCCAGATAATATGTGGATATTCTTGTCCTTTCTGATGTTAAAATCCTTAAGAGTAAAATCAAAGCAAGCTATTTAAATCCTAAAATACCAATACATTATTATTGTTTGAATAATGTTTAATTCAGATAACATGAGGATGTTCCTGAGCAATCAAAAGGTAAATAAATCCTAGTTGTTTTGAAAGTAATTTTGAAGGAAAAACTTATATAATGATCGTTGGCCTAATTTGCAGGCAATCTATAAGGTCTCCTCATATCAGGGATATTGATTTTTTCACAAAACATGTTCTTCATAATATATGGAAAACAATAATTTTGAGCAGCAACACACCATGTTCCTCCATATTACATCCTGGCTGATGATAGTCCCTACCTAAAAGGAAATCCAGAAGGATAAGTTGCAGCTTTGCTTAACAGAACTTATAGAAGTAACCCTTCCAGTTCTTAAGTAACTGCAATGTTGCTGTGTTAACCTTTAATACCCTTCACTACTAGAATATTCATTAATAATCCAACACATTAAGATAACACTGTTGAACACTTTGAAGGTAAACAAACATTACTATATCCCCTACACTCATATTAAACTAATAAGAATAGGACTGGCATAATGTTTCTCAGTTATTTTCTAAGTTTTTGTTATATAGACAAACATATATAACCATTTGTAAATATTTTTTTTGTCAAGTCATTTTTTGTTTTTAAAAAGTCAAGATTATATTTAAAAATAAAAATATAGTTTGTTACATTTCCAAGTACTATTTTTGCTTCTACTTTGCTATACAGATATTATGCTAGTACTGAAATATTGCACAGCAAAGTTTGGATTTCTGAATTGCTTTTTTATGAGACAGCATAGGAAAAAATTGTAAACTTTTCTGTACAGTCTAAGCCAGTCATTTCTTAGACTGTCCATTCATTATCTAAACAAACAGAAATATAGAAATAGGCCTTTCTTATTCTTACATAATTGCTACCTATTTTTATTATTTTGCAAAAGGGAAAATAGATTTCAAATGAAAGCTGTAATCTGGACATAGTTCATCCAGCCAGGACAAGAGTTTCCCCAAGGAGATGCCCCTTATAAGCATTTATTTATATTACACTGATGTATTACTATACAAATTTTCATTTTCTCATGCCATCCTATCTTTATCCCACTCAGGCAAGTTTTCATGTTTATTGTTCCTTTTGCCTTTTCTTCAATACCTCAAATATCCTCAGAAAGCTAAAACTTGTTAGTAGCTCATAGGCATCTGATAAAGTAGAACAAAGTCCATGTATTTTATCATTTCTCTGAAAAGATCAAATGAACTTACTAGATTTTCTCATGCTGAAAATTTTAAAAATGATTGTATTAAGAGCCTATAGACATTAGACAAGTCAAACCATTAGAAACTTTTCTTTTGATTTGTAAATGATTTTAGAGATATCTTAAGAGAATTGACTTTCAAGTAAATATACTCTTTTTTTCCGTTGCTTGTATGATAGAGTTTTACAGGGAAGGCTGCCTAACCTGATATTTGACGAAGTAGATAGCAGTTTAGTCTGCTAATAATAACAAGAAACACTAAATATAATTATCTTTTTAAAAAGAAATATTTAATGTAGTATGGTAGAATCATTTAAGAAATCCTCCCTTTTTTCCTTTCAAACTAGCTTCTCCTTACAATTATGGTTCAAGATCTATGCTCACCTTTTTATGGGAGAATGAACTGCTTTCTGTATATAGAATCATGTCTATTTAAGACATACAATTTGGTAAGAGGCATGTTGCACATAACATGTAGGCTTTCATCTCTGAAAATAAGTTGCAATTTAAATTTTATACAAAAACATTAAAATTACATAAATGGTACCAAGTTAAAATTGAATACTGTGAAGTACCAAGAAATATTCATATTTAAAATTTCCAAAATGAGTTTTTCAGAAGCATTGTAAGATTGTATTAATCCTAATTTACTTCTCAAACATTTGCTCTGTAAATAAAAAACTTTGTACAAATTTCAACTCAAATATTTTCTAAGATATTACTACTTCTGATTTTAACTGGGCAGACATTGATAGAGCAAACTCTAAAAACAAATGACAATATAACTCAGCATCCACAAACCATTTAAAAATAAGCATTCACAATTCCAAATTCACCAAGCACAATTCAATTTCCTTTATCTTGGGAACAAAATTATAGAAAGATTGGTCTTCAGTTTACACTGTACATGTGGGCAAAGTTTATGAATAATTCTGCATAATTCAAACTACACTCACACAATTACCTAGCTTGTGTATGATTAATTTCACAATTTGACTACTGGTGAACGACAGATGTGAGAATTTTGCTTACCCTATTAACTTTCTCCATATCACCCACTGCTGTCCATCCATCTCCAACACTCTTCCTTTTACCCTTCAACCTTGCAACACATTTTTAATCATGTCTGCACCCCCAACTTACCAAAAAGCAAAGCTGAGGCCAGTTGTGGATAAAATACCTATAAGTGTAAATGGAGTAGGGTTCAGACAGATCTTTGGTGATCAGTCTCATGATGTCTGGCATCTGTAGCTCGGACTCGTATCGGACATATCGTATTGTGAGGTCCCCTTTCTCCTCCTTCACTTGCTGGGGGGTCCAGGAAGTGTCTGTATGGGGACCCACGGAGCATTTTTGCAAACTGCAAGTAGAAGCCAAGGATCTGGAGAGAAGAAGCAAGGACTCCTCTTCCCTTTCCAACTCCTGGTCCTCACCTTCCTCCAACTCTCCTCCCCCAACCAGCCCATTCCTGTCCCCAGCAGAGGGAGCAGAAGCATCATAGTGGTGATGGTGGTGTTGCTGCTGCTGCTGTTGGGACTGTGCAGTCCTTGCCTGGGGGCAAGGGACCTGGTGGTGGTTGCTGAGTGAAGATGGACTTGTCTCCCGTTCCCCTCCCTGGCAGGGATGCTGGGGCTCCTGCCCATGTCCCATTGTTTTGCCAGGGCCAGCGTTGATGGTGGGCTTGCTGTTTTTCTTGCTATTGGGCGGACACTGGTTCTCGTTGCTGTTGCTTAAAACCTTGTCCTTCAGGGAGCTTCGCAAGTGCCGCAAGTCCGACCCAGCGATGAGCCCGTTGAGCTGATGGTAGTGGCGATGGGGCTGGCAAACGCGGCGGCGGGGCAGGCTCCCCTCCCGCATGCCTTCCTCCTCCTTCTCCTCCCTGCAGGAACGCCTTCCTCCTTCCTCTTCGTCCTCCTCTTCCTCCTCCTCCTCTTCAGCAGTTCCCGGAAAGGGAGAAAGGAGCGCAGCGGCGGCTCCCGGCGGCGAAGCGAGGAGGCTGCTAGGCCCGGGCGGTACCTCGGCCATGTCCTGAGGAGACCAAAAAGAAGGAGGGAAGCGAAGAGAGAAAGAGTGAAAGTGTAATAAGAAAACGTCCAACTCTTCCCTCTTCCTTTTCCATTCACACAAACCCACCCGCGTGTTCCCTCTTCCTCCTCCTCCTCACCCCAAAGTCCCTTCAGCAGCAGCCGCGGCACCTCCCGCTCCCTTTCTCCGCTCCTCCTCATCCAGCGGCCGTAAAGCGCGACTAGGTTTCCTGTCAGGCCTGGCCGCCGCGGCTTCAGAATCGGGGAGGAGGCGCGACACTTCGCGTCGTTTTACTTTATGATTGGGCCCGAGGAAGGATTGAGAGAGAGGAAGGAGAAAGGGGTCAGAGGCGTGGCTTCTCACGAGCTCCTTTCCCTCCGAGGCGACCGTGCGCGACATTTGATTGCAGCTCGCTTTACGGCTATAGCCTTGCCGCTAGGGTTGGTACTATATTGCTACTGGCTCCATTCCGCTTGCGGTGGTAGTCAGAAAACTCTATGGTCAGAAAAAGGGAGAACGAGACCGTACTTGTGGTTACCTTCCTGTAAGGGAAGGCTCTGGCGACATCGGCGGAGCGGCGCAAGCGCACATTGTTATGAAGCGGCGACTAGGCGGGAACAAGCTTGAGTGAGGCGGCTGTGGAGGAGCGAGTTCTGAGAGGCATTTTCCACCAGGCAAGGACTGGAGTATATCACCAGAGCAGCCTATGCAGCAGGGACTTTTTAAGGGGAGGCCGGTTGTGCCTTATTTATGGAGGAAGGCTCCTCCCGCTCCCCGAAATATAGTCAGCATTTTTCAAAGTTGGCAACTTTTAAGATGTGTGGACTACAACTCCCAGAGTCCCCCAAGACAGCATTCTGGCAGTTGAAGTCCTCACATCTTAAAAGTTGCAAACTTCGGCAAACCCTGTATTGCAGTGACCAGATTCTTCAAATGAATCAGTTGAAACATGCAAAATTATTTCCATATTTTGGGTATGGTCACTCATTTCAGCTTCATCAGATAAAGCTGGGGAGATGCCACTCTGACGAACAGAGAGCCAGTCTGGTGCAACGAAGAAAGGCACCAGGCTAGTGATTTTTAGCTGGGTGCCTTTAGGGCAATCCTTGTCTCTGAGCCCTGGGGAGGGGGGGGGGGGAGAGAGACAGTGACAAACTACACCTGCAAATTTGCCAGTTTTCTTGGGACCTGTTCCTGTAGTCACCAGGAATCAATGTAACTGGAAGCAGCCAGGAGAAATGGTGGTTGTGGAGGACCGTTCAGATGTACAATCTGTGCTCAAATCTGTCCAATTTGCAGGTGTATGAACCAGATATTTCATAAAATATTTGAGGTAAATCGTTTGGTTTAACTTGCCTGTAGCAAGTTAACCCTCTAAGGAGAAATGACTGATGGTGTTTGCTGAAGTGATAAGATCTACATTCAATGGATTTGGAGAATTGAGATTTGGGGAAATTTGGCCTGTTCAGTAAATTTATTTGCTATTAAGTCCCTGCTTCCTTCATTTGATTCTTATTTCCACTGAAATATCCCAATCAGGTGACTGTCATGAATATTAAGACTACAATTTTCCTGTGGGTTTGGAAGCTACTAGTTAGGAGAAAGGGACCTACCTGTTTTTCGCTCCTTTTATATAATCCTCAGATTTGCAAAATCTTTACTGCATTGTTGAGATAGTCCAAGAAATACACAGGCCATTTTGTGTGTGGGGTTTTTTCCTAAGAAAGCTTCATCTGTTCAGCTTGGAATGGCTATGTTCTTTCAGTCTGAAGTCATAAAGGTGGCAGTGATGTCAGAAATGTCCTCTTCTTGGGTGAGGTCAGCAATGTTGTGCAAAAAGGACTAGGAATACAGAATTCAGATATGGAATTCACTCCATCAGGTGGTGGCAATGACCACTAAGATAGGTAAAAAAAAAACCTAGATGGGGTCATGGACTGAAATTTATCAACAGCTAATCTTGGTAGCAGTTCACTGCCGCTAAATAATTGTTATCATATATTAAATACCAGCTGCTGGAGAGCGATGGAAAGCATATTTCAACTAGCTATGATTGTAATTTTTCTAATGGCATCTAATATGCCCCTGTGTAAAACAAAGATGGGCTAAATAGGCACTTGAAATAATTCAGCAATGTTAATCTTGTGCTCAAAGTAATGCAAGTCCATTTTAAACATGTACATTTTCTATGGTGTTCAATAAATGATGCTAAGTAGAATTATCATTAATATTTAGTTTGGCATTTAAAAGACACTTGTAAACTTGAACTTATTACAAATTAATATTTCAATTTTGAGGCTGCCTAACTAAAACAACAATTAAGAAGAATAAGGAAGAACACATTAATAGAAATAATACAGCTGACAAGAAGACCAACCTCAAAATGTAAAAAAACCAATATCACAATCAGCAAAAATGGGGGGAGGCTTGAACACTATCCTAACCCAAGACTTGGGAGAACAGATAGGTTTTTAACCATTTGTGAAAAATCAGAAATGGGAGTAGTATGTATCTCTGGGTGGATATCATTCCAGGGGACAGGGACCATCACTGAGAAGGTATGCTTTTTAAGTACTGCAAAATTACATTTCTTAATTGACACACCTTGAGAATGCCCTCACCTCTCACTGAATGGATGGAAACCTACAAAATAGCCCCTCGAGTAGCCTGATGCTGTGCAAATTATTTTTTGTTTTTCTCTCTCAGGCATGGCCTCAGTGGTTTAAAGGAATCATTAGCATTCTAAAAAAATAACCTCTTCTCATATGAGCCATTTGTACAGCTGGAGGTTTTGTAGCTAATATGTTTGCTTCATTGTACCTCTTCCAAAGCCCAGACCATAGAAATGGAATTGGAGTTTTAGAATATGGTGTTTTAACAAATATATTTCACCAGGGGGCAATGTTGCATAGGATTCTTTGCATCATTTTCATTCATGGATCAGAAACATGATTTGCCTGTCTATATTATTTATTTTTAGATCATTTTGTGTATTTTGTCCATAGATACGGTAAGTTGGATTGACTGTTCTTCTAGACAGAGGCAGCTACATTTTGCCTCCTCTGTTCTGGCTTTGGTAGAACTGGGCGCTATAATAGTCATTTTACAGTATGCAAGCCACTCCTAATGGCATAATTTTGAAAATTGCTGTAGCATGTATGTTTTCCATTGCCATTTACTGGGTTTTTCCCTCCAGATGATGGCAGCCACAAAATTGAGAACTGGACTCCTTATCATGCATTGCCAACATTGCTGTTGTAGCACTAGTCAGGAAAAGAGCTTGTGTGGTGTTAGTTGTTTATACCTAGGCTTTAAAGGCCAATCGTGTTTTTTCAAAACATGAGCCAGGAGGGAAAGCAGCCCACTAAGTGCTATTTAGAAAACATGGGAAAGGGCTGAGGTGGTTTATAAGGTGCAAAAGAAATAGCAATTCAGTAACTGGAATATAGACATTTTCTACAGAATTGCAGAGGAAATACATTGCAAAGCTGCATTCTGTCGGTGGGAAAGAACCACTAGTTTGGCTCAAAAGAACAGCAAAAAAAAAACACCTTTCAGATAAGTAGTGTTTGATGAAGAAGGAAGATGTAATCAAAACATTTCAACAACTGTGATTCAAGAACAAATTCTATGTAGAAATAATGCTCAAACTCTTGTGTTTCATTTTTTCCTTTATTCCCTGGGTAATAAAGTATTAGACTTTTTCTTTTCAGCTGGCTGACTAGCTTCCATCCGGCCTTTGTTTCTGCAACTGTCAGATTAGTGAAAACTAACTCATACATGAGAGCACAGATATCCTTGTACAGCAATGAAATTCTGGACAAAAAATAACACAGTACCTGGAGTTTAAGTGTGTCATCCACAATTCAAATCCTGAAATGCTCTGGCAATGTTCCCTGCATGGATAGGCCTCAACCTATGACCACAGTTGAGCCCAAAATTTATGTTGCTAAGTGAAATTTGTTAAGTGAGTTTTTCCCCATTTTAGGACTTTTCTTGCCACATTTGTGAAGTGAATCCTTATAGTTGTTAAATTAGTAACACGGTTGTTAAGTGAATTTGACTTCCCCATTGACTTTGCTTGTCAAAAGGTTGTAAAAGTTGATCATATGACTCCAGGACACTGCAACAGTCATAAATGTGAGTCAGCTGTCAAGCATCCAAATGTAAATCACATGACCAAGGGGATGCTGCAATGGTCAGTGTGTGAAAAATGGTCGTAAGTTACTTTTTTCAGTGCTGCTGTAACTTTGAACAGCCACGAAGCGAACTGTTTTTAGTGGAGGACTACCTGTACTACTGCAATTGTGTATTGTACAGTATTCTCCCTGACCTATATTGTGTCATATATATGTATAAATATAAAGGTGACATCAGCAAGTATTGCGGGCCCAATTGGCAAAAGAACCATATTGGTTGGAAATATGCGGAAACGGCCTTCATCCTGCCATGGATAGACAATAGCTAAAATGAAGATGACGATTTATATTTTGCATATGTGTTAATACTTTTTCTTTATTATTTGTTTTTGTAGCCACCCAAAGTTACACTGTTTGAAAGGGACTTATTATGAATCTAAACAAAGTAAATCACAGTCGATCTTCATCTTACAACAGGATTTCTCAAACTGTGAGGTGTACTTGCCTTGGATCCTCCCTTTGTTACTTTGTTACAATAAATCCACCTTTGCCAAAGTTTCATTGATTTCATTGTTCATTTGTGTTCATTTTTCAGTTGGGACTTTTAGGAAATGTATATAAATTAAATTTACACTAAAAGGAGATGTGATGACAAGAAGTTTAGGAGCCTCTGACTTATATTGAAGTTGACTATAGTATAATTCATCCGGAAATATTTTTAATTGGGAAGCATTGCCATAAACCCAGCCAATGTGTGCCTGAATATCTTGTGAAGTACTGGGGAATCACCATCCCACATATTCTCAAGGCAGTGCACATTCTCTTGTTCGTGGACCAAAACAGGATACAGGTATTCCTCCAGTTATGACCACAGTTGGGACTGGAATGTCCATTGCTAGTCACTGTAATTATAAATAGAATTGGACCCAATATTATGAAAATTTTTACAGTAGTAGTTACCATTACGGTTGTACTTCCCCCAGCTTAGTGTTGTCTGCAAATTCTACCCTTTCATCTAAATCATATGTGAAGATGTTGAAGAGTACAGGGCCTAGTATAGAACCTTGTGGTACCCCACTTCCCTCCGTGACAGTGTAGTTCCATTGAGGATTACACATAAGAGTGCTGTTGGTCAGCCCGTTATGAATCCATCTGATCCACATTTTTGTAAGTAGTAGGACAAGAAATACATCAGAGTTCATTAGTTACTTCAAAAAGTTGTTTTAAATTTGGCCGGATTTCACTGTGTTTGTTGGTCTGAAAACTTGACTGGTGGTAAATCTGGATTTGATGCATGATTCTGAGAATCTAGATCCTTTAGGACCAAGGGAGTTGTAACTAGTGTAAAATGAATGAATGAAACAATGATGCAAACTAAATAATGAATTAACAAATTAATATGTGGAAGAGCATGAAACCAAATATGTGTAAGCCGGCAGTGGAGCACTCAAGAATTCCATGTAACGGCAGTTGCCTATTCTTGTAACAACAGACAAATAAACAATAATACTTCTAAAATCTGTATTACCATGCTGATTTTCTTTCAGCCATTTAAAAACCTGTGGATCTTATATTGCAAAAATGAACTGAGAACAGAAGGGACCTGTTTGGCTTCTGTCTCTGTTGTGTTTCTATGGCAATGCAGAGCCAGGAAACAAGATCTGTTGTTACTTTTTTTCTTTTTTGGTAAAAGCTATTTGTTTACTTTTGAATGAGATCCAGACTCACTCCAGCTGTTCATAAGCGATTACGATTTCTGTGAGGAAGAGAAATCGTTAGCCCATATTCCCATTCTGTGCAGAAACGGCAGGCTTATGTACCACGCTGTTCTGTGTTCAACTGTGTTTTCATTTTGATATAATACAGCTCTTGGCTGAGTGGAGCTGTCCAAGAGCACAGCAAAAAGCCCCAGCCAACTGGAGCGAATCTTTGGTGACAAACAATTTGTATTGAGCACATTGGGCAATTTGTTCTGAGCAGTGTGTGGTACAACTGTAGATCATCCAGCATCCTGCCTGGATCTCAGATAGTCAACTGGGCTTAGAATGTACCATTTCAGATCACAGGAGAGAATGCTTCTTCATGCTAAGAGGTAACTAAAACTCAGCACTCAGGCTCAAGAAGAGCTTTTCTGGATCAGGTTCATAGTCCATCCTGTCCAGCATTTTGTATCACACAGTGTCTTATTAAAGGCACTCTAGTAGCACAGACTCAACATGTGCAAACATGTTCTGACAGCTTTTTCTGCTGTGTCCCCATGAAGTTGTCATGTCATTTTTGGCTCATGAACAAGATGAGCTTCATTTAGCCTAATAGCACTAGAGATAGCACTTAGATTTATATATATATATATACATATATACATATATACATATATAAATTTATACATTTATACATTCATACATTTATACGTTTATACGTTTATACGTTTATACGTATATACATATATACATATACATACACATACATACATACATACATACATACATATATATATATATATATATGTTTTCTTAGGTTTTCGCGGGTACTTACATGTGTGCTGTTTAGCTTCCTTCGGGTATTATCCCACGTCATT
>BLBF01000042.1:6073320-6084150 GCA_015471245.1 Laticauda colubrina | reverse complement strand
ATAAAATAAAATAAAATAAAATAAAATAAAATAAAATAAAATAAAATGGGATGACCAGAAGTCTGAACAATGTGTATCTACCGGAAAAAAAAAGCAATTGCAAAAAAATGTTACCGAAGAAAGCAAGAAATAAGTAAGCTGTAAAAAGGGCAGATAAAATGCATAAAATTTTTGATTGATTAAAAAAAAAAAAGGTTTGGAAGTGAGTAAAGATGAAACAAGTACTGATAAAGAAGGGCTCATCACCAAAATAAATAGAATTAAAAATAGGGGCAGTTACATGAGTTGGATTGAAACTGGAATGAAAGTATGCTAGAACATAATTTTGAGATTTATATACAATTAATAATGATACATCAAAGACTAGAAATATGTCAAATGATGTATTTTTTTTAATGTCCAAGATGAAAATGATGAAAGGAAATCATAAATACTGTACTGCAAGAATGTTGCAAAATAATTGTTAAATAATTGTTTACAAAGGGGGTTGTGAAGTTGCTATCAGTGGAGAAATTGTATCTGTTTGCAAGTGGTTTGTTTATGGAGGTGACTTGCTTTGTGACGGGTTCAGTGTCTGCATGAAGAATGAATCAGAGCGTGATGATTGGAAGAATGCCATTTTGTTCCTATAGGCAAAGGGATGCACGCAAAACATACATGCAAAAATGAGAGGAGTATTAGTTTTTTAAGTGTGCCTTGGACATATGTCAGGATTCTGGCAGTTACCCCAATTAAATCATGAATCTTGAGCCAAACTTCCAAAACTTCAAAAGGATTTATTGGGAATTAACATGTCTGGCACTGCCTGGGTGTAACCGACTCTGAGACACATAATTCATTGTCACCTTTGACCCTGGTTTTCCCCCATCCCCTGGAAGTATAATAATTCATATTCTCCAATGAGACACATCCATAGACAATCGTGTTCTCCAATTAGATATTTGTGCAGCAACCTACTTACTATCAGTTACCTCGTTACTATCTTTGAAAAATTATTTATGGAATGCACTTTTGATTTCCAGACTGCCACACTGCTCTTTCAAACTCCTTTCCCCCTCCCTTCCTGTTGGCAACTAGTGTTATCATGAACCTTGAAGGCATAGTTCAGGAACCAAGGCCACAAAAGAAAAGGACCCAACTTCCCATTTCTGAAAACAAGGAAGAAGTAATACAGCACTTGAAGCCTTCAATAACCACACGGTTGTCTAGGTGTCATTTCAGTTGTTCATTTGGAACTGATTGCTGCAGATATATTCATGTGTGTGTGTGTGTGTGTGTGTATGTGTGTGTGTGTGTGTGTGTGCATAAGTTCATTGGAAAATACACTAAGAATTATATGATGACTCTGGATGCTCAAATATTAAATATGTAGGCTTGTGGGGGTCCCTTTATGCTATGACCAATTTATATTTTGAATAAGCAAGTCAGGTGAAAATATATCTGGGATTTTTTCTTTCTTTTTTATTTTAATGCTTTCATGAGGTTGAAGGAGTGCACATCACAAGGGCTAATTGTCAGAATCTTTAATTGTTCCCCTATGACCTCGGCTTCCCTTGTGTGATAGTGGCACACCATTGGGGCTAATGGAGAGAAAATTTGATTGTCACTCCGGCTAATGGAACACTTTCCTCCCATTTTCTCCTTAGGGTGGCTGTAGGAGTGCAACCTTATAATTGTCGCTCTTACGGTAATTCGAGGTAGTAGGAGTACAAGTAATTCCATTGTCTTTGCTGCAAGGGGGTAGGTTTATTTATGACCTATTAGATGATTCCTAGCCTACAGCAGAAATACACTGAATGTTGCATTAGCTTTGCTTTCTGGTTGAGTAAGGGCAACCCAAAAGCTATTATTAACTTTTCTGGTAGAGGGGAAAAACACTAGAAACATAAGTCTGGAGCAAATATTAAGGCTGCTAAGCCCAAGGAAGACAGTATTTAGAGTGCCTTGAGTGGGGGAAAAAATCACTATATCTTTGTTTTAAAGTCTGTATTATAATTAGTGCTTTTAGAGGGAAAGTTTGCTTTCTTAAAACAAACAGAAAAACTGAAATTGTGAATTTCTTTTTAAAAAAATCTTCTAATTTGCTACAATTATTTGATCTTAGTTCCATTTAACTTATATAATTTATGAACTTCTTTGTCAGAATAAGAAAAAAGCAAAGGAATTCCTGTGGATTTTATTCTTCTAGTCATAGCCAACTTTAGGGGGCAGTGGTCACCTCCATTTCTAGGCCATTGAGCTAGTACTGTCCAAAAGTATTTCCATGGTTATGCACATGGTGAAACATGGAGTGCTATTAACTTCCTACTGAAGTGGTACCTATCCAGTTTCATCCACATGCAGTGGTGGGATTCAAATAGTTTAACAACCAGTTCTCCACCCTAATGATTTCTTCCAGCAACCAATTCGTCAAACTGCTCAGAAAATTAACAACCGGTTCCCCCGAAGTGGTGCAAACTGGCTGAATCCCATCACTGTCCACATGCTTCCAAACTGCTATCCCAAATGTGCTTTTTGAAGAGCCAATTGGACTTTCTAGTTTTTCTTTGAAGACATTTCACTTCTCATCCAAGAAGCTTCTTCAGCTCTGAAGGATGTTTGTCCCAAAGTGTACTGCTATATGTCTTTGGAGCTTCTTAGTCATCCAGTCATGGTTGTCCCAAAGGTGCTTTTTCAAGAGGCAAGTGGACTTTCTTGGTTTTTCTTGAAGACATTTTGTTTCTCATCCAAGAAGCTTCTTCAGATGGTGGTGGAATGGAATCCAGTCAGAATGCCCCCCCCCCCCCCCAAGAACACATAGTAAAATATTTTGAATTCCACCACTGGCTTAACTCAACATCTAGCACCATACTTCATCCTGTAGGCAAAAATGAACATCTTAGGGAAGCTCACTGATATTCAGAAATAGTTCCAATCTGAAGAAAATATGACTAGGTCTGAACGTTACACTAAAGATAAGATAGAGCAGTTCAAAGAATAGCAGTGATAAAATTAGAGGGCAGAAAATTAAGTTTAGTGGAGTAAATGAACATAGAACAGGGGTATGGATGGAACTATAGCTCTTTTACAATCTGTGAACTTCATCTCCCAAAATTCCTGAGCAAGTTCACAGACTGTAAAAGGGCCATAGTTCCCCATCTCAGACCTAGAATAATAGGGTTGGAAGGAATCTTTGAGGCCTTCTAATCCAACCAACCTCCTATCTGTGGCAGGAGATCCTATACCTGTGATGGTGAACCTATGGCATGTATGCCACAGGTGACAAGCAGAGCCATTTGTGCTGGCACATGAGCTGCAGGCAAACTGTGAGGTACACTGGGCATGCGCACACCTCATAGCTGATTTTTGGCCTCCCAAAGGCTTGAGGAAGGCTTCTGCAGGCTTTGCAGGCTGAAAACTAGCCCCGTTTTGCCACTTCCTTTTTTCTGAAAATCCCAGAAGTGACAAAACGGGGCTAGTTTTTGGCTTGCAAAGCATGCAGAAGCCTTCCTCAAGCCTTTGGGAGGCCGAAAAAGGCCTCAAACTGGTTGAAAATCAGCTGTGAGGTCCAGTGCAGGTAAGGGGGTGGTGGGGTTGGGAGGGTTGGTGGGTGGGGATTACACGCACATACGTGGGAGGTGTGGGGGCACACATTGCCTTCTGGATGCTGGCACGTGAATGCAAGTGTGCAAGTGCACCCCCAATTTTTGACACAGGAGCCCAAAAAGATTAGCCACCACTGTCCTATACCATTCTGGATTTTACAGTATCCTTCCCTGCCCTGCCCACCAATCCATGCCCACAGAACCAGTAGTAAAAAAATTTGAATGCCATCACTGGTGGGATGGACACATCTGATCATAGAAAAAGTAACAGAACAGAATAATAGAGTTAAATGAAGTTAAATGGACAGACTGGAATAGTAGAATTGAATGAAAAAATTGAGTACAATATGTTTGGGTCTGAGAAAGTGTAATGTTTAGACCTTGTCATATTTTCTTAAGGTTGGGTCTAACCAGGGACACAAGGAACTGCTTGTGTGAATGTGTTTTTTTTTTTAATTTGAAATGACTTTATGGTTTTCTCTTCTCAAGTGGGAGAATTGTAGAATGCATCTACTAGTGTATTTTTATGAACTTCTGTCATGTTCTCTCTGTTGATTCCATCACAAATGTTTCTCTTAAGCATTCAGGAAGTGGTTATTGTAATTTACCATATAATTAAATGAATAGCATTGTTCTGATCAAACTTGTATTTCTAGCATTACTGGTAGTATTTCAGGATTTAAAAAGGATTATTGAAATTTTCAGCTTTGGACCCTGTAACTCTATTTCTTAGGTTTCCTTCTAAGTGCTGGGTAAAAGCAATGGATGTTCATAAGGGAAAAGGCATATGTAGGCAAGTCTGTTTTTGAAGCATCTTTCCTGTGTTTGGCTGAAATCTCCTATCCCCAAAAGAACTAATAGATTCTGCATGTTTGAAGCAGAAAATGTTACTAGGTGCTGATTAGTTGGTGACTATGTCAGGAAATATCCTAATTGCTGGAGCATTATTTTTAAAAAAAAATATGAAAGAGATGAATAACAACAATTTAAAAAAATTGTAATGCCATATATTAGAATATTATACAGAATTCTTGCTTTATTAGGTACTTTCTTTGTATTTGGGTTTAGGGGTGTACTAAATTTAATTTGATTTGATCATTGATTAGACATATAGAACATATGAATCCTTATTCAGTGCAGGAATTCACTAAGTCATCTGCAAAAGGATGGGTACCTTAGTCCTATGAGATTGAATAATTTTTACCTCTTCAACCAAGTATACCAATGAAAGAACAGCATAATAATTATTCCTGATATACTGGATTTCTTTTGGCAAAGATTTAAAAATGAGATGGATGATCTGTCTTGGAAACTGTAGAGACCCAATTACAGATTGGACAATTCAAAGCCTTAATTTATTGAATTAATCAAACTTTCTGGCTCAGGCATGTGATCTGTCCTAGAGAATGGCTCTTAGCACCCTATGCACACATTTTAACCTGACATTTTATTTATTTATTTTATCATGCCTTTATTATTTTTATAAACAGCCCAAGGTGACAAATATACTTAATATTTACTTTTCTGCCGAGTTACAAGGTCCCTTCCAACTCTGATTATTTGTATCTGTACCTGCCTCCATGTCCAATGTGGGACTAGAATTCACAGTCTCCTGGTTTCTAATCCGATGCCTTAACTACTAGAGCAAAGTGGCTCTCCTAAAGCCTTTGAGTCATTGTTGACTCCTGGCAACTCTTTGGACAAATCAACTGTTTTTCATAAAACAGTTGCAAGAGTTGAGGGTTGAGATGGGGTGAAGGAGCAAGGGCAGCTAAATCATCTTTGGGCTCCTGTCTTGCTCTTTTTTCAAATTAGCAAGCCACAGCAACAATTGATGGAGCTAGTTTCTTCTGGTGACTCTTGGAATAATTTCTGAGCTGGTGAGCACTACAGGGTAAATCTGCCTTCTACTTTTAACCTTGTTAAGAGATAAGAAATGATTATTCTCCTAATTGCTATACCGTTACTTTATTGGTTAAATTAACATTCAATTGCAGGGGGTTTACTGTGCAATATACAATATTATTTTGCCTACTGTGCACTCAACGTTGCCTTGTCACAGCAACAGCATGCCAGCAGGAGAAATCCTTTTAACAAATAGGTAAATATAAGCCTTGATGGGAAAAATAAGGGGAAAAGAAGGGTAATTATTTCAGCTATGTTAGTGGGTGAAGGGAGAAAAGGGGGCTAAAAATAAATCCAAAATGCTGAAAATGATTAATCGGTTTGCAGAGGCTGTTAATTCAAGCAATGTCACAGATATTAGTGCAGCCTTTCCCAGCCAGGTTCTGAATGCAGAGGTCCTATTTAGCCTTTTCTGGAAAGGAGAGCAGGTGAAAGATTCTTCCTCACCCACAGCTGGCCTTTCCAGATGCGTTGGACTGCAACTCTTAGAGTTTCAATCTAGGAATAATAGTATCACAGAACAGAGCCATACCTTTTAATTCTAATTTAGAATATCCTAATTATAGATTTATTTATTTGATTCATTTACTCTACCTTTCCACTCAGTTGAATACTTGAGGGTACTAACAATAATTAAAATGGAGAATGCAAATCAGATTTTTAAAAAAGAATGAAAAAAATGATCATTTAGATTATTCTATTTTCTATTTTGAAATAGACTTATAGAAATGGCAAATCTGTGCAAGGAGTATATCAGTTTAGGTTGCAGAGGGAATCAAATGCTGCTATATGCAAGTAATTTCTCCACACATAATTAGCACATGGAGAAATAGGATTCTAATTGTTATCCTATTTTTTTCCTTTTGGGAAAGCCAATATGCTGTAATGGTTAAGATGCTGCAGTTGGGGCATGGACACCCAGTTTGTGGTTCTCCCTTAGGAAAGGAAGATGTTAGCGTTCCAGGTAATGCACCCATAGAAAGCAGAACTCTTAAGTCAGGCAAATTCCTCAAAGAATAATTTATTGGATATTTCATATTGGCACAACTGGTAAAACCTAACTCTGAAGGTTCCCGTGGCTTTCACCTAATTAAAAAGTAAATGTTTCCCCTTTCCCCCAAGTCACTGGTCACACTGTCCAATCAAGGTGCTGGCCGGTTGCTTGGTTACTTCACTCCTCCCCTGACCAGCTACTTGTTGGAATGTCCTTGGTTCCCATAGGAATTGCTACAAAACCCCATCTAGCTATTTCCTCTCTCCCTGCACCTTCTTCTGCTTTGTGGCAACCCTGAAGCCTCCAAGATGGCCTCAACCAGGTTGACCTCAGGGTTGATAGAAGCCACTTGTGTGACAGTGGTCAAATCACTCTATCTCTGCAACACAAATATGAACAGGACAAATGAAATGAACAGGACAAATATTAAAATATATACATTATTTTCTGTGTGCAAGAACCTTTGTTTTATTTTGTAGGGTGAAGAATAGAATCACATACCTCTCTGTCTCCTATTTAAAGTCCTGTAATCCACACTCAGATTTTGGAAAAAAATCAGGATGTATGGGTTTTTTTCCTCAGTTGAGAAACAAAATTAGTGCTAGGATTCACAATCCAAAGACTGTTAGGATCAGCATAAAAAGTGGGCAAGATTAAGATGGAATGTTAATTCAATCACATTTAAATGTAGTTAAATTTACATTAGATAGACAATTTGATTTAGTGGTTAATGACTTTAGGCTAGAAACTGGGAGATTCCAAGTTCTAGTTCCATCTTAGGTAAGAATCTGGGTGATTGTGGGCCAGTCACACCCTTCAGTCTTAGGAAAGAGGAAGCAATGGAAAACTACTTCCAAAAGTATTGCCAGGAAAACAGAATGAGGCAGGAGTCAAAACTGACTTGAAGTCCCACACATGTACAGACACATAAACCTGTATTAAGTTAAACACAATAAATATGAATGTGTTCTTATGTGCATGCACATACCCTGTGTGTATTTAATGGTTTGTCTGTGGCTCAGAGTGTGATTGGGAACTATGTCCCGAGATCCAATCTAACAATATATTGAGCAGAGAATGCTCATTCAATTCTTACTATTTCATTTGGTCATATTTTTTGAGAAGCTTGTCTATTTTCCATTATCAATATCAAAATGTGTTTTATAAACCTGAGTAAAGACTGAATTATTGGCATCAGCTTTGTTACTCTTAGCCTGAGAACATAAGGATGCATTTCATGGTGGTTTGATCAGAATAGATGGCTTTTCCCCCCCTCCAAGAATGCTGTCTTTGTTAAGGCTAAACTTGAGTTTTTGTCCCCTTCCAACCTCTAACTCCCAGCAATGAGTAACTTCAAACTAGTGGTGAAAGGATTTTTCAACAGTGTATTACTTGTTCCAATTTGCTTTTTAGGACCGGTGATCAGGACCGTGAAAGGAGCCTGTAAAAGGATCTAGTTCTATTAATTTGACTTGGTCATTCCTCTTGTTTAAGTCCTATTTAGTTTCCCTCATAGTCCCAGTGGATGAGTTAATTGAACCCAGAATGCCACGTGCAGGTCTAGTGTTTCATGTCTACTTTGAGCTGTGCTTTGCTACAGCACCTGTGGAAGAGGTGAGGAACTGTGGCAAGGGGGGATTTTCCCATTCTGGTTCATAATGGCAGTCTCGACGTTCTTCTTGAGATGAAACAGATGGTCCTTTTTCTACAACATGCACACAACTGAAATTCTTTTCAAACATACTTTGGAATGTGGGGTATTCCACATTGATTTTTTTTTTTTATAAGAGACCATAATTTTAAGAAGAGTAAATGGATTTTTATCTGGAAAGATGGTGCCCACTTCTCCCCTCACTTTTGTCTCCAACATAGTTCCATGCAGTGGTGGAATTCAAATTTTTTTATTACTGGTTCTGTGGATGTGGCTTGGTGGACATGGCAGGGAAAGGATAGTGTAAAATCTCCAGTCAGAGGTGATATTTGCCGGTTCTCCGAACTACTCAAAATTTCCGCTACCAGTTCTCCAGAACTGGTCGGAACCTGCTGAATACCACCTCTGGTTCCATGGCAATCAATATCTTCTCTGATCCCAGACAGAGCAAACCCAATCATGATATTATAATGTAGGGATCAAGATGTTTTCTGACTTTCTGATGTTTGAATGTAGAGAAGACTTCAGAACAAGGGTAAGCACCCCAATGGTAGTCATTTATGAGAGTGGCCAAAAGATAATTTCAGAATGTATGTCCCTCATTACCCCCAAACCCAGTTTGTTAACCAAGACAACCATTTATGTTTGCCTGTAGTCACAACTCTGTTCTGTTTCTGTTTCAAACAATATTTTTCCTACAAAGTCTGTACTACTTGTTTATATTTTAATATAAATACACAGTTTGTTTATTAAATCTATTTTCCTTATTTTTATTTGGAATTGTATTTCAACATTTGGAGATATGTGAAAAGAGAAGCGTAATTCATTTTTGGAATAAAACTGGAGATAAGACCAGTTTGTTAAAAAGATGGGAGACAATGAAGCCCTTAAAAGTCTAGAAGATTTTATATGGTGATGATTTATATGGTGATGGTTGGAAATGTTGAAAAATTATGCTGGGCAATTTCCATTTCATTTTGTTTGCCCCAGCATATTCTAAGTCAATACCTGTACATCCACACCGACACCCACTCACACACCAACAAACACAGCATACAACTAGCAAAATACACAGTTAAACCTCAAAAAGAGTAAACTGATAAAATGGAACAAAAAGAGACAGGTACAGAGACATGTTAAAGTAAGTTCCATTCTATTTCTTCCTTTCTGATCAGTAGAGAGAAAGCTAAGTCTTCATATAACGTGGATCCAGAATAGGGTAATTTGACCCTTAATCATTTGCACCTCAGAGGAGAATTTGTTCATCGTACCACTTTTCACTGTGTTCTTTGACTTCCATTACTGAACCTTGCAGTTCATTTGCATTTGCAGCTTTTAGAGTAATATCATCAGTTTAACATAGGATATTGGCATTTCTTCTTCCAATTATAAAACTATCCTCATTTTATTCCAACTCACTTTCCTTGAATATCAGCATATTGATATGAGTGATATGATTTAATGAGTGAGGCATTGTATAGCCTAGTCTCGCTCCTTGCTGATTTGGGTTTATTTTGACATATTTGTTCTGGACTGAGGGTTCCTTTCACACGGGGACAAGAGATGTTCTGGAATTCCCAATTTCTTAAGGATATTGCATGGATTGTCATCATCAATACAATCAAAGGACTTTCTATAAATGCAATACACATTGGCTTCTTTTCAGTATTTCTTGGCATTAGCTGGTGTATCTGCAACAATATATCTTGTCTTTGCCTTTAAAAAAAATCAGCTGAATATCTGGCACATCTTTTTTCATATAGGCTTCAACTCAGTGGTGGGATTCAAAAATTTTTACTATCGGTTCTGTGGACATGGCATGGTGTGGCTTGGTGGGCGTGACAGGAGAAGGATACTGTAAAATCCCCATTCCCTCCCCACCCCACTAACCTGGTTTCCAGCTCCGTTCTCCTATGCAGGCAACAAAAGAAGACCCAGCCAATCAGCTGGGACTCAGGAGGCAGAGAATAGATGGGGGTGGGGCCAGTCAGAGGTGGTATTTGCCGGTTCTCCGAACTACTCAAAATTTCCACTACCGGCTTTCCAGAACCTGTCACAACCTGCTGAATACCACCTCTGCTTCAACTCTATATTGAATGAGAGCCCCAAGTTCCCCATTTGTTGTCATGGCTTGGGGGTGAATATGGACCTGGCTCAAATTTCTCCAATCCTAATGTAACATTTTCTGGACATTCTGCTGATCTTAGGACTTTTTCTTTCTGATGGGTTGTGGGGAAGCTGAGAAGTGAATACCAGCAAAGGTCTAATTGTTCTATAGCCTCCTGGAGTCACTTGTTGAGATGAGCAACCATAGAAACCAAATAAATAAATAGGAAAGTTGGAGATAGCTTTCCACTGTCAATTAAGTCAGGGATTTTTAAAAAAAATTACATGAAGGACTGTCACTTCCCTCCTTTGTTACTCTGCTTGAATTTTGTTAAATAAGGACACAAAAGATGTTCTAGCAATGGAGCTTCAGCAACGGAGCATCCACAACTTTGGGAGGCAAGCCTTTGCTTAATAGGCAGTGGTACTTACCTCAGTTTTTTAGCCAAGGGAGCCAGCATGATCTGAAGATTCTTCTGGGGTCATATGGCCAGCATGACTATCTAGTTATATATATCCCTATCCCTATCCCAAACCCTATCCATCCATCCATCCATCCATCCATCCATCCATCCATCCATCCATCCATC
>BLBF01000042.1:6051627-6063675 GCA_015471245.1 Laticauda colubrina | reverse complement strand
TATATATATATATATATATATATATATATACATATTTGTTTTTTTTAAGTTTTCGCGGGTACTTACATGAATGCAGTTCAGCTTCCTTCGGGTATTATCCCACGTCATTGTAGTTATGCTTTTAAAGTTGAAGCAACGTTTTGGCAGAATCTCATTTGCCATCATCAGGGTTCTGTACTGAGTTTGTATGTGGGTCAGGCTATCACAGCCGTTAGTTTTAAATTTGAGGCTAGCCTGCTGTTTTCCCAGGATGTTTTTTTCTACATCCTGATTGGTTGGGAGTCTTGGTCTGTGTTTATTGGTCTTGGAGTTTGTGTGATTGGTGTTTCTGGTTTCTTCTGTCTGTTTTGTGGCTTTGATTGACTGGCAACACTGTGTTCCTGTGTTGGAGGCTTTCAGTGCAGCTTGGCTTCACGTAAAAGGATGGCTGTTATCTATTAGGAAGCTAGTTTCATCTGGGTGCCTGGTTGCGGTGTGTTTGAGCTGGAGGTATCAGAGGGAGTCTGTTTGTGCCCAGGTGTTTGCCTGGCTTGTGGTGTGGAGATCTTTCTATTTGAGAGTGCAGGTTTCCAAATGATTGACAGTCTGGTGGAATAATCTCTTCTGTTCATGCTTTCAGGTCTTTTTTCAATCTCTATGGCTTCTCTGATGATTCTGTGGCTGGGGTTTTCTATAGTGGCTAGAGTTTTAGTGCCATTGAAGTTGATGTTGTGACCTGTGGTTTTGATGTGTTGGACTAGTGAGGAGGTGTGTTCCAGTTTTTTTACTGCATTTTTGTGTTCATCACAAAAGAAACCAGAAACACCAATCAAAAAAACTCCAAAAACAATAAACACAGACCAAGACTCCCAACCAATCAGGATGTAAAAAAAACCATCCTGGGGACAACAGTAGGCTAGCTTCAAATTTAAAACTAATGGCTGTGATAGCCTGACCCACATATGAACTCAATACAGAAGCCTGATGATGGCAGCTGAGATTCTGCTGAAATGTTGCTACAACTTTAAAAGCACTACAATGACGTGGGATTATACCCAAAGGAAGCTGAACAGCACACATATATGTGTGTATGTATGTATGTATGTATGTATGTATGTATGTATATGTATATATATTATGCCAAATGCTGAGATTTCCCAAATACTTTGATACATCTTATTATGTACTCTCTATGTTGCCTGTTCTATTTTAACTATGGAGGAATCTGTACAGTACTCTGAACTTCAAAATAGAAGAAACCTTTTGGCTTTGGCTAGCCTTGGACCACTAGAGGGCAGCCATGGTCTTTGAACAATATTCGCCTTCATTCTAAAAGGGTATTTTCCACTTTTCCTAACTGCTGTTTTCCAGATCATTAAATTTACCTGTTATGGTCTATAAAGCACACTATGCAAAAAGGATAAGATGTGTTGAGTATTTAGAGCAGTGCAGCTCAGATCATGTTTGCTGCACTGCAAAAAACACTTCATGATCGGATAACTAGGCCCTGGCACCTTCTGCGGGGTGTTTGGTGGATGGAGGTCCCTAGAAATTGTGAGAAGGCGATCCAAGCAAGTGCCTTTGCTGCAACTGGCACAGTGTGTCTCAAATTATACAGCATATGTTGGCACACTACATTATCTGAAATGGTATATTTCTTTGTGTTCAAAGTGCTTTATGTAAGAAAACACTTGAGTGATTTTTTTTTAAAAAAGGCAGATGGTATGTTCACAGTACCATTGTTTCTACCCCTTAATTCTTCGCAGCAGTTTGAAAGCAAGAATCCCTGTTGTCTTTTCCATGATTGATTTGACAGTGCTGAGGGTATATTTTCTGCAGGTTCGAGAGAAATACACACCCCTCAAGTCCACTCCATGCAAAAGAGGAATGAAATTGGTAAATATATGTATCCCAGCATAATGTTGAAATCTGGCTCGGTCACTGGGACTAGAGTTTTAGTCTTCCCAACTTTCAGGACCAGCAGGTTCTGACCAGTTCTGGAGAACCGGTAGCAGAAATTTTGAGTAGTTCAGAGAACCGGCAAATATCACCTCTGACTGGCCCCGTCCACATCTATTTTCTGCCTCCCAAGTCTCAGCTGATTGGCTGGGTCTTCTTTGGTTGCCTGCACAGGAGAATGGAGCTGGAAAGCAGGTTAGTGGGGTGGGGAGGGAATGGGATTTTGTAGTAAACTTCTCCTGCCATGCCCACCAAGCCCCACCCACAGAACCAGTAGTAAAAAATGTTGAATCCTACCACTGTTTCAGACTCATGCTGGAGCTCATCCTCGTGGAACTTTTTTCTGGCACAATGGTGCTAAAGAGAAACTGACCGAGGATGGGCTCCAGCAGAGGGTCGAAAGCTCAGAAGACAAACCCTCTGGTTCTGGTGACTTCCCCAGATTGGACCCTGCAGAAATGAAATTGATTGTTTGAGCCCATTCTCCTAAAATCGTTACATCGCATTGTCTTTATTTCATTGTTTGCAAAAAAATCAACAAAACAAAACGAACTCTGAGCAGGTCCAGTGAAGAAAAGTTGCAAAGCCATCAAGCCACTATTCTCCTTGGAAGACCTGCTGAACACTGATGCTGAGGAGATGAGGAGAAGGGGGAGACAAGTGTCCCTGAAAAGAAGGTGGGTGGGGGCTTCTAAAGTCACAGAGATGTGACATTTCAAATATCTGTTTTATTTTGGTTCCAAAGGTACTGCAAGTAAGCCAGAATAATTTGGCTCAGCTCTAGTAAACCACTGCTGAGTGATCATAGACATCTGAAGCTGGTTTTGAAGTGGCCCAGAATCCTCATGTGGAAGTGTTCTCATTCGGTTTTCTTGGAATCGGGGAGAAGACAAGTTTTAGAGTCTTATTTTGCAACATAAGGCAGCAGAGCACATATATTCAGCAAATACCCCTTTAAGCCATTAGGAGGAATGGCTATTAACAAGACATTAGTGTTATATATGACACACAAAAGTGGGCAAGTGCATGTTAAAACTCACAGAGTTAGTATTAATCTGGAGGAAACAAAAGCACTACAATGATTTGTTCCTGAACAGATGATTAAATGTGTTTCACATTTCATTTTGATATGAAATACATAATTTATTGGGTAACTGTTCTGCATATGCTAAGGAATTGGTTGTACTTGATTATGTCTCCCAGTGTAACTTTTTTTTTTTTTACCTCCAGCAACCATTTCTATAACAATACCTTTGTCAAAAATCCAAGTGAATCCATCCATCAAAAAAGAGTGCTGACTTCTAGGGTGGAGTTAAGAATCATGGACAACCATTCTGCTAAGGAAAGACAGGGTTTGTTTTTAAATTTTCATGATTGAAACAATGACAATACTACGTTTGATAATACTGCTCATAAGCTCCCCTACAAAGAATTAAAATAGCCTATATTCTTAAAATGGCAGTTGTATGCGTGCAACTTCCGGCTGGCTGGTGAAGTAGTTTCTTCATTTGTGAGTCCCCTGTTTCCCCTTTTTGCCAAGGCACAGTCGAGCTTTCACCATGGGGTAGGAGGCAAGCCAGAGGAGCCATGGTGGCACAGTGGCTAGAAAGCAGTATTGCAGGCTAACTCTGTTGACTCTGACTTCTGTCCTTCTGAGGTTGGTAAAATGAGGACCCAGATTGTTAGGGGCAATATTTTCAAAGTGCTCAGAGAGTGCTGTAAAGCACCATATAGAGTATATATAGAGCAGTGTATAAATCTATTGCTAGTGCTAGATTCTCTGTCTGAATAATGGAGAAACTAACCTGGCCCCATCCATTAGCAACTGTAGAGCTTTTGTCTGTCATCCCAGCCAAGCAGGTCATGTACAAACATTTTGCAACTAAAAATGGACCCATACTTTTTGCATTTCTCCCCAGTCTTTCTTAAGCTCTTTTCTAACTTCATTTAATCTTCAAGGCAGGGACTATTTTTGAATTTTGCAAGCTGGTCTGGAATGTTTTTTTAACCAGTGGGATGACCATGTGATAACCACATCATGAAGTGATGACTGTGTAGTAATATTAACAATCATCAACATCATCATCAAAGATTGGGTACTGATGAAAAGGTAATTAAAAAACTTTATGGACATCTATTAGAATTTAAATTGGAGAAAGAGCAAGTTAAATAAATGACTGCTTGGGGGAAAAATTTTGGATATGGGATTGATTTGGAAAAATGGCAAAAATTGTGGTCTCAAAATTATAAAATGACAATGTCAACTGCATATAAAGAAAATTTGTATAAGATGTTTTACAGGTGGCACTTACCCTCAACAAGACTTGAGAGAATATTTAAGAATAAATCAGATAAATGCTGGAAATGTCATCAGTTACCTGGTTCATATTACCATACGTGATGGACATGGTCAGATGCAAAGAAATATTGGACTAAAATCCACACATGGTTGGAAAAAATGATAAAACAACATATAGACTTTAAACCAGAGATCTTTTTATTGGGAGTCATATCGGACATATAGAACAGCAATAAAGAACAGAAACATTTGATTGTAAATGTTTTAACAGCGGCTAGAATTGTATTTGCGAAGAACTGGAAAAATAACAAAATACCTATGCAGGAAGAAGTTATCAAAAAAATTATGGACTATGCTGAAATGAATAAACTGACATTTGAAATTAGAGAACAAGAAGATAAGCAATTTTATATGATATGGGATTTGTTTTATCAATAGTTGGATAAAAAAGCATGGTAATATAATAGACAAGATAATTTGTGATAGAAATCTAATCGATTGATATAAAACATAATATAGATATATATAACCACTGGTTGAAAATATAACGTAAATTTTAAGATAAAACTTGGAACATCTCGTATGAAATGAGGGAATAAATAGTTTAGCCATGGATGATTAATAACTGATAAATATATAAACATATGTTAATTTGACAGTGTGAAGACTGATATAAATTGTGAGTAAATGACTACAAAAGTATAGCACAAAAGATATGTAACCAACTGACATACTGTACGTATATACAATGGAAGAGGATTTTATGTTTTTATGTTTTTGTATGTGTATGTTTGTGCTTAAAAATAAAAAAACTTTATTTAAAAAAACATCATCATCAAAGATCAGTAATGACTGCTGCTCTTTGTTGAAAAATAGATCTCTTTATTTTAACTATTACTGCATAGTAGAGTTCCTCCTGTGTGATGAAATCTTACTGTGATACAAGACTACAGTACATCTTTTTTTCTTGCCTTGGTATTCCATACCTTGCTCACATTTTCTCTGTGGATGGATATGGTAGTGTTACATTTCCTCTGTTGGTGCCCAATCTATAAGCTTCTGCAGACCCCAGTGTGGATATTGGCCGATCTTTAAAAAGAAGAGGAGGAGGAGAAGGAGAAGGAGGAAGAGAGAGGAAGAATGAGAAAGAGAGAGGGAGGGGGAGGGAGAGAGAGGGAGAGAGAAAGAGAAAAAGAGAGAAAGAGATCCGAGGAATAGACATTGTTAGCACTTGAATGTTGACCTCTAGGAATCTCAAGACTGTAGGAAATAGCAAACATTACTAGGAAAAAGTAGTGGAAAATCATTTTGTTTTGTATCCAGGAAAACAACATAAATGAATTTAGGAAGTTCTGAGTTCAGTTTAAGTTGGTTTTACTTTTGTGTTCATTCAAGCTTTTGCTTTCTTTCTACCAGCTGCTTTCTTCCAGGGATTGCTGATCTTATGATTTCTTCTTTATGTGTTGTTATTTGACCTTCATTGTATTTATTGTAATTACTGCAAAACAATTTAGTATGCTTAGTGCTACTGAAGCACAGGTAATAAAATAAAAAAAGTGCTTAGTGCTATTAAAGTACAGGTAATAAAAAGAAGCAGTATTACAGGTGAGAGTTTTCCAACTTCATCAAATGACCATTGGGAATAGAATGAAGAAAAACTTCAAATATGTCCTTAAGGGTCTCTGCTGCAAATTACAGCAGACCCAGAAGTCCTCATCCAAGAAATGGATGCCTGAGCTTTCAGCAAGGAAATTGGTATACCGTTTTAGTACCAGAATCCTCTGCTTCCTTTAATGCTAACCACTGTAATTCAGCATCTACTAAAAAGTTCTTCATCCAGAGATAAAGTTTTTCAGGGGCTAATGCAGGAAACATTCATCTAAGCAGCCAATTATGCTTCTATTTGATGGCAGGAAAGTAGCAGCCTAAATGGTGGATGAGTTGATGATGGGATCGCTTAGTCTTCTACCAGGGACTGTCTCTCTATGAACTGTCACATAACTCTGGATTTGGCCATTTCTTAAAGGGAGATTTGTTTGTAAAACCCACTACACTGTAATAAGTATTAAGCTGTTTCTGTCTCGGCTTTAAATCCTTCTTAGTTTATGTATTATTGACCCAATAGACAGCAACAGGCCCTGTGAATGTTTTCTCACCTGGCGTGTCAATCCAGATCTCATCTAGCAGCTAGAGAGACTGAAATCTGCTTAGGTTTCAGATTCAACATGAAATGACAGGCAGTGGGGAAGGAACCACATGAAATTGTGGTCAGTTAATCAAAACAAGGCTTATCATGTCATTGGAACTAAAATGCCTTGGTAAGTAACTTTGAGCAGGTGCAGAGGTGTTCCAACTCACCTCCTGCAAGCCTGCACTTTCCTGGTCACTTCAGCAGCTGCTGCAAAGCAGCTGTGCTTCAAGAGCAAAGGATAAAGGTGAATATGGGAGCCCAGGTGGGCGGGTGGGCCCAACAGCAGAGAGTTGGAGAGAACTGGTTTGGTCTCCGCTGCTCATTGCTGCTACCAGCTCATCAGAACTGGGCTGAATCGGTAGAATGCCACCACTGGTTGCCACGACATAAAAAAGATGTTGAGATTCCAGAAAGAGGGCAGAGAAGAGCAAGAAAGATGATTGGGAGGATAAAATGTGAAGAAGAGTTGCAGGAATTGGGTATTTTATTGATTGATTGATTGATTGATTGATTTTTGTCAATTGCTTACAAGATAATAGATATAAGTAAAAACATAGTAATGAATACATGGATACATCCAAGAAAAATAAAAAAAAATAAAAGAAACAATAGGACAGGAATGGTAGGCACATTGGTGCGCTTATGCATGCCCCTACAGACCTCTGAGGAAAGGGGTGATGTCAACAGTAGACAGTCTAAGTTTAAAGTTTTTGGGGTTTGGGGAAGAAACCAGGTAGAGCATTCCAAACATTGACCACTCTGTTGCTGAAGTCGTATTTCCTGCAATCAAGTTTGGTGCGATTAACGAGTTTGTATCTATTATTTGCTCTTGTGTTGTTATGGTTGAAGCTGAAATATTCATTGACAGATAGAACATTGCAGTAGATAATGTTAGATCGAACAGGAGGCGGCATAGTTCTAGATTGTCTAGGTCTAAAATTTCAAGTCTGGTGGCATAAGGTATTCTGATACAAGTAGAGGAGTGGTGAACTCTTCCCGTGAAATATTTCTGAATTAGAATTAGAATTAGAAGAACTTTATTGTCATTGTACAATAATGACATTGTACAAGTACAACAAAACTGTGGATGTACCCCAGCAACTGTTCTCAATACAATAAAACCAAAGCACTTAAAAATGAAGATAAGAAAGATAGAGTACCCACGTCTCCATTTGCAATTTTAGAGTACAATTTCTACGAACATACACAAAATATACATCCATGAATCTGAAGTGTTGTTCATTGACAGGAAGGATATTGCAATGTATGATTTTATATCCGAAACTTAGATTGGACTGAAGGCGGTGTAGTTTAGGTTTTCTAGGTCTAGAATTTTGAGTCTGGTGGCATAATTCTGCAATGAGTAGAGGAGTGGAGAACTCTTCTTGTGAAATATTTCTGGACTTTCTCAACTGGGTTAATATCAGATATGTAATGTGGGTTCCAGACTGATGAGCTGTATTCGAGTATTGGTCTAGCAAATGTTTTGTATGCTCTAATTATTAGTGTAATATTACCAGAGAAAAAACTACATAAGATTAGGTTAACAACTCTTAATGCCTTTTTGGCTATGTAGTTACAGTGGGCTCTAGCACTTAGGTCATTTGAGATGAGTACTCCAAGATCCTTGACAGAGTTTGAATCATCAACAAGGTCTTGACTATTCAGCCTGTATTTTATTTTCTGATTTTTTTTTTCCAATATGTAGGACAGAGCATTTATTTGTTGAGATTTGAAGTTGCCATTTGCTTGACCATTATGATACATGGTCGAGGTCTTTTTGAAGGGTAGCAGTATTGTCTGTGGTGTTGAATAGCTTTACATCATCAGCGAAGAGAACGAAGTTGCTCTTGATATGATCATAGAGGTCATTTATGTAGAGTATGAAGAAAGTTGGTCCTAGAACACTGCCTTGGGGGACACCACTATTGACAGGTACAGGATTTGGTAGGACGCTCCCAATTTTGACCATTTGTTGTCTGTTTGACAGGACAGCTTCTATCCAGTTATGCAGGTGTCCAGAGATGCCGAAAGATTTTAGTTTTAGGAGTAGTTTGTCGTGTACCACTGAATCAAAGGCTTTACAGAAGTCTATGTAGATTGCGTCTATTGCTTTGCACTGATCGAGTTGTGTAGTCCATATGTTTTTGCAGTGTAAGAGTTGCAGATTACATGATAGTTTTTTTCCTGAAACCAAATTGTTTATTAGAGAGTAGGTTGTTTGTTTCTAAGTGGAGGATGATGGATTGGTTAATAATTAATTCTATGACTTTACAGGTGACCCAGCATAAAGAGATTGGTCTGTAATTTTCAACTAGGCTGGGGTCTCCCTTTTTGAAGGTGGGGATGACCGTCTAGTCTAGTGAAAAGAAGGATTGGGGCAACATGATAGCAGAGTTCCAATATCTCAGGGGTTGCCACAAAGAAGAAGGTGGGTCAACCTATTCTCCAAAGCACTGAAGGCAGAACAAGAAGCAATGGATGGAAACTGATCAAGGAGAGAAGCAACCTAGAACAAAGATTTCCTGAGAGTTAGAACAATTAATCACTGGAACTCCAGAACTTGTGAGTGCTCCAACACTGGAGGTTTTAAGAAGAAATTGGATGACCATTTGTCTGAAATGGCATTGAGTTCCTGCCTGAGTAGGCAGTTGGACTAGAAGACCTTCAAGCTCCCTTCTCTGTTATTCTGCTAAAAGAACCACCATCCTGGATCTGCAGAACCTGCAGCTGGAAGCCAAAGCTTCCCTGCATTACAAATTCTACTTGCCAGTTCCCCCTCCTCAAAGAGCTGCATATTGCCCTGTGGTTAGCCAAAACTTTCATCAGAAAGAACTGGAAAAGTATGTGCCTACTTATTGAAAGGCCTTCTGATTAAGTTTAGTTCAGTCATCAGAACTGGCTGGCAACCCCTTCTATGTGTGTGTGTGGGGGGGGCAACACAGTCCTCCAGAACAGTGGTCACCAACCAGTGGGCCAGGGACCACTGGTAGTCCATGAAAAAATTTTGGTGATCTGCAGAGAAATGTCACTCCCAAAGCACCCCCCCAAAAGCAGTTAATCCAGGCTGCATGAGGCTGCGCCGGCCACATGGCCCATGGGAACACAAGGCTAGTGTCCCTTGCATTGTGAACAACATAAGGTAGTGAGGAGAGGGGGAAAAGGGTGGAGAGGGGGAACTTGCCCCAAGCACCTGGCCTGGTCATCAGGTGCTTCTTTCCGCTTCTTTCTTCTTCTGCTTTTGGCTGTACATAAGGAAAGCAGCAAAAGTCTTTCTTTCTCTTCCCCAAACTGCCAGAAATGAGTCTTGGGGACCCTGCAAGGCATCTTGCTCCAAAAGGCTGCTCTGGTACGACAAGTGTCACAAAGACTCATTTCTGGTGGAGTTTGGGGGAGAGAAAGAAAGACTTCTGATGCTTCTGCTGCTTTCCTTGTATGAAGCCAAAAGTCAGTCTGTCTCTCTCTCTCTCCCTCCCTCCCTCCCTTCCCTCTCTGTCTCCCCGAGAACGGAGCTGGAGATGGTATCCTGCGATCCCAAATAAAGAATGATCGATTGGTAGGAAAACGGGGTGGGGAATTTTCCTGCAGACTTTTTTTGGGATTTTCCCAGGGTCTCTGGTCCATGGGAATTAAAATTATGAATTTGGTGGTCCCTGAGGTCCAAAAGGTTGGCAACCCCTGCTCCAGAAAACAGTTCTGATGATGGGACAAGACATAAGTGGAGATGCAGCCGTTGCATATTTGGGGAACACAGCTACAAAACCAGACTTAACCTGCCATTCGCTGTTCTATAAGGCACCAGGAGCTCCAGAGTTGAGGCTAACATTTTTTCACATCTGCAGTTGGAAATATGAGCAATTAAACTAGGATCTTTTGCTTATATAGCATACGACCCTACTGTTAGGATACCAACCTTCCCTAACATATTTAATTTAACCCCTAATCGTTTCCCTGGTCAGGCAGAAAGAGAGATCTTTCATTCCCCTGCTATCTGATCTTCCTAATTCCAGATGCAATGAATTAAACATATGCAAGCAGGATCTCTGGCACTCCCAGGGTGTGCCTTGTTCACAAAACCTATGACTGAGAATATGCTTACTAAGGTTTTCTAACCATGGTAATTATCTAATGGTTGGCAAGAGATTTGTGAGAGGAACCTCATTTTGTGAAACCAGTTGTAGATAACTGGCAAAAAAAAAGCAAGATTTTTATTTGCACCATGTTTGTGTGTGTTTTTCTTCTTCTTATAGCAAACTTGGGTAGCCTCTTTCAGAAAATCCATCCAAAATAATTCCTTGTGAAGCGATTTCACCATAAAATTATTGTTTTGTTTCGGGCATCTTTATTCTAGATTTAATTTTAGCCCTTTGAAAATCCTATTGGACGAATTTGACAGATTAACGGAATGGCATGTGGTTTTAGTAGTAGTAGTAATGTTTTTTTTTATTTAAAATGACAATTAGTTTAGTTTTACTTTATTCCCTTAACACTGTTCAACTATTACAAAGTCTGTATTACTATTAATTTTCTCATCACTCCTTATCGCCCCTCTCCTCCCACTTGTGACTGTATAACTGTAACTTTGTTGCTTGTATCCTTATGATTTATGACTGTTATTGACTGTTTCCTAGTATGATTTGATTGCTTATTGTACCGTATGACTATCACTAAGTGTTGTACCTTATGATTCTTGACTCTTGACAAATGTATCTTTTGTATCTTTTCTTTTATGTACACTAAGAGCATTTGCACCAAGACAAATTCCTCGTGTGTCCAATCACACAGCCGATAAAGAATTCTATTCTATTCTATCCATATGTGTTTTTTAATTTTAATTTTTATTGTGGATAGATAGTTATGTTATTCATTTTATGCTGGTCTATGAGTAAAATATACATAAACGAATACATAATAAAATAATAATTCTTCACCTAACAAGGCAAGGAAGAGGGAGACATTAATAGCTAACTCACAGCCCAGAAGGGCATTGAAATGTCATCAGCAACAGTCAGTTTGATGATACATTAAAGCAAATAAAATGTTCAAAATCTGTGTTATAATCCGTTCTGCTCTGGCCATGCTTGAAGAACTTGGTATTTCAGGTTAATAGTTAGAATTTGGTTTTTTTAGTTGCTCTCTTCTGAGATCAGGAGAGGGGACTCTTTCTCATCCTGGCTCCTCCCTAAGCAAAGCAACTCTTGCAGAAGGAGCCAGTGTCAGTGGCCATTTGACTGATTTTCTATGTCAGAAGCCAACTTCAAATACTGAGAACAGACAGTAATCTTGTATTTTCTTATTTTCTTTCTTTCTTTCCCCCTCCCTCTCTCCCTCCCTCCTTCCCTTGCTCTTTCTTCCTCTCTCCCCCCTCCCTCTTCTTTCTTTCCTTCCTTCCTTCCCACCATCCCTCCTTTTCTTTCTTTCTTTCTTTCTTTCTTTCTTTCTTTCTTTCTTTCTTTCTTTCTTTCTTTCTTTCTTTCTTTCTTTCTTCCCTCTTTCTTTCTTTCTCTCTTTCCTTCCTTTCCTTCCTCTTTTTTCCTTTCTTCTTTCCCTCCCTCCCTCCCTCCCTCCCTCTACCTACCTTCCTTCCTTCCTTCCTTCCTTCCTTCCTTCCTTCCTTCCT